>JAWHQI010000287.1:0-1200000 GCA_033032865.1 Dactylorhiza incarnata | reverse complement strand
TGGAAGACAATAATGCCTCAACTTGCGACTGCATCGCAACCATCTGCCTAGTTAGAACCTCATTGCTCTAGCGCAGAATCTTGATCAAAGCTTCACTCTGCGCTCCGGATGACTCGCCCTCTGACTGGGAAGTCGACCTAGTCGCGACTCGCTTGCGCGCCATCTTTGCTAAAACGCATAAACCTATAATTAAAACTTAACCTTACACTAGAACTACACTGCTTGGTTCAGAACATAAATGTACAGCTACTTGCCATTTCCACTACCTTTCTCTGGGATATTTTCATGATGATATGCTAAATTCAAGAATGATACTACATCGTCCCTCTTGACTCGTGTGCAAGGGGCATGAATGCATGAAATTTCTATTCGTTTTGAAATCATGAGTGTACGTGTGTCATCATATAAGTCTTTAGCTTTGCACGTGTGCTTATGCAATGCTATGTAATGTATGTTGTGCTATACATTCTAATAAAGGCCTTAATGCGTGTTATGAGCGGCGTACACATGAAATATTATGCATCCCATACTACATAATATTGCATGTAATGAAAAGAAAAAAACGTGCTAATGGGCATCCATGTGATGATGGTTATGCATCCCATACTACATAACCGTCACATGTTGCCACCTTTGGTGGATCCATATACAAACACATATTATGCATCCCATACTACATAATATGTCTCGTATACTTCTTATCATGCTATGAGTGTAGTGTTCATGCTTCGTCCAAGACGTTCTGATGACACATCAGTGTGTGTATGCAATGAAATGAAACAACTACTATATCAGAATTTGTTGCCCGACCAACTTGTCGAACAACCTAGCTCTGATACCAACTGTCACAACCCATATTTTCTCCGAATTTAGGAATATCAGAGTAAGAGAAAATACACGTCATGATGCCACATCATGCAGGAGACAACTGCAGACATTCAGACAGGAACCTAATACTTAATTAATCAAAACAAGATTATATGATAGGTCATCATTTGAAATCATTTATTAGGGTTTGAGGTAAGAACTGTGTCTCTCAGTTCGTGGATCAACTAGTCAACCGAGAAAGTATATATAATTACAGCGGAAAATACTTGATTTAGTTCACTTAAAGTCCTAAATGTATGTAATGACTGGACATAAAGTAAATGATATGCACATAACTAGGCATATTGTAAGTATAGAAAATACCTTTAGGAGACTTTAAAGATAAGGGTTTTAGTTAAAAAGAATTCAATGAGGATGAAGGAAAAGCCATTTTATAACTATAGTGCAC
Organism: Dactylorhiza incarnata; assembly: GCA_033032865.1. Taxonomy (NCBI): domain Eukaryota; kingdom Viridiplantae; phylum Streptophyta; class Magnoliopsida; order Asparagales; family Orchidaceae; genus Dactylorhiza; species Dactylorhiza incarnata. The sequence goes on along the minus strand of JAWHQI010000287.1, from coordinate 1,198,724 downwards.
CTAACATAAATCATTCCCAGAGAGTAAGATACACAAGATAAAAAAAAGTAGTAGCATCCAACTGGAAAATAAACTATATAGTATAAAAGGGCACAGTGGGCGTCAACAACATGACACTAACCCATTGGCCCGACTAGTATATCTGATCACAAGAAGAAAACTAAAGACAGCTACCTCGCAGAAGCGGGGTGAACAACTACAAAAACTCTGAACTCTAGGCTACACCACTAGCCGCTACGACCCTGAACCTGAGGCATTCAATAAAACAAAGAACGCCTCAGCAAGGAAATGCAAGTGGCAGAAAACTAGCAGAAAAATAAGCAAGGCATAAGGGGTACCAACCCAAGCCAGATTTACCGAAAGAGAAGTTCTAAACAAAGAACTAACAAGCACCGAGTGCACCAATATTAAGAAGAGGAACAAGCATAGTCCAATTATCTTGTAAATTTTATTAAAGAGACTGTTCAGCTCAAATTATATGGGTGGCGGTCCTTTATCCTCTGCCAACCCAAAAGCCCAAAACCGGGTGGGGGTGCCTCTAGACCCAACCACCCAAACACGACTACCGTGCACGGCTATAACATTTCCCCCACTGTCCCCCAAACACGACTACCGTGCAAGGCTAAAGACAATGGTTCTTATTAATTAAATCTAGATTTAATAAAGCACAGGTCGTAACCCGAAATATCAACACCAATAATACCCTAAGAATAGGGTCACCATGAAATAAGCACTACGCAAAGATTCATAATGGTCCAGGGTTCTCATACAAACACAAGGACTTAAAGGAATAAGCAAGGGAGAAATAATGTAGCAGCACAGGATTTCTTGAGAACAAAAAGAGACTGCATTGGTCTCTCGAGAAATAAATACAGGATCTGAACAGGAATACTCGAGAACTAAATAGGGTCAGAACATTAACCTCTCGAGAATTTAAGGGAGCCAGGACAATCACCTATCGGGAGCAAAAGAAGGCAAGCACAGATCTCTCGAAAACTTGAAGGAAGCAGGCAAACCTCTCGAGAAGAGGCAGACGGGAATAGAAACAGCAGAAAAAGGAAAAACAGGATTTTCGTCGAACGGGGTTCGATGAACACAAGACTGTTCGTCGAACGCCGTTCGACGAACACGGGGGCGCTCGTCGAACACGGAAAATGTTTGACGGCTCAAGGCCGTTCGTCGAACGTCGTTCAACGAACATCAAACCGTTCGTCGGACGCCGTTCGACGAACCCAAGCTCCGATCGACAAATTTTAATTTAGTTCGTCGATCACAGGAAGAAAGGGAAAAGAATTGAATTTCTCAAGAAATTCTGATCTCTCAGGAAATTTAATGCTACAGGCAAAATAAATCTGAAGGCTGAACTTCTCGAGAATAAAATGCTACAGGAAAGGATAAGTAGAAGTCTCGAGAACTATAAGGAAAAAAAGACTGACTTCTCGAGAAATAAAAGAATTCGGCAGACCAAGGCTGTCTTCTCGGGAAATCATGGATTTTAGGAAGATTTCTCGAAAGATTAAAGAAACCAGGCAGATAAGACACTGCTCGAGAATTATAAGGCATTTCTCGAGAAATTCATCAAACAGCAGGTCAAAAATTAGAACTGAAGGGGGAAACTACTGATTATCAAGCCAAAACTCAGAAAAAACCATCAAGCCAAAAACACTACCAGCACCCATGAACAAGCAAAACAGTGCTTCAAGAAAAAAAAAGGAGGATAAAGCCACTTTCCTCAAATCTTGCAAAAAACCAATATCACGGCTCCGAAAGCTAAGGATCTGCCAAGGAAACACTCAAGCACCACAACCTGAAACTTTTTGGACCAAAGAGGACCAAAAAGGAGGGTTAGGTCACTACCCTAACTCCAAAAATTCCACTAAACGGAAAAAAACTTACCACTATAACGAAGATCTCGCCGAGAGCTTTTCGAATCCACTATCCAAACACGATTCCGACCACTACAGCCTTCGAATCGCCGGCCGGAAACTCCACGACACTCCGCTCTCGCCTTTATCGCTCGGCGGCTGGTTTGAGATCGATGGAGGAGATAATGAATAGGGAAGGATATTTAGGTATTTATATAAAACCTAAATTTATTATTTAATTATTAAATAAAACCCAAATTTACTTAAACTGCGAGGGCGACCAGATCACCTCAGATTTCTATGAAATTCTCCCCTAAACTAAAACACGATGCTACGAATCCAACGACGAAGTCAGAATTCAGTTCTGACGGGCCAAACTCGGGGTAAAGCCTCCCCAAGCTAAATTCCTAATAACCACACAAAAACTTCTCTACAAATCAAAACGACGCGAAATCTCGCACGCTCGATCTAAATTACATACTTTAACCAAGTTAAGGCTCAAAAATAAACCTGACGAGCTGACGTAACGCCCTTACGCCAAAATTACGTCACAGCGGCCACGTAAATAATTTACGAAAATCAGGGACATTACAAAGCGACTCTTGAAGCATGGGTGCGAACGATTTGCAAGTTGAGCGTGACGTAGGCCATCGTTTTGGCAAGCTTGACCTTTTTTCTACTATTCCTATACGCTAACCGTTGCTAGCCTATTTTGTGCCTACCCGACCTTTTGGTTCATCTCTACCATACTTCACCAAGGCCTAAAAGCTAATCCCATTATCGCAACCAAAAATTAAGCCAAAAGCATTTTTGAATTGTAATTTTCCAATGCGGTGTGGTCTTGTGAAAATTTTTTGTTGATGTGGATATCATTAAAAAATCTATATGTTGAGATTCTTGCTAATATATTTGGGGATATAAAAAAAAGGGAAGAAAAAAAAGAAAAAGAATAAGCAAAGAGAAAGAAAAAAATATATCCCTAGCGTTTTAATTGAAACATCTATCTCTATCGATTGGAGTAGGCCGTGTGCACACCCGCTTTCAAAGTCAAGTCTGGGGGTGTGTTACACGTGTTTTATTGGGGCTGCTATGATTTAGCACTTTTGTGTGCTCATTTGGGTTGCGATTAGCCTTCACGTTTATCTTTGCATTCCAAACCGTAACCTAAGCCTCATTTTAATCAAAAAATTCCTATTGATACATCTTGTGAGTTCACTAGCGCCGTGGAGAGTGTGACAGGGCAAGCTTATGGATCTCGACGTTGATGGATTTCAACGGAGTTAATTCCGAGTTCCGGTCTTGGGTAACACTCCCCTTCGCGTCTAGCTTACTTTCGTACTATGCGTGACCACGAGATTCACCAACATTCCAATTTTGAGTAAAAATAAATTCCTTTTTACGCATCTACACTTTTTATAAATTAGCTAGCATATTTAGAAACTTCTTCTAATGAATTTCTATGCACACAAGTATGCAACTTCACATACTACTCCATGTTGCATTTTTTTTAGCTAGCTATGCTTTTCCCACTCTGCCGGATTTGTTTGCTCGGGACGTGCAAACAGGTAAGTCTGGGGGTGTGATGAGTCCGATTTATATAGCGTTTTTCGGACTCATCTGGGCTAGTTTTCACTCACATGCACTTCACTTTTAGTTCATTATTGCTTATATTTCACTTGAACACATTTCTTCACAAAGTGCACTCTTTGGGCCCATTTTGGTGTGCAATTGCGCGCTATGTTTGATGGGGGTAAGCACATGGTGCTCCCCAACCATTTTTCTGTATCTGGATTGAGCTGGAAGGGTATTTCCAGCTTTGTGATTGCTGTTTGGTGCTGTGAAGGTGGGTAGAACATCCATTTTGCCCAGATTTCATGTATGCATGAATCACATGGTCGTGCATTTTCTTTACGCACGGTCGGCTGTGATCGTGCGCTCTCATCTATGGCCCAAAGTAGCATTCTGAATTTGGTCGTGCGTTTTTACGCACGGTCTATTTTGACCGTGCGTGAGTAAAATCGCACGATATCCTTTTTTGTCTAAAATAATTATGTTTTATTTTGTTCACGCACGGTCGTGCGTTTCTAAAATGCACAGTCGTGCATGAACAAAATTCGGCACTCTTTCTATTTAAGCTGCGATTTTTAGGTTTTCAGGACGCCTGATTCTATTCCGCCATTTCCACCGCAAGGAGAGCTCCAGCTCCGTTTTCTTCCACACTTCAATGAGGGCTTTGCCCTAGGCCGCCTCCATCATCCAAGAGCTTCCAAGGAGAGCGATATAGCCCTACATCCACCATTATCCAAGGAGAAGGAAGCTTGGTCGTGCGGCCGGATCGTGACACGAAGAAGACGGGCCATTGGAAGGTAGTGTCAGCCTTCTCTACCCCGGATGCAGTTGAGGACCGAGCTTGGATGCGGATTGACAACCCAGCGATTCCAACCATGAATCTTCGATAAGATTTCGAATTGGGTCGATTCCTTGCTTTCTCGCCTTTTATTTTGATGATTGTATAATCTATATTCTTCTATCTTTTGATGATGTGCACTATGAATCTTGCTTTGTAATGTTTAATTCATGTTTATGAGTTCATATTATTCATATGTGTGTATGAGGTGCGCCCCCATCCATTTTCCATCCACATCCGTCATCACCCTCCACTCCATTACGCTAGCCTACTCTTCCATTCTGTAAGACTACGCTTCCATCCGCCAAGCTAAGCGGTGCTAACGGCCCGTGTAATCCACCTCAACCCTGTCGGTGCGAACCATTCCATCTGCAAGCCTTCTCGTCCATCCGCCTAGTGAACAATGGCATAGCGTCCCGGGTAATCCATTCGCCTAACGAAGCAGCGCTCTCAAGGCCTGCACAGTTCGATTCCGCACTTACCACTCCATCCGCTTGCCTACTCGTCCATCCGACCTTGCGAAGTAGTGCGTTTAAGGCCTATGTAGTTTCCATCACGCCTAGCGAAGTAGTGCGCTCAAGGCCTGCATAGGAGTAGTTGAGTAATTGTTTTTCTTTATTTTCCACAAACCAAATCACCCCCTTTCGCATCCATCCGACCTAAAGGACTTCAATCTCAAGTCCTTCCTCGATAGTAAACTCCACCTTACTGTGTTCCTTCGAGATCGATACTTGGGGATTCACTCCCACATTTTATATTACTTGAACAATCGGTACACTGCCATTTCGTGCCGCAGTCTTGCTACCGCCTATAGCGGAGTGCTAGGATTTGCGCATCACGTGGGCCACATTATTTAACTGTTATGTGTCCCTTCCCCCTTCTATGGCATCATCTTCAGTGCCTCCTGGCCTCGCGCCCTTCGTAGCATGCACCATCGAACCTTCATCACCTTGACCAACGCACCTCCACGCACATAACACCTCCATCCTCACAACACCACTGCGCTCACAATGCCACCGCGCTCATTGTGCGCTCACAATGACTCTTTGCTCAACGTGCACTCACAACGCCTCCGTGATCATGGCATGATCACAAAGCTTCTTTGATCATGACACGCTCACAACACCTCTACTCTCATGGGGCGCTCACAAGACCTTCATTCTCACGGTGCGCTCATAAGGCATTCGCGCTCATGACTCACTTACAACACCTCCGCGCCCACATCACGTTCACAATGCCTCCGTGCTCACAATGCGCTCATAATGTCTCCGTGCTCATGACACCCTCATAAGGCCTCAGTGTTAGCAGCATGCTAAGAATGTCAGCGAGCTCACGGCGCGCTCATAATGACTCCACTCTCATGACGCGCTCACAAGGCCTCCACGTACGCAACACGCTCACAACACCTTGGCGTTCATGACATGCTCAAAATGTCTCTACATTTGCGACGCGCACATAGCGCCTTCGCGTTTGCAGTGGGCGCATCAGTTAACCTTCATTGTTTCTCAAGTCCACAAACATTGCACGATCTGGAGCACACAGATTGCCATTTTTGCCGATATGATGGTTTTGCTCCTCAGTTTTGAACTCGTGACCTACTCTGATACCACTTTGAGGGACTCGATGCTACCAACAATCCCAAAAGCGCGGACTATATGGGGAAGGTGCCACTGCTCCATTATTGAGTTGGCTACCATAGGAAGGATCCACGGGGCGGCTAGTTAGGCAAGGGGACACTTCTTTCTGTTAGACTAGTATGGGTTATAGCGCCCGCATCGTATCTCCCAACAGTGGGGGCATTATTGTACCATATCTCCACTCATCATACCTCCCAACAATATGATTCGCCGGTCCGGTAGTTATGGTGGTTACAGCAGAGCAATGACCTAGTCGCCCCTCTCAAAAACTATAATAGGAGCTCATAGCCCTCATTCGAAGAGAATGGGTCTTCAGCGGCTGAGAGAGCTCCTTCAAAGATCCTTCAGAGTTCTCTTTTAGTGTTCGAAGAATCCCTTAATGATCTTCTTCGGCCTTCGAATATCTCCTTCCCCTTTGAAGATCACCTTGAAAGGTGACTTGAAGATCTCCCTTCAGCCCTTGAAGACCCCTTCCCCTTTGGAGATTCCTCCTTCGGGACAGAGATTTTCTCCTTCTCATTCTTCTCTACACCCTCTGCGATGATCGGTGGCCTATCACCCTCTCGTATTCTACTATTTGTAACACCCGAAGATATAGTGCAACTTGACCAACACCGATGTGTCCCCGTGGTTTTTCACCCTTTTTGGGTTTTCCACGGTAAAAGCCTTCTTATTAGGTGTTAGTCTTTACATTTTATTATTTGTGCGCTTGGCTCACTCTCGAGCTGAGATGGTTCAATTAGACCGGTCCATAAGAGCGTTGAGTGACCCACAATAGTTTGGCATTGTCTCTGAGAATCGTGTTCCCAAAACTCTAAAGATCTTTTGAAATAACAACGAAAGTAAAATCAGTCCAAAACAAATCTCTACGACACTTATAGCCACTAGATCATCAGACAAATCCATGGAAGAGTCTGGTAACAGAGGTGGTGTGGGCGTCGTTCTAATAGCTCTTCGTCTACCTCGGTACGGGATGAACCTCAGAGGAGGCACCCATTGTGGGCTTACTAGTCCCTGCTCCTACAGTATTTGATATTAAAATATTAGTTATCGACAACTAGGTAACATCCTCCCGCCCCTTGATGCTACTTAGGGCACAAGACAATTAGGATCAAACAATTTATTATAACGTCAAACATAGGTTTAGGTTACTTATTTATGTTAGCTTCAACAAGTGTAGTAAGGTTTTACATGAAATAACTTACCATGTGAGAGAACCAAACTAACTCACATAATTAGGGTAAGAAGATTGCAAACATAGAAATATAACATCTTATTACAACGCCAATACACTGAATAAAATAAGTGTCAAGTAGTGTTAACATACGAATCACAACATCCAATATTGTAAATAAAAGCTAATCACTAACATTACATGATCAGCGAGCTTACCCAAGCTCCATGCTAGACACCAACATGACCATATGATTTATGAAATTTGACAACAAGAACAACCTTTTTTAAGTAAGTAGCAATCCTACGGGCCTCATCATAGTGACAAGACAATGAAAATGGTATGGTTACCACCGCTTCTAGGGGAGTAACACACAACTCACCCTAGACCCTTCTATACGAGTTAAACTTGTACAATTTTGGAGTAAATGACCATGTCAAGCGCACAAAATACGAACAACTCCATATTTAAGAAGGTAGAGCCCATGAGGAAGAATACCTTAGAAAGTAGCTAAGATCAACCTTATGACTCACTGCTTCTAAGAGTCACCACACAAATACCCCGTCAATGTGTCATGTTCGGGAGAGATGGAAGGACTCACCACAAAACATAATAACTATCACATTTGTGATATGGACTCATGCATGCAAATAACTTAGTTAAAATACAAGACAAAGACTTGGCTTCACATTATTATAATTATAAATAAGAGTACTAAACATGCTATTCAATAGAAGGGTAAAACATCCTTACTCTATACAGTTTGTTGCATATACATGTAATATATCAACTACTAGAGAACAACATGGAGTAAATGTATCAAACTACATTTGGCAATTCATGACTAAACAACCTAGTACATGAAATCATGGAGTGATCTTATAGTTATCAAGCCAGTATTTTGGTAAACAAGTATTAATATCATCAACTATGTATCCAAACAAGGATGAGCAGGGCTAAGGTTATTAAAGAGACAAGTGCTCTGAAATGTCAAAGATCACAATATCAAAAGACATTGTGTTAAGCCCTTGCAAAAGATGATTAAGTAGTATCAACAATAGATTGCTAATAAGTAGTTTATTTATGAATTTTTAATATAAATTTTAGTAGTCATTTTACATGAATATTTCGTATTTATGTCAATTTTAGTTTGTAAATAGTTCTTTTTTGTAATTTAAATCTAATTTAGTATATTTCTATTTTATCAGATTTTTGGGACAATTTGGGTCAATTTTGCATGTCACGCCTGACACGCTATTTCCACACCGCTAATTAGCGGGCACGAAATGCGGTACGACGGCAGTGCACCGGTCGTTGTCAAGTAATAAAAGTAGGGAGTAGCTCCCCGAATATCGTTCTCAAAGGACCGCAAGTTAGGGAATACGATTTGCTCGTTAGGAAACTAATTATGGGGGTTCTAAGTTTAACAAAACAAGAAGGGGGTTTGGTTGATTTTATAGAGCGGGAAATGAGAAAACTAAACACTATGCGGGTCGCAATCACCGCGTCGCTTGGTGGATGGGTTTAGTGCAGGCCGCGATGCCGTGCTTCGCTTAGTGGATGGCCGGTGAGCATATGGATGAGGTGAGTGCAGATGTGAGGGTTGAGGGTCGAAGGCACCTCTTCGCTATTGCTTTCAGCTTTTGCTAGAGCGGGTGCTGGAACGTGTGGGTGTAAGTGGAGCGGGGGCGGAGCGCATCACAACATAGCATAACGTAAAGACAAGTTCATAAATAAACTTCCATTCATAGACAAATAGATGTTCATTCAGTTCATTACAACCATTAAGAGTACAAATCACAAAAAGAGAAGGGGTAGAAGTAACCACGAGATGAGAAGCCTCGCCGCGGATCGTGGTCGGAATGGGGGGTCGTCACGCCTCCTCCGAGCTCGGTCCTTGGTTTCTTCCGGGATGCAGAGGCTGTCACTAACTCTAACCGCTGCCCGTCTTCTTCTCAGAGCTGGGTTCACTTCTCCTTCACCCAATGGAGATGTCTTCCTCTTGGAATGCTGGCCGTAGATGGCGGAGAATGCTTCCGGAACCCTAGAATGACCTTAGGATCAATGGATGAAGCTTTCCCAAGGGGAGGAATGGAAGGAGGGACCTTGGGGAGGTGGAACGGCGGAGTCGCGCTCAGAAATCGCGCCAAAAACCCGCTGGAATACCTAAAATCGCGGAACAGCGCCTTAAATAGGGAGCAGAATAAGTACTGCGCACGGTCAATGGCGCACGACCAATGGTCGTGCGCGAAGGAATGACTGTGATCGTGCACAGTCAACCTGTAGCAAAGGAAAAATAGAAAACATCGCACGGTCAGGGGCGCACGACCAGTGGTCGTGCGCGAAGAAAGGCCTGTGATCGTGCGCATATCTTTGGTCCGATCTCGATCTGGGCTGGGAATTAACGCACGATCAATGATCGTGCGCCTGATCGTGCGCGAAGGAATGCGCATGATCAGTGGCTTTTTAGGCCAAAACTCACCCCGTACCATCCCAAACGTGCACACGACCCCAGGACCTGCAGGAAAAGTACAAATAACCCCGATCCGTGCACATCACCGGATCCATAACACAGGCATACAGTAATATATAGGAAAAATATGCCACAAAGGGGAAAGGATTGCACAAAAGGCGCAGAAACGGCATGCTATCACTATAAGCGTATATGAACAGCAAATGAAGTGCAATGACACTAAAATAAACCCAAATGAGGCCAGAAATCAATGTATAAACCAGACTCATCAACGCCCTCGGTCACGCCCATGACCATGGGTGTGTAATCCTAATGCACATCCAGAGTAGCTGTCGCGTGATTTGAACTCATTTCCCCAAGTCACGCCCATGTTCAATTACACGCCCACAGTCACACACGTGACTAAGGGAGCTAAAGATCCTCCAGCCGATGTCGTGTCCATGGGTAATTCCTTGCACATTTGACTTCAGTTATGACCGTGTTCCTGCATGTCACGCCGTGACTCATCCCACGTGATCTCTGACTTCCACCGCTCCGCCAGTCACGACCATGCAGCATTTAATGTAGCCTCCCAAATACACGGTCGTGACCTCCAAGTCACGGGCGTGTAATTTCAAATTTTCGCCGCGCCATCATGCAAGCCCGACTCCGCTGCTCCAGCTGAGCAGGACAGTAATTACACGCCCTTGGTCACGTGCATGACCGAAGGCATGTACCTTGAAATTTTTTCCTCTAATTTCCAGAGGTCTCCTTGAGTCCAGGGATGAGAATTTTAGAGAGGGGGGTGGGGGGCGGGGGGGGGGGGGGGGGGGGGGGGGGGGGGTGCTACTAGAGCTGATAGTTGTTATTTTCATGCTTTTTCTCTTATGTTCTCTCTCTTGTTTTCATGTAAATTTCTTCTAGCTTTTCATGCAATAGTTTGTAGTGATCTTGTAATCCCTTCTTGCTAATGTTGTAATATTTCTTTAAGCTTGTAAGCACTTTGATTTTCAATAAAATTTAGTTTGTTTTTCCTCACTTCTCTTTCTACTTTAGTTAATTTTTTATGCAATCTTATTTCTCTTTCTTTCTCCCCTCCACCATGATTAACTAAACTCTTATTAGTGCTCGATGAAGATAATCTGAGGATGATATGATCAAGTTATGAACTTCCAGCTCTCTTTTGTAAACATTTTTGATTTACCCTTGATTTTTAATTAGTGAGACCATATTTTCGATATATGGTTTTCACTTAGATTCTCATACTTAGCTAGCTGAGAGGCTCAAAGTATGAATCGATCACTCAATGGTAAAGAGAGTTGCATGCACCCCTCAAGAGAGGATGATGTAAATCTCTCAGATTGGAGTCAAATCCAATAGTGGGGTTCACAAGATAAAACAAGTTTTAGGCAATTGATTATATAACAAGAGTTCAGTTGATTTTTCCTAAACTTAGTTGGTCATTTCTCTCGAGAGAGGCTTGTTCAAGATTCGGGAACCTCCACGGTCAAGTAGTTTACTTAAAATAAATTAGAATTATTTTTATCTACTCTTGATTGTTCTCATGCCGAGGTGATTTTAGATTGAGCACTAATCTTTTTAATCATTGTCTAAGCCTTTCTTTTATTTGCAAATTGCCTCTTTTTAGTTAAGTAAAACAAATCTTAAAAACCAATTTATAAGACAATAGTTTTCTCCTCGAAGTAGAAGTAATCAACGCGCCCCAAGGAATACGACCTTGGTATTTATAAAATATCCTATTCTATAGACGATAAGGTACACTTGTCTTTATTGGATATATATTTGGAGAATATCATCAAAAACCCCTTTCTTTGCTTTTTCCAAAAACACAACTCCAAATATTTTTCATATCAAGTTTTTGGCGCCGTTGCTGGGGACTTGGGTTGATATTTTGAAAAGAGGATAGTTATTAATATTATTGTTTTTCTTTTTCCTTTTTTCTAGTTTCAAAAAAAATTTCTTAAAGGTGTAATTTAAATCTTAGAAAGGGACGTTTGAGTTATCATCCCAGCATACCTCCTAGTACCGGTGAGAACCCTTCATGGGGTATATCTCGGGAAGTCCATGACTAACTCAATCCGCCTAAAAAGAAAAACAATAACAATAATTAAGTTTTTCTCTTTCTTTTGTTTTATTTTATTATTCTCTATCCTTTCTATTTCTCTTTCTTTTTTTCCTTCTCTCCCCTTTTTCTTTTTCTAGTGTATGACCCGAGGTAGCTTTTCAAATATTCCATTTGATCTAGAGATCGAGTGTACCCTTTTGTGGTGCCGCCATTCTCGTGATCAAGATACGCACATAGAATTCAAAGAGTCGATCGGGGACACTACCTTAGAAAATATGGAGCCTAACGCACCCAATCCTAATGAGGCCTAGCAAAGGACCATGTCCTATTATGCGCGACCGAATTTGGAAGGCACACAGTCAAGTATTGTCTGCCCCGCGGTGACGAACAATAAATTTGAGATCAAGTCTAGCATCATACAAATGGAGCAACAATCGGGGACCTTCGATGGTCTGCCAGACGAAGATCCAAACTCTCATATCTCTAATTATCTCAAAATTTGAGACACTTTCAAAATCAATGGCATCACTGATGATGCCATTCAATTACATCTTTTTCCTTTTTCTTTGCGGTCTAAGGCCAAGCAGTGGTTGGGCTCCCTTCCTATGGAGTCCGTCACTACATGGACCGATATGGCAGAAAAATTTCTTACTAAATATTTCCCTCCTCCAAAGGCCGCCAAAATGCGTACAGGCATTTCCTCCTTTATGCAAATCGACTCAGAGATTCTCTATGATACATCTGAGTGCTTCAAGGAGCTTTTGCATAGATTCCCTTACCACACACTTCCTACTTGGCAACAAGTACAAATATTTTATAATGGATTGAATTTCCAAACAAGGAAGATGATTGATGCAGCCGCCGGGGTTACTTTAAATAAAAAGACGTCGTGGGCTGCTCAAGTTCTTTTGAGGAAATGACCATGAATGCGTATCAATGGAACATTCCCCGAGCGCGGCCTAACAAGCTGGACGGTATTTTTTAAATATATGCTACTTCAAATTTAGCTTTACAAGTTGACCGCTTAACTAAGCAAGTGGCAGAGATGTCTGTTTGCTCCATCACTCCTCCTTGGACTAATAATATTATAATCGAAGAGTAGGTTGATTACCTGGGAAATCCGCCTCGACCTTCCTATAACCCGAACTCCGATCCATACAACAACACCTACAATGCGGGTTATAGGAATCATCCGAATTTCTCATGGAGCAACCAAGGAAATGCTCAGCGCTCTCTAAATATTAATCAATCTCCTAATTAACCTCTTAATCTAACTCCCCCTCTAAATTTTAATCCATCGGGTTTTCCACCGCAACAGCAAAATCCCTCTCCACTTGAAGAGGTCTTTTCAAAATATGTTGCTACAAATGAATAGAACATCAGGAACCTCAATGGATCATTCAAAAATATAGAGAATCAAGTGGGTAAGCTAGAGAAAATGTTCTCCAGGCATCAGCAAGGAGCTCTACCGGGAAATACTGAACCAAATCCAAGGGAAAGCTCGAATGTGATTACCCTCCGCAATGAAAAGGAGGTGGTTTCAATACAGGATTTTATCTTTGAATTTGCCTTCTATGTTAGCTCCGCATGCTTCTAGTTCAAATATTTCATATCCGTCTAAGCTTAGGAGCTAGTGCACCGAGAAAAAATACAACAAGTTTATAGAAAATTTTAAAACAAATTCATATTAATGTTCCATTTTGCGAGGTTATCTCGCAAATGCCGAAGTATGAGAAATATCTCATGGAGTTGCTCTCCAATAAAAAGAAACTTAAAGATATCTCGCATATTTCCCTAAACGCAGAATGCTCTGCGATTATACTTAAGAAATTGCCCTAGAAAGTAAATGGTCCAGGACGGTTCTCCATCCCTTGTCTATTTGGCAATTCATTAGTAAAACACGCATTAGCTGATCTTGGAGCAAGTATAAATCTCATGCCTTTCTCGTTATTTAAAAAGTTAGGATTTGAAAATCCTAGCCCCACCCGAATAAGTATCCAACTCGTAGATCGATCATTAAAATATCCAGTAGGGATATTGGAGGAAGTGCTCATTAAGGTTGACAAGTTCATCTTTCTGGTGGAATTTATCATTCTTGTTATCGAAGAGGATGTCGAAGTACCCCTCATTCTCGGCCACCCCTTCCTCGCCACCTCCCGTGCGATTATCGATGTAAGTAACAGAAAGATCCTCCTACGGGTTAGAGATGATGAAGTTACTGTTAGCATAAATCCCTCGATGCGAAACACCTTAGAAAATGTCGACTCATGTTTCTACCTATAAGAATGTTTTGAGAACGAGTTTCTTCACTCCCCGAGTTAGTCTCCACAACTAGTGATGATCCTGAGCTTGCCGAGCTCTTCTGTTTAGAAGAAGTTTCTCGCTCCACACCACCCGAGCCACTGCACATAGAAAAACTAAAATTAAAACTTCGTATGAAGAACCACCCATTTTAGAATTAAAGCAACTCCCCCCTCATCTAAAATATTTATTTTTAGAAAAAATCCTAAACTACCCCTTATCATATCATCCGAGCTGAGCGATTCAGAAATTTCTGAATTGACTCTAGTTATAAGCAATTACCGTCACACAATTGCATGGAAAATTTCGGATATCAAAGGGATTAACCCCTCCTTCTGCACTAACAAAATCTTCCTTAAAGATAATTCTCGCAACACAGTCCAGCCTCAATGACAGCTCAACCTGAATATGAAAGAAGACAATAAGGCTGAGGTTATCAAACTTTTGGATGTGGGAATCATCTACCCGATCTCGGATAATACTTGGGTTAGACCAATACAAGTCGTTCCAAAGAAAGGCGGTAAAACGATAGTTGCAAAAAAAAATAATGAATTGATCCCAACCCGTATTGTTACAGGTTGGCTGAGGTGCATAGATTATCAGAAACTAAATAATGCCACTCGTAAGGATCACTTCCTGTTGCATTTTATCGATCAAATCTTAGAACGCCTTTCAGGTCACTCTTACTATTGTTTCCTCGATGGTTTGTCGGGATACTTCCAAATCCCTATTTCGCCCAACGACCAAGAGAAAACAATATTTACTTGTCCCTTCAGCACCTTCGCTTATCGAAGGAAGTCGTTGGCCTTTGTAACACGTTAGCTACATTCCAAAGATAAATGCTGGCAATCTTCGACGAGTTAGTAGAGGAAGTGATAGAAGTGTTCATAGACGACTTCTCCGTCTTTGGAAATTCATTCCAAAACTGTTTAAAAAATCTCAAGCATCTGCTTCAGCGTTGTGAGGAAACGAATGGCTTTTAATTGGGAGAAATATCATTTTATGGTTAAAGAAGGATTATTCATCAACCATAAAATATCGGGCAAGGGGATTGAGGTTTATAAGGCCAAGATCAAAGTTATCGAGAAACTCCCCCTCCAACGAATGTTAAAGCGATTAAAAATTTCCTAGGCCATGCAGGGTTTTATCGGCATTTCATACAAAACTTTTCTAAAATCACAAAGTCGTTAACCCATCTTCTTGAAAAAGAGACTTCCTTTGTTTTTGATAATGAATGTCTTTTAGCCTTTAAACTTATAAAAGAAAAACTTATAAATTTCTCGATTCTAGTCACACTGGATTAGTCACTACCCTTCGAAATTATGTGTGACATGAGTGATATTGCGGTATGAGCCAAATTAGGCCAACGGGTAAACAAGAACTTCCACCCTATTTATTATGCGAGCAAGACACTCACGTCTGCACAAGCAAATTACACCACCACCGAGAAGGAGCTTCAAGCAATCGTGTTTGCCTTCGATAAGTTTAGGTCGTATATCACTCTCTCCATAGTAATTGTCCTCACAGATCACTCTAAACATAGGTATCTTTTAAGTATGATGGACGCCAAGCCCCATTTTTTGCGATGGATCCTCCTCTTGCAGGAGTTTGATTTAGAGATCTAGGACAAGAGGAGAGCTGAAAACTTTGCGACCGATCATCTTTACTGTTTAGAAAACCCCACTATGGAAGCATTAGTGGAAGCCGATATTAATGATTAATTCCCTAAAGAGCGCCTCCTTGCTCTCAAAAACATAATAATATATTCCACCCTCTAGTTCGCGGATCTGGCTATCTATCTAGAAGCCCGGGTCATGCCAAAAGATTTCTCGAGTCAGCAAAAGAAGAAATTCTTTTCTGATTTAAAGAATTATTTTTGAGAGGACCCCTTTCTATTCCATGTCTGCACGGACCAGATAGTGAGAAGATGTGTCTCGGGTGAGTAAGGTTTAAAAATATTGCGGCATTGCCATGAGGGACCAACTGGTTGTCATTATCAAGCAAACCGAACTGCGTGGAAGGAGCTGGAGGCGGGATTTTATTGGCCCATGCTCTTTAAAGATGCCCACACCCTTGTGAATACTTGCGACAGCTGCCAGTGGTCAGGCAACATCTCACACCTTTGGGGTATCGATTTTGTTGGTCCTCTCCCTCCCTCTTTTTTGAAGAAGTATATTCTCGTTGCGGGTCAGCTACGTATCAAGGTGGGCGGAAGCACAAGCTCCCCCAACCAATGATGCGAGAGTCATCGTTAATTTTTTGAAAAAATTATTCTCTCGTTTTGGCACGACATGCACTATAGTTCGTGATTGGGACACCCATTTCTGCAATAGCCAATTCACTAAAGTTTTAGCAAAATATGGTGTCACGAACAAGCTCTCCACTGCTTATCACCCATAAACAAGCGGCCAAGTCTAAGTCATTAATCGATAATTAAAGCGAATATTAGAAAAAAACTATTTCTCTTATTAGGAAGGATTGGGCACTTAAGCTCAATGACGCGCTTTGGGCCTATCGAACGATGTACAAGACCGCCATCGGTTGTACACTGTATCAATTGATTTATGGCATGGCTTGCCACCTTCCGGTCGAGTTAGAACACCGCGCATTCTGAGCGCTTAAATATTTAAACCTTGATTCTACTTTAGCCATCGAGCAAAGAAAGTTTCTAATAAATGAACTCGATGAGTGGTGTGCAAACGCGTATGAGAGCAACAAATTTTATAAGGAGCAAACAAAGTTTTACCACGATAAAAATTTAAAAATTCCATAAACTTTTTCCCAGGGTGATCTCAGTTGGGTTTTCTATATACCATTCAAAATGATAAAGGCATATCAAATATGCACAGTGGAAGAAATAACAAGAACAACCCAAAGAGTAAGGATCTTGTAGATTTCATGAATCAAGAAATAAGGAAAGCAAACGCGATATACCTTCAGGGGATTGAGTCAATACTCAACCAAGGTGCTCCAAGAATAAATCTGGAAGATGAACTTTGAGTTCCAAGGACCGAAATGGATCGGCCCCTCTACAGAGGTTCACACAAGGAAGGAGAACCCCAATGCCCTGTCGTACAAGGGATGGGACGGAGAAGAACAGTCCTCTGCGTCCCCATGAACTGCTAGGTCCGTTGAAGGGGAGGCGGCGACGGTCGGCGAAGTCTAGGTCGGCGGACGGGGATGAGTATCAGAACGCTTCCATCTCTAATGTCGCAAAAGGGATCGATCTATATAAGACCTAGTTGCGTCCCTTTTATACGCAAGGCATAAAAATAGGTTATCCGCAGACCCGGGAAAAAATAAAACATTTCTGCCAGGATTTAAATTCGTCGAATATGATATAATTCGTCTAAACACTTTCGACGAATCAACATATTTTCGTCGAAACACTTTCAACGATTTCATCGATACAGTTTCGACTAAACACTTTCGATGAATTTGTATCTTATTTATCGAAACAATTTCGACGAACTTGATTGGACAAATTGACACATTTCGTCTAAACTCTTTCAACGATTTTGTAAAGTATAAATCCATTCGTCGAAACACTTTCGACGATTTTGCTAAGTCCTAAAGAATTCGTTGAAACCATTTCGACGATTCTTCAAAAGTACTTATTTCCCATTGAGACATTCTCAATTTAATTCCGAACAGTCACAGGATTGGTCCTCCACTCATATCCAATATGAGTAAGGCCAACACAATCCTTTCTCCAACTTCTCCAAACGCTTTTATGTGCAACCCTATAAGGTCATATTGCGGTGACAGTAAGACTAACTGCTTGATTACTTTGAGATCACCTCAGAAACTCCAACAGTCTCCCACTTGATCACAAAGTATCAACAAAAGTCTCACAAACAATGAGTGGCATCTAGCAATACATCATTGCTACCCAAGCAATAAGAGTTCATAACTCAATAAGCCTATCTTGACCAATGTATCGGTGTTGTCATGTTCCTTTGTACCATACATCCAAATAGAACTAGAGGCCTGGACCGTGTCACCCTCATAATTGTTCAATCCTAGTTTCCTGATCTAGAATAGACCTTAAGAGAGTGGTAAGCTCAATATCATATATTGGCTCAACCCAGAATGGCCATGCATTTCTCTGTCTCATTCCATCAAGGGGCCCATGGATTTAACTCCTGTCATAAAGGAAGACAAATCCCATTTCTTTCCACACACAAACACCCAAATGAGTCGTAACATATCCAATAACCACCCTTATCATCAACCTTTCTCAAGGAAGACTTTAGATGACATCAAAATACATTCTTCCTCACTTGATGAATGCTGTCACTTCAGGTCAAAGAACTACAGACACCTTTGTCAGTTGGGACCTACTTGTGACACGTTCATATAACAATCTACAAAGTAGTCTCAAGGTGGGTCTGTCCAGTACAACTTGTTCACTAACAAGTACCCATGTGATGACTTGACATCACAATATCATGACCTGTGAGAACCGGTCAATAGTTAATGCATATGCTTGTCTTAACGTACCATCATTGCCCTTCAACTTCAAAGATGATACTCTGACTAGGGACCATTTAAGAATGAAGCTTCTTGTTATACATAGGCCCTCACATTCAAATCACGTACTTGAATTCCTATGGAAGCAAATATTCTAAGGGCATTTATTATGCTAATTAATCTATCAAATAGAAACTATTGACATAACAATAAGAACTTGCCATAAATGTAAAATGAAAAACATAGTATATATTACAATTCATCAAATGAATAAATAACCAACAAACATACAATCCACAAGGCTCCCACTAAAGATGATCATTCGTGTATCTAATACCCATTGATCTAACATGACCATCATGCTTCTTTTGCGTAAGAGGCTTTGTACGTGGATCCGCTGTGTTTTTTTCAGTCGGTACTCTGCAAATGTTCACATCTCCTTGATGGACAATCTCTCGAATAAGGTGGAACCGCCGAAGTATATGCTTGGAGCACTGATGAGATCTAGGTTCCTTAGCTTGGGCTATTGCACTATTGTTGTCACAATAGAGAACTATGGGACCAACAATGCTAGGAACTACACCAAGCTCGCTGAAGAATTTCCTAATCCACACAGCCTCCTTTGCCGCATTTGCAGCAACGATATACTCAGTCTCAGTCGTAGAATCGGCAACTGTCTCTTGTTTGGAACTCTTCCAGCTTACAGCTCCTCCATTTAGGAAAAATATAAAACCTGATTGGGACTTTGAATCATCCCTATCAGTCTGGAAGCTAGCATCCGTGTAACCCTTTACAACGAGCTCTTACTCTCCACCATACACCAAGAACATATTCTTAGTCCTTCTTAAGTACTTTAGGATATTCTTGATAGCTATCCAGTGACCATCACCAGGATCAAACTGATACCTGCTCGTCATGCTTAAAGCATAAGAGACATCAGGTCGAGTACACAACATTGCATACATGATTGATCCAATTGCCGAAGCATATGTAATCAACTTCATGCGGTCCTTATCTTCCAATGATTTAGGACACTGGTCCTTAGAGAGACTCACACCATGTGACATGGGTAGGAATCCCTTCTTGGACTCAAGCATGTTGAACCGTTTCAACACCTTCTCAATGTATGTACTCTGGGTCAAACACAACAACTTCTTCGATCTATCTCTATAGAACTTAATACAAAGTATATAAGTCGCTTCACCCAAGTCCTTCATAGAAAAGCTGTCCCCTAGCCTATTCATAACATCTTGCAGTGTCAGAATGTCATTCCCGATCAACAGTATGTCATCCATATACAATATCAGGAAAATAACAATGCTTCCACTAATCCTCTTGTAAACACAAGGCTCATCCTCATTCTTGATGAAACCAAACTCCTTGATTTTCTCATCAAAACACAGATTCCAACTTCGAGAAGCTTGTTTCAATCCATAAATGGTGCGATTCAACTTGCATATTTTAGTGGCTTCACTTGGAGATACAAAACCCTCGGGTTGTGTCATATACACTTCCTCAAGGAGGTTTCCATTAAGGAAAGCAGTTTTGACATCCATTTGCCAGATTTCGTAGTCACAATACGCAACAATAGTAAGTAGAATTCTGATGGACTTGACCATGGCCACAGGGGAAAAGGTTTCATCTTAGTCAATACCATGAATTTTCCTGAAACCTTTAGACCCCAGCCAGCCTTTGAATGTCTGTATATTCCCATCCATGTCGGTCTTCTTCTTGAAGACCCACTTGCACCCTATGGGTCGTACCCATTCAGGTGGTTCCACCAAGGTCCAAACTTGGTTTGTATACATGGAGTCCATCTCAAATTTCATGGCCTCAAGCAACTTCTCGGAGTCAGGTCCATTCATAGCCTATTGGTAGGTTGCAGGATCATCATCATGATCCATAAGCAACACATTACCTATTTGAGACATGAGAAATCCATATCTCTCAGGCTCAAATCTAGGTCTACCAGATCTATGTAGGACTTGTGTTTCTTGAGCAGGTTCTCTAGCTACAACTTATTGTAGTCCTTGCTCATGTTCTAATTCTGATTCGTTCATTGTTTGTGGTTCTTGAACTTCTTCAAGTTCTACCTTTGCAGTCTTTCTGGATACGAACTCTTTCTCCAAAAAGACACCAGTCCTTGCGACAAAAACTTCGCCCTCAGAAGGCAGGTAGAAGTAGTATCCTTTGGTCTCCTTAGGATACCCCACTAGATAACATTTATCCGATTTGGGTTCCAACTTGTCAGGCATTTGACGTCGTACGTATGCCTCACAGCACCAAATCTTAATGAACGACATACTAGGACGCTTCCTAGTCCATATCTCATATGGTGTCTTTTGAACCATTTTTGTTGGAACTCGATTTAGTGTGAAAGAAGCAGTCTCTATAGCAAAACCTCAAAAAGAAATGGGCAGATCTGCATGAATCACATCGATCGCACTATGTCCAACAAAGTACGATTCCTCCTCTCAGACACACCATTATGTTGAGGTGTTCTGGGCGGAGTGAGCTGGGATATAATACCACACTCTTTCAGATGATCACGAAACTCATGACTCAGATATTCGCCACCTCGATCATATCGGAGTGCTTTTATCCTTTTTCCCAGTTGGTTATCTACTTCATTCTTAAACACTTTGAACTTTTCAAAGGTTTCAGATTTGTTCTTCATAAGAAACACGTGTCCGTATCTACTGAAATCATCATTAAATATAACGAAGTAGTAGAACCCACCTCTAGCCATTGAACTCATGGGTTCACATACATCACTATGTATTATACCCAAGATATCATCATCCCTCTCACTACAACTAATGAAAGGAGCTTTCGTCATCTTGCGTAATAAACGTGACTCCCATCTATCAAATGATTCATAATCAAATGAGTTCAGTAGTCCATCTCTATGGAGCTTAGATATGTGTTTCTCGTTTATATGGCCTAAACGATAATTCCAAAGGTACGTAGGATTCGAGTCATTTATTTTTAGTCTTTTAGTATTTTCTACATTATTGATCGGATGGTCTAAGTTTAAAACATGTAAACCATTAGACAATTGGGCTACACCATAACAAACATCATTCTTTAAAATCGAACAACAATTGTTCTTAATTATAAGCGAAAAACCTTTCATGTCTAGACATGATATGGATATAATGTTTTTAGTTATGGATGGAATAAAATAATAATTATTTTGTTCTATTACAAGTCTAGTGGGCAAAGAAAGACAATAGACACCAACGACAATGGCAGCAACTCTTGCTAAACCACCTTAGATTTCTATTATATTTTATTCAAGCTTTTTAGATCTTGGGAATTTTCAATTTAATATAATTTGCTCTCAAAATAATTTAATTTATAAGCTAGAAAATTTTCTCTACCCTACCCCTTTGTTGGCGTACGAAGAGTATTAAAAGATCATAAGTCATGGGAATAAGATGATAAAATTTATTATTCCCTAATCATATGCACCCAAAATCATTTCAAATATTATGTGGCATGGAATAAGAGGATAAAATTCATTACTCCTAAACATATACATTTTGGGTTTTTATTAGAAGATAATTTTAAAAGATTATATGACATGGAAAATGAGAATATAAAATTCATCATTTTCCTAAATATATTCATTTAGAAAAAATAATTTGAGTGATGTGAGAGGATAAAATCTATCACCTCCATTCTACGATCTCTTCTTATGCCAAATTTTGTGAACTCCCTTAACCAATATCATTGATCTAGAACTAATTTAAGTAATGGAGAGAGCAATATTTTGTAGGTTACTGTTCCTTAAGTTTTCTTTTAAGTTAGAGTTCTTATAATTTTAATCAAATTTAGTTTGATAATTTCTATAATTTTTGTTTGCTAGTTAGTTATCTTGAGAAGTCCTTAGCTAAGCATTTTTTCTCTTTTCAAATTATCATCACAATTTAGGACTTAACTCCTCCTAGAATTTATTCTTAACTTAACTTTTGGTCTAAATGAAATTTTAGTTTTAATTTAAAATTATATTAATGTCTTATAAAATATGTCTCATACTTTTGCTCTGGAATAGCAAAACCTCAAGTACAGGTGTATTTAATATGAAGTTTTTATAATAATTTTTAGTATAAATTTTAGTATGTATTTTACATGAATTTTTCTTATTTAGGTCAATTTTTGTTTGTAAATAGTTCTTTTCTTCAATTTAAATCTAATTTAGTTTATTTTTATTTTTGCAGATTTTTGGGGCAATTAGGTCAATTTTGCATGTCACGCCCTTAGTCATGCTCGTGACAAAGGTCGTGTAATCCTAATGCATGTCCAGAGTTGCTACCGTGTGAATTGAGCTCATTTCCCTAAGTCATGCACATAATCAATTATACGCCCTCAGTCATGCCCGTGACCAAGGATATGTCAACTTAAAGATCCTCCCAGACGCTGTCGTGTCTTGGTGGATATTCTGTGCACATTTGACTTCAATCACGCCTGTGTTCCTGCATGTCACGGACGTGACTCATCCTGCATGATCTCTGACTTCCGCTGAGCCGCGAGTCACGCCTACGCTGCATTTATTGAAGCCACCCAAGTACACGTTTGTGACCTCCAAGTCACGGGCGTGTAATTTTTTATTTTCTTCGCGCTGTCACGTAAGCCCCACACCACCATCCCAGCTGAGCAGAACATTAATTACACGCTGTTGGGAATATTGCCCTCAATGTTCTCTTGATTTGAAGAGGCATCACTCACAATGTTAAGTACATATTGTATTTGATAAACCCTATTTTGCATCAGGAATATGTAGGGTTAAGATATTCCAAGCATTAGAATTAGGTCAGTGGTTTGCTGTCAAAACACTGAGATGAGCTCATGGTATCAGCTGAACCGCTGTGTTGAAACTGATTTCTCGGTCTCGTGTGGAGCTCGGGGCCCTCACCGAAATGAGGGGCAACTAGCCCTTACCGGTCCCTCGGGAGAGGTAAGGCCGATGATTTGAGCAAAGAACAAAGACCCTAGTCTCAGCGAGGAGGTCCCTCCACTAACCCGGAAGATCGTTGAGCGCTTCCCCTCCCAAGCCAAAGCTAAGACTCGGGCACCTTGGAGAGCTAGAGAGCACAAACCAAAGCGACCTAGGGAGAGAAGAGCTCAAAGATAATGAACCTCTCCTCTCCAAGGTGCCCTTTGAGGTCTATTTATAGATTTTAGTTTGGTGGTCTGTCGATAACCAAATCCCGCTGTCCATTCTCACTATCCGCACACCGGATTGGTCTGTCAACAGCCAAACTCCGCTGTTTGGAGAGGCTAAACGCAGACCACCAGGGGCTCCTTGGTAAAAATCCCTTCCTGGACTTTTACGGGGCGAGCCAGCCCGCTTCGCGACCTCCCTCGCGAGTGGAACTCGCGAGCCTCGGGGTCGGCGAACCCCAGAGGTACTATCAGCACTCACTCTAGGCGGGCTCGCCTAGCGGACTCCTTCCTCGGACGGTTGGGCTCGCTGATAGCGACCTGGCCAAGCCGACTGCCCTCGCGATCGGAGCTCGCGAACCCCTGGGTCGGCGAACCCCAGGTTGGCTATCCGCACCCCAAAATGGCTAACTGTACCCCAAGAGTGGCTAACTGCACCCCAAGGTTCCGGGCTCGCCTGGCGAGCTCCCTTCTCAGCTGGTCGGGCTCGCATGTACTGCCCTCGCCGAGCTTCAAAGGAGCCGGTTACCCTCCCTTCGCTGGGCTCGCTCGCCTGCGCAGTCTCTTGCTCTTCCTTGGCCTGCCTCGCCGGAGATCAGGGTTCGCCCCTCTTGGCTCGCCTCCTTGAGCGCGAGCTTTGGTTGCTTCCTGGCGAATATCGGGGTTGTACACAATCCCCGCTCTTCGCGAGGACTAATGTCTTCGCGAAGAATCGTCCAACCTCTGATATTCGACCGCTCCTGGATGACCTGTCAGGAATCTTTTGTGGGACCCACCATGCAGGCTATAAATATCATCCCGAACCCCCATGGGTGCGCGTCGCTTCTTTTCCTTCCTTTCCCGTTCTAGCTGCCGGGAGATGCCGATTTCCGAAGAGGCAGAGGCTCGCCTGAGGGCGATGAGAGCCGGCGGGCTACCTCCCACGACCAGGGTACCCGCCTGGATGAACCGGCAGCCTCCCGCCCAGTCGCCAAAAACCAAGAAGGCGAAGGCGGTTCGCCTCTCTGGGGACGACTCCGTGACGCTGGACTCCTCCCCGGATGATCGCCGCCCCGAGAAGGTATGGGTTGATCGAATTCACGTCTACAAATTGCTCATTATTCATTTTCGCTCGCAGGATACTTTGCCGAGCGAGATTTGTGAGGAACGTGCTGAGGGGTCTCGGAAAAGCCCGCAGGTGGACATGAATCTCGCTGGAAAAGACACCACTGGTACGATCTGGATCTCACATGCCGTAATATTTATGTCTAAACATATGATCTCTGTTTACTATTTTCTTTCAGTCCCGCCACTGAAGTCCCCGATCCGCCCGTCGTCGCGACCTCCATCTCCGCCTCCTCCAGATAAAATCATAGGGAAGCCCGGGTTCCAGCTTCTCACGAGCGAGGAGACGGGCGGCTCCGCACCGCCAAAGATTCTCCCGACCAACAGTGCAGCCTATCCTGCCGGACTGGGCAAATCCCTCTACCCCCATTATGGAAACGTGTTTCAGGGTCGTCCTTCGGGTTCTCGCCCCCCTCTGGGTAAGTGTTATGACCTCGCCGACAACTTACGTGATCTTTCGCTCACTATCTGACCTTGGGAGATCTCGCAGATACTGCCGAGAACCCGCACACCGATTCCGAATTGGGCGACGACGAAATGTCCCCCCTTCCTGATCAGGTGGAGGACTTCTTAGGGGATCCGCGAGATCCTGAGATGATGAAACAGCGGGCCGCGGAGCTTTTGCGAAAGCATGGGCGAATGCTGATGGACCTCAACATGCAGGCGAGACGGGACAGGGAAGCTGCCGAGGATAGACATGCAGTCCTGATGGAGGAATGTGCGAGACTCCGGCAAGCGAGACAGCGCGATCAAGATGAGAGCGCTACGACGCCGGAAGTGCACATAGCGAGGATGAGAGATTACGCTTTTCTCACGGATCGAGAGGGTCGTTTGGTGGAAGAATACTATAATTCCAGGGTACCGCCGAGGTCCGGGTCGCGGGGTGGCGGCCGGTGGAAATGGCTCCCCCACGATTCTCGCTAACTGTTTTGTTGTGGAATCATTATTAACGGGTGTGGCTTTTTTAGACAATCTCGCCATGGCTCGCAACTCGCATACTTTCCATTCGTATGTTGGCTTTATTTCTACTGGCAATCCCGCTTTTTATTATTTCTCGCGTGACGCTAGCAAGTATTTGTTTTCGTATCATATTGTTCGCGTGCGGACCTTCTGTTCTCGCCAAATATATCTCTCGAAAGTGTTGTTTATACTGACCCCGCAGGTTTTTCCCGCTTGCGGACATGATGTGATGTTTTTTGTTGATACGCGCGCTCGCTGACGCTTGGACTTCTTCCCGCCTTTTTTATTTTGGCTATAAATAAGCGGTCTTTATCGGGCCAACCACCGCATTTATTCTCGATCCTCTTCTTCTTCTGTTGCAGAGCTCTCGCTGTTTCTCGTTCTCGCATTCTTCTACTTCTTGCAGGTTTACTAAATGGGTGGTGATGCGGAATCGGAGGGCCGGCGAAGGGTTGCGAAGGCCTTCGCCGAGCATGGCTTTTTTAATTGTAACTTAACCGATGAGGAGTACTTCAGTGCAGTTGCTGATTACGTCACCCCCCCCCCCCCCCCCCTTCGAGGCACGCCGCCCTAGCGAGGACGACGTGATCAACGATCCGTTGGTGGACGAGTTGGCCATCCCCATCGCTC
The DNA here is from genome assembly GCA_033032865.1 of Dactylorhiza incarnata. Lineage (NCBI taxonomy): Eukaryota > Viridiplantae > Streptophyta > Magnoliopsida > Asparagales > Orchidaceae > Dactylorhiza > Dactylorhiza incarnata. The sequence goes on along the minus strand of JAWHQI010000287.1, from coordinate 1,172,469 downwards.
ACTTCGCGGTTGGCTTGCGCCTTCCATTGTGGCCGGAGGTTCGCCAGGTAACCACAGTTCTCTCTTACTTCCCATTTATTTTGCCATTCGAGTCTCGCTTATCGCGTGGATTAATCCCGTTCTCGCTGCCCGTTAGGTGCTCAAGCATTACGGCGTGGTTCCCGGCCAGCTCACACCCAACGCCATGGCGGTGGTCACTGCTTTCGCTTGCTACCTCCGCGAGGAGCGAATCGAGTTCAGCCTCCCCGTCTTCAGAAAAGTATTCTCCTTCCGCGCTTACAAGGATGGGACAGCCTATTTCGTGGGTACAGGCCCGAAAGTGGTTGAGACCGTCAACAAGGCCCACTTCTGGGCCCAAAAGTTCATCATCGTCAGGGGGAACTTTGGCAACATTCCCTTCTCGCCGATCCAACATGGCGAGACCACCTATCGCCCCACCGTCCTCGGCGGTCATGAAGCCCTCCTCCATCAGTTCCTCAATAAGAAGAACTTCGAGGTCGTCTACCTCCGCCGCAACCTGGACTCGTTGCTTCCGGTCCTCGCCGGAGAAGGTAAAGATCCCTGCCTAACATTTTGTCTCAATTCGCTAGCCTGTCATACTCATCTGCATCTGTTTATAGGCAAGCGAGATCTTCCCCTCCATCCCCCTTACGCGAGCAACCGTAAGTCCGATGCGACCATGTCTCTCGCTACCATGGGGGCGGAAGCCTGCCGAGGCGATGTTGCCCCCGCCGAGCCCTCCTCCCGCAAGAGACAGGGAGGTTCCGGCGGTCATGGTGCCCCCGCAAAGTCTCCGCCAAAAAAGAGAAGCAAGAAAAGCGCGGCCTCGCTCGCTCCGTCAAAAAGCAAGGAGCCTCGCGAGGCTTCCTTCGACGAGTTTGACCTCACCGGTCTCTTGGCGGGCGAGGACGAAGAACCTGGCCAGGAGGTGGTCAGGACCTCGGTCCCGCCCATCCCGGTGAATCATTACAACTTCGGGCTCGGCCAGAGGCGTCGGGATGAGACTGGCGAGCCCCTCGTCACCTGGAAGCCGGAGACCAACAGGGTGGACATCTCTTCTATACTCCCCTCCTGGGTGGAGAAGGAGACCGTCAGTGGCCACGCCTTCGACTTCTCGTTCGCACTCTATGGTCGCGAAGATGCGGGATCTTACAAGGATGAGACCGCGAGGACCCTCGCTTATGAGAGCGCGAGGTCCCAACTGCGTTCTTCTGAGCTCGCCCATATGACGGGGAGGCGTTGCTTACAACTCGAGCTTCAGAATGTGGAGCTCGCAAGGGCCTACCAGGGAATTCTTGCCGAGAATCCGCAGCTGAAGGAGAAGTTGCTCGCCGCGGAGGGTAGGGTGGTGAGTCATCTACAGTCCCCACTTCCTTTTTCCCCTAGCCCTTTCATCTCTCTAACTGGACTTGCTCGCAGGATGTCGAGGTCGCCGGGAGGGCCAGCGCTCGCATCAAGGATTTGGAGAGCGAGGTGGCCGGGTTGAAGACCCTAAACAGCGACCTTACCCGCGCCGTTGTTCCCCCCTCGCCTCGCCGTTTGAAAGAAGACCGGCGAGCGCGAGACGAAGAAATCCGCGTGGGATCGATAGAGTCGGCTCGCTACATTTTCTCGGTGGCGAAGGCAATCGGCCTTTTGGCGGATGATGCGGCCGACATGACTCTAGAAGACATCGTCCCGGAGCTCTTCCTCCCTCTTCCGCCAGTGAAGGATAGTGACGAAGAAGGATCCGCGGACGATTCCTGAATCTCGCTGCTACATCCCCTTTTTTGTTTGTAACTTTTGATTGGCGAGGTCGCCACAAATTGTAACCGAACTATAAAGTGTTGAATGCAAATTTTGTTTTGCTCATCTTGCTCGCCTTTCCTGTCTTGTTATTTTCATGCATTGAATGTCTCGCCCTTGTTTATCCCATCCTCAGTCTTCGCGGAGGTCATTCTCGCCATGATTGTTTTCGCTCCACGCGTTATCGAATAGATAGATGTAGGGTACTTTGGCTACTCTGGCCTTTCGTTGGTTGCCTTAGGATTATTACCCGCTTAATCCTACGTATTTTCTCTAGGCTTCGCAAGGCATTTTTTTTTTCCTTGGCGAGGGCTCCCTCCTTACCTAGTGCCGGCGACCTTTTTGCCGAGGACCAGACGCATGATATGGATCCTCGCCAATCACATAGTATTGTACGCGACCTTTTTTAGTCGAGCGAGCCGGCCCAACGAGCGAGAAGGAGTTGGCCATTGCAAAGACCTGTCCTTGCCAGCCTTTCCAGAGATCAACCAGAACCCCCCGTCTAGGTGAGAGCCCGGGAGCGGAATCGATCTGGGGCAATCCAGCACCAATATTTCCAACCTTGCCAGCCTCTCCAGAGATCAACCAGAACCCCCCGTCTAGGTGAGAGCCCGGGAGCGGAATCGATCTGGGGCAATCCAGCATCAATATTTCCAACCTTGCCAGCCTCTCCAGAGATCAACCAGAACCCCCCGTCTAGGTGAGAGCCCGGGAGCGGAATCGATCTGGGGCAATCCAGCACCAATATTTCCAACCTTGCCAGCCTCTCCAGAGATCAACCAGAACCCCCCGTCTAGGTGAGAGCCCGGGAGCGGAATCGATCTGGGGCAATCCAGCATCAATATTTCCAACCTTGCCAGCCTCTCCAGAGATCAACCAGAACCCCCCGTCTAGGTGAGAGCCCGGGAGCGGAATCGATCTGGGGCAATCCAGCACCAATATTTCCAACCTTGCCAGCCTCTCCAGAGATCAACCAGTACCCCCCGTCTAGGTGAGAGCCCGGGAGCGGAATCGATCTGGGGCAATCCAGCATCAATATTTCCAACCTTGCCAGCCTCTCCAGAGATCAACCAGAACCCCCCGTCTAGGTGAGAGCCCGGGAGCGGAATCGATCTGGTGCAATCCAGCACCAATATTTCCAACCTTGCCAGCCTCTCCAGAGATCAACCAGAACCCCCCGTCTAGGTGAGAGCCCGGGAGCGGAATCGATCTGGGGCAATCCAGCACCAATATTTCCAACCTTGCCAGCCTCTCCAGAGATCAACCAGAACCCCCCGTCTAGGTGAGAGCCCGGGAGCGGAATCGATCTGGGGCAATCCAGCATCAATATTTCCAACCTTGCCAGCCTCTCCAGAGATCAACCAGAACCCCCCGTCTAGGTGAGAGCCCGGGAGCGGAATCGATCTGGGGCAATCCAGCACCAATATTTCCAACCTTGCCAGCCTCTCCAGAGATCAACCAGAACCCCCCGTCTAGGTGAGAGCCCGGGAGCGGAATCGATCTGGGGCAATCCAGCATCAATATTTCCAACCTTAGTACCGCAGCAGTTGAAAGCATAACGAATGAGAGTGAGATGTTGATTGGATAACAAAATAAAGTTTTCAAGGGTAGAATCGTTTCAAATCATCCCCGCTCCGAGCCCGGTCAAGGGGCATCCCTTCCACATCCTGGAGGTGGTACCCCCCCCGACTTGAGCACCTCGCTTACAATATACGGGCCTTCCCAGTTGGGGTTAAGCTTACCCACTGTGGCCCCCCTGCCGGCCGCATCGACCTTTTTCAGGACCAGGTCCCCTTTCTGGAAGTGTTTGATCCGGATATGTTTGTCAAAATATCGAGCCATCCGCCTCTTGACCTCTTCCTGCCTGATGGTGGCCAGGTCCCGGAGTTCTTCCACCAGGTCCAAGGATAGCCTCTGCTCGGCATTGTTACCTTCTAGCCACCCTTCATCCCCCTCGCATGCAGCGGTCACCCGGGGGGTCTTTACCTCGAACTCTATGGGGAGAACGGCCTCGGACCCGTGGGAGAGCTTGAATGGAGTCTCCCCGGTGGCGGTGTTCGGAGTAGTCCTCATGGCCCAGAGGACGGAGGGTAGTTGTTCCACCCAACTTCCTCGTAGGTTTTCCACTTTCTTTTTTAGCAGGTTGACGATTATCTTGTTTGCCGCCTCCACTTGCCCATTGCTCCTCGGGTGGTGGACTGAGGCAAACCTGAGGTCAATGCCGAGCTGAGTGCAAAAGCCGACAAACTCTTCACTCGCAAACTGTGGCCCATTGTCCGTTACTATAGCTAGAGGGAGTCCATGTCTGCAGATTATTTCCCCCCACACAAAATTCCTTACAACCTGAGAGGTTACCTTGGCAAGTGCCTTCACCTCTACCCACTTGGAGAAGTAGTCGATCATGACCAGCAGGAACTTCCTCTGGCCGCTGGCTTGGGGAAAGGGGCCGACCAGGTCCAACCCCCATATGGCGAAGGGCCAGGGGGCCGTGATGGTCTGGAGCCGTTGAGCGGGGAGGAGTTGGAGCGGAGCATAGAGTTGGCACTTCTGACACTTTCTTGTGAACTCTGCTGCATCCTTGCTGAGAGTGGGCCAGAAGTAGCCTTGTCTCAACACCCTCCCTTCCAGGGTCCGACTCCCGGAGTGACTGCCACACTCCCCGGAGTGGATTTCTTCCAGCACCCTCGGGACCTCTTTCTCGGAGACACAACGAGCCAGGAGTCCTGAGAGAGTCTTTCTATATAGCCCCCCTGCATGCAAAGAGTAATAGGCGGACTTATACCTGAAGCGCCTCTTGTCCACATCCTCTCCAGGGAACTATCCGGAGGATAGGAAGGTGATGAAGGGATCCATCTACGAGGCCTGCTGATCCACTTCCATCGACTCTCCCTCCTCGATGGAGGGCCGGAAGAGTTCCGAAGTCGTTCCCCCTGCTCGAGGACCGAACTTGGCTAGGAGGTCCGCCTGGGTGCTCTCCTCCCTCGGCACATGTTTGATTGAGAAGGTGCGGAACTGCCCGATGACTCCCTTAACCTTCTCCAGGTATATTAGGAGGGTGGGGTCCTTTGCTTCAAACTCTCCTTTGATCTGGCATGCCACCACCATGGAGTCTGTGGAGACCTCCACGTCCTGCACACCCAGTTCCCGGGCCAACCGAAGGCCCACTATTACTGCTTCGTACTCCGCCTGGTTGTTGGTGATCGGGAAACGGATGTTTAAGGCTTGCTCAATCCGAGTCCCCTGAGGACTCACCAGGACTATTCCCCCCCCCCCGAAGGAGTGTTTTCCCGACGCTCCGTCTACCAACATCTTCTATGCTTCCGGGGGAGGTGGCTCGTGCTCCCCCACTTCGGCCGCGTAGTCGGCCATGAAATCTGCCACTGCTTGAGCCCTGATGGATGTCCTGGGTACGAAGGTGATATTGAACTCGCTTAACTCCACGGACCACTTTGCCAACCTTCCTGAGTGTTCCACCCCTTCCATGATTTTGCGGAGCGGATGGTCGGTCACTACTTTAATTGAATGGGCTTGAAAGTAAGGTCGGAGCCTACGGGCCGATACCACCAAGGCGAAGGCTAACTTTTCTAGGATTGGGTATCGGAGTTCCGCCTTCTTCAGCACTCGGCTAACATAGTAGATTGGGAACTGTTTCTTCCCCTCCTCCCGGATTAGCATGGAACTTACTGCCTCGGGTCCTACCCCTAGGTATAGAGATAGGTCCTCTCCTGGTCTCGGTCCCTGGAGCAGAGGGGTTTGAGTGAGCTGTTCTTTCAGGGCTTGGAAGGCCCTCTCGCATTCCGGGGTCCATTCGAACTTCTTGTTTCCCCGCAGTACTTTGAAAAAAGGTGCACATTTTTCTCCCGCCTTGGAGAGGAATCTACTGAGCCCAGCCAATTTCCCTGTGAGGCTCTGGACCTCCTTCGGGCTCCTCGGCGACTCTAATTCCATCACCGCTTTAACTTTGTCCGGGTTGGGCTCCATTCCCGTGGGGGTGAGCAAATGGCCCAAGAACTTCCCTCGGCTTGCCCCGAAGACACACTTCAAGGGATTGAGCTTCATCTTGTATCGCCGCAGGGTCCCAAATGTCTCTTCGAGGTCTCGGAGGTGGGTCCCGAGGTCTCGGCTCTTAACCATGAGGTCATCGACATAGACCTCTAAATTTCTTCCTTTCTGTTCGCGGAAGACCCTATCCATCATCCTTTGGTATGTTGCCCCTGCGTTCTTGAGCCCGAAGGGCATCATTTTATAGCAATAACATCCATCCCCCGTGATGAAGGAAACGTCCTTAATGTCCGGGGGATGCATGCGGATTTGATGGTAACCTGAAAAAGCATCTAAGAAGGACATTACAGTAAAACCGACGGCTGAGTCAACCAGCGCGTCGATTCTGGGCAAGGGGTAGCAATCTTTCGGGCATGCTTTATTAAGAAGTGAAAAATCGATACACATACGCCACTTACCTCCACCCTTCTTCACAATAACGACATTGGAGACCCAGCCTGGATACTGGATCTCCGATACAAATCCGGCCTGCAGGAGTTTGCCCACCTCCTCGCGGATGGGCCCTTCTAGCTTGTCTGCGATGGCCCTCCTCTTCTGGCGGATGGGGCGGGCACCGGGGTCGAGGTTGAGGCGATGGCACGCCACATCTGCGTCGATCCCGGGCATTTCTGCGGCGCTCCAAGCGAAGACGTCCACGTTCTGCTGCACGCAAGCCAGAATCTCCGCTTGATCTCCTGGGCTGAGTCCTCCGCTGATCCGGACTTTTTCCACCACCCCCAGCCGGGTGATGACCTCGAGCTCCACGACCTCGTCCACGGCCTCCAACCGGGACTGCTCCCCCCCAGCCTTTTCTTCCTCGGCACAAGCGGGAGCCGGTATCTCTTCCTCGACTCCCTCTCCTAACACCATCAGCTCTTCCGCCCTTTCCTCCTGGGCCTTCTCCTCTTCTTCCTTTCTCTCCGCCCGGGGTATCTCAGCCACCCCTTCCTGGGCATGAACTTCACCTCCCTTCTTCTCTTCAGCCACCCCCAGACCTCCGGCTTCGGTTACCTCCTCCATCACCTTATCCCACTCCTCGGCTTCTCCCATCCAGGAGATGGTGTTGACGACCGTCACGTAGCACTGTCTTGCTACCTTGGGATCCCCCCTGACCCGCACCTGAACCCCTCCGTCGTTGAACTTGAGGCACTGATGAAAAGTGGAGGGGACGCAACGGAACGCGCTGATGAGTGGCCGTCCGAAGATGGCGCTGTAACTGCTCGGGGCGTCCACTATGACAAAGCGACAGTTCCGAGACTGCCCACCCAGGGTCACATGGAGCCCTACCCCTCCTTCTACTTCCTTCCTCTCTCCCGAAAATCCGAACAGAGGGCCATCCGAGGCCAACACCCTTCTGGGCTCCACCTCCATCTTGTCGAATGCCTTCTTGAAGATGACATTGACCGAACTCCCATTGTCCACTAGGATTCGGGAGACGGTGAAGTTCTCGATCGCCGTCTGGATGACCAGCGCGTCGCAGAACGGGTCTTCGTAGCTCGGCATGTCCTTTTGGGTGAAAATAATTTTTTCGGTCGGGGGTGGAGCGGTGGATGTTGACGCTATGCTCCGGCGGTAGATGGTATGGAGACTAGCCTTGCGGGTCGCCTCCACCCCTACCCCCCCATGGATCACTCCGATCCCTCCTCTATTCCCCAGATCTGCTCTATCCTCACATCGTTCCTCCTCCTCCTCCCGAGTTTCCACCTCCACGATCCTTAATGGCTGCTGCGGTGGTGGCGCGGGTGCTCGGCCCCTCTTCACCTCCAGGAACTCCGGACAGGTGTCCGTGGAGTGGCCTTCCACATCGTGGAAGATGCAATAGGGCACCGCCGCTTCCCTTGCCCCGGTCTCTGCTATCCTGTTCCTTCTTCTCCTAGCGGCCGCCGCCTCCGCTTCTCCTCCTCTTCCCCTTCCTCTTCCCCGGCCAATTGCCATGGCCTGTTGAGGTGGGGGAGGCAACTGTATCGGGCCTTGCCTCCACCCCAACTGGGGGGGTCTCCATTGTCCCTCGAAACGGTTACCCCTTCTTGGGCCATAACCCCTTCCTTGCCCCTGCACTCCTCCACCCTGCGGCCTCCATCCCCCCTCCGGGGCCCGGGGCTCTTCTCTTCTTCTGACCTCTTGCTGCCTCACCTCCGGCTCACTGAGCTTGGCCAGCCTCTTGGTGAGCTCTGGGTTGGCTTCTTCGCTTGCTACTTCCTCCGCCACCCTCTCCATCAGCTCCTCATAGGAGACGGGGGCCTTCCTTTTCAATGCCATCTTGAAGAAACTTTCCTTCAACCCGACCGTGAAGGCGAGTTGAAGTGCAAACCCGGGCACCTCCTGAGTGAGCTGCACTTCCTCCTGGAACCGATCCGCGTACTGAGCCAACGTCTCCCTGGACTCCTGCTTCACCGCGAAGAGGGAATCAGCGTCCTTCTTCCTCCTTTTTGAAGTTGAAAATCTCAACAAAAAACTTCGGCGCAGGTCCTCGAACGCGTAGATAGAGCCTGCCGGAAGTGAATGAAACCAGTCCCTGGCCTTCTCCTTGAGAGTGACGGCGAAGAGCCGACACTTGAAGGCATCGGACATTGGCCTGATGGAGACCGAGTCCTCGAAAGACTGCAGATGCTGAACTGGGTCATCTCTGCCATTGTAGTACACTCTATCCCATTCCCCGAATCCCGCTGGAACGGGTGCAGACAACACTAATTCGCAGAAGGGACTTCCCCCTCCTGCCATCTTCTCTCGCTCGGCTCGCGGACCTAGCTCGCTCGCCAAGCTTGGGATCGCACTCGCGAGGGCGACGCTCGCCTGAACCACCCCGACTGTCGCCGCATCCTCCTGGCGCGCGCTCGCCTGCGCCGCGCTCGCTGGGGCAGAGCTTGTCGGCACCGAACTCGCCGGCGCGGAGCTCGCCAACACCGGGCTCGCCAGACTGGCGAACAGCACTCGCCCTTCCCTGTCATGCCCTGGTTCGACGGCAACTTCTTTTCCAGCCCTTCCTCCTGGTGCCCTCTCGCCGACTGCTGTTGGGGGAGTGGTCGCCTGAGGTGCCGGGGTCGCAAACTCACTTCGCAGAGCCATGACCGTGAACCCCAAGGTGTCGAGCACCTCCTTCCTGAAATCCGCGAACATCCTAGCCATTGCTTCCTGAGGGGTCTCGCCGAACTCCTCGCCCTGCTCTTCATCTCCAGCCATAACTCTTCTCTGGGACTTTCTTGAACCAGCCGCGCTCCACGCTCACCGCACCAAAATGTTGAAACCGATTTCTCGGTCTCGTGTGGAGCTCGGGGCCCTCACCGAAATGAGGGGCAGCTAGCCCTTACCGGTCCCTCGGGAGAGGTAAGGCCGACGATTTGAGCAAAGAACAAAGACCCTAGTCTCAGCGAGGAGGTCCCTCCACTAACCCGGAAGATCGTTGAGCGCTTCCCCTCCCAAGCCAAAGCTAAGACTCGGGCACCTTGGAGAGCTAGAGAGCACAAACCAAAGCGACCTAGGGAGAGAAGAGCTCAAAGATAATGAACCTCTCCTCTCCAAGGTGCCCTTTGAGGTCTATTTATAGATTTTAGTTTGGTGGTCTGTCGATAACCAAATCCCGCTGTCCATTCTCACTATCCGCACACCGGATTGGTCTGTCAACAACCAAACTCCGCTGTTTGGAGAGGCTAAACGCAGACCACCAGGGGCTCCTTGGTAAAAATCCCTTCCTGGACTTTTACGGGGCGAGCCAGCCCGCTTCGCGACCTCCCTCGCGAGTGGAACTCGCGAGCCTCGGGGTCGGCGAACCCCAGAGGTACTATCAGCACTCACTCTAGGCGGGCTCGCCTAGCGGACTCCTTCCTCGGACGGTTGGGCTCGCTGATAGCGACCTGGCCAAGCCGACTGCCCTCGCGATCGGAGCTCGCGAACCCCTGGGTCGGCGAACCCCAGGTTGGCTATCCGCACCCCAAAATGGCTAGCTGTACCCCAAGAGTGGCTAACTGCACCCCAAGGTTCCGGGCTCGCCTGGCGAGCTCCCTTCTCAGCTGGTCGGGCTCGCATGTACTGCCCTCGCCGAGCTTCAAAGGAGCCGGTTACCCTCCCTTCGCTGGGCTCGCTCGCCTGCGCAGTCTCTTGCTCTTCCTTGGCCTGCCTCGCCGGAGATCAGGGTTCGCCCCTCTTGGCTCGCCTCCTTGAGCGCGAGCTTTGGTTACTTCCTGGCGAATATCGGGGTTGTACACGCTGAGATGGGGCCAGGAGTTGCTGAGAAGAGGTATGCCTTTGCTGAGCTGCAGATAGACAAAATTCGCTGAGAAATCTATCTGTCTCAGCGGATCCGCTGAAACCAAGACAGCTAAATCGCTGATAAGTAGTTTTGATATAACCTTTTTTGTATAAATTTTAGTAATTATTTAATATAAACTTTTCTTTTTCATGTCAATTTTAGCTTATAACTAGTTCTTTTATGAAAATTGTTTCTAATTTAGCTTATTTGTATTTTTGCAGAATTTTGGGACATTTGGAAAATATTTGCATTACATGCCCTAGGTCACGCCCGTGACCAATGGCGTGTAATCATAAGATCGTCTAGAATTGATGCCACGCAATTTGAGCTAGTCCACAGAAAGTCAAGCCCTCGGTCATGCCTGTGACCCAATGGTCACGCCCGTGACCAAGGGAATGTAAACTTAAAGAGATTCTCCTAGCGAGGCCGTCGAAGACATGGAGGTATCGTCGAGAAGTCAACTCAAGTCACGCCCATGACCCAAATGTCATGGTCGTGACTTTCTCGAATGATCCTTGCTCGCCACCACACCGCAGTCAATCCCACACTACATTAAATAAATCCATCACAGGTCACGCTCGTGACCCAAATGTCACGGCCGTGACTTGTCCCTTTTTGCCGCAGTGTCACGCATGACCTGCACCGCTGTCAGAGTTGAGGTGAACAGTTGTTACACGCCCTTGGTCACTCCCGTGACCGAGTACGTGTAACTTGACATTTTTTTTCTATAAATTCAGAGGGTCTCCTTGAGTCTAGGGTTCAGAAAATTGGAGAGGGGGAGGTGCTGCTAGAGCTGTTAGTGATTAATTTTATGCTTTTGTTCATGTCTTTCCATTAGATGTTTTCTCTCTTTTCCTTTCATGCAATGTTATAATTTTCTTCCATGCAATAGTCTAGTGTATGCTTGTAACTTTACTTACAGCTTGGTAATCTTATTTAAGTCTTGTAATTGTTTTAATTTCAATAAAATTTAGTTTTGCTCTCTTTCTCTCTCTCTCTCTCTTTATACTTTAGTTAATTTTTCATTATTGCACTTTAATTTTTCTCTCTTTTTCCCCTCCACCATGATTAACTAATTCTCATTAGTGCTCTATCAAAATGATCCGAGGATGAGATAATCATGTTATGATTTTATAAAGCTCTTCTTTTTCATTTTTGTAGACACTTGATTTACTCTTGATTTTTAATTAGCGAGACCATATTTTCGATATAGGATTCTCGTTTAAGTTTTCAAACTTATCTAGCCTAGAGGCTAAAAGTATGAATCGATCACTCAAGAGTAAAGAGAATTGCATGGACCCATCGAGAGAGGATGACGTAAATCTCCCGGATTGGAGTCAAATCCAATAGAGGGGTTCACAACGTAAAGCAAGTTTTAGGTAATTGATTATAGAACGAGAGTTCGGTTGATTTTTCCTAAACTTAGTTGGGCATTTCCCTCGAGAGAGGCATGTTTGAGCTTCGGGAACCTCCACAGTCAAGTAGTTTACTTAAATGGAATTAGAATTATTTTTGCCTTTTCTTGTTATTCTCACGCCAAGGTGACTTTAGATTGAGCACTAATCCTTTTTACCATAGTTTAAAACCTTCTTTAGTTTGCAAATTGTCTCTTTTAGTTAAGTAAAACAAAACTTAAAAAATCATTAGATAAGATAATAGTGATCTCCTCGAAGTAGAAGTAATCAATGCACCCGGAGGAATATGACCTTGGTATTTTCAAAATATCCTATATTATAGACGATAAGGTACACTTGCCTTCATCAGATATAGTTTGGAAAACATCATCAATCTCTTCGCATTTCTTAAATCCAAATCCCTAAGTAAGAAGTAGATTTCTTCATATCATGTTTTTGGCGCCGTTGCCGGGGACTTTTGCATAGATATTTTGAAAAGAGGAGAGCTATTAATTTTATCATGCGTATTTTTATTTTATTTTACTTTCTCTAGTTTCAAAAATCTTAAAGGTGTAATCTAAATCTTGGAAAGGGACGTTTGGGTTATCATGCCATCACACCTCCTAGTACCAGTGAGAACCCCTCACAGGGTATACCTCGGGAAGTCCAAGACTAACTTAATCCACCTAAAAGAAAAAAATATAGTAATCAAGTTTTCCTCTTTCTTTATTTTTAGTTTTATTATTCTCTCTTTTCTCTTTTTCTCTTTCTTCTTTCCCCTTTTCCTTTATAGTGTATGACCCGAGGTAGTACTTAGAATATTCCTTTTGATCCAGAGATCGAGCGAACCATTTCGCGGTGCCTCCATTCTCGTGATCAGGAAATACAATTATTATTCGAAGAGTTGATCTGGGACACTAACACAACAAATATGGATCCTAATCTTAATCTTCCTAATCCTAATGCGCCAATTCCTAATGAGGCCCAACAAAGGACTATGTCCTATTATGCGCGACCGAATCTGGAAGTCACATAGTCAAGTATTGTTCGCCCCGCGGTGGCGAATAATAACTTTGAGATCAAGTCCAGCATTACACAAATGGTGCAACAATCAGTGACCTTCGATGGTCAGCCGGACGAAGATCCAAATTGTCATATTTCTAATTTTCTCGAAATCTGCAACACATTTAAAATCAATGGCGTCACTGATGACGCCATTCGATTACATCTTTTTGCTTTTTCGTTGCGGTCTAAGGACAAGTAGTGGTTGGGCTCACTTCCTAGGGAGTCCATCACTACATGGACCGATATGGCAGAAATATTTCTCACTAAATATTTCTCGCCTGCAAAGACCGCCAAAATGCGAATAGATATTGCGTCATTTATGCAAATTGACTCAGAGACTCTCTATGATATATGTGAGCGCTTCAAGGAGCTTTTGCGTAGATGCCCTCACCACGCACTTCCCGCTTGGCAACAAGTGCAAATCTTTTATAATGGATTAAATTTCCAAAATAGGCAAATGATTGATGCGACCGCCAGGGTGTACATTAAATAGGAAAACCCCAGAGGCTGCTCAAGAGTTTTTTTCAGGAAATGGCCATGAATGCTTATCAATGGAATTTTCTCCGAGCGTGGCCTATTAAGCCAGCCAGTATTTTTGAAATAGACGCTACTTTACTTTAGCTTTACAAGTTGAGTGCTTAACAAAGCAAGTGGAAGAGATGTCTGCTTCCTCCGCTACTCCTCCTTGGGCTAATAATGTTTTAATTGAAGAGCAGGTTGACTACATGCGAAATCCGCCTCGACCTTCCTATAACCCAAAATCCGCTTCGTACAACAACACCTACAATTTGGGTTATAGGAACCATCTGAATTTCTCATGGAGCAACCAAGGAAATGCTCAACGTCCTATGAATCTCAATCAACCCACCCTAATCAACTTCTTATCTTAACTCCCCCTCTAAACTTTAATCCACATAGTTTTCCACCGCAATCGCAAAAGCCCTCTCCGCTTAAAGAGGTCTTTGCAAAGTATGTTGCTACAAATGAAACAAACATCTGGAACCTCACCGGTTTGATCACAAACATAGGGAATCATGTGGGATAGCTTGCAAAAATGTTCCCTGAGCACTAGAAAGGAACTCTACCGGGAAATACAGAGCAAAATCCATGGGAAAGCGTGAACGTGATTACTCTCGGCAGTGGAAAGGAAGTGGTTTCAAAACAGGACGAACCCATGGTAACTACTTCTTAAACACAGAATGCTCCACGGTTATTCTTAACAAATTGCCCCAAAAAACAAATGACCCGGGATGGTTCTCCGTCCTATGCCTATTTTGCATTTCGTTAGTAAAACATGCTTTAGCTGATCTTGGAGCAAATATAATGAGTACTTTTCATACTCATCTTTTAGTATAATTTTAATACTATTTTAATACGAATTTATGTAATTTATATGAATTATCGCTTTTAAATTGTTTATTTTCACTTCTATGAGCTAACTTAAGCTCATTTTGTGTTTTCAGGTTTTCTGGGCACTGTTGAAAAAAATTCCAAAGTACATGCCCAAGGTCACGGGCATGACCAAGGGTGTGACAGCCCAAGGTGTGTTCCAAACCCAATTCCTCCACCCCGGGCTCATTCCATGAAAATTCGCCAAGTACACGCCGAAGGTCACGGGCGTGACCAAGGTAATGACCCAAGTCACATCCATAACCCGCCTCCTTCAGCCAGAATGAGCAGCCACATCAATTAAAATTACACGCCCTCAGTCACGGGCGTGACCGAGGGCGTGACATCCAGTCACGGAGGTGACTCGTCCTGTGCTACTTCCCGTCGATGATTCCCTCCAGCAGCTAGATTTAAAGATTACACGCCCTAGGTCATGGGCGTGACGCGCATGTAATGCCCGCATTGAAGCTTCAATGCACCCTCTCCGCACCAACACCGATCACGCCCCTTACACGCCCTTGGTCATGGGAATGACCAAGGGTGTGTAACCCCAATTTTCATCCTATTTAAAGCCAACTCCTCTACAACTGAGGGGACAAATTATCTTACGGAGTTGGATTCTTCATTTCTTATATTATTTTCATGTTTTTAGTAGTTCTTGTAATTTTTCTTTCTTTCTTGCAATTGTACTTTCAATTCAATAGCTATAATTTTCATTTTAATAGCTTGTATTTCTATTTTTGCAATCAATAAAATAGTTCTTCTCATTCTCTTATTCTCTTCTTCTTTAATAATGCACTCATTTATTTTTATTAATTCCTCTATCTCAATAAGTAACTAAATTTCTATTAGTGCTCGATCGAGATAATCCAAGGAATGATATTCGCAATGAAGTAATTATATCTTCTTCTTCTCTTCTTTGAAATACTTAAGATTTATACTTAATTTTATTGAGGTGAGATTATATTTTTGATATATAATTCTCATTCATGTTTTCATAATTTAGTAGTCTAGAGACTCATAATTCTAATTGGTCACTTAAGGATAAAGAGAGTTGATTGCAACCCTTGAGAAAGGATGACATAAATCTCACGGATTGGAGTCAAATACAATAGAGGGGTTCACCACATAAAGGCGGGTTTTAGGGGTTTCAATTATAGAACGAGAGTTCGGGTGATCAACCTAAACTCAGCTGAACGTATCCTCGAGAGAGGTGCGTTTAGAATTCGGGAACCTCCATGGTCAAAGTAAATTTCTTAAGAGAATTAGAGTTCTTATTTCTTCTTTTATTATTCCACGATGATTCAATGATCGAGTGCTTGTTTTTAACTCATCATTTAATCATTATTCTAATATCTCTTTTGCAAAACTAATCAAAGTTTTAATTGATAAAATAATAGAGATTTTCGGAAGTAAAAGTATTCAACTGCCTTGAGTCTAATACGACCTTGGTTTTTATAACCTATACTAACTCGACACGGTACACTTGCTGTTGTCATTTGCGGATATAGTTTTGCACATCATGTTTTTGGCACCATTGCCGGGGAGCTAGGTTTATATTTCGAAATAAGAAATATCTATTAATTTTATCGCACTTTTTCTTTTGCTCCTTCTAAAAAATTAATTTTTTTTTAAAAGGCGCAATTTAAATTCTCAGAAAGGGAGATTTGGGCTATCATCCCATCGTATCTCCTAGTACCAGTGCGAACCCTTCACAGGGTAAACCTCGGGAAGTCTGGGACTAATTTAACCCGCTTTCTGAAAAAAATATTTTTTATAAATTATTTCTCTTCTCTATTCCCCCTCTAAAAATTCCATTCAATTAAGTGAAGGTTGTTTTCATTAAATGAGGTTATCTGAATTGGTCGTAAAAGTTGTCGAGCTTCAAAACCAAGTTAATCTTTTGGAAGCCGCACGAAGGCGCTAATTTAGTTATAATTTTTGTGGCGCGCCTCATCAAAGTTATTTTCATTCTTATTCTCAAAATTTATATTATGAAAATGATTTTTCTCAATCTTATGCAAATAATTTTGATAATAATTACGTTCATAATTTTTCCACTTTTCAAGAAAATAAATTTTCCAACTTTGATGAAAATGTTTTTACTAATTTTCACGTGAATAATTTTTCAGTTTTTAATAATTTTTCTTCTAGCTCTGAAGTAGATTATTCTTGGTGGCATGCATACCCGGATAATTTTCGGAGCAATGAAGATGAATCTTCAGATCTGAATTTTTGTTCTTCCTCTATTGCACCGCAAGTTTCGTACTCTAATTTTGGGGAATTTCCACCAATTTTATTCGATACTCTCCCCCAAAATTTAGAGAAGAACTTTATTTCGTCTAGTGCCTTTTCTCCATCTTTGGATAATTTAGTTATGGAGGAACATGTGGTTTCATGTAATCCCATAGTTTCATTTACCGAAGATGAAGAATAGCTGTTGTACCAAGAATTTCTTAAAGTTATGGGCGCCCCGGATGAAATAAAAGAAGAACAAGTTTCTTCCCCTACTCCACCCAGATTTTCTCTTGTTTGTCCTGAATTTTCACAAAATTCTTCAATTTTAGTTCAACCAAAAATTCATAACAACTTTGTGTCTAACAATTTTATTCCGCATGATATTGCACTAGATTCTTCTAAAGAAAAAATTAATTCAGAAAATGAACAATAGGAGCTTGATCATATATTTTCGCAAGCGCATCCTCCTTGCGAAAAGTTTTCTGACTCGTTTAATTGTGATTCTCTATATACTAATAATTTTCAGGCTGAAGATGAGTCGTTGCCACCCCAAATAATTGATTATCCATATGCCGCTCATCTTTATAAAACCAAATCACCTCAGGCATGTATAGGTGATTTGGATTTGCATATTCAATTAAAAGGACGAAAGGAGAATCACATGTTAAACAGAGGAGTAGTCGGGCGACTGACGTCGGCACATTCACCAAAATGTGAATTAAGGGAGTTACCTGTGCACTTCTCTTTTCATATTCCGTTTAGCTAACACTAACCGTCTATCTTAAAGACGGGAAAAAGAAAGCGCTCTTAGGAAGCACCCCTTGCTTATCTTTAGTTTTCATACGCTTTACTTTTCACGCATTTTCCTTTCACGTGTTCTTCAGGCTTAGTTTTAAACATTAGGGACAATGTTTAACTTTAAGTATAAGGGTGTAATCTAGCTTTCTAGATTTTCCTTCCATTTATAAAAAGAAACAATTTTTTTTTTAAAATTTATAAAAATTGAATTTCGTGGAAAGGGAGGTTTAGGCAATCATCTCATCATATCTCCTAGTACCTCGCGAACCCTTCACCGGGTAGACCTTGTGAAGTCCAGGAATTTTTCAAAAATATATATTAATCCATGTTGTTTTTAATTTTCTAGAAATCTAGTTTGAGGGTTGATTATAAGTATTCTTATATTTTTAATTTAGCTAATATTTTGTTTTATCAGAATTTGTTAAATTTAAATTTGAAGTAATTCAGTATTAAGAAACATTTTATGTTTTTAATTCGATTAGAGAATTTAGTTAGCACTACTTCTCCGTTTAATTTTAAATAACTTCACTTTGTGTTAAATTGGCTAAGCATCTCTAGATTTTTATTATATTCTCTATTAACTTTAAGATCTTAGAAAATTTCATTCCACTAAAAATTTGCTCTCAAAATTGTTTAATTTATAAAATAGAAGTATTTCTTTACCCCCACCCCTTGTTGGAAAATAAAAAAATCTGTAGTAAGAGATCATATGTCATGGGAATAAGAGGATAAAATTCATTATTTCCTAAACATATGCACCCAAAATCATTTAAAAGACTATTTGCATGATGTAAGAGGATAAAATTCATTACATCTAAACATATACATTTTGGGTTTTTGATTGAAGAGAATTTTTAAAAAGATTATATGGCATGGAGAATGAGAGGATAAAATTCATCATTTTCCTAAACATATACAAATTTGTATTTATGAGTCAGGTTTCACCACCTCCAATTCAAAAACTCTTCATTTGCCATTTTCGATTAAACCCCCATCGTTAGCCAATTTCATTGTTTCTAGTCCTAAACTAAATTATTAAGAGAGCAGTATTTTGGTAGGTGTATTTTCTTTAAGCTTCTTTTATGTTAGAGTGTCTATAATTTCAATCTAATTTGTTTGAATATTTCTATAATTTCAATTGCTAAATAATTATCTTGAGAAGTAGTTAGCTAAACAAATCTCTCCTTTTGAATTATCACAATAACTTATGACTTAATTCTTAAATTCCTAGAATTTACTTTTAACTTACTCTTGGTTTAATGAAATTGTAGTTAATTTGAAATAATATTAATGTCTTGTAATTCTTTCTTCCTTTTTTTGCTCTGGAATAGCAAAAGCTCAAGTATGGGGGTGTTTGATGAGTACTTTTCATACTCATCTTTTAGTATAATTTTAATACTATTTTAATACGAATTTATGTAATTTATATGAATTATCGCTTTTAAATTGTTTCTTTTTTACTTCTAAGAGCTAACTTAAGCTCATTTTATGCTTTTTAGGTTTTCTGGGCACTGTTTAGAAAAATTTCGAAGTACACGCCCAAGGTCACGGGCGTGACCAAGGGCGTGACAACCCAAGGTGTGTTTTAGACCTGATTCTGCCACCCCGGGCTCATTCTGTGAAAATTCATCAAGTACTTGACGAATTTCACAGACGTGACCCAAGTCACGGCCATGACCCACCTCCTTCAGCCAGAACGAGCCGCCACATCAATTAAAATTACATGCCCTTGGTCACAGGCATGACATCCAGTCACGGGCATGACTCGTCCCGCGCTCCTTCATGACGAAGATTCACGCCATCAGCCATATTTAAAGATTACACTCCCTAGGTCACGGGCATGACCTAGGGCGTGACGCACACATATCGCTCGTATTGAAGCTAGAACGCACCCTCTCCGCACCAACACCGATCATGCCCCTTACATGCCCTTGGTCACAGGCATGACCAAGGGCGTGACCAAAGGCGTGTAACCCCAATTTTCAGCCTATTTAAAGCTAGCTCCTCTACAACTTAGGGGACGAATTTTTTTCAGCAGTTAGATTCTTCTTTCTTGTATTATTTTCATGTTTTTATTAGTTCTTGTAATCTTTCTTTCTTTCTTGCAATTGTACTTTCAATTTAATAGCTATAATTTTCATTTCAATAGCTTGTATTTCTCTTTTTGCAATCAATAAAAAAGTTCTTCTCATTCTCTTATTCTCTTCTTCTTTAATAATGCACTCTTTTATTTTTATTAATTCCTCTATGTCAATGAGTAACTAAATTTCTATTAGTGCTCGATCGAGATGATCCAAGGAGTCATATTCACAATGAAGTAATTAGATCTTCTTCTTCTCTTCTTTGAAATACTTAAGATTTATCCTTAATTTTATTTAGGTGAGATTATATTTTCGATATATAATTCTCATTCATGTTTTCGTAATTTAGTAGTCGAGAGACTCATAATTCGAATTAATCACTTAAAGATAACGAGAGTTTATTGCAACCCTTGAGAAAGGATGACATAAATCTTCCGGATTGGAGTCAAATCCAATAGAGTGGTTCACCCCGTTAAGGAGAGTTTTAGGGGTTTCAATTATAGAATGAGAGTTCGGTTGATCAACCTAAACTCAGCTGAACGTAGCCTCGAGAGAGGTGCATTTAAAATTAGGGAACCTCCATGGTCAAAGTAAATTTCTTAAGAGAATTAGATTACTTATTTCTTCTTTTATTATTCCACGGTGATTCAAGGATCGAGTGCTAGTTTTTAACTCATCGTTTAATCATTATTCTAATTTCTCTTTTGCAAAACCAATCCATGTTTTAATTGATAAAATAATAGAGATTTTTCGAAGTAAAAGTATTCAACCGCCCCGAGTCTAATACGACCTTAGTTTTTATAACTTATACTACTTTGATGCGGTACACTTTCCGTTGTCGTTTGCGAATATAGTTTTGCGCATCATATAAATCTCATGCCTTTTTCATTATTCAAAAAGTTAGGTCTAGGAAATCCTAGCCCCACCCGAATGAGTATTCAACACACAAATTGTTCATTTAAATATCTAGTAGGGATAGTGGAGGATGTGCTCATTAAGGTTGACAAGTTCCTCTTCCGGGTGGAATTTGTCATTCTTGATATCGAAGAGGATGCCCAAGTACCCCTCATACTTGGCCGCCCCTTTCATGCCACCTCCCACACAATTATCGACGTAAGTAACAGTAAGCTCCTCCTATGGGTTGGAAACGATGAAGTTACTTTTATTATAAATCCATCGATGCGAAACACTTTAGAGAATGACGATTCGTGTTTTTACTTAGAAGAATGTTTTGAAAATGATGTTTTTCCTCTTCACGAGTTTGTCTCCACATCGAGTAACGATTTCGAGCTCGCTGAGCTCTTTTTGTCTAGAAGAAATCTCTCGCTCCATATCACCCGATCCATTATAAAAATTAAAAATTAAAACTTCATATGAAGAGCCACCCGTGTTGGAATTAAAACAACTCCCCCCTCACCTAAAATATCTCTTTTTAGAAAAAAACTCTATGCTACCCGTTATTGTGTCATCCAAACTAAGCAATTCAGAAATTTATGAATTTTCTCTAGTATTAAGCAATCACCGTCACGCAATTGCATGATAAATTTCGGATATCAAGGGTATTAACACTTCCTTTTGCACTCACAAAATCTTCCTCGAAGATAATTCCCGCAATACAGTACAACGTCAACGACGGCTAAACCCGAATATGAAAGAAGTCGTTAAGGCTGAAGTTATCAAACTTTTTGATGCGGGAATAATCTACCTGATATTGGATAGTACTTTGGTAAGCCCAGTACAAGTCAGTCCAAAGAAAGGTGGCGTAACAGTAGTAGCGAATGAAAATAATGAATTTATTCCAACCCGTACTGTTACGGGTTGGTGGAAGTGCATTGATTATTAAAAACTAAATGATGCCACCCATAATGATCACTTCTCGTTACCTTTTATCGATCAAATCTTAGAATGCCTTTCAGGTCATTCCTACTACTATTTTCTTGATGGTTTGTCATGATATTTTCAAATCCCTATTTCGCCTGACGACTACGAGAAAACCACATTCACTTGTCCCTTTGGCACCTTCACTTATCGGAGGATGCCAATTGGTCTTTGTAACGTGTCAGATACATTCCAAAGATGTATGCTGGCGATATTCGATGAGTAAGTAGAGGAAGTGATGGAAGTTTACATGGACGACTTCACAGTCTTCGGAGATTCGTTTAAAAAATGTTTAAAAAATCTCGAGCGTGTGCTACATTGTTGTGAGGAATCAAATCTAGCTCTTAATTGGGAGAAATGCCATTTAATGGTCAAAGAAGGATTAGTCCTTGGCCATAAAATATCGGGCAAAGGGATCAAGGTCGATAGGGCCAAGATCGAAGTTATCGAAAAACTCCCCCCTCCAATGAATGTAAAAGCCATTAGAAGTTTCCTAGGCCACACAGGGTATTATCGGCATTTTATACAATTTTTTTTCCAAAATCACGAAGTCATTAACCCATCTTCTCGAAAAAGAATCGTCTTTCCATTTTAATGACGAATGTCATTTGGCCTTTAAACTTATCAAAGAAAAACGTATAAATTCTCCGATTTTAGTCGCCCTGGATTGGTGGCTACCTTTTGAAATTATGTGCGACGCGAGTGATATTGCGGTAGGTGCCGTATTAGGCCAATGGGTGAGTAAGTATTTCCACCCAATTTATTATGCCAGCAAGACACTCACGTCAGCACAATCGAATTACACCACTATCGAGAAAGAGCTTATAGCGATCGTTTTTGCCTTTGATAAGCTTAGGTCGTACATCATTCTCTCCAAGGTAATCGTTTTCATAGATAACTCCGTTTTTAGATATATTTTATGTAAATCGGACGCCAAGCCTCGTCTTTTACGATGGATCCTTCTCTTGTAGGAGTTTGATTTAGAGATCCGGGACCAAAGTGGAGCAGAAAACTTGGCGGCCGACCATCTTTCCCGTCTAGAAAATTCTACCACGGAAGCGTTAATAGAAGCCGATATTAATGATAAATTCCCCGAGGATTGCCTCCTTGCTCACAAAAATATAAATACATCATCCACCCCTTGTTCGCAGATTTGGCTAACAATTTAGTAGCCCGGGTCCTGCCAAAAGAATTCTCAAGTCAGCAAAAGAAGAAATTCTTTTCCGATTTAATGAATTACTTTTGGGAGGACCCCTTTCTATTTCGTATCTGCGCAGATCAGGTAGTGAGAAGATGCGTCCCGAGTGAGGAAGGTTTAAAAAATTTACTGCATTGTCACGAAGGACCAACTGATGGTCATTATCAAGCGAACTAAACAATGAGGAAGGTGCTGGAGGCGGGCTTTTATTGGGCCACACACTTCAAAGATGCTCACACCCTTGTGAGTACTTGCGACAGCTTCCAGCGGACGGGGAACATCTCCTGCCGGGATGAGATGCTCCAAAATATTTTTTTAGAATGTGAAATTTTTGACCTTTGGGGTATCGACTTCGTTGGTCCTCTTCCTCCTTCTTTTTCAAACACATATATTCTCGTTATGGTCGACTACGTGTCGAGGTGGGCGGAAGCGCAAGCTCTCCCCACCAACGATGCGAGAGTTGTCATAAATTTCTTAAAAAAAATATTCTCTCAATTTGGCACGCCACGCGCTATAGTTAGTGATCGGGGCACCCATTTTTGCAATAGCCAATTCACAAAAATCTTAGCAAAATATGGTGTCACGCACAACTATCCACTACTTATCACCCACAAACGAGCGGCCATATCGAAGTCGTGAATCGAGCATTAAGGCGGATATTAAAAAAAATGTTTCTATTAATCGGAAGGATTGGACGCTTAAGCTCGATGACGCACTATGTGCCTATCAAACAGAGTACAAGACCTCTATCGGTTGTACACTGTATCGTTTGGTTTATGGCAAGGCTTGCCACCTTCCGGTCGAATTAGAACACCGTGCATTTTGGGCGCTTAATTTTTTAAACCTTGATTCTACGTTAGCAACCGAGCAAAGAAAGTTTCTAATGAACGAGCTAGATGAGTGGAGAGCGAAAGCGTATGATAATAAGCAAATTCTATAAGGAGCGAAAAATGTTTTATCACGATAAACATATAAAAATTCCAAAAACTTTTTCGCCGGGCGATCTCATCCTCCTCTATAATTCTCGTCTTCACCCTTTTTAGGGAAAGCTAAAATCTCGATGGTCCGGACCCTTTATCGTTAAAGAGGTTTGGTCCTATGGGACAATTCTAATTTCCCACCCGGAAAAAGGTTCCTTCAAAGTAAATGGTCACCGTCTTAAGTTGTATCTTCCGGGGATTCGTCTAACGAAAAGAGTAAATCAATATTACTTCCACCAATAACATGAATGCTAATTGGGTCAAGCTACGCGACCTTAAACAAAGCACTTTTGGGAGGCACCCCAAAGTTATCTTTTTATTATTTCTCTTATTTTTGTAGGTAACCGCCGCTTCCCCCGCATCTTCATAGCTAGTGAAGCCCTTTTTTCTCTCTCTTCTCCTTCCTTCTTATTTTAGTTTGCTTTTCTTTTTTGTTTGTTCTTGTCTTCTATTTCTTCATACTTAGTTTTAAACATTGGGGACAATGTTTAACTTTAAGTATGAGGGTGTAAATAGCTCTTAGTTTTTAATTTTGAAAAATTTTCCAAAAAAAATATTTTCTTATGTCTTCTTTTATTCAAGTACTTTTCAAACCCAAGAATAAAAAAAATTAGAATATCAAAAATTTAAATATTGGAAAATTTAGAACAATCTTAGAAAATTTAGTTCAAGTACTTTTGGGCTATCGTCCCATCTCACCTCCTAGTACCGTTGAGAACCCTTCATGGGGTATACCTCAGGAAGTCCAAGAGTTAACAAAAATGGTTAGGTTTAAAACTAGTTTCCTTTCTTTCACTATCCAAAAAAAAGATAATATCAAAAATTCCAAAATTAATTTGAAAAACATAGAACAAAAACCAAAATAAATTATTAAACCCCTACTTGTTGTTTTTGTGATTTCTTAGAAATTTAGTTGAGAATATTTATAAGCATTTTTATGTTTTTAATTAGCTAAAATTTTGTTTATCATAGTTGGTTAATTCTAAATTTTAGGTAATCTTGTTTTAAGAATCATTTTATGATTTGAGCTTGATTAGAGAATTTTTGTTAGCATGACTTCTCTCTTTATTTTTAATTGGTTTCATTTTGTACTAAATTTGCTAAACCTCTTTAGATTTCTATTATATTTTCTTCTAGCTTTTTAGATCTTAGGAAATTAAAATTTACTAGAATTTGCTCTCAATATAATTTAATTTATAAGCTAGAAAATTTTCCAACCCACCCCTTTAGATGGCATAAAAATAAAAGTGTTTTCAAATATCATATGTCATGGGAATAAAAGGATAAAATTCATTATTCCCTAAACATATGCACCCAAAATTATTTAAAAGATTATATGGCATGGAGTAAGAGGATAAAATTCATTACTCCTAAACATATACATTTTGGGTTTTTATTAGAAGAGAATTTTAAAAGATTATATGGCATGGTGTAAGAGGATAAAATTCATTACTCCTAAACATATACACAAAAAATGAAACAGAAAAAAGTAAGGTGATAGGATAAAATTCATCATCTCCTTTATAAGATCTCTTCTTATGCTAAGCTTTGTAAACTTCCCCTTAGCCAATATCTTTGATCTAGATTTAATTTAAGTTATGGAGAGAGCAATATTTAGTAGGTTACTTTTCCTTAAAGTTTCTTTTAAGATAGAGTTCTTATAATTTTAATCTAATTTAGTTTTATAGTTTCTACAATTTTGTTTGCTAATTAATTATCTTGAGAGTCCTTGCCTAAATACTCCCTCCTCTTTTCAAATCATCATCATAATTTAGGACTTAACTCCTCTTAGATTTTTTTCTTAACTTAACTTTTGATCTAAATGAAATTATAGTTTGTAATTAAAAAATATATGAATGTCTTATGAATTATGTCTTATTCTTTTGCTCTGGAATAACAAAACCTCAAGTATGGGGGTATTTGACAAGTAGTTTTTATATAACCTTTTTTGTATAAATTTTAGTAATTATTTAATATGAACTTTTCTTTTTCATGTCAATTTTAGATTATAACTAGTTCTTTTATGAAAATTGTTTCTAATTTAGCTTATTTGTATTTTTGCAGAATTTTGGGACGTGACCAAGGGCGTGTAATCATAAGATCGTCCAGAATTGATGACGCGCAATTTAAGCATGTCCACAGCAAGTCACGCCCTCGACCTAATGGTCACGCCAGTGACCAAGGTCGTGTAAAATTAAAGAGATGCTCCCAGCGATACCGTCGAAGACGTGGAGGTGTCGTCGAGAAGTAAACTCAAGTCACGCCCGTGACCCAAATGTCATGTCCGTGACTTTCCCGCATTAAATAAAGCTGTCATAGGTCACGCCCGTGGCCCAAATGTCACGGCCATGGCTTGTCCCTTTTCACCATGCTCATGCAAGACCCACATCGTTGTCGGAGCTGAGGTGAACAGTGGTTACACGCACTCGGTCACGCCCATGACTGAGGGCGTGTAACTTGAAATTTTTTTCTATAAATTCAGAGGGTCTCCTTGTGTCCAGTGTTCAGAAAATTGGAGAGGGGGAGGTGCTTCTAGAGCTGTTAGTGGTCAATTTCATGCTTTTGTTCATGTCTTTCCATTTCATGTTCTCTCTCTTTTCCTTTCAAGCAATGTTATAATTTTCTTCCATGTAATAGTCTATTGTATGCTTGTAACTTTACTTATCTAGCTTTGTAATCTTATTTAAGGATTGTAATAGTTTTAACTTCAATAAAATTTAGTTTTTCTCTCTTTCTCTCTCTTTATACTTTAGTTAATTTTTCATTAATGCACTTTTATTTTTCTCTCTTTTTCCCCTCCACCATGATTAACTAATTCTCATTAGTGCTCGATCGAAATGATCTGAGGTTGAGATAATCAAGTTATGATTTTCTAAAGCTCTCCTTTTCCATTTTTGTATCACTTGATTTACTATTGATTTTTAATTAGTGAGACCATATTTTCGATATATGATTCTGATTTAAGTTTTCGTACTTAGCTAACCGGGAGGCTCAAATTATGAATCTATCACTCAAGAGTAAAGAGAGTTGCACGCACCCCTCGAGAGAGGATGACATAAATCTCCTAGATTGGAGTCAAATCCAATAGAGGGGTTCACATTGGAAAATAAGTTTTAGGTAATTGATTAAAAAATGAGAGTTTGGTTGATTTTTCCCAAACTTAGTTGGGCATTTCCCTCGAGAGAGTCATGTTCGAGCTTCGGGAACCTCCACGGTCAAGAAGTTTACTTAATTAGAATTAGAATTTTTTTTGCCTTCTCTTGATTATTCTCACTCCTCGGTGACTTTAGATTGAGCACTAATCCTTTTTTACCATCGTTTAAAACCTTCTTTAGTTTGCAAATTGTCTCTTTTAGTTAAGTAAAACAAACACTAAAAAATCATTAGATAATAAAATAGCGATCTCCTCGAAGTAGAAGTAGTCAATGCTCCCCGAGGAATACGACCTTGGTATTTTCAAAATATCCAATATTATAAATGATAAGGTACACTTGCCTTCATCAGATATAGTTTGGAAAACATCATCAATCTCTTCGCTTTTCTTAAATCCAAATCCCTAAGTAAAAAGTAGATTTCTTCGTATCACCCGCTGAGACAAAAGTCTGTCTCAGCCCAACTGCTGAGACAGATTCAAATCAGAAAGATGACACAGGAGGGATTTGCTTTTGGCGCAAACAACTATAAAGAGAAGATAAAGTATTCTATCCTCTTCCAAAGTGTCAGGGCCCTTTCTAAGAGCCGTTGAAGATAAATGAAGTATAAAAGAACAACTTAGGGAACATTTGAAAGTGCAAAGTGTGCCTCTGAGTATACTCTAGAGGGGGGGGGGGGTGAATAGAGTTTTTAAAATATTTCTATCCTATTTGTGCAAACAAAATAAAAACACTAAGTATTATGCTCCAACAATTCCACAGACAAAATAAAACTAATGTTGTTAAGTAAAGCAGGAAAATAGTAAATGCAATGAGACAGCACAGAAAATTCACAACCAGAAGACACAAAGATTTTATAGAGGTTCCCCAAAATGTGGGTAGTCCTCTCTACTACCACCTAGTAGGAATGCACTACCTGTGCCTGAGTCTTTTGATAAGGAGACTTCTAGAACCAATGATCTTTTGATAAGAAGATCATGAACCACATATCTTTTGACAAAGAGATCTTGAACCAATGATCTTTTGATAAGGAGATCATGAACCACAGAATCCTTTGAAATAGGTATTCTTAAACTCTGTACAGAGGGTGTAAGGAAAGAAGAGTAAGAAAGAGAAGAAGGAATCAAAAATCTATTTTTCAGAATTCTGTAACAGCAGTCTTTGAGGTGCTGTTCTTTTAGTGCTCTTCAGGATCTGTATCAGATTAACCCTAGCTTATGATAAGGATGATTGCTAGGGTCTGTAAGCTCTTGATCCTTCTTCTCTCTGCTCTTATAGTAGTACTGCTGATATATAATATTGATGAGGAAGAATCAGTTGTTTCTCTGAGCAGAGTATAATCTTCTGTAGATCTTTCTTCAAGAGTTTATACTGAGGAGAAGAAGATCCTTGACTGAGATGGAGTAGTTCTTGATTTTCACCGTCTTTTAGGGTTCCAGCAGGATGAAGAAGAAGCGGAATCGCTAATCAACAGCCGTCTGAGAATGTGATGAATGCTCTACTTTTTTTTCATTCTCATCCCTTTTATTGTCACTCTTTAATTTGAATTTGTTCCCTTTTCTAGTTGATGCTGAAAAGGTATTCTGCCTGGACAATTTCTCTTTCTTTCATTCTTTAATTCACGACCCGTCCACCAACTGTATGCTTGTTTCCAAGAATGCTTATCTGTCCTCTTTTAATTCTTCCTTCTATTTGAGGCAATAATTAAGCCATTGGAGAACAGTCTTCAGTTTTATGGGCCATGAGAGAGGGTCCAAAATGACAGCTGAAAAGGTTTCCTTTTCAGACTGTATTTGACGTAGCTTCGAGTTCTCTTTCTCTCTTATTGATGCACCTTCGAGTTCTTGTAAGAGCAGCATCGAATTCATTCTTGCTCTGATTGAACTCTGCTAGTCGACGTAGCGTCGATACCTTATCGATGTAACCGTCGAGTTGAAGGCTTTACTCTGAACTTCATTATATGCGTCAAAATGAAGTCAATGTTGCGTCGACTTTAGATGGCTTTGACAAATACTTCCTTCTGCGCTAAGTTGAAGTAGAAGCTGCGTCGACTTCTCAAGATACATAGACAGATCCTTGGCATCTGCTTCGATATCCTTTCAACGTAATGTCGACTTGAATTACTTCGATAGAAGGGTTGGACCACTTGGACTTCTAGTTAGAGTAGCGTCAAATTCTATTCAACGCAAATGTTAACTCTACCCAAATTGTGCTTCTCTTGATATGGTCTTGACACCCTAGGTTGAGTGTGATATCCTAAGACATCTAATGACCAAATTACCCTCACTATACAATGGGTAATTAAAACCTAAGAGGTAAAATCACTTTTAGGTAATTTGTTAGTCCTTGAGGCTTTGGAGGGACCTTGTAGAATCTAATAGTTCAGCCTACATCTGGGAATACTTCCTGTCAAAATTTCATGCTTGAGAGGCCATTAGGTCTGCAAAGGTAGAGGAGGCAAGATCAACTGCCTTAGATATGACCTGCTCAAGGTCAATTGGAAGGAAATGAGAGATAGATGGAGGTTGTGATGGTGGGAAGTCTTCTTGGATAGGGGAGAGAGCCTGGTAGGTTTCTGGTGAGATATGAATTGGTGGTGGTGGACTTTCAAACTGATGAGGAATGTGAGGTGATGGCTCTGGTACTAAAGAAGATTGAAAAGATTGAGGGAGTTGTTGTTGTTGTTGTTGGTGGGCAGATTGTTGAGCTGGAGCATCATCCTGAAGGAGACCTGGAACTGTGTCCAGTGTAGTTTGAGAGGGAGGAGGAGGAATATTGTACCTTGGAGGATCTGGGATATGCCTCTCTTAATCTTGAGGAGGAGGAGAGGGAGGAGGTGAGGCTGGAGATTGACCAGGCATTAATATCTGTCTGGTCCATTTGGAGAATATTACTATATTTATTCTCTTTGCAGGAGGAATATGCAGTCCTTTTGACTTACAGATACCAGGATAGTGGTGAAGCAATACCTGAATCATTATCCTCATATAGGCATTTTCTTTGTGGGCATATTTGTGCCCAATAAACCTTAGCAGACATTTCCCCCAATTGATCCTTTTCTTAAGAACTAAAGCTCCCATAATTTGAAGCTGTTGCATTGTAACAACATCATGTGCTGAGATCTTACCTAGCAGCACCTGCCCTACTATGTCAGCAAGGAATCTATATTCTTCCCCAAGATCAATCTTCTTCAGATTGATAGGCTTGCTCTTCTTGAACTTCATAAGCTCTAGGGCCCTCTTGGTCTCATCCCCTGTTAATTCATCTGACTCATTTCCAGTTAGAAGATCATATGTTTGACTCAATAACTCCTCTGTTATCAGTACATCCGTGTCAGACACTTTTCCCTTGAGGGAGCCATCCTCTTCTATTTGAACACTGTCTTTAAACTCATTCAGTTCAATATCCAAGATCTTGCATCTTGTGGATATCATCTTGGTTAAGATAGCATCTTGAAATAGACCAAGAATGGCGTTGATGCTTTCGACCGCTGCACTGAAGGAATCAATGACAACATTGAAACCTGAGTTCACTTTTGGTGGAGCCATCTGACTGTTATCACCCACAATCACAAAGAAAATTGAAAGAGAAAGAGGGAAGAAAAAGCGAGAGAGCTGGAGAAGAGGAGAGCAAGGGAGCAAGAGTCGGAAAATTCAAAATCGCAATGATTTCGACACTGAAGTTTCTTAAAAGAAGACGATTTGTCACAACTTAGGGTTTAGGTCGATGCACCGTCAATAAAGATTAGTATTTGGTGCGCAAATATAAGTTGAGAATGCTTCTGGAACCCTTCAGCGCATGCGGCTAATATCGACGTTGCGTTGAATAATATTCGACGTAACCTGGAGATTGTTCAACAATCCTTAAGTCGACATAGACCTGTCGACGTTACATCGATTTCAATCAACGCAACCTCAACTTTGGTAAGCGACCAATAAGACGATGCATGTGTCGAGAAGAACTCGACGTTGTGTCGAGATCTATTCAAATTATCCACTCTGGGTGCTTCTTGATGCAGGCGTCGACTAGAAGTTGATGGTATGTCGACTTCTATTCGATGCACCTTTGAATGAACAGATCTATTTCCTTAAAAAATTCTTGCTATTTTTCCCAGCAATTATATTTATTGAAAATAGATTATGATATTTAATTTTATGAATTGTAAGGAAGATTCTAGGCCGAAATCACTCCCTTGGATGAATTTTGTTCCTTACTCAAGCCCTACATCTTTCTTCCCACTCCATTTTCTCATGAGTGGGACCCTACCTAATCCTGCACAAGTAGTTCAAACATTAGAGGGGACCCAGGTTACCTTGGGCGCTTTGCTTTTACCATTGTAGGGCAGTTGACGCAGCTTCTACTTCAACTCAATGAAGAAGAAAGAATCTATCGAAGCCATCTGAAGTCGACGCAACGTCAACTACCATTTGATGCATATGATGAAGTTCGTAGTTAAGCTTTCAACTCGACGGTTACGTCGATAAGATATTGACACCACATCGATAAGCAAACTTGAATCAGAGCAAGAATGAATTCGAAGCTGCTCCTACAAGGAATCGAAGGTGCGTCAATAAGAGAGGAAGAGAACTCAACGCTACGTCGAATACAGTCTGAAAAGGAAATCTTTTCAGCTATCATTTTGGGCCCTCTCTCATTGTGCACAATACTGAAGACCGTTCTCCAACAGCTCATTAATTGCCTCAAATAGAAAGAAGAATTAAAGGAGGACAGAAAGGATTTCTTGGAAACAAGCTTACAGTTGGTGGACGTGTCGTGAATTAAAGAAGGAAAGGAAGAGAAATTGCCTAGTGCAAAATACCTTTTCAGGACCTACCAGAAAAGGAAATTAATTCAAATTAAAGAGGTGCAATAAAAGGGAGAAGCAGAAAGAGAAACAGAAAGCATTCATCACAATCGGCAAAAGTTTTTGAATTAGGACTTCCTCTTCTTCTGCTTCCTCCAGGAACCCTAATAGAGAAAATACAGAGAAGAAAGAACAACTGCTCTCCCTCTCGTACTGCAAAAAAACTGTAGGCTGCTCATCATCAATATTACAAAGCAGTCAGAGTTCAATCAGAAAGAAGAGAAAGGATCTGACAATCATAGCTCCTGCAAAACATCACAATCATAAGCAGGAGTTCATCATCAGTAGATCCAGTGAAAGAATATAGAAGTTGTTCTTGATACAGGCTTCATAAGAATTCTACGAACAAAATTCTTCTTTCTCCTTCTTATTCCCAACTATAAAAGAGTTTTAAGAATCCCTCTTCCAAAGGATTTAGTGGTTCAAGATCTCCTTATCAAAAGATCAGGTTGTTTCAAGATCTCCTTATCAAAAGATCTGGTTGGTTCATGTTCTCCTTATTAAAAGATCAGTGGTTCTAAGAGTCTCCTTTCATAAGACTCAAGCATAGGTGGTCCATTCCTACCAGGTAGTAGAAGAGAGGACTACCCACATTTTGGGGAACCTCTATAAAATATTTGTGTCTTCGGGTTGCTTATTTTCTGTGTTGTCCCATATAGTTTACTTTTTCTATTACTGCTTTTCTTCCTTTACTTAAACAGCTTGTGTTTTATTCTGTGTGTGGAATTGTAGAGTATAACACTTAGTGTTTTTATTTTATTTGCATAAATAGGATATAAATATTTTTATATTTCTATTCACTCCCCCTCTAGAGTATATCTCAGTGGCACACTGCGCACTTTCAATTGGTATTAGAGGGAGGTTTATCATTAAAAGGTTAACACCTTGATCAAAAAGACCTCCTGCACTTATTTCTATATTACAAAATTTTTTTAAAAAGAAAATAAGTACTAAGGATTATGCTTCTACAAGACCCACAGTGTGTAACTTGAATAAGTTCACACTCTGGAAGGCCATAATAAGGCTTTATATGAATTCCATTGATTAAGACATCTATACTGTTCTTCTTAGAGGTCCTCCAGCTCCAGTCAGACAAAAGGTAAGAGAATCTTGTTGTTTATTGGGGTGTCTACTTAATCACCTAGAGGGGGGGGGGGTGAATAGGATTTTCTGTTTATATTATCCCCCTTAGGTTTTTCTTAGTTTCTGGTTAATAGATTAATGAAATAAAGAGCAAACCACAGAAAGCACACAAAAGTTTTATAAAGGTTCCTCAAGACTGGGTGTCTTGAGTAGTCCTCTCTCCCTCTACACCTACCCAGCAGTGTGCTAGGCTCGGCAAACTCCGCCAATTGCTTCAGGACCTCAAGCCTTAAAACACGGACCCGCAAGTCCCAACAGCCTAGGCCCGCAAGCCCCTACTGCCCCCGAGCCCGCAAGCTCGACACTCAGGCCCTCAAGCCCTACAACTTGGACCCGCAAGTTCCAACAGCCTAAGACTGCAAGCCCCTACTGCCCCCGAGCCCGCAAGCTTGACAAATCGCACCCGCAAGCGCAATGCCCTTCCTCTCAAGCCTCACAGCTCTCCAGCCCTCAAGCTAGACAAATTGGCCTGCAAGCCTTACAAGAAAATAGAGTAATAAAATAAACTGTTTCTTCACCCAGATGAAATCTGGCAACTTAGCCTTGATGAAGATATGCTTCTTAAGGATGAAGAAGATGCTTCTTGATTTTGAGTTTCAGCTCTGGATCTTCTTCAGCCTCTTCTTCTTTTGCTAGATGTTGAACGGCGACTTCTCAATCAATGGAGATGACTGATTCTTATGAGAACTCTTGAATCTTGTTCTCTTTCTTCTCCGCTGAAAAATACTGTTGTATTGAAGAGCGGCGGGATTCTTTTTCACGTTCTTTTTCTTGCACATCAAGCTTCTTTTTCTAGGGCAACACTGTTCCCTTTTATAGGACGGAGAAGCCGTATAACGGTCACATACAATTTCCTTTACTGTTAGAAGCCCATCAATCATAGCAGTCCCTGATTGGACAATCAGGCGGCGGCATTAATTGCTGACATCACGTCCGCAAGATTTGAATTCTGTCTTGAAGAATCTGCATAATTACAATGACAAGCTGTCTCTGACTTTGTCATCGCGATCTTCCTTCTGCCACTGATGGAGGTATCTCGACGATACAAGATATCCTGGCGATTCTGTATATATGACGATCTTCTTTCTCTGACAGTGTCGTCATGAGCTTCCTTCTTGCATCATGTCATCGTAATCATATGTTCTCTCAACGACATGAGTTCCACACGACAATGTCCTGTGGCTTCTCTGCGTTCGACGAATAACATTCTGCGATCAACGAACTTGCCATCTTTCGTTCGACGATCGCCATTCTTTGTTCGACGATCTCGCCACGTCTCAGTGATTCGACGAGCGGCATTCTTTGATCGACGATCTCTCCATGTCTCAGCGGTCGACGAATACTTTGCTTCTCTGCGGTTGCTGCTCTGCTCGTCATTACGACGACAAGCATGCTTTGTCGACGATGTCGCCTGTTCTTCTCGACAATATAGTACTTAGTAAAATAACTAAAGTACATGACATATTGTCGATTCCTGCATGCATGAACTAGTTGGTATGTCAAATACAACTTGCATTTATCATTGAGCTGAGCACTTCTTCAAATCAGGAACATTGCAGGGCACTGTTCCCAACAATCTCCCCCTATTTGAAGAAGTCATAACCCACTCAATGATAAGTGCCATTCTCATAACAGATATTAACATTTAAGCAGATAAGCACGTAATGATGACATTTCAGCAAAATTAAGTAAACACAGAATTTTGACAAATATTTCTTCATATATAATTAGTGCCGAATGTTCAGAAGAGTTTTGACATTTCTATATTTAACCATCTATATATCTGGTGCATTCATATCAGCAGCTCTCTTTGCTTTCTTAGTACCGACTTCCTGCTCCTTTTTATCCATCTCTTCCCTGTACTTTCTCTTTCTAATTTCTTTAGTCTCAATTGTTTCTTTATCCTTATTAGTTTCAGGAATATCTGTACAGGGAACTACGGAAGGCTCGTCATAACAAAGGGAAGGAAGATTCATTGCTTCCCTGATAGTGTTCGAGGTCCAGATGGCATGATCATAGCTGGCCTTTATCATTGATCTCTCCCCCTTTATGATTTCTTCAGATATGCCTTTTTGGAGGTTCTCTTCGGAGGCCAATATCTTGTTTTTAAGCATGTGAATTCCAGCTTCCAAGTGATTCTTGGTTTCCAGCAGATGACTATCTAAATCTTTATTTTGTTGATCTAGACTTTCTTTGATGTCAGCTTTGTGTTCAGCCATTCTCTTGGTTAATGCAACATAGGCCATTTCTTTGCTGTCGATAATCGATGACTGATTGATCCCTAGGTTAATTAGAGCTTTGTGAGAGCAGGTATTGTAATCTTGTAGGCTTTTCACATCATTTCATAGCTTTGCTGTTTCAGCAGATAGTTCATTTCTTAGATCATTGATGGCAGAGGTGACATGTCTTTCTAGTTTTATCCTTTGCTCTTCTAGGAGCATCTTTATTTGAGATAGAAGGGAGGGCTCTTCTTGCCTATTCTCCGTAGATGATCCCTCTTGATCCTCTTCTTAATCCCCTTCTAGTATTGGAGATAGAGATTTTCCTATTGGTGAGTGGCTTGGCTTACTCACCATTCAGGACCTTGCTGATCACTGCTAGTTCCATCAGCAGGGATTTCTTGATTGTCCTCTTGTATTGCAGACTCAGAATGTTCAACATCCTCAGCCCCTATGATCTTTTGGATCACTGTTTCTACTTGAGCAGGGATCTCATTGTTTTTCTCTCCCTCAGTTTCAGCACTTCTTGGATCTGTGCCTGCAGATATCCTGAATCCTTGACCTAGATTAGAGGTCTGGAGGGCGACATTCCTTGTTTCTGCAGCTGCCTCTGAGCCAGATGGAGGAGAGCTGTTCCCTAACTTACTCTCTTCAGATGAGATTTCTCCATTCCTCTTTGCATCTTCCGCAATTTCTGTCTTCGTGAGAGGCTTAGTCAGAGTTTTCTCCCATCTTGCAAGGATTTTGATGTCCATTCTTTTCATGTGATGTATTTTGACTCCATAGCTTTTGTTGAAGCTTTCTGGGTAGGTTTGCAGAAGGTATATTGATAGAATTCTTCCAAGATTTGTAGCTTGAAAGCTTTCTTGTATCCTCTTAAAGATGTGCTGACCCCAGTTGGTCCTTTTACTAAGGATTATCCTTGCCATTAATTCGAACATAGGCTTGGATATCCTATCGTGTGACCCTACCTTGCAGAGGAGGGCTTTTCCCACAATGTCTGCCAACAACATTCCTTGTTGATTTAAGCTTTTCCTTTCCAAGGATCCATAGGTTTTGCTCGAGTGGCCGCACCAAGCCAGATCCTTGACGAGTTCTTCCTGAGTAATCATTTCATCTTCCTCCCCCTTAGTAAAGGTTGGCAACTGAAGAGCCCTGTTCAATCTTTTGGGATTCACCTTAATATTTATCCCGTTAATTTCTCTTTGCACAGACGTTCCCTTGGAGCCACCCTTGGCATTTGAGTAGAATTCCAGCACTTCTCTTCTTAATATTACTGTGGGCTCAGAGAGGGCGTATTCCAGGCCGATGGCCTCGAGCAGCTTAATGGTGCCCTGGATTTCTTCTGAGCCTTCTGAGAATCCATTCCTCACCACTTCACATCCTTCAAATAGAAGATCTTGCTTCTTTGGCGCCATATTTTTGATTCCGTAGGATTTCAACTCAGTCGACTCGTTCACTCTTAGATGGCGTGGGGAACACGACGGCTTTTTAGGACTAATGTAGAGAGCGTTTTAACCTTAAGACATTTTGACCTTATTTATAGTGTCCGAGTTGGAAGTTGAAGTGTCATTTGTTAAATGTCTGACTAGCTCGTGTTTAGCTGTAATGATTGAGCTTAGACCTAATTAAGAGTCCGCTGACGATTGGGTATCGTCGTAATGCAGGTCTTTCGACGATACTAATGACCATTCCGACGATATTTGTTTTTGAAAGATTACCTTTATAATATTAGATGAAGATGTGGTTATGTGATAAAAATTAACATGGTTACCTTCACCTTGGCCTCTAAGTCTCCTTGAGCTAGTTGCTCCCCTTCGATGGAATGTCCACTTATCTTTACTTCCGAATCCCCCTAGATTAGTGCACCTTGGTATGTGGTAAGTTCTTCTTAATCCTGAGCTAAGCCTGGAGCACTTATTGTCCATTAGCCTCGTTTGCTTTTTAATGGCTAAATGGACTACCCTACAAGACAGATTTAGTATCCCTTAGGAACCCAAGGTGATTTGGGTCCTAGGTTCTTGTTAGCATAATAGGAGATCCCTCTACTCACCGCAGGCCTTCCAGAAGGTCTAACCTTTGCATTAAGCACACTAGGGTTGTGCCAACAGTCAATGGCAAAGTGTCCCATTTGCCACAGCACCAACACTCATGGATGTTGTACCTTCTTTTCTGAGCACTTTTTGAAGTATGTTCAGTAGAGAAGGCAGCAACATTCTTCCAATCTCTCTTAGTCAAGAGCTGACTAGCTGCTCTAGTATCATCGTTTCTTCTTGACTTTATCTGTTTGTCAGCAACAGATGTCAGCTTGGTGTCTGACATGGTGTTGATGGCATCAGATATGTTCAAGTCAGAATTGATTATACTGGGGCTACTAGTCTGCTTCTTATCCGAGGGTGATTGAGAAGATGTTGCCCCTTTATCCTTGAGAGTGGAGGATGGAACACCAAATGCAAATGGTCCATGATGGGCCATTTGAATTTCCTCATGGGGAGCCTTTAATGCACTCAACCCCATGCCCTTTCTCTTTCCATTGTCAGGAGCATTTTTATGACTAGTGGAGCTTCCATTCATCCAGTGACCATGGACACTGTCCTGATCATACCTATTTGAGGGAAGCACTACCTTCTGAAAGGTTGTGTGAGGCTTTGCTTTAGTTTTGCCCTTTTCTCCATTCTTAGCATCTGTTGCCCCTTCCTTGTAGCCTAACCCCCTCCTATTTTTATAGGATGAGAAGGAGCCAATGATGGGGAGAACAGTTTTGGGCTTAGAGAATTGAACAACCAAGTTTCTTTCCTTAAGAAGATCACTCTCAAGTTTCTTGATAAGTTCTTCCCTTTGGCTTCTCTCATCATAAAGTTTGTCTATAACTTTCTTGAGCTCATGTGGATTGGTGTCCTTACAGTAGGACATACCCAGTTCCCCATCTTACTCAACCCTATAAGGCTTGAGTGATTCTAGCTCCCTAGCATGTTTCTTAACAAGCCTCTTGCTCTTCCTCAGAGCTTCCAAGAGATCACCAAACTGTTCTAATAGATCAGCATGGTTCTTATTGTTGCATGATGAGCAGTCTTCTGCATCATCTTCAGAAGATAAATAATTTTCTGATGCACTCTTGGTTTTCTTAAATGAAGTAGGTAGTAAAGATGTTTGAGTGGTGCATACTGATCATGATGCAATTCATCATGATCTTCTTCATCTGATAGAGCCATCAGTCCATGAAACTCTTCATCCTCAGAGTCACAGTCTGTAGGGGACAGGGTTGCTCTTTTCCTTTCTTTTGCTCCAGAGCATTCATCATCTTCTGATTCAATGTCTGAAGTAGTCAGTGGTGCTCTGATGCATACCTCTTCATGAGAGGTCTCTTCTTCAAAATCTTCCTCTGACCCTTCCATGAGAACTTCTAAGAAGTCCCACATGTCCTTTGCTGATGTGCAACGACTCAGCTTCTGATGTGTTGCCAGATCTACTGCACCAGCTAGAATGCTTCTTGCTTCTTTGTCCAAGCTGGCAAGAAGAGTTTCATCTTTTAACATTGTCATGGAGGGACCATTTTGAACAATCAAAAACATTCTTAGATCCATCGCCTCCATGGATATTCTTTCTCTGACTTTCCAAATGGCAAAGTTCTCTCTGGAGCAGATAGCTATTCTTGACTCCATACTAATGATGCTTAGACACCCACTGGCAGATCTGTTCAAGTTGTTAAGCTTTTCTTTGAACAACCTGGCTTTGATACCACTTGTTGTTTATTTGGGTGTCTACTTAATCACCTAGAGGGGGGGGGGGGTGAATAGGATTTTCAGTTTATATTATCCTGCTGAGTTTTTTTTTTAGTTTCTGGTTAATAGATTTACGAAATAAAGAGCAAACCACAGAAAGCACACAAAAGTTTTATAGAGGTTCCTCAAGACTGGGTGTCTTAAGTAGTCCTCTCTCCCTCTACGCCTACCTAGCAGTGTGCTAGGCTCGGCAAACTCCGCCAATAGCTTCAGGCACTCAAGCCTTACAACACGGACTCGCAATTCCCAACAGCCTAGGCCCGCAAGCCCCTACTTCCCCCGAGCTCGCAAGCTTGACACTCAGGTTCTCATGTCCTACAACTTGGACCCGCAAGTCCCAACATCCTTGGCCCGCAAGCCCCTACTGCCCCCGAGCCCGCAAGCTCGACAAATTGCACCCGCAAGCGCACTGCCCTGGCCCTCAAGCCTCACAACTCTCCAGCCCTTAAGCTAGACAATTTGGCCCGCAAGCCTTACAAGAAAATACAGTAATAAAATAAATTGTTTCTTCAGCCAGATGAAATCTTGCAACTTAGCCTTGATGAAGATCGGCTTCTTAAGGATGAAGAAGATGCTTCTTGATTTTGAGTTTCAGCTCTGGATCTTCTTCAGCCTCTTCTTCTTTTTCCTGATGTTGAACGGCGACTTCTCAGTCAATGGAGATGACTGATTCTTATGAGAACTCTTGAATCTTGTTCTCTTTCTTCTCTGCTGAAAAATACTGTTCTATTGAAGAGCGGAAGGATTCTTTTTCACGTTCTTTTTCTTGCACAGCAAGCTTCTTTTTCTAGGGCAACACTGTTCCCTTTTATAGGACGGACAAGCCGTATAATGGTCACATACAATTTCCTTTACTGTCAGAAGCCCATACATCATTGCAGGCCCCGATTGGACAATCAGGCGGCAGCATTAATTGCTGACATCACGTCCGCAAGATTTGAATTCTGTCTTGAAGATATCTGCATCATTACAACGACAAGCTGTCTCTGACTTTGTCGTCGCGATCTTCCTTCTGCCACTGATGTAGGTATCTCGACTAGACAAGATATCCTAGAGATTCTGCATATACGACGATCTTCTTTCTCTGATAGTGTCGTCGTGAGCTTCCTTCTTGCATCATGTTGTCGTAATCATATGTTCTCTCGACGACATGAGTTCTACACGACGATGTCCCGTGGCTTCTCTACGTTCGACGAACAACATTCTGCGATCGACGAACTTGCCATCCTTCGTTCGACGATCGCCATTCTTTGTTCGACGATCTCGCCATGCCTCAGCGTTTCGACGATCGACATTCTTCATTCGACGATCTCGCCATGTCTCAGCGGTCGACGAATACTTTGCTTCTCAGCGGCTGCTGCTCTGCCCGTCATTACGACGACAAGCACGCTTTGTCGACGATGTCGCCTGTTCTTCTCGACTATATAGTACTTAGTAAAATAACTAAAGTACATGACATTTTGTCGATTCCTGCAAGCATGAACTATATGGAATGTCAAATACAACTTGCATTTATCATTGAGCTGAGCACGTCTTCAAATCAGGAACATTGGAGGGCATTGTTCCCAACAAATCTTCAACAATTGAGGTTGTCCCAAGAAATGAGTGGATAGAGGCTGAGAAGAAGGTCAAGGCATGTGATGCTAAGACCATGAACATTCTGGTTTCAACAATATCAGATGACGTCTTCCAGAAGGTTGTTGAATTTCAATCAACAAAAGATATCTAGGATTCTCTCACCAGAATGGTGGAAGGAAGCTCAGATGAAAGAAAGGACAGAAAGTCCCTTCTCATATCCAGTATGAGAACATTTAGAAGAAAGCTGAAGAATTTGTTGCTGATATGTATGACAGATTCAACATTATCATTAATGAGCTCAGAGGCTTGGACAAGGAGATATCCTTGACTAAAATTAATGAAAAAATCCTCATGCTCTTCTTTAGCTCATGGGATTCAAGGATCTTGGCAATCAGAGATTCCAGGTGCCACAGAGAAATCTCTACTGAAGCTTTGCTAGGAAAGCTTTAGTCATATGAGATGCTACTAAAGAACAAGGCTGAGTCAGAAGAAAAGGAAACCACCCCAGCTCCTATCCAAAGGAGCCTTGCTCTGAAAGCTTATGAAGGAGAACCCTCTACTCATGAAGATGAGATGTTCAATCTCCTAGCAAGGAGATTCAAGAAATGGGTCAAGACAGAAGACTCAAGGAGAAGAGAAAGAGACTCAAGACCCAGGTATGATAAAACTCTAAAGAAGGAGATTATATGTTTTTCTTGCAACAGACCAGGACACAAAGATCCTGAATGCCCACAAGAACAAAGGGACAGAAGCAGCAAAAAGGATGAAAAGAAGAAGAAGAAGTCTTTCAAAGGGAAAGACAAAAAGAAAGCTAAGGGCTTTATTGCTGAAACATGGAGTGACTCAGAAGTAGAGTTAAGCTCCTCGTCATCTAAAAGTGATGATGAGCAGAAGCAGCCTACATGATGGCACTAGGGATGTCATCAAATGATGAAGTATCAGTATTTGATGATTTTGATTTTAGTTCAGATGATTTTAAAACTTGTTTTAAAAGTTTCTGTATTGATCACCTTAGGGTTGAAAGAGAATTAAACACAGCAAGAACTGAATTAGAAAACCTTAAACAAAATGACATATACCAAAGAAATCAAGACTTAACAAATGAAATTAATAATAAAGAGTCAGAATTGATTGAACTTAGAAAAGAAAACATAAAGCTAAAAGAAGAGCTAGCAAAGGCAAAGGCCTTTGAGGACTCACTCAATGGCAGGAGTCAGAAGCTCAAAGAAATCTCAGAAAATCTCTCTATGAGATTTAATCACCTAGGGTTAGGAGAAGAGCCCTCCACTAGAACTGAAGCACCTAGGAAACCTGCCTGAAAAACCTAGTGTCTTTTGTTAGACCTAGTGAGTATCAACCAAGTGAGAAAAATACATCATCTAAGGGCAAAGCTAGTAGTTATCCAGAAGGGATAGATGTACCTAACAAAGTAAATCAGAATAAGAAAGAAAAACCCTTAGGCAAGAATAAATTAGAGAAATTAAATAACCTCAACCAAAAGGTTAAAGCAAAACCTAGGGTAATAAAACATTCTGCTGATCTTCTTTATTTAGATACATTCTATACTCATTTCAAGTATCAAAATAATAGGTTTGGGAAACCCATTTCTTATCATCCAAAAGGGTACCATGAAAGACTCATCTATTCCTTCATTGAACCCTATAATGGTAAAAGCAAAGGGCCCAAGGCAACCTAGGTTCCTTCTAATGTTTGAATTACTTGTGCAGGGTAAGGAAGGGGACTATCTAGGAGATAGTAAGAAAAGGAATAAAGAACTAAACTCAATCAAGGGAGTACTACTTCTCTTAATTCCCTTGTTATCTTTATAGTTCATAAAATTATTATCATAAACTCTATTTTCAATAAATAGAATTGCTGGGAAAAACAACAAGAATTTTCTAAGGAAATGGATCTGTTCATTCATTGGTGCGTCGAATAGAAGTCGACGTACCATCGATTTCTACTCGACGTTAACATCAAGAAGCACTAAGAGTGGATTATTTGAATAGAATTTGACGCAGCATCAAGTTCATATCGACACATGCATTGACTCAATGGTCGCTGCTAAAAGTCGAGGTAACATCGATTGGAAATAAACACAACGTCGACAGGGTTACGTCAAATACAAATCGACGCAATGTTGATATCACAGCGCGCGCAGTATTGCCTCTAGAAGCAATCTCGACACAGCTTTGCGTGCCAAATAATAAGTTTTATCGACGGTGTGTCGACCTAAATCCTAAGTTGCGGCGATTCATCTCTTTTTAAGCAATTACAGCATCAAAATCATTGCGCTTTCGAATTTTCCTCTCCTTGCTTTCTTGCTCTCTAGTT
This sequence comes from Dactylorhiza incarnata, assembly GCA_033032865.1. Classification (NCBI taxonomy): domain Eukaryota; kingdom Viridiplantae; phylum Streptophyta; class Magnoliopsida; order Asparagales; family Orchidaceae; genus Dactylorhiza; species Dactylorhiza incarnata. The sequence goes on along the minus strand of JAWHQI010000287.1, from coordinate 1,130,304 downwards.
CTCCAGTACTCCCGTGCCTCTCTCTCTCTCATTTTTTCTGTGTTTGCAGGTATATTCAATGAAATGGCTCCACCCAAGATCAACTCTGGGTTTGACGTCGATATGGACTCATTTGGTGCAGCGACAGATAGCTTCAAAGCCATTCTTGGCTTGTTTCAAGAAGCTGGCCTAACCAAGCTTTTCTCCCATGGTGTAAGATTATTGATGTGGAACTTATAGAATTCAAGGACAGTTTCCATGCTACAGATGATGGGTCCCTACAAGGGACAATTTTTGGACAAGATATCAGTATAACTGATGAAATTCTCTACCAAACATTTGATATACTTACTGGGAGTGACTCAGAAGAATTGACAAGAGAAGAGACAAATAATGTCTGGGAGATCATGCAATTCAAGAAAGACAGGCCTATAAATCTAAAGAAGATCGACTTGGCAGAAGAGTACAGGTTCCTGGCTGACATAGTTTGGAAGGTCTTATTGTGCAAAATCTCAGCTCATGATGCAATTCCAAAGCAGCCGCTGCAGATTATGGGCACTCTTGTCCTCAAGAAAAAGATAAACTGGGGGAAATTACTCCTGAGAATGATTGATCACAAATATGCCCACAAAGAAAATGCTTACATGAGAATAATGAGCCAAGTGCTCTTCCAACACTATCCAAGCATCTGCAAATCCAAAGGAGTTCCCATACCTCCTGATAAAAGGATAAATATTGGGATCTTTTCCAAGTGGACCAGGCAAATTCTAGAGCCTGATCAATCTGCACCTTCTCCCCCTCCCTCTCCTCCACAACAGGATAATGTTTTAGATCTCCCAAGGGATGATGTACATGCACAACCCTCTCCTCAACAGCAAAATCATCAGTCCACCTCATCCATTGTAGTTCCTGATTCATCCACTCTCATTAGATCTCAACATCACCACCACCACCATGACCACGACCACCAACAACAACAACAAATCCCTCAATCCATACCATCCACTTCTACCCCAGATTCTCACTTTGCTCCACCTCCACCACCATCAATTCATATCTCACCTGAATTCTACCAAGCTCTCTCCCCTATCCAAGAAGATTTCCTTCCATCACCTCCTCCATCTACCAATCATATCCCTCCAGTTGACCTTGAGCAGGTCATTTCCAAGGCAGTTGGTCTTGCCTCCTCTACCTTTGCAGACCTAATGGAATCTCAGGCAAGAAAGTTTGGCCGAAAGTATTCACAAATGAAGGATGTATTATTAGATTCTAAAAGATCCTTCCAGAGACTCAAGGATTTTATGTCTTACTCCATGGTCACAAAAGAGTTCTCAACATCTCTTGCCAGCAAGGTTAAGAAGGGGGAGAACATTCTGGAGGAAGAAAGGTCTGTCCGGGAGGAAGAAAGACCTGTCCTAGAGATGGGTGGCCATACTAATGACTCTCCTGCTCCTGACAAAGTTACTAATTTCTAAGGTGCACAGGTCCAGGTGGAGCCTGCACTAGAAAAGCTGAATGAAGAACCTGCTCCAGTAATCAGGGGGAGCCTGCAGCAGAAAAGCTAAATGAGGAAATAGCAACAGTAGATCAGAGGGAGCTCTCAGATACTCAAGGGGAGCATGCTCCAGTAAATCAGGGGGAACATCAAGATGAAAATCTACTAGATGAGGTGGCAAATGTGGCCAAGGAAGCTGTGGATATTGCTGTTGGAACATGGTTTTCCGCATTCCTTTGGTTTGAGAATAACAAATCCTACTTGTATTTGATCTTATTTGCCATTGTGTTTTTAGCATGCAGGATCCTGTGCATTCAAATCTCTATAGGAATATGTTGTGTTGTTGCTACCGCAGAGTGTTAGCACTACCGCGGGCGCTAGCGATTCAACGAAATGGGATGCGCTCGACGAAATGGTGTTCGACGAACATAGATGCCGTTCGACGAAAATGTCGTTCGACGAAATGGTGTTCGACAAAAGTAGATGCCGTCCGACGAACTGGCGTTCGACGAAATGAGATGTGTTCGATGAAAATTGATGTGATGTACCACGGCTCGACATGTCTACAGCCCGACGGTAGCTTTTGGAATCCTCCCGTCTGCATGTGATTGAGGAGCAACTATGGAAGGAGATATTGGCTGAAGGAAGGTTATCTCGCTATCGCGGAGTGTTAGCATTACCACGACGACCTAGGCGGAGCTCAAAATTTGGCGCTCAAAAGTTGCCTAAGCTGCCACGATCCGTGTGCTTGATCATTGCCTAATGTGGCTACTGTGGGGTGATAGTACTACCGCAGGTGGTAGCGGCCGATTCTATTTGAAGACGTGCGCTTCCTCCATTGTTGCTTGCTGTTACAGAACGAATTGAATCCATACATTCAGAGCAATTGTGAGAGCATTCCCAAGCAGCTCGAAGAACTCCGTCAACGTTCGTGAACGCAAAGAACTTGAAGACCGATCTGATCGCATCTACATCAACATCAAGTTCTTCTTTTGAGGCAGTCTTTTAGTTTTGGTTTTGTTTAGTTTCTAGTTGTAACCTTTATATCTTTTGTTTATTAGAGGAATTCGCCACACGGCGATCAGGGCCTTGCGGGGACTAGGGGAAATTCGCCTCGTGTTGGTGACTGGGTCGAGGGAGTAGATCTAGGGGGTGCTCTAGGCCTTTCTGGTGATAGATTGTCAAGAGCGGTTTGAATCCTTATCTAGGGAGAGATCGGCTAAAGCCAACCGGTTCATGGGGATACGAGTCGGTATAGAAAACAAAAAGAGTTTTCATATTATTCGCTTCGATTTCTAGCGTCATAGAAATCAGATTTTATAATCAATTTTATAAATGATAATCATGTCTTTTCTTGTTTAATAAAATTGATTTCATGTCTAATTTCATTATCTCTTTACTTTTGATTTAACTTACTTTGACCAAAATATCAAAAGTGTTCTATAAAAGTTTTAAAGTTTTTAAAACCCTTATTCACCCCCCCCCCCCTCTAAGGGCGCCTCAAGATCCAACAAGTGGTATCAGAGCCAGGTTATTCCAAATCGACTTAACAATCAGGAATAATGGCATCTCTTGATCATGATCTCGCTTCTACTAGTGGGGAAAAGTTTAATATAAATGAAAATGTATTATCACCATCTTTATTTATGGGCAAAACTTATAAAGGTTGAAAAATATTAATGAAAATTTTTCTTAAGGCCTTAGATGAAAAAGTTTGAAATATTACTATTGAAAAGCCACCTAACGTACTAACTAGAAACGAAATTGTTTTAAATACAAAATCTATGAATAGTTTATTTTGTGCGTTAGATCAAAATATTTTCAAACTTATTTATGATTTACCTACCGCATATGAAATTTGGGTTTTTCTTGAAAGAACTTATGATTCTCCTTTTACAGGTGTGGAACAAGCGCAAGACTTAGATAACATACAAGCTTGCACAAACGTTCAAGAATTCTCCTCACGGGATGGATCAATGGAGTGCACATCTAGTGAAAGAGAAGAAGAAATCTTATCGACGGAAGAGGAGTGCCAAAAAGATATCAAAGGAACAATATGTACAAATCTTGCCTCATCCACAAGCGCTGTAAGGAAATCAGAATCTCTTATTGTATGTAAGTCTATTTCTACATTACAATTGCTTCAAACTACAAAGCGCAAAATTAAGAAATAAAAAAATGCTAATACGCTTAGAAAATAAAAATTTAAAGGCAAAAATTAATGAAGAATCAAATTATGAGTTATCTAGGTCTACCCATGGCTCCTTAGTTGAAAGCATTACACCTTGTGTAGAATATAATGAATTAAAAGAAAAACACAAAAAACTTGAAAAGAAGTTTATTTTTGTAATAGAACAAAATGAAAGATTATGTTTAGAAAATTCATCCTTGAAAAATGATTGTGCCAAGTGTAAAGACTATAAACTTGAAATTAAAGAGATGGATGAATTATTTGAAGAATATAGGAATAACTATCAAAATCATATAGATTCAATTGTTTCCACTCTTAAAAATAGCACAAACGCTTATAATAAAGCTAAACATAATTTAAAAATTAAGAATAATGAATTAAAAACTAAGATCAACTTGCTTAAGGAAATCATAATGAAAAATTATCAAAAAATACATTCTCAATATAATGCAAAATCCAAAAGCAAGTTGAATACGATTTCTCAAAAGTTGAATAAGTCAAACAATGAAAATAAAAAACTTCAAGAGATTGAAAATGAAATTCCAAAATACAATCATCATTATCATTTACAACATCAATCTTCTCCCAACATAAAATTAAATGTTCACAAATTTCCTATGAAAAATACTTTCAATAATTATTACAATTATAATCTTAAAGATAAAGATAATCACAATGGAAATTTGATACATAAAAATAATATTAAACCAAGGTTTTAATGGAGACCCAATGTTAAAGATGAAACACAAACTCCACTCAAAAGGGCTCATTCATTTCCATCACCCCAAAAGCAAACACGATGTATTTGGGTACCCAAAGGAACCATCCCACTTGGTCCCCTTTGGATACCTAAATCTCTTATTCATTAAGTATCATACAAATGCATGAAGTAGAAATAATTAAATTTGAAATATCATCAACTCTACTTCATGATATGCTTAATTTTTTTTCTTTAACCATCATGTTATGGTCATTTTGTATAACATATGATATGATTTTCACATATTAAGCCACAAATTCATTAATGAATCAAATTGAATGAAATTTAATAAAAGTCATATTAACTCTCAAGTGACTTATCTATCCTTTTTATTTTTAACCTTCTAAATCCATTACCTTTAAATGTCTTATATCGTCATTATAAATTAAATGTTATAAGCATATATCATATTATCAAGACTAATAAAATAATAATCAAAAAGGGATTTAAAGGAAGATTATGGGGTCTTTGGCAAAATATATAAAATGCATAAGTGATTGATTACTTATTTAATATCTTTATGTCATTTGATAGCCTCAAATATGTTTAATCATAATCACGAAAAATCGGAATTGAATAAACCTTATTACCATAAATTTTTCATTCTAGCATTATCACTTTCTATAAGAAGAAATCAATGTCTATGCTAGATATACCATGTTATGCTAAAGAAAAATAGAATAATGAAAATAAAAAATCAAGAAAATTATATATATATGTTTTTGTTTAATATTCAAAAACCAAAGAGAAATTTATAAAATCTTTCAAAAATAACAAAAAAAAAAAATTTCTCATTGTATTCATTATTCACCTTACAATCTTTCTCTTTAATATTTTGAAAAGGTTGAATATGAATTGTTTTATATATTTCACTTACAATAATTAATTATGAGTATCAAAATTTCAATGTGATAAAATTAATGATCATAATTATGTAATATCAAAAGATCTTTTAATTCAAACATTACACATAACTACAAAAGATCATTTTGGTTCTTTCATAAAATTGGCGATCATGATAATTATATAAATAAATTATGTATTGTGATTGCATGTACCTTACTATATCTAGACCTTAGAATCACCTTGATATCAATAACATCAAATCACATCATCACTTAATTATAGGTCTTTAAATTGAATTTCTATCGATTTAAAAGACATGCAATATTCTTATGGCATAATATGAACTCACCATACTAGCATTATCAACTAATAAATATTATCATTCATGCTAGTTATCAATAATGCCATAATGAATCCATCTTAAAGTAGAAAAATTGAAAGATAAAATAACTATGTGACATTAAATTGTTTCCATAGTACAAAATGCTTAGGATGTCCATGATCATTCACCCACATTATGTGTCTCACAATAGCAAGGGCGTAGGATTGTATTCATTAGAAGACCTAACCTCTATGTCATGTCTTGTACATAACCGGGAAGGGTTCCAGTGGGGCCTTGTGAGGCACTGGGGGGAAAGAGTGCTAGGTTGAGCGTTCTCTAGTGTGTGCATATGGGATTAACACCCCAACCTACGGCATGTGTGCATCTCCTCATGCCCATCGGTCACTTTGTACCGGGCTAGTGTTTAGGCGTATAGTTAGGGTATTATAATCTAGGACATTCCTATTTCATATATTTTGCATGCACTCTTTAAGATTATATTATTCATGCATTCTTGTTTTTGATCGAACATGCTTATCTTGGGTTTTGCATTTTTTTATCATTTTTGAGCTCTAATGATCTTGTAAGTCACAAATATATGAAAATCAATTCAAAATGTAAAAATCATTTTTGAACAAATAAAACTTGCTTATATAGCATTCTAATCATTTCCAACTTCTCTGAAATTTCTACACTAAGAAGGACTATATACATACTATCAATGCCAAAGAAAAGTTTTTCAAAAAAAAATCTCAAAAACAGCGTACTGTCTCAGTGTTAACTAGTTAACGCCAGGCGTTAGCCTTTTTTTCCCAGATTGAAATTCTGCTTTCTCTGCACTATTTCTGATATTTTTCTAACGATTTTTCTCTATTTATTTTCTCAGATTTGAAATTATTTTGTTACTAATTTGGTTATTTTATTCCAAAATACAAAAAAAAATTCAAAATGCTCAAGAACATGATTTTGTTATTTGTTTTGCTTTAAAAAATTTACAAAATTATAGTTTGACTATAAGACTTCACAAGAGCAAACTTCTTAGTCATTTTTGTTTCAAATGGTCAAAATTGATTTTAGGCATACACTTAAAGATTGTCTTCAATGTCTAATTTTTATTTCAAATTTCCTAAACATTGTTTTATCTTGTCATGCCCTTGACCTTAATCTGATTATGTGCAATGAAATAGTGTATAGAAAATATTGTATGATTGCCTAGCATGCCTCTAAGTATTAGTAATGCTTTATGTTAACCAATAAATTATAAACTCACTATTTTGGTAATCTACATGTGTTCATAATCTTAGTCTTGCATGATTGTGTAGTGTAATAGTTTTAACATATTAAGTTATATGTCTAAATTACCTACACCGTCTTTCAAAAATAAATTTCATGCACGATATAGAAGAGTTATTTCAATAATATTATTGTTTGCAACAACAAGTGAATTCGGAGACCTTCGACCCAAAATAAAAATCTGAAATAAAAAGCCAAAGATAACTCTACCAAGCAGTACTCACCCTCCTGATAGGTCTTAATGAGCATTGTGAGGTTGAGCACCTTGGAAAGAATTGTAAATTATCTTGTGCAAACATATTTCTTTTTATCACTTCTATTTGTACACTAGATCACTAAAAATATAATTTTTATAAAAAATGCTTATGTGGTCCCCCAAGCAATACTTCACTCCCTAATAAGTCTTAATGAGCATTGTGTGGGCGAAGCACCTTGGTTGTTGTACTCATTATTTGTGCCTTGAAACTTTATTCTAGATTTGATGTGTGAACATAATTATAAGATTGCATCCTTAATATTGTTGTCATTATTTCATTATATATGTCCTATGTTTTGATTATTTCACTTGTATACTTTTATCAAAACACCTTATGCACACATCATTGTTTTTCATAAAGCTTCCACTCATGAGAATTGGATCCTAATGCAAACATTACATAATTCTCTAAAAACTTATGTAAAAGCACTAGATTGCAATGCATGTTTTCTACAATGTTTTCTTTACTTGAAATACGAATTGGTTACATTGTAGCTATTATCTTTTTGAATATGCTAAATCATACTTGCCTATTAGTTATGAAAATTTTCAAAGTTAAAATGCTCAAATGTGAAGAATCTAGACATATTGTTGAAATACTATTCACTAGATTGCAAAGCACTAGATGCGCTCGATGAAATGGTGTTCAACGAAAATAGATGTTGTTCGACGAAATGGTGTTCGACGAAAGTAGATGCCGTTCGACGAACTGGCGTTCGACGAAATGAGATGCGTTCGATGAAAAGAGATGTGCTCTACCATGGCGCGACATGTCTACCGCCTGACGGTAGCTTTTGGAATCCTCCCGTCTGCATGTGATTGAGGAGCAAATGTGGAAGGAGATATTGGCTGAAGGAAGGTTATCTCGCTATCGCAGAGCGTTAGCGTTACCGCGGTGCGCTAGGCAGAGCTCAAAGTTTGGCACTCAAAACTTGCCTAAGCTGACACAATCCGTGTGCTTGATCATTGCCTAATGTGGCTACCGTGGGGTGGTAGTACTACCACAGGTGGTAGCGGCTGATTCTATTTAAAGACGCGCGCTTCCTTCGTTGTTTCTTGCTAATACAGAATGAATTGAAGCCATATATTCAGAGCACTCGTGAGAGCCTTCCCAAGAAGCTCGAAGAACTCCGTCAACATTCGTGAACGCAAAGAACTTAAAGACCGATCCGATCGCATCTACATCGACATCAAGTTCTTCTTTTGAGGGAGTCTTTTAGTTTTTGTTTTGTTTAGTTTCTAATTGTAACCTTTATATCTTTTGTTAGTTAGAGGAATTCGCCACACGACGACTAGGGCCTTGCGGGGACTAGGGGAAATTTGCCTCGTGTTGGCTCCTAGGTCTAGGGAGTAGATCTAGGGGGTGCTCTAGGCCTTTCTGGTGATAGATTGGCTAGAGCGGCTTGAGGCCGTATCTGGGGAGAGATCGGCTAAAGCCAACCGGTTCGTGGGGATACGAGTCGGTATAGAAAACAAAAAGAGTTTTCATATTATTCGCTTCGATTTCTAGCGTCATAAAAATCAGATTTTGTATTCAATTTTATAAATGATAATCATGTCTTTTCTTGTTTAATAAAATTGATTTAATTTCTAATTTCATTATTTCTTTACTTTTGATTTAACTTGCTTTGACCAAAATATCAAAAGTGTTCTATAAAAGTTTAAAGTTTTTAAAACCCTTATTCACCCCCCCCCCCTCTAAGGGCGCGTCAAGATCCAACAATTGCTGCTCTAAATGATCAACTTGACAATGTTGTAAAAGAAGTAACAATGTCCCTTAAAGAGGATGAACCACTGCAGATTGCTCCAAAGAAAGTTGTTCCAAAGGTATTTTGCAGGAAAAGAAGAACTCCTGAGAAGGAGCAATGAAGCTCAGGTATTCTGTAAAGTCTTATTCGTCCTGGGAAACAACTATGGAGATCTATATATTTCCTGACAATTGAATGAAATGGCATGTGATTTCAGTCTGTCATTTTTTTATGTCTATGCTGTCTTGAATGTATTTTTGTTTATATAAAAGGAATGTGTAAAATCACTATAATCAATCTGTAAATTGTTTTAAGATAAATAGGGGGAGATTGTTGGGAAAAACTCCTTTGATTTAACTTAACAAATTATCTAAAATGTGATTTTATCCCATAGGTTGAATTACCCATTGTATAGTGAGGGTAATCTGGTTATTAGATGTCTTAGGATGTCACACTCAAACTAGGGTGTCAAGAGCATAGCAAGAGAAGCACAATTTAGGCAAATTTTACATTTTCGTCGAATAGAAATCGACGCAACATCGAGTTAATGTCAATGCTACTCTGACTAGAAGTCCAAGTGGTCCAACACTTCTGTCAAAGTAATTCAAGTCGACGTTACGTCGAATAGATATCGATGTAGAGTCCAAGAACCTGTCGAAGTACCTTGAGCAGCCAACGAAGCTTCTACTTCAACTCAACGTAGAAGAAAGAATCTGTTGAAGCCATCCGTGCGTCAATAAGAGAGGAAGAGAACTCAACGCTACGTCGAATACAGTCTGAAAAGGAAATCTTTTCAGATGTCATTTTGGATCCTCTCTCATGGCCCACAATACTAAAGATCATTCTGCAACGGCTCATTAATTGCCTCAAATAGAAAGAAGAATTAAAGGAGGACCAAAAAGCTTTCTTGGAAACAAGCTTATAGTTGGTGGATGGGTCGTGAATTAAAGAAGGAAAGGAAGAGAAATTGTCCAGTGCAAAATACCTTTTCAGGACCTACCAGAAAAGGAAATTAATTCAAATTAAAGAGGGACAATAAAAGGGAGAAGTAGAAAGAGAAACAAAGAGCATTCATCACAATCAACAAAAGTATTTGAATTAGGGCTTCCTCTTATTCTTCTTCCTCCAGGAACCATAATAGAGAAAATACAGAGAAGAAAGAACAACTGCTCTCTCTCTTACTGCAGAACAACTGTAGGCTACTCATCATCAATATTTCATAGCAGCCAGAGTTCAATCAGAAAGAAGAGAAAGGATCTGACAATTATAGCTCCTGCAAAACATCACAATCATAAGCAGGAGTTCATCATCAGCGAATCCAGTGAAATAATATTGAAGATGTTCTTGATACAGGCTTCATAAGAATTCTGAGAACATAATTCTTCTTTCTCCCTCTTCTTCTTTCTCCTTCTCATTCCCGACTGTAAAAGAGTTTTACGAATCCCTCTTCCAAAGGATTCAATGGTTCAAGATCTCCTTATCAAAAGATCTGGTTGGTTCAAGATCTCCTTATCAAAAGATCTGGTTGGTTCATGATCTCCTTTTCAAAAGATCAGTGGTTCTAAGAGTCTCCTTGTCAAAAGACTCAGGTACAGGTGGTGCATTCCTACCAGGTGGTAGAAGAGAGGACTATCCACATTTTGGGGAACCTCTATAAAATCTTTGTGTCTTCTAGTTGCTTATTTTCTGTGATGTCCCATATAGTTTACTTTTTCTATTACTGCTTTTCTTGCTTTACTTAAACAGATTGTGTTTTATTCTGTGTGTGGAATTGTAGAGCATAACACTTAGTGTTTTTATTGTATTTGCACAAATAGGATAGAAATATTTTTAAATCTCTATTCACCCCCCCCCCCCCCCCCCGTGTAGAGTATATCTCAGGCGCACACTGTGCACTTTCACTTGTGGAGGGATCTGCTCCTAACCCTATGTGATTAAATCTCATAGAGAGATTTTCTGTGATGTCTTTGAGCTTCTGACTCCTCCCATTGAGTGAGTCCTCAAAGGCCTTTTCCTTTGCTAGCTCTTCTTTTAGTTTTATGTTCTTTTTTCTAATTGCAATCAATTCTGACTCTTTATTATTAATTTCATTTGTTAAATCTTGATTTCTTAGGTACATTTCATCTTGCTTAGGTTTTCTAATTTTGTCCTAGCTGTGTCTAATTCTCTTTCTACCTTAAGATGATAAATACAGAAAACTTTAAAACAAGTTTTAAAATCATCTGAACTAAAATCAAAATCATCAATTACTGATACATCTTCCTCTTCATCATCTATTGACATCCCCAGTGCCATAATGCAGGATGCTTCTACTTCTGCTTCATCATCACTTTTAGATGATGAGGAGCTTAACTCTGTTTCTAAGTCACTCCATGTTTCAGCAATGAAGCCCTTGGCTTTCTTCTTGTCTTTCCCTTTGAAAGACCTCTTCTTCTTCTTTTCATCCTTCTTGCTGCTTCTGTCCCTTTGTTCTTGTGGTCACTCAGGAGTTATGTGCCCTAGTTTGTTGCAAGTAAAACAGATAATCTCCTTCTTTGGAGTTTTATCATACCCGGGCCTTGAGTCCCTTTCTCCTCTCCTTGAGTCTTTTATCTTTACCCATTTCTTGAATCTCCATGCTAGGAGATTAATCATTTCATCATCAGGAGTAGAGGGCACTCCTTCTATAGCTTTCAGATCAGGGCTCCTTTGGATAGGAGCTGGAGTAGTCTCCCTTTCTTCAGACTCAACCGTATTTTTCAGAAGCATCTCATATGACTTAAGCTAGGGATGCACATGAGGTTTTTATCATTAATTTCAGTCAAGGATATCTCCCTGTCCAAGCCTCTGAGCTCATTAAAGATAATGTTGAATCTTTCATATATATCAGCAACAGATTCTTCAGCTTTCTTCTAAAAGTTCTCATACTGTGATATGAGAAGGGACTTTCTGTCCTTTCTTTCATCCGAGCTTCCTTCCACCATTATGGTGAGAGAGTCCCAGATATCTTTTGCTGATTAGCATTCAACAACCTTCTGGAAAATGTCATCTGACATTGTTGAAACAAGAATGTTCATGGCCTTGGCAACACATGCATTAACCTTCTTCTCAGCTCCTGTCCACTCACTTCTTGGGACAGCCTCAGTTGTTGAGGATTCTCCTACCTTTTGTCTGACTAGAGCTGGTGGACCTGTGAGAAGAACATTATAGAATTCTTCATCAATGGAATTCATATAGAGCCTTATTCTGGCCTTCCAGAGTGTGAAATTATTCAAGTTACCTACTGGGGGTCTTGTAGAAGCATAACCTTAGAACTCATTTTCTTTATAAAAAATATTTGAATTAAAGAGAAAAATGTCGGAGGTCTTTTTGATCAAGCTGTTAACCTTTTAATGATCAACCTCCATCTGATACCAATTGAAAGTGCATAGTGTGCCTCTGAGTATACTGTAGAGGGGGGTGAATAGAGTTTTAAAATATTTCTATCTTATTTGTGCAAACACAATAAAAACACCAAGTATTATGCTCCAACAATTCCACACACAGAAATAAACTAGTGTTGTTAAGTAAAGCAGGAAAATAGTAAATGAGATGAGACAGCACAGAAAATTCTTAACTAGAAGACACAAAGATTTTATAGAGGTTCCCCAAAATGTGGGTAGTCCTCTCTTCTACCACCTGGTTGGAATGCACCACCTGTGCCTGAGTCTTTTGATAAGGAAACTCCTAACACCAATGATCTTTTGATAAGGAGATCATGAACCACAAATCTTTTGATAAGGAGATCTTGAACTAATGATCTTGTATAAGGAGATCATGAACCACATAATCCTTTGAAAGAGGGATTCTTAAACTATGTACAGGGGGTGTAAGGATAGAAGAGTAAGAAAGAGAAGAAGGAATCAGAAATCTATTTTTCAGAATTCTGTAACAGCAGTCTTTGAGGTGATGTTCTTTGAGTGCTCTTCAGGATCTGTATCAGATTAACCCTAGCTTATTATAGTGATGATTGCTAGGGTCTGGAAGCTATTGATCCTTCTTCTCTCTGCTCTTATAGTAGTACTGCTGCTATATAATATTGATGAGGAAGCAGCAGTTGTTTCTATGAGCAGAGTATAATCTTCTGTAGATCTTTCTTCAAGAGTTTGTACTGAGGAGAAGAAGATCCTTGACTGAAATGGAGCAGTTCTTGATTTTCACTGTCTTTTTGGGTTCCAGCAGGAAGAAGAAGAAGAGTAAGCCCTAATCAATAGCCATCTAAGAATGTGATGAATGCTCTACTTTTTTTTTGTTCTCATCCCTTTTATTGACCCTCATTAATTTGAATTTGTTTCCTTTTATGGTAGATGCTGAAAAGCTATTTTGCCTGGACAATTTCTCTTTCTTTCCTTCTTTAATTCACGACCTGTCCACCAACTGTATGCTTGTTTCCAAGAATGCTTTTATGTCCTCTTTTAATTCTTCTTTCTATTTGAGGCAATAATTAAGCCGTTGGAGAACGGTCTTCAGTATTGTGGTACATGAGAGAGGGTCCAAAATGATAGCTGAAAGGTTTCCTTTTCAGAATGTATTCGACATAGCATCGAGTTCTCTTTCTCTCTTATCGACTCACCTTCGAGTTCTTGTAAGAGCAGCTTCGAATTCATTCTTCCTCTAATTTAACTCTGCTAGCGTCGATACCATATTGACGTAACAGTTGAGTTGAAGTCTTGACTCTGAACTTCATTATTTGTGTCGAAATGAAGTCGACATTGTATCGACTTTAGATGGCTTTGACAAATACTTCCTGCTGCGCTGAGTTGAAGTAGAAGCTGCATCGACTTCTCAAGATACATCGACAGATCCTTTGCATCTGCGTCGATATCCTTTTGACGTAACGTCGACATGAATTACTTCGACAAAAAGGTTGGACAACTTGGACTTCTAGCTAGAGTAGAGTCGAATTCTATTCGATGCAAATGTTAACTCTGCCCAAATTATGCTTCTCTTGATATGGTCTTGACACCCTCGGTTGAGTGTGACATCCTAAGACATCTAATGACCAGATTAGCCTCACTATACCATGGGTAATTAAAACCTAAGAGGTAAAATTGTTGGTTTTTCCAAGGTGATCTCAAAGTAATCAAATAGTTAGTCTTACTGCCAACGCAATATTTGCCTATAGGGTCGCACATATGAGTGTTGGAGAACTTGGATGAAGGATTGTGTTGGACTTACTCATATTGGATAAGAGTGGAGGACCAATCCTGTAACTGATTGGAGTTGCGGTGAGAATGGCTCGATAGAAAATATAGTACTCGATGTTGCGTCGAGATCATCTCGACACTGCGTCGAATTATCTCAGCGATACTTGTCCTTAAAGTTGCGTCGAGATCGTCTCGACGCTGCGTCGAATTGTCTCGGCGATACTTGTACTCGAAGTTACATCAAGATCGTCTCGACACTGCATTGAATTATCTTGATGATACAAGTTGTACTTGAAGCTGCGTCAAGATCGTCTCGACGCTGTGTCGAATTTCCTCAGCAAAAATGTGTTGTATGCCCTGAGTATAAAACATGAAGCGATTAGGTTTCCTGAGGAAATAATCTTTTTTGAAAAGCTATCAGATCTAAAGAGGAATAGTTCTGCATAGGTCTTGACATTCCGTGAGATCGTTGCCACCGCCTCTCCCTGTCGTCGGATGTAGCAGTTCGTGGGAGACGTGGAGGGCATTCTTCCTCCATCCCAATTTGTTGGACAAGAGTCATGGGGTTCTCCTTCACTGTGTGCACTCCTATAGAGGTGCTGATCCATTTTAGTACTTGGAACTCAGAGTTCGGTCTTGGTATCAGATCTTGGAGCATCTTGGTTGAGTGTTGACTAAATCCATTTCAGGTATATTACAATGTGTTGCTTCTTCTATTATTTCTTGATTAATGAAGTCGCAAGATCCGTAACTCTTTTGGGTTGTTCCTGTTTCTTTCCGCTGTGCACATGTGATGTGTTATTTTAAGGAAAACCCAACAAAAATCACTTTTAGGTAATTTGTTAAGTTAAATTCAAGGGTTTTTCCCAACAACTTTTAGAACAACCTGTTGTTGTGCTGAAAAGTGGAAAAATCCATTACTGTTCCATTAACGACTTTCAAGCTTTTTCCCTTTCTACTTACTGATCTAGGAAGAAGAATCAAAGAGAGAAGATAGCTCTTCTATTCTGAAGAGCAAGGTGATCCTTTCTCATCTACTGAAGAGAAGGATAAGTTAGAAGTAGTTCTGAAGTTTACTTTCATCTCAGCTTCAAGATTGCGTCTAATGTGCATCATCAACAGAAGACATCAAATCAAAGCTGTCCACTGTTGTAAGTTAAAAATTATACTTATTGTAGGAACTATGTAGTTCTGAGCTTGTAAGGCATTGTGCCTGAGTTTGTAGGGTTGCTGAACCTGCGAAGAAGGGTTGTTGAGCCTGAGTATGGCAATGTTGTTAAGCCTCAGCTGTAGGGCATTTTGCCTGAGAATTAAGGCTTTTTGATAGGCTTGAGGTAGGAGATATAAGAGATCTCTGAGCTGTAGGAGTGGCAACACTCTGAGTTTGTAGGGTTGTTAGGCCTGAGGTAGGGTTTGGAGTAAACCTGAGAGATCCTGTGGGATATGAGCTGTAAGCTCTTAGAGCTAAAATTGGACGAGTTTGCCTTGTCTATCACACTGTTAGAAAGGTGTAGAGGGAAAGTGGACTATCCATTGAAACAATGTCTTGGGGAACAAATATAAACTACTATGTGCTTTCTGTGTTTGCTTGAGTTTTTATTTACTACTCTTTAACTGCTAGCAACAAGTAAAAATAAAAGAGACCTATTCACCCCCACCCCTCTAGGTGAATTAGACTACTAACCTATAAACTATCAAGTGGTATCAGAGAGAGGTTGGTCAAAAAGGACTTAATAGCCTGACCAGATCCTACATTGGTGTAGTCAAATCTGAATCCAATGGCTACCAATGGAGTTTAGAAGGAAATGGGGTCAATGAAGCTGCCAGTATGCAAAAAGGAAGCCTTTGGCATTTGGAAGCAAAGGGTTAGGCTTTTCATGGAGGCCTCAGACCCTATGATTTTTATCACTGTCCAGGAGGGTCCCTTTGTTGTCACAAAGCCCTCCACTATTGATCCGACTAGACTGGTAGCAAATTCATATACTGAAATGACAAGGGATGAGATTGCATTGGCAACAATGGACAAAAGAGCTCAAAATATTATAGTCAATGCAATTGATGATTCCACCTTCCAAAACTTGGTACACTGTGAGACTTCCAAGGACATGTTGGATGCACTAATAATGTATATGGAAGGGATTGAAGAAGTGAGGGATGATAGGAAATCCCTCCTTAATCAGGAATATGAAGCCTTCAGGCAACAAAGCCTGGAATGCATAGCTGATTGCTATGAAAGATTTTTCAGGATAGTGAATGAGTTGAGGACCTATGAAAGAACCTTCACACATTATGAGCTAAATGAAAAATTCCTAAGATCTCTAACTAGAGACTGGGATACCAAGATCTGTTCCATCAGGGTGGTGGCAAAGCTGGGTGAGACTCCTCCCCATACTCTGTTTGGAAAGCTGCTCTCATATGAAATGCAGCTATCTGCTAGGAAGTAGGAGGACACATCCTCCAGGCCTCATGCAAGGGAGAGGACTGTGGCCCTCGAGGCTAACGGCTCCAAGAAGAGCAAGGCAAGGATGCCTATACCTCCAAGGAGGGCTGTTGGCTCAGAAAATTCTGAGCCATGCTCATCAGATAATAGCTCTTCTGATGAGGAGCTTGCTGCCTTCTCAAGGCATTTCAAGAAGATGATGAGAAGGAAGCGGTGGAAGAACAAGACTTCCTCCTCCTCACATCCCAAGAAGGATCTCAAAAGATCAGACAAGCAGCACCCCAAAGGGGACAAGTATGACTTTAAACATGTTAAACATGTTTCAAATAATATGATTTGTTATTGCTGCAGCAAGCCTGAACATGTCATTCTTGACTGTCCAGTCAAGAGGAAGGAGAAGGATGATAAGAAAGCTTATCACACAAAGGGAAGGAAGGGTGAAAAATCTTTCCTTGCCAAGAAGGAGAAGAGCTAGAGTGAATCTGAGTCATCATCCTTAGATTCAGATAAAGAAGAAGAAGCCTATATTGGGTTGTTTGTAGCTGAGGAAGATGAGGACTTTCCTACTACAAAGGTGGGCATCGGGGTCCTCTATCACACTCAAACAGTGACATAAAGGAGGATGAAGATGCTAGAGAACATCATGGCTTAATGGCCATATCAGATGATGATGAAGACAGTCAGGACATTCCTGACAAGGTACCTACTCTTTCCTCCTCTTCTCCTTATAAGTCAATGCCAGAATCTGAAGCATGCTCATCAATTGATGAAAATGATTCAGAATCTAAAGTGACTGTAAATCAATTGATTGACACGTATGATGCTTTATTGGATGCTCTGAAAAAGAGCAAGAAGCTGGCCAAGATGCAAGCTCAATAAATTGCATCCCTTAAATTGGCTAAGAAAGATTGCACTGAGTCACCTACCCTGGTGGCTCAGATGAGTAGAGAGATAAGCCAACTCAAGGGGATAACAATAGTCTGTTGGAACATGGTTTTCCGCATCCCATTGATTTGAGAATAACAAATCCTACTTATATTTGATCTTGTTTGCCATTGTGTTTTTAGCATGCAGGTTTGAACAGATATGACACAAGGTTGCTGCATTAATGGTCTGGACCTGCTCACAAACTGAAAAGAGTGATGTGGTCTAACACCAGGCATTAGGACATAATGGGCGTTGACTCTCATTCCCATCATGATGATTATGGCAAGGAGGGAAGAAGCCGTGATTGCAGGTGCACTTTAGGAATGATCTGACCTAACGCCAACGTCAGACTCAACACCAGCGTTAGGGTTGCCTAAAATGAATGTTTCCAAAAGTGCAGAATCTCCTTCCTATTTTGAAGATCCAAGCCATCAAAATAATTCCATACTTGGTCAACGCCAAGCATTAGCCTTAACTCCAACGTTAGCCTCCAGTCCAATAAATAGGTGGATTTTGTCTTCTCCAACCACTGATTAAAGAGATCCTAATCCAGCACTTCAGAAACTCTGAGAGGGCCATATTTTCCAGACAATCATCTCCCACACAAATTCGAGAGAAGAATTCCAGGAGGATTGGATCAACGCTTACGCAAAGAGAAGAATGCACTCTTCGACTTTGAGAATACTCAGCGAGCCTTTGCCATCTCCAGAATTCTTCATAGGGAGTTTTCATCTGTGTTTTATGGTTTGTTTGTAACTCTTTCATTATAATCATGGAGTAAATTCGCCTCGTGTTGGCGATTAGGTCTGGTTAGGACTTAGGGTGGAAATCTCCTCGCGTTGGCGACTAGGTCTAGAGAGTAGACTTAGGGGGTGCTCAAGGACTTTTTGAGGATAGAAAGGCTAGAGTGGCTTGAGGCCGTATCTGAATCTATCGGCACCACAACAGTGGCATTGACCTAACGGCCAGCCCCAGGACCTTTCAGAATGGGGGATCCCCGTTGGCAACAACCATGGTAGTAGTTGCGGAACTACTGGGCCAGGAGAGGACACACTGTTGTTCCTGATCCTCTTCCTTCGCTTCAGGGATGGAGGTCCTATGGTAGGTAACAGCAGGCACAAGCAAAGCACTTGACCGGGGAAGGATGGGCTAAAGCCACTGGTTTATGGGGATACGAGTCGAGATAGAAAACAACAAGGGGTTTTACTTTATCACCCACGATTTCTAGCGTCATAAGAAATCAAATTTTATAATCTTATATTTCAAGTTAATAAAACCATGTATTTCATTTATATTACTTGATTTCCTTTTTTGTGATGTTTATCACTAATTTAATCTTATATCATTTCAAGTATTTTAAAATATAGCATAAGTTTTTAATACCCTTATTCACCCCCCCCCCCCCCCCCCCCCCCCCGCCCCTCTAAGGGCACCTCAAGATCCAACAAATGGTATCAGAGATAGGTTATTCCATATTGGCTTAACAACTGGGAATAATGGTGCTCTGTGATCTCATTTTCAATGAGGTGCAAGGAATAAGTAGACCTCCACTTTTCACAGGAACCGACTATAACTATTGGAGAACGCGAATGCTTTACTTTCTAATAAATTTAAATCTAGACGTCTGTGCTAGTGTCGAAACTCCGTATACCACTACTACTTATGTTGTTGGAGAGGTAACAATGGAAAAGCCTAGAGATAGATGGGATGATGGGGATAAAAATAAATGTAAAAATAATGATAAAGCTATGAATGCTTTATTTTGCGCACTAGATAGGACTGAATTTAATAGAGTTTGTGCTTGTGAAACTGCTTATGACATTTGGGATTTACTAGAAATAACTCAGGAAGGTACCTCTCAGTTTAAAGACTCCAAGCTCTTCTAACTGGAATCGGAGTTTGAAAGATTCAGAATGGATCCAGATGAGGATGTGGACTCGATGTGCACACATTTTACCAAGATCGTAAATGCCTCAAAGATCCTTGGAAAAACCTTCGCAAATGGTGACTTGGTGAGGAATATCCTTCAATCTCTCCCTCCGAAGTTCAATCCAAAGGTGACAGCTTTTTCGGAATTGAGTGATCTAAGAGGGATCCATATTGAGAGCCTCATTGGGAATCTCAAAACCCATGAGGTAGAACTCAAAATCCAAGATGAAGAATACAACAAATAGCCAAAGAAGGAAGCCTTGGCACTAAAGTCAAGGAAAGAGGATGACAACGAGGAAGAGGACAAGGAAAGTCTTTTTTTAAAAATTTTCACAAAGTTCATGAAGAATCCAGAGAGGAGGAATACTTTCCAAAAGAGAGAAAAAGGAAAAATCAAGCGACAGACGATGAAGAGCGGCCTCCTCCCGAGTGCTTCCATTGCATGAAGACCAGGCATATAAGAAGCCAATTGCCAAAGTACCTAAAGGAACAAAAAGAAAAGTGGCATAAAGGAAGAGAAAAGAAGAAGGTTTTGAAGGCTGTAACGTGGGATGACTCTTCATCCGAATGTTCAAAGGTGTCAACTTCAAGCGATAGTGATGAGGCAAATCTGTGCCTTAGGGGGAGGAGCCATGAATCAACATTCGATGATTGCTTCATCCAAAGCGACATTGAGGTAATTCCTAATACTTATGATGACCTTTATATTGAGTACATGAAAACATGCAAATTTTTTAGTAAAAGTCTACAAGATCTTGATATTCTAAGAACTGAAAATAAAATTGTTTTAAAACAAATTAAAAATTTAAATAAGGAAATAAAAACTTTGGGAAAAGAGATGGGATCTAGCCAAGAAAATGATCATAACTTAGTCAGAACAAAAGAACTAGAAAACAACCTTTCTAAGGCTCTCTCAAATATCAAATCTGTCACAAAACAAAAGGGAGACTTAGAAAGAAGTTTAAAAAATTGTCTTTCTCAAACAGAAAATGAAGAGAAAAAATTTTGCAAAGAGGTGTGGAAATTTAGTAAGCAAAAATGTTGCCTTAAAAGCCTGAATCGATGATCTTAATATGGCAATAATCAAATTCGGGGTTGGCCAAAAATCACTGGACATGATTTTGGGCAACCAGTGCTATGGTTCTGCAAAGTTTGGGCTGGGTTATGATTCAGGAAGCTACCGCCCAACATTAACTTCTAACACTGGAATTAGCTCTAGTTCCAAAAACCAAAATTCTTTTTATAATAATAATTCTGTCACTCCTTTCACTTCTGTGTCTACCAGCAAGGGTCAACAAAATTCTCTAAAAAGGTCTCATCTCCTTATGTTACGCAAATTGTTTGTTGTTTGGACACACCACAGGCTCTTGCAGGAAGAAGGGAAAGCACACTTAAAAACAAATTTGGGTACCTAAGGTCACCACCTATTTTATGGGAGGAACCTCATGGGTATCTAGATCTTCACTAACATCTTCTTTTTAGGTGTGTTTGCATGCTAAGGACGAGGAAGACATGTGGTACACGGACTCAGGCTGTTCCAAGCACATGACGGGCGATAAACAAAGTTACTTAGCCTCATAAAGAAGAAAGGAGGAACGATGACATTCAGTGACAATGGAAAAGGAAGAATCTTAGGCACCGGTACAGTGGGTAACGACTCTTTCTCTCTTACAAATGTTTTATATGTTGAAGGCTTAAAACACAACTTAATTTCTATTAGTCAACTATGCGATAAAGGCCTTAATGTGTTATTTGAGTCTTCTACTAATTTGTGCAAAATTATAGATCTTAAGACTAATAATATTGTACTCACTGCACCAAGAATTCATAATGTCTATTTAATTTGTTTTCATGATCTATCACGTGTATCACTAAAATGTCTAATTACAAAAAATGAAGAACTAGGATTATGGCATAGGGGTCTTGGTCACATTAGTACCAAGTTGATCTTAAAATTGTCAAAAAATAAACTAATAAGGGGTTACCAATGCTTAATGGAAATCTATCCACTTTATGCCCGCCATGCCAAAAAGGAGAATTTTCTAAAACATCTTTTATAAACAAAAATGAAATGTCCACCACTAGACCTCCATAACTAATTCACATGGATCTATTTGGGCCAATTAGCACTTGTATTGTAGATGGTAAAAAGTACACATTTGTTTTAATTGATGATTTTTCTAGATTTACTTGGACATTATTTCTTACCTCCAAATACGATGCTTTTTCTGAATTTAGTAAGCTATGCAATGACATTGAAAATGAATTAGAATTAAAAATTAAGTGCATTACATCGGATCAAGGAGGGGAATTTGAAAATGATAGTTTCACCACTTTTTCTAATAATCTAGGTATTAAACATGAATTTTCTGCTCCACGCACCGCCCAACAAAATGGTATGGTGGTGAGGAAAAATAGAACCCTTCAGGAACTCGCACGCACTATGCTATCCGAGTATGGGTTTCCTAGATCCTTTTGGGCCGAAGCTATAAATACATCTTGTTATGTCATAAATCGAGTCATGCTTCGCCCAATCCTAAAATTAACTCCATATGAATTATATTACAAAAAGAAACCTAATGTATCTTACTTTCATGTTTTTGGATGTCAATATTTTGTCTTAAAGACCAAAGATGCTTTAGCAAAATTTGATAAAAAATGTGATGAAGGAATATTTCTTGGTTACTCTTCAACTAGAATAGCATATAGGATATACAATAAATGGTCTAAAAAGGTTGAAGAGTTCATTCATATGAAGTTTGATGAATTTTTTCCTTGTGTAGATTCTAACAGTGCAGGAAATGAAGAGGAACCATCTTTACCCTTGGAGGATGATAATGATGAACTACTTGGAGGTGACAAAGAAATGGAGACGGTACAAGAAGAGTTCGTGCTGCCAAGAGTGCTTAGATTCATAAAAGATCAACCAAGTGAACTTGTCATTGGAGAACCATCTATTGGGGTAAGAACTCAATCTTCTCTTCATGAAACATTTTCAAACCTTTGCTTTGTTTCCGAATTTGAAGCAAAAAATGTTTCAATCGCTTTAAATGATGAATTTTGGTTTTTGTCTATGAATGAAGAGTTAGATCAATTTGAACGAAATTTAGTTGGAACCTAGTAGAACGACCATCTAATCATCCCATTGTTGGCATAAAATGGATTTTTAAAAATAAATTAGATGGTGAATCTAAGATTACATGAAATAAAGCTCGATTAGTCGCACAAGGCTTTTCTCCAAATGAGGGGGTAGATTTTGAAGAAACTTTTGCACCCGTTGCTCGCTTAAAATCTATACGAATATTTTTGGCATTTAAAAGTTTTAAAAGGATAAAATTATTTCAAATGGAAGTTAAAAGTTCTTTTTAAACGGGTTCATAAAAGAAGAAGTTTATGTAGAACAACCCCCGGTTTTAAAAATGAAAAAATTCCAAATCATGTTTATAAATTAGAAAAAGCGCTTTATGGTTTAAAACAAGCGCCTCGTGCATGGTATGATAGACTTACATCATTTTTATTAATGCACGATTATGTCATGGGAAGTGACGAGAATACACTCTTCAATAAGCATAATAATAACGACTTAATTATTTTACAAATATATGTTGATGATATCATTTTTGGAGCCGCTAATGAAGAATTATGTAATGAAAAAGTCTTAGTAATGAAAAATGAATTTGAAATGAGCCTTGTAGGAGAGCTCTCTTATATTCTTGGTTTTAAAATCTCACAACGAAATGATGGTATTTTTATTTGCCAAACGAAATATGTTCATGATATGCTTAAACAATTTGGATTTGAAAATCTTAAACAAGCTTCTACACCTATGAGTGCTTCATTAAAAATAGGAAAAGTTGAATCTGGGATTTCTATCGATCAAACTTTATATAGAGGTATGATTGGATCTCTTCTTTACTTAAGTGCATCTAGATCAGATATAATGTTTGTCATATGTTATGTGCTCACTTTCAAGCTAATATAAAAGAATCTCAATTAAAAGCGATAAAACGTATTTTTAGATATCTATTGTAACATCCTAATTCGAACAAGACCCCTCAGGAGTGTGTTGTGTCACCGAGAGTTGGCTCGGGCTCGATAGAAGCCCTAAGTCCCTGAGGTGGTCTGGTTTGAGTCACGGTTAACAAGTGATGATTGATTTACTCCACTCTAATTGTAATGTTGTAAGTATAAGTATGTCCTGGCAGTCCAGAAATACGGTTTGGTAGAGGTAGGATAGGTTAGTTTAGAAAATTAGGGAAAAGAAATCTCTTAAGTCAAAATCACTTCTCATATTCATCTTCTTTTTCATCATCTTCTTCTTCTCCTTCTATTTCTTCATCTTCTTCCCCACACCTCAAAGTTTTAACTTAGGGTTCTTGAAGGAGCAAGCTTGGAGAAGGATTTGGAGCTTGGCCGACCACCACCCGGCTGCCATGAAGATGAGCTTCAACCATGGCCAAAAAATAAGGTGACATGTTGCTCTCTAAAAGTCCAGTCGAGTGGACTGTCCAGAAACCTGGAATGGGCTAAGTGCATGATGTTTTGCTATACAGATTTCTGTAGTTGACTTCAAAGCAGATTTTAGGTAGGACCCACTTGGATCTGGGTTTAGGGCTCAACATGAATGTTGTAGCCCTTGATGTTAGATTTCCAAATAGTGGTGGATCATAATTTTTGGACAACTGTAGCACCCATAAATCCAGTTTTAGTTAACTGTGTCTTAATATTTTTGATCTCAGTATTTTGTGGATTTCTCTCAAGATATTGGTTGGATGCACTTGAAAAATGGTAGAGACATTGGTGACAACAATATGTAGACCCCTGTTGAATTTCATAATATTTGGATAAGTGGTATTAATGTTATTGCTGTTTCATTTGATAAATTGAAAGAGATATAAATGCTGAATGTGAAGGCCGATTGGGCCGAAATTTTGTATGAATCATGTACATGCTAGTATGGACCTGTGATAATAAAGACAGATTTTTTTCTGTTGAGATGCCTCCTTAAATGAACCTTCAATTGTTAGTTTTATGTGGAACCGTAAAAAGGGCATGTGTAGTTGATGGTGAAGGTAAATAGCATTGATTATGGGTGAGGTCTAAATGTTTAGCATTGTGTATAATGATCATATAAAGGTAGGGCACCGTAAATACGTTTGGAAAAATACAATGAGGTCGAAATTTGGTGGTAATGATTCCGACATTAATTATGACTTATGGTAGAAGTTTCAATGTATTTGGTTCTGAAATAAATCCGTAATTAAATGTGCCGTTATAAATTATTATGCTTAAAAGAGATACTAAAGTGCTCATTTGGACAAGGATTTTGGAAACATGACATTATACGGACAAGTAGTCCTGCAAGGTCTCATAGAGTAATTTCCATGTAATACGCATGCCACCACACAAGAGTCATGATAACTCGGTATGGGTAGCACTGATGGCTTGGTGTGGTTTATAAGATATTGTTATGTCTTAAGGTGAAATGTTAAGGACCCAGTTGTTGGGGGCCCTGGATGCTGATTAGCATCGGTTGACCTTGTACAATGTGAAAGGAGAGAAGGCTCCATTCATGAGTCCTCGGGTGCTTGATTGCACGGGATGTGCATGGGAATTACATGAATGTGCATGGTTTAAACATGGTGGTGTAATGATCCTTGTTGGAGGATTACTTGTGGTGGGTCTACGGGCTTGCTAGTCCTGACACCGACAGAAGCTGACAGTTAGACTCTAGACTGGTTGGGCTGTGTTTTTGGTGTTCACTTCCAAAGACCCCTTCTGTGTTATGAAGACTCAGCATGATGCGAGCAGTACGCAAGGTCTCCACTATGTGTTCTTAGCGTTGAGGCATATATAGGCCTAGGTCTGGTAGTATTCATACCCTTCTAGTAGTGGAGGAGCCCTTTCTACTGTCTCCATCTGGCCACGATGTGAGGTGCCTGAGTGGTTAGCTACCCTCGAAAAGCGGGAACTACATGTCAATGTCGACATAACAAATATGTATGGGTGAGTCATCATATCATAATCATTGCATTGCATTCATCCTTTCATGATCATAACATTGCACCGCATCGGGTCCATCATATAAATTTATATGGGCTCTTTTATATGATGGGTTCCCAATTGGAAACCTTAACTTATAAGTTTATATGGGCATTCATATAATTTAAGGTACGTTTCGAAACTACAAATATACTGATTACTTCTATACTCTTACACTGCATTCTATATCTTGCTACTCGTCACAATGCTAGCTTAGAATTGTTTCTTACTTAACTAACATAGTAACTACTAACATAAATGTACTCTTGTGTATAGTAGCTTTATTTCTACTGTTGATATAGAATTTCTAAGATTGTACCCTTACTACTTCCACCTGCCTTTTCTATGACTGTTTATATTTCAGCTTCTCTTTATTCCTTTCCGCCCGATGCCTTGGAGTCGCCAGGGGAGAGGATGTGAAGCCACTTAGTCCTTATGACTGACAGATGATACACCCCCATTTTTAGGAGCACACTCAGGTGGAGCAGCAACGTACGTCGTTGGAGGATAGCCAGGCCAGGGTGACAGAGCCTGTGACTACGATGCCTTGGCTACCATCAGTGGCAGATGTGAGCGAGTGTTTGTGATTTAGCCTTAGGGCAAGTTGTACTCTGATGTTTAACATGAGCTTTTGTAGCTACCTGTCCTTTTGTACTGTAATGGACATTATTACTTTGTTGTAAATAAAGGCTTCTATTATTTTTCTATTATTGATGGGTTGGCATGATGATATGTGAGAATAGCCGGCAGGATAGGCATCTTGTGGAGGGGGCTATCCCGTGTGCTGGCACTTCTGCAAGGCGGCTGTCCTGGGCATTCGTCTGTCCTCGACCGTGCCTTGTGTTCCGGGAGGGGGGGCCTACAAATGTTATCAGCTTATAACGATCCTGAGATAAAGAAGTCCATTAGATCACTAGGCCACCCTTGCTAGCTAGATTAGTTTGAGGACAAACTGATGCAGTGGAAGCGGTGGTGTGCCCATATGTGATTCACATTAAGTACATCCACTTTTCCTATAGAAAATGCCAACCTAAGACAAACTCGTACCCTTACGTATAGATGTTGGCTCATCCTGAGACAGTAATTGGTATTCCCATTCCAACAGTTAGAGTTGGTTTAGCATAGGATTGATGGCAGCCTAACTAGGATACCATTTTTGTCGACTTAGCTGAAACTGTCGTGGAGTATTCTATCCTTATACCGGTCTTGGGAATGATTTGGCTAAGCAATAAGTGACCTTGAGTGGCTAAGGGAAGAGTTTAACGTGAGTATACGTGCAAAAGACTCGCACTTTGAGGTTTCTGTTGGAGCATGGTCTTCCGCATCTCCTAGGTTTGAGAATAACAAATCCTATGTGTATTTGATCTTGTGTGTTCAAGTGTGCAAGAAACAAAGTCCATATGACTCAGATTACAAAGGAAGATTTCCCCCAAACTTGAGCCAACAAATCCAACATGCCCACTAGCGCCGGTGGTAGCACCCAACGCCCGGCGCTAGTGATGATTAGCGCAATACCAGGAGCTCATATAGAAGGAGCTAGCGCCTGGCGGTATCCGATAGCGTAGGCAGTAGCGCGGAGCACATAAGGCAAGATGGAAATATTTCGTCGGATTGAAAATTTTCCCGCGCAGAATAATGCCTAATCCGGGATAGCACCGACGCTAGCGCTAGCGCAGACGCTAGCGCTGAGGCTATAAAAAGGACCCCTTGGATCCATCTTCTTCATCCTCTTGAGATCCTAAATTCCAGAGCTTCATGCCACAAGATAGAGAGTAAGGTTCAGAGAGATACTCCCACAAATCTATGAAGGCTTAAGGAGATCCGTGGAGAAGATTTCAACACGCGTCATCGTCATGATGAAAGACCGCATCGACTACGATCATACTCTATGGGTCTTCGTCTACTTCTCCAAGATATCCATATAGGGAGTTTTTATATTGTTGTTGTTATGTCATTTATCCATCTCTTTTAAATCGTATAGTAAATTCGCCTTGTGTTGGCGAGAAGGCCTGGATAGGACTTAGGGCAGAAATTTGCCTTGTGTTGGTGATTAGGTCTAGGGTGTAGATCTAGGGGTTGCTCGAGGCCATATCCGGGGAAGGATTGGCTAGAGCAGCTTGAGGCCGTATCTGGGGAAGGATCGACTAAAGCCAACCGGTTTATGGGGTTATGAGTGGGTATAGAAAAAAAAAGAGTCTTTCATATTTCACCGTGATTTCTAGCTTCATTGAAATCGAATTTTGTAATCAATTTTATTAATAATAATCATGTCTCTCTTTGTGTAATAAAATTGATTTGATCTTCATTTCTCTAAATTGTTTATTATCCTCTCTTTCATTATAAAACAATTTAGATCTTTATTCAAAATCACTATTTTGATCTCTTATTATTTCAAGTATTCCAAAATATAATATAAGTTTTTAAAACCCTTATTCACCCCCCCCCCCCCCTCTAAGGGCTCCTACTGATCCAACAAGTGGTATCAGAGAAGTTTTATTCCAAATGGCTTAACAACTGGGAATAATGGCATCTCATGATCTCGCTTCTACTAGTGGGGTAAATTTTTATGAAGAAGAAAAATCTCTTAAACCACCTTTATTTGAAGGAAGTAATTATAAAGGATGGAAAATAGTAATGGAAAATTTTCTTAAAGCTTTAGATGAAAAAGTTTGGAATATTACTATTAAAAAGCCACCTAACGTATTAAATAAAAATGAAATGGTTTTAAATGCAAAATCTATGAATAGTCTATTTTGTGCGTTAGATCAAAATATTTCCAAACTCATTCATACTTTTCCTACTGCATACGAGATGTGAAATTTTCTTGAGATAACATATTATTCTCCATCTACAGGTATAAATCAAACGCAAGAATTGGAGAACATAAAAAACTTGCAAAGATGTTCAAGAAAACTCCTCTCATGATGGAACAATGGAGAGCACATCAAGTGGAAAAGAGGAAATCCTAACCTCGGAAGAGGAGTGCCAAAAAGATGTCAAAGAAACTATATGCTCAAATCTAGCCTCTTTCGATAGCAATGTAAGGAAATCAAATTCCATTTTTTGTACTTCTATTTCTACATTACAATTACTACAAACTACTAAACGTAAGATTAAGAAATTAAAAAGGGCTAATGCAAAACTACGTTTAGAAAATAAAACTTTGAAAGCAAATGTGAATATAGAATCCAAAAATGATGTGTTTGAATCTCCATCATGCTCTTCATTTGAAAACTCTATATCTTGTTTTGATTGTTATGATATTAAAGAAAAGTTACGAAACTTGAAAAAGAACTTATTTTTGTAAAAGTATATAATAAAAAATTATCTTTAGAAAATTCATCTTTGTAAAGTGATTGTGCTACGTGCCAAAATTATAAAATTGAAAACAAAGAGATGGACGAAACATTTGATGAATTTAGAAATGTCTATCAAAATCATATTGACTCTATTGTTTCCACTCTTAAAAATAGCACAATAGCTTATAATAAAGCTAAAGTTAATCTAAAGATCAAGAATGATGAATTAAAATAAATAATCAACGTGCTTATGAAAATTATAAATAAAAATTCACAATATCAAGAAATATCTCAAAACATGTTGAATATGAATATGAACATGAATATTTTAACTAAACCAAATAACAGAAATAAGAAACACAACGTATTTGTAAATCAAAGGCAAAAACACCAATATTTACAAAAGTATGTTTCTCCAAACATAAAAGTAACATTACACAACTTTCCTATAAACAATACCTTCAATAATCATTACAATCACAATCTTCAATATAAAGATTATCAAAATGGAAATTTGATGTATAAGAAACCAAGATTTGAATGGAGGCCAAAAATTAAAATTGAAACATTAACTTCACATGAAAGGACCATTCATCAATATCTACCCACAAACCTACACATTATATTTGGGTACCCAAAGGAACCACCACACTTGGTCCCCTTTGGATACCTAAATCTCTTATTCATTAGGTATCACCAAATGCATGAAGTAGAATATTTTCAAAAATGAAAAATACAAATTTTCTACTTCATGATATGCTTTATTAACTTTTTATTTTCTTTTTTCTTATCTCTTTTGCTATCATGGTATGGTCATCATATTGACACAAGACTTTATCACTTAAAGATTTATAAATCAAATTATCAAATTGTAAAGTCATGTCCTTTATTTCTAATGACCAATCTATTCTTCCTAAACTCATTATATATCTATATATCATATATCACCAACATAAATTGAATTCAAAATTTTTCTTTGTGATATGATTTCAAACATATACTACTTCATAGGATTTTAAATTTGCTTAAACATCTCCACTTCATATAACTTCAAATTTATAAATAAAACGTAAAACAAATCCTACAAAAACTACCAAAGAAGGACGAGATAAAAATAGTCAAACATCCAAAAACAATAAAATTAAACATTGCATATAGCGCTAGCACTAGCTGGTAGCACCGGCGCTAGCAGACACTATCGAAGAACATGTGTTCAAATTCCTGTATTATTACAAAACTGAAAACTTAGTTCCCCTCGGGATATTCTTACACATCTACTCTGTCTCGTCTATCTCCTCCACACTAGCACTTGGAGATCGTCTTCTACGACTTCTCCAAATCGAATGATGTGGTGGATCCTGTACTGGGCTATCCCACTCCCTTCGCTCCAGTGTTGATGGATTTAGCATTAATGCCTTGATCATGAACTTCATCATCTTCTTTATTCCGGAAACATCTTTCTCCAATCTTGTCATCCGCTCTCCCATTTCTTCTCAAAAAGATTCAAATGAATCATCTCGAGCCCCTCAGGATGACGCTCCTCGTCGGAGTGGTGGTCGAGTAGATGTTGATGGCTCATCCATAACACTTCTTCTCATGAGTATTGGATCCTAATGCTTAGTTCCATACTACTCTTTATATATATAAATGCACTAGATAACCTAGCATGCTGTAACACCCCAAAAATAGTAGTTCAGCGAAGTAAGCGGAGTGGTAGTACTGCGCTTGAAGTAGGCTAAATTTTCCCTGTCTGCTCTTAGCGCACGATCAGTGGCCTCTTCCCGCACGACTAGTGATCGTGCGCCATCAATCGTGCGCTTATTCGCAAGAAATCAGAGTTCTGTCTCCTCTTAGCGCACGACCATTTCTCCTCTTAGCGCACGACCAGTGATCGTGCGCCCTGTTTATTCTGCTCCGCGATTTTGAGCGGAGAAGCCGATCCGACCGATCAAATTTCTTGGAAATTGATCCAACGGCTGGGATTTGTTGCTGGGGGGTCTTAGGGCTTTGGAGAGGGATTAAACCCTCATAATTCCAAAGCCTTTCTCTCTCCAACCCTAGAGAAAGATGAAGGAGCCAAGGAAGAAGAAGGAAGATCCCGCCATTGACGGAGCTCCGGAGCTCCGTTTCGCGAGCCGTTTCCAGATTTGGAGAGTGCAGCCCGGTGCGGTCGTTTCTCTCCGTGTAGAATCTCGGATCCATGGCGAAAAAGAACGCGTCTAGGGTAACGATTCTTCCTCCCGAACTTTGGACTTGTATTTTTCCTTTCATTCCTCTTTCTATGCTTGCATGAGGTATCTCTTTCACAAAATGGGTGAAGTGTAGGATTCCCTCAAGTTCTTCGGAACTCCGGGTAGATTGTGTGAGTCCCCGGCATTATTGCATGTAGAAAATCCAGTAATCGTGCGGATTTAGGCATTTTATGTGAAGCCTATTCGTTGCCGCGAGCCTGAATCGGTGATGCTTGATTTGCGACGTTGCATTTAGGTTAGGCCTAGAATGCGTGCCGGAGAATGACTCCGTGAAATCATCTTTAGTATTGCGGGAATTAAGTGTAGGAGTCTTGTGAAGATCCTAACGAAAGCCCCATGCTTTGAGATTTGGATGAAGGCAAACCTTCACCACGAAATTGATGCGGAGCGTATGTACCTCCCTTGTTGAGTATTCGTGAAGCCTAGATCCTTGTGAAGGGGGTTAGGTGCGTAGCGTATTTTTTAGTGTAGCACTTGAAAGTGCTAAGCCCTTACGGGCCGAGGTGAAGCCGTACCCGCGTCGTGCGATAGATCGCGACGATTAGAGCACGGGCAAAGCTAAACCGAACCCATTTCCATGTAGATCGGTATGAGGTCCCTACCTCATGAGAGCCGTGTGATCATGGGAGAGGTCGTGGAAGGTGTCTTACCTAGTCCGACCAAAAGCTCTATTCCCCACCTAAGGCGATGGCCCTTTCGGTGGAGTGTTTTGTGAAATGGATGTTATGTTAGCCTCATGCGATTGCTTAGGCGGTTGTGGGGAACCTTCAGGTGAACCCAACCAACATCATGTGCATACCTAGGTTCCCTTCTCTTGATGCTCAACCTAGAAGATTGATTGTGCTTGAAACCTCACCTTGTGTAGTTGCACTTTCTTTATATTAGTACTTGTGCTAGTATGGCTTGCTTGCAGGGTAGAAGCTCCGCCACCCCGGGAAAGGGGTGGGGTCGTTATAATTTGGTCAGCTGTGCTGACCGTTACTTTGTTTGCCACCGCTTGGTGGAATGTTCTTATGCAGGTGCAGGTGAGCCTAGCGGGAAATAGCGGGCGATGGCCCTTTTGCTGCGTTGGCCCTCGAAGGCCAGCCTTTTTCCTGTTTTTCATGTATTGCCGGCCTGCGTGCCGATGTATGCTTTATGGAGTTTTGTGCATTGGGTAAATGTAAGGCCTTAAGGCCGTAACTCTTTATTCTGGTTTCATTCCTATGATAGTGGACAGTTCTAAATGTAATGGTTTAATTAATGCTTCCGCTTACGTTTTGTACTCTCGTGTAGTTGTTACTTTCTGGTTATCACCTTTTAACTCCTAGCTAGTGTGGTTTGTATGGCGTGGGGTCCCGGCCGGACCTGCTGTTATACTTTTCTTACTGGCAGGGTGTTACAATTTGGTATCGGACTTAAGGCGTCGATCCGTAGTTTAGCGAATTCGGGACGAATTCCTTTTAAGGGGTGGTGCGCACGGGTTGTGCATTCACCTAAAAAGATAAAAACTAATAAGAATGTCCACTTAGGAATGAAAAAACATACTTGTTTGCGGAACCTGAGCGTTCCATGATTGATGTTTGATATGTTGTGGGTCACTAAATTGTGCCTGGCATGATTATAGGTGACTAGAAGTGCTGCGGGGCAGTCTCGACCCCATAACACCGCTGAAAGTAGTGGGTCGGCTGAAGTGCCAGCGACCACTCCTTCGGATGAGATAATCAGAATGGTCGCAGAAGCGGTCTTCGCGATGATCAATGCTCAACCGCAAAGGCTTGCGCAGCCTGCTACACCTACTACAGATGCAGCCCCGGTGATCGAACCTGCAGTGGAACCTGCGGTGGAACCGAGGGTTGAGGCCCCTGTGCCAGTAGCTGCAGTGGAACCTGTGGTAGCGCCGAGGGTGGAATGTCAAGTTGCGCAAGTAGCTGTGGGGCGAGTGCGTGACCAACAATTAAAGCACTTCCTGAGCTTTAATCCTCCTACCTTCTCGGGATCTGAGTCCCCAACGGAGGCAGAAGACTGGTTGTCAAGAGTTAGAAGAACTCTGAGGGCGACAGCGATGGACGAAGCCATGATGGTCACCTTAGCCACTTTCCTTCTTGATGGAGAGGCTGTGCTGTGGTGGGAAGAGCAGGAGCTGCATAAGTTCTGCGCTAGAGATATTACTGAAATCACAATGGCTGAGTTTTCAAAGTCGTTCCTCCAGAGGTTTATCCCCTCTGCCCAGCGCATTGCGTTACAAAACCAGTTCTTGAGGTTGACACAAGGTGATCACTCCGTTGACGATTACTTGCATGAGTTTACCAGACTGAGTCGCTATGCGGGGTCCTTGGTGGAGGATGAGGAGACAAAGACAAATAAGTTCTATGAAGGGCTTCGGGACGAGTTGAGGCTGCTCCTCACAGGCCCTATGACGTTTGGCTTCCAAGTGATTGTGCAAACTGCCAGATCTTTGGAGTTGGACATGAAGAGGGTACAAGAAAGGGGTGTTGTAAAGAAACCTGAGTTTCATGCGCCGGCCTCTCAGTCCAAGTCGGATTTCATAAGGAACAAAAGGAAGTTCAAACAGGCGGAACCAGCTCCTTCAAATGTTTCGGGAGCCACGACCGCGCGGGGTCCTATTACGTGTTTCACCTACGGGAAGGTGGGACACAAAGCTGCGGTGTGTCTAAGTGGTCCCCCGAAGGCTGGAAATCGAGCGGTGGATTATCCTCGTGCTGTGGAAAAGGGCAAAGCTGCGGAGTCTTCAGCTTCCCAGCACATTCCGACTCAGCCGAGAGTCTATTCGCTTGGCCAACAAGAAGCTATACGACAAACTGATGTCGTCACAGGTACGAATTAGAAGTTAGCTTTTACAGCTATATATATAATTCATACTATTGTACGACTATATGCTTTATTTGTGTACAATTAGGTTTCATCCTAATTTTCAACTATCCGGCGAAAGCTCTATTTGATACGGGTGCATCGCATGCTTTTCTGTCTGAGGACTTCGTGGTGCGAATCGGAGTGCCGTCTACCTTCGTAGAGTATAGATTGGAAGTAGTGCTACCCAATGGATCTCGAATGAGTGCGGATAGGAAGAGCCGTGTGAAGGTGCGGATCGGAAATCAGGATTTCGATTTGGAAGCATCGTTATTACTGCTAGCCGAATTCGATGTGATCTTTGGCATGGACTGGCTCTCGGAGCAGCGAGCATGCATAGATTGCAATACAAAGGAGATCACTCTGGGAAGGAACACCGAAGGTGAAACCACGTTCGTCGGTATGCGAGGAGCGAGCAAGACGCTGATGTCTGCTCTCCAGGTGGTTAAGGCGGTGAGAAAAGGCACCGAGTTGTTCTTCACCTTGTTGGAGGCTTCGGAGCCAAAGCCCAGGTTATGTGATGTCCCAGTTGTAGCGGAGTACGCTGACGCGTTTCGTAACGAACTCCCCGGGGCTCCGCCTCAGCGAGAGATCGATTTCTGTATCGATTTGGTGCCAGGTGCCAAACCTGTGGCCCGCTCACCGTACCGAATAGCGCCAAGGGAATTGGCAGAGTTGAAGGTCCAATTGCAAGAGCTGCTAGAGCAAGGCTACGTACGTCCAAGCTCATCGCCTTGGAGTGCACCGGTCCTCTTTGTGAAAAAGAAGGACGGGAGCTTGTGTCTATGTATCGATTATCGAGAGCTAAACAAGTTGACCGAGAAGAACCGATATCCGATTCCAAGAATCGATGATTTATTCGACCAATTGGGTGGGTCGACGGTTTACTCCAAGCTGAACCTAAGGTCCGGCTATTATCAACTGCGAATAAGGGAATGTGACATTCCAAAAACAGCGTTCAGTACCCGTTTTGGGCACTATGAGTTCACGGTGATGCCGTTCGGTCTATCTAATGCACCGTCGGTATTCATGGACTTAATGAACAGGACGTTCCGAGAGTATTTGGATCAATTTGTGATCATCTTCATCGACGACATTTTGGTATACTCTCAGTCGGAAGAGGAGCATGTAGGGCATCTGCACGCAGTTCTGAGCACCTTGAGGAGGAGTCAGCTATATGCCAAATTCTCCAAGTGCGAGTTTTGGTTACCGTCAGTAGCATTCCTTGGTCATGTCGTTAGTGGAGAAGGAATTGTTGTTGATCCGTCGAAGATAGAAGCGATCCGAGTGTGGCCTTTGTTGAAAAATGTAGCGGAAGTCCGAAGTTTCTTAGGACTTGCCGGCTATTATAGGCGCTTTGTGGAAAACTTCTCGAGGATCGCACTTCCTCTCACAAAACTGACTAGGAAGGATCATAAGTTTGTTTGGTCGCCCGAGTGCGCACGAGCTTTTGAAGAGCTGAAGAGCCGACTGACCACGGCGCCCATTCTATGCTCGCCAAAAGGTACGGAAGGCTACGAAATTTATAGCGACGCCTCAGGAAGTGGTTTGGGTTGTGTCCTAGTGCAGTTCGGGAAGGTAATTGCCTACGGCTCCCAGTAACTGATGGTTCATGAGAGGAATTACCCGGTCCATGATTTGGAGCTAGCGGCCGTGGTTTTCTCCTCAAACTTTGGAGGCACTATCTATATGGCGTGAAGATCGATATCTTTACCGACCACAAGAGCCTCAAGTACTTGCTAGATCAAAGGGAGTTGAATATGCGTCAAAGGAGGTGGTTGGAGTTCCTTAGGGACTACACCTTCGACATCAAATATACTCCCGGTAAAGGAAATGTAGTTGCGGACGCGTTGAGTCGCCGGGCTCCCGCACAAGCAAATTGGATTTTGATGCATGATGATCGTCTAATCCGTGAGCTGGAAGAAATGGAGATCATTTGCATTGATAGGAGAACGTCTACTTCAGCATGCTTGAACTGGACGGAGGTTCAATACGACCTTGCCGACCGAGTTCGACAAACATTGGAGCTGGACGAGAGCATGAAACGCTATAAAGCGGAAACCGTTGAGGGTTAAACGCTGATTTCTCCTTCGAAGACGACCTTATGTGGAAACAGGAAAGGTTGTGCATCCCAAACGTTGGCACTCTACGGGCGGAATTGATGTACGAGGCTCATCATACCAAGTACTCGATCCACCCGGGGAGCACTAAAATGTATATGGATATGAAGAAACTTTTCTGGTGGCCGGGTATGAAGAAAGACATTGCCCTTTACGTGGCCAAGTGTCATACTTGCGCGTTGGTGAAAGCGGAATGTCAACGTCCCGGTGGGTTTCTGAAGTCCTTGCCGATTCTGGAATGGAAGTTTGATGATATTTTGATGGATTTCGTGCACGGATTGCCGAGATCGCAACATGGAAACGACGCCATCTGGGTGATCGTGGACCGTTTGACAAAGGTATCACACTTCATTCCGAACCGAAAGGATGATTCTGTAGAAAAGCTAGGGAAGCTCTATGTTGATAGTATTGTGAGACTGCACGGTGTCCCTCGTAGCATCGTCAGCGATCGTGACGGGCATTTCACATCGAAAGATTGGAGGCTTATCCATGAACTGTTGGGCACGAAATTGAAGTTCAGCACGGCCTTCCACCCGCAAACGGATGGACAGACCGAGAGAACCAACAGGACTATGGAGGATATGCTCCGAATGTGCGCTCTAGACTTTGGGAAGAAGTGGGAAGATCATCTCTATATGATCGAGTTCGCCTACAATAATATCTACCAAGCCAGTATAAAGATGGCTCCCTTCGAGGCCCTCTATGGTAAGAAGTGTCGTACGCCGTTGTCTTGGGCGGAAACGGGCGATACTAAGCTATTGAAGCGAAAGGATGTTGAAGAAGCAACTTCGACGATCCGAACTATACGTGAAAGGCTATTGATTGCCCAGGATAGGCAAGCAAAATATTTCAACGCCAAGCATAGGAACCTAGAGTTCGCCGTCGGTGACCGGGTTTACTTGAAGATCAAACCGTTCAAAGGGGTATCAAGGATCCGACGCTTGAAAAAGCTCAGTCCAAGGTACTTAGGACCGTTTGAGATCGTGGAACGTGTTGGTGATGCGGCTTATCGGCTTGAACTATCTGCAGAGCTGAGCGGTCTGCACGACGTGTTTCACATTTCAGTGTTGAGGAAGGCCGTGCAAGAGCCTACTCACATCGTTGCGGTCGGCAAAGTGCCGGTTGATAGTGGGTTGTCGATGAAAGTCAAGCCCTTACGCATCGAAGATACCGAAGTAAAGCAGCTGTGGAACAAGTACATTCGGATGGTAAAAGTCCGTTGGGATAATTGCGGCCGAGAGGAGCTCTCTTGGGAGAGAGAGCAAACAATGCTTGCAGAGTACCCCGAGCTATTTCTCTCAGGTAAAATATAACTGTAATTCATGCTATTACTGTTTTCTGAATTTCGGTACGAAATTCTTTTAAGGGGGGTGGAGTTGTAACACCCCAAAAATAGTAGTTCAGCGAAGTAAGTGGAGTGGTAGTGCTGCGCTTGAAGCAGGCTAAATTTTCCATGTCTGCTCTTAGCGCACGATCAGCGGCCTCTTCGCGCATGACCAGTGATCGTGCGCCATCAATCGTGCGCTTATTCGCAAGAAATCGGAGTTCTGTCTCCTCTTAGCGCACGACCATTTCTCCTCTTAGCGCATGACCAGTGATCGTGCGCCCTGTTTATTCTGCTCCGCGATTTTGAGCGGGGAAGCCGATCCGACCGATCAAATTTCTTGGAAATTGATCCAACGGCTGGGATTTGTTGCTGGGGGGTCTTAGGGCTTTGGAGAGGGATTAAACCCTCATAATTCCATAGCCTTTCTCTCTCCAACCCTAGAGAAAGAAGAAGGAGCCAAGGAAGAAGAAGGAAGATCCCGCCATTGATGGAGCTCCGGAGCTCCGTTTCGCGAGCCGTTTCCAGATTTGGAGAGTGCAGCCCAGTGCGGTCGTTTCTCTTCGTGTAGAATCTCGGATGCATGGTGAAAAAGAACACGTCTAGGGTAACGATTCTTCCTCCCAAACTTTGGACTTGTATTTTTCCTTTCATTCCTCTTTCTATGCTTGCATGAGGTATCTCTTTCACCAAATGGGTGAAGTGTAGGATTCCCTCAAGTTCTTCGGAACTCCGGGTAGATTGTGTCCGTCCCCGGCATTATTGCATGTAGAAAATCCAATAATCGTGCGGATTTAGGTATTTTGTGTGAAGCCTATTCGTGGCCGCGAGCCCGAATCGGTGATGCTTGATTTGCGACGTTGCATTTAGGTTGGGCCTAGAATGCATGCCGGAGAATGACTCCGTGAAATCATCTTTAGTATTGCGGGAATTAAGTGTAGGCGTCTTGTGAAGATCCTAACGAAAGCCCCATGCTTTGAGATTTGGATGAAGGCAAACCTTCACCACGAAATTGATGCGGAGCATATGTACCTCCCTTGTTGAGTATTCGTGAAGCCTAGATCCTTGTGAAGGGGGTTAGGTGCGTAGCGTATTTTTTAGTGTAGCACTTGAAAGTGCTAAACCCTTACGGGCCGAGGTGAAGCCGTACCCGCGTCGTGCTATAGATTGCGATGATTAGAGCACGGGCAAAGCTAAACCGTACCCGTTTCCATGCAGATCGGTATGAGGTCCCTACCTCATGAGAGCCGTGTGATCATGGGAGAGGTCGTGGAAGGTGTCTTATCTAGTCCGACCAAAAGCTCTATTCCCCACCTAAGGCGATGGCCCTTACGGTGGAGTGTTTTGTGAAATGGATGTTATGTTAGCCTCATGCGATTGCTTAGGCGGTTGTGGGGAACCTTCGGGTGAACCCAACCAACATCATGTGCATACCTAGGTTCCCTTCTCTTGATGCTCAACCTAGAAGATTGATTGTGCTTGAACCTCACCTTGTGTAGTTGCACTTTCTTTATATTAGTACTTGTGCTAGTATGGCTTGCTTGCATGGTAGAAGCTCCGCCACCCCGGGAAAGGGGTGGGGTCGTTATAATTTGGTCAGCTGTGCTGACCGTTACTTTGTTTGCCACCGCTTGGTGGAATGTTCTTATGCAGGTGCAGGTGAGCCTAGCGGGAAATAGCGGGCGATGGCCCTTTTGCTGCGTTGGCCCTCGAAGGCCAGCCTTTTTCCTGTTTTTCATGTATTGCCGGCCTGCGTGTCGATGTATGCTTTATGGAGTTTTGTGCATTGGGTAAATGTAAGGCCTTAAGGCCGTAACTCTTTATTCTGGTTTCATTCCTATGATAGTGGACAGTTCTAAATGTAATGGTTTAATTAATACTTCCGCTTACGTTTTGTACTCTCATGTAGTTGTTACTTTCTGGTTATCACCTTTTAACTCCTAGCTAGTGTGGTTTGTATGGCGTGGGGTCCCGGCCGGACCTGCTGTTATACTTTTCTTACTGGCAGGGTGTTACACATGCTATCTACAATGTTTTGTATGTTTTGAATTTGTCAATTAATATTACGTTGTAGTAATCTCTTTTTGAAAACATTATTTCATGCTTAGTGACTTTATTACTTAAAGATTTTAAAATGAAAAAGGATTACAAAAACATCTTGCTTTTTTTGAATTTAACTCA
This sequence comes from Dactylorhiza incarnata, assembly GCA_033032865.1. Taxonomy (NCBI): domain Eukaryota; kingdom Viridiplantae; phylum Streptophyta; class Magnoliopsida; order Asparagales; family Orchidaceae; genus Dactylorhiza; species Dactylorhiza incarnata. Next base: position 1,090,885 of record JAWHQI010000287.1, on the reverse strand, counting down.
TATATCTTCTTATGAATAGACATAATTACAAAAAGATGTTTCTTGTATTTCTATAAGTCTTCCACATCATCTCCATATATCTTTTACCTTGCGCTTTCATGCTTATTTAAAGTATTTTCTTGTATGTACATCATCACTTGAATCTTAAAATTCCTTTTTTTCAACAAGTGGCAGACTTGCTTGGTAAACTTTATTTTGGTTGCTCTAAACATGAAAATATTGTAATGCTAAAACTATGATTTATTAATCGATTACAAATTAGCTATGTGACCGTTTCTTTAAAAATTCAAATAAAAATATAAACCCATAGGCTATGAACTCATAATTAGATTCAAACGCTAAATGTTTCCAATTATTATCCCATGATTACATATCTCAACATAGCGGGGGCGTAGGGTTGTAGACATTAGATTATCTGACCTCTAAGTCATGTCTTGTCATTAACCGGGGAGGGTTCCAGTGGGGCCTTGCGAGGCACTGGGGGGAAAGAGTGCTAGGTTGAGTTTTGTCTAGTGTTTGCATATTGGACTAACACCCCAACCTACGACATGTATGCAGCTCCTCATGCCCATCTGTCACTTAGTACGGGGCTAGGGTGTAGACATATTATCTGGGTAGATTGGTTCTTGGAAATCATTAATATTTTAGCTTAAAACTTTTATATAAAGGGAAGAACTAACATAACAATAGAACTTGGCAAATGTTATATTGTTCATCATTAAAGCTTAAAACTCTGAATTATTTTTATGAAAATTATCCTTAAACTCCTTATCATTTCCTTCTCTCTTAAAGATCGATCATGCCTTCTTTTATTATCAAAGCTTTTCTGTGTTTTGCTTCCTTACCCACTTTTGCTAATAACAAAAGGTGGAGAACTAACATGATAAATAAACTCCGCTATCCAAATGAAAACTAACATAATTAATTAAGATGATAGCTTACATATTAGGGGAGCATTCACATAGGGGGAGCATGTATATAGGGGGAGCAATTCTAAAATTCTAAAATCAGTAAATATCCTAAGTCATCACTCTCTCACACACACAAGTAGGTTTCATCATGCTTATATATTAATGCTCTAATTTATCATTAATGGATTTGTTATTATCAAAAGGGGGAGTTTGTTAGATCATGGTCTTCCGCATCTCCTAAGTTTGAGAATAACAAATCCTATGTGTATTTGATCTTGTGTGTTCAAGTGTGCAGGAAACAAAATCCATATGACTCAAGGATTACAGAGGAAGGTGCCCCCAAACTTGAGCCAACAAATCCAACAATCCCACTAGCACTGGCGGTAGCACCTAGCACTCGGCGCTATCGATGATTAGCGCAATTCTAGGAGCTCATATAGAAGGAGCTAGCGCCTGGAGGAAGCCGATAGCACAGGCAGTTGCGCGGAGCACAGAAGGCAAGATGGAAATGTTTCCTCGGATTGAAGATTCTCCCGCTCAGAATAATGCCTAATCCGGGATAGCGCCGGCGGTAGCGCTAGCACAGGCGCTAGCGCTGAGGCTATAAATAGGACCCCTTGGATCCGTCTACTTCATTCTCTTGCGATCCTAAATTCCAGAGCTTCATTCCACATCATAAAGAGGAAGGTACAGAGAGATACTCCCACAAATCCATGAAGGCTTAAGGAGATCCGAGGAGAAGATTTCAACACACGTCATCGTCGTGATGAAAGACTGCATCGACTATGATCATACTATGTGGGTCTTCATCTACTTCTCCAAGAGATCCATATAGGGAGTTTTTATATTGTTGTTGTTATTTCATTTATCCATCTCTTTAAAATTGTATAGTAAATTCACCTTGTGTTGGCGACTAGGCCTGGATAGGACTTAGGGCAGAAATTCGCCTCGTGTTGGCGACTAGGTCTAGGGTGTAGATCTAGGGGCGCTCGAGGCCATATCCGGGGAAGGATTGGCTAGAGCGGCTTGAGGTCGTATCTGGGGAAGGATTGGCTAAAGCCAACCGGTTCGTGGGGATACGAGTCGGTATAGAAAACAAAAAGAGTCTTTCATATTTCACCGTGATTTCTACTGTCATTGAAATCGAATTTTGTAATCAATTTTATTAATAATAATCATGTCTCTCTTTGTGTAATAAAATTGATTTGATCTTCATTTCTCTAAATTGTATATTATCCTCTCTTTCATTATAAAACAATTCAGATCTTTATTCAAAATCACTATTTTGATCTCTTATTATTTCAGGTATTCCAAAATATAATATAAGTTTTTAAAACCCTTATTCACCCCGCCCCTCTAAGGGCGCCTACCGATCCAACAGTTTCAACCTCAGATATGGAGCAATATTATCACCCTTACCCAAATATTAGGACAATCTCAATGAGATTGGTACCTGTAACTATTATTAGCTTAGTAACAGATCACTAAGCATGAATTTTATATTGTATGAGGATACCTCCCACTTCTAATTACGTAGAAAGTTTCATATGGGAAGATATGATAAGAATTGGAATCCGAAGTAGGTCTATTTTTGATTTGGTCACATATTAACCTTGAAAAGGGTGTCGTAAATAGTAACCTCAAGGGCCCAAAGAATTGATTAAGTCCAGGATGAAACTCTGAGTCGAGGGTAGTATGCCCTCATAATTGTGTGCACATGTAAGGTGATTGTACCATGTTGGTGGTCGAAGAGACTCAGCCCAGGACTTTCGGGGGAGCTAATCTCTTCATTTATTGGGCTAGTTATGTACCGTCTTGGGTTTCTTGAGGATTTAAATTCTTTGTAATTTTTGGCATTGGAAATGGTGATCCTTGAAGAGTTAATTCACCTTAAGCAAGGCGGACTGCTAAGGCCATGTTTGGGTTGATAGGAATTTTATTAGCGGAATAAGAGAAGAAAACATTTTGAGGACGATAATTTTCTCTAAATTATTCTAAGATTATGTGGATAAGTAACGAGGAGAGTAGTAAACTAACACTTCGGGGATATGCGGCTATGTTGTGATAACATTATAACTGGGAAGTTAATGAAATTTTGTGCATGCATTGCTGGTATGATGTTAAACTACCGCTGAGTTTGGAAATTCTTGGTGAACATTCCCTCTAATGTCATAATTACTTGGCATTGGGAAATTAGTAAGTGTTAGGTGGTGGAGGAAACAAGATTAATATGAATTGGTTGATGATGTAAAATCCTGAAAGTATTTAATAAAATGAACATGTCATGGATGATCGTTGGCCGGGATGGTAGGGCGCTTGGAATGGATTTGATTTAACTTATCACATTGAGAAGTATGTCCAACATTTGGTAGTCTGCATAACCCGTGTCGAAGGGAAATCATCTCGAACCTGGTACCTTGGTTCATGTCAAGTTCAAACGTATAAATATGTACCGGTTGATTAGATGTTATTTGTACATGCTCTCATTACAATGAGATGCAACATGGCCGTTGCCGTAAAAGTTTGAATTTCTACATCACGGCTGATATACAAGTGCGTCGATACAGAGATTTATAGGGTAAGAACCCTAAGTCGAGGAATATATGCCCCTATGGATTATGGTCATACATGAGATTAATGTACCATATGGGTAGTGGAAGAAACCTAGTCCAAATGTACGGGAGCTTGTCACTTTGTTTATTGGACTAGTCATGTACCGAGTTGGGTTTTCCCCTAAATCTAATTTTGAAATGGTGTGTTGCATACATATGATATCAAGGTTGTGCTTAAATAATATATGAACGATGATGACCATATTTGGTCGGTGATTAAGATATTGTGGAATTTGGAATAGGAATTCACAATAGTATTCATTTTTAGTGTTTGACCTGGAAAGAGGTCGCACATGCTTGATGTGCGAATAGAGGAAATGTACATGTGAAAATCCTCCAGGGATAAATTACCCAAAAGATGTGAAACTTGATACATGCCTTCAAGTCTACCTTAGTACGGTCCCCAAAAAGCACGGTTTTCCTAAAATTAGTATCATAACCCAACTGTTGAATAAGGTTTATGTTCACAGTTGCGGAGCCCTTAAATGAAATGACCTAAATCACAAGAGAAAATTGGCACCAATTTCTGAATTCGGTGCAAGTTTAAGATAGACCTGGTTTAGACAAAAGTAACACTTGACTCGGGTCACGTGTTATTAGAAGGGAATGTGTGGGTTGAAATGAGGTAGAATCATGATAGGTCGGGTGGGTGAAAATTCAGGATGTTTGAACAATTATGATTATTTTTCCATGTCATGAAATTGAAAGTTCATTGACCCCATAAAATTTGAAATCAAGTGAGTGTCATTTTAAGCTGTAGGAGATGTGTAGAATATATGTGATCCTTTGGATATGGATCTGATGACTTCAAGAATCAAAGCGAGATTGTTTGAAGATATTACAATCATCCTTGTTCAACTTCAGAATTGCGGTACTTATGTTTCTTGGGAATTTGTCAATTATACTATATGAATTTATCGATCATAAATAGTTGCTGTGGAATCAGATGAGCTTGAAGTGTGATGAAGATGTACCAATTATGAGTCGTGACACAAATTTAAAGGGGATTTAATTTGGAAATGATCGCTTATTAAAATATGACCTTGTAAATTGTGGTGATGGACAGAGAACGGTATTATGCCCATTAAGATCGGCGATCTAGAAACATGTGTATGTGGTAATTTATAATTGATCATGAGTTCAGCTATATTCAAGGCATGTTGTGACTCTTGTACGAGGTTGGAAAAAGGCTAGTAAATATAGTTGGGCAAACCTTAGTAGTGAACCTAAGTCTATCACTAACTACGCGAATAGTCTTAAAGGGGATCATAAAGAGTAATTCCATGACTTATACATTTCACCGCGTTAGAGTTATGAAACTCACTATTGGTAGCGGTGAAGGTCTGATGTAATTGGAAGGATATGGTTATATCATGTGGTACATGGTCAAGACCAGGTTGTTAGGTCCTTGGGTGCTAATTAGCACTGGGTATGCTTATAAAATAAAGAATTGAGCAAGGACTTGGTTGAAGTCCTTGAGTGCTTGTTAGCATGACTTGGTCATGGAAATTACATGTATGTGTATGAATGAGAAACAACTGTATCGATTAATTTCTCATGCTTACTTGAGGGAGATACATAATTGATCAGAATGAGAGGTGCCCTACATAAGTGTTAAGTGGGAGTCAGATCATACTAAATTAGTAACCCCGTCAAGTGTACTCCGAATTGGACTTTTACATAGTCTGACCTTCAATCCCCATAGCCTCAACATAAATTTCGGGGACAAAATTGTTTCTTTGTTTATTGGATTTGTAACATCCCAATTCGAGCTAGACCCCTCGGGAGTGTGTTGTGTGGTCGAGAGTTGAGTCGGGCTCGGTAGAATCCTTAATGCCCTGAGGTGGTCAGGTTTGAGGCACGGTTAGCAAGTGATGATTGATTTACTCCACTCTAATTGTAATGTTGTAAGTATAAGTATGTCCTAGCAGTCCAGAAATAGGCTTTGGAAGAGGTAGGATAGGTTAGTTTAGAAAATTTGGGAAAAGAAATCTCTTAAGTCAAAATTGGCAGAGCTTCACGTCGATCGACGGGACCGTCCTGTTGATCAATGGGAGCTCCCTTTGATTCTTTAGCATCTTTCGGGAATGATGATCCCTAGGCTATATGTTGAAATCGACGGGGCTTCCCGTTGATCGATAGACCATCCCATCGATCGACGGGAGCTCCCGCCGATCTTCATCATCAGCTGGGAGCTAACACCGGCGGTAGAGTCAGAATCTGTGCCCATGATTTTTCCCATGGTGGGTGATTTAAATTGCATAAAATAAGACTGTAGTGGAGTTGATGTCCAATAGGAGGCTGACACCAAAGCTTAGAGTTTCAATGCATTGCTTGGAGAAGGGTTTGTTGGATCGATAGGCGCCCTCAGAGGGGGGGGGGTGAATAAGGGAATAAAAATTCTTTTAATATATTTAAGCAAATTACTAAATTGTTCTAAAATAAACGAGAGAGAAATACCAATTTAGCTAAAGGAAAAGAATATTGTAATTTTTAATTTTAGAATTTAGAAACAAGTGCTAAATTGTTTTATGATGAAAGAGATTGAAATAAACAATTTAGATAAAGTGATTAGAATTGAAAACTTAGTAACCAATATAGTAGAGATTATGCCAAAAGTGAGAAATCATGTAAACTCAAATAGAGGCATGATTATATATATTTAAAAGTGTTTACACATACTTGATTTCAATAACTCTAGAAATTGGAGGCGACAAATATATAAATAATCTTTCCTTTTTTATACCGGCTCATATCCCCACGAACCGGTTGGCTTTAGTCTATCCTTCCCCGGATAAGGCCTCAAGACCTCTAGCCAATCCATCCCCGGATATGGCCTCGAGCACCCCTAGATATAATCTCCTAGACCTAGGCACCAACTCATGCGACGAATTACCCCCTAAACCGCGGAAGGACCTAGTCGCCAACACAAGGTGAATTCTCTATACAGTTACAAAATGGAATGAAATGAAAATTATGATAACAACAATAAAAACTCCCTATATGAGATCTTTTGAAGACGGAGATGAAGGATCGTTGTAGTATGAGCGAGGTCGAGGCGATCGTCCTTCAGATGTAGCGTGACGTAGTCCTCCTCCAAAATTCTCCTTAAGCTTTTTGTGGGAGATCCATCTTCGACAGCATAACAGCAATGGAATTTTGGCACTTGTATTCTCTCTGAGATGGATTTACCAAAACGAGAGAGAAGCCATCAATTTATAGAACTTGGAGATAGCGCCTGTGGTAGCTTCTAGCGCCTGCGGTAGTGTTCGTGTAGAAGCAGTTACAAAACCGTCGCTAGCACTAGGCGGTAGCTCCTAGCACCTGCGGTAGCGTTCGTGTGGAAGCATTTACGAAACCATCGCGGCGTGGCATTGTGTGCATGAACTTGAGCTAGAGCCAGGCAGTAATGCTAGCGCTAGCGGTATCCCTAGCGCTGGCGGTAGCTCACCTTCAGAGAATTTGATTTGAAGCTTCTAGCTAACTGTGGAGTATTGCACCAATAGTTCCTGCACACTATAAACACACGACAAGCAAGATCAAATACAATATGGGATTTGTTATTCTCAAACAAAGGGACGTAACACACATGTCCAACAGGGTTTGGTCATTTAAAGGCTTATTAATGCAAATCAAATCACACACTCCCTTCTCTCTTAATCCAAAAGGGCTGATCACTTCTCATATTCATCTTCTTTTTCATCTTCTTCTTCTTCTCCTTTTTCTTCATCTTCTTCCACACACCTCAAAGATTTAACTTAGGGTTCTTGAAGTAGCAAGCTTGCAGAAGGATTTGGAGCTTGGCCGACCACCACACGGCTGCCATGAAGATGAGCTCCAACCATGGCCGAAAAATAAGGTGACATGTACCTCTCTAAAAGTCCAGTCGAGTGGACTATCCAGAAAGCTGGAATGGGTTAAATGCATGTTGTTTTGCTGTCCAGATTTCTGCAGTTGACTTCAGAGCAGATATTAGGTAGGAACCACTTGGATCTGGGTTTAGGGATCAACATGAATGTTGTAGACGTTGATGTTAGCTTTCCAAATTGGGGTGGATCATAATTTGTGGACAATTGTTTCACCCATAAATCCAGTTTTAGTAAACTGTGTCATAACACTTTTGATCTCAGTATTTTGTGGATTTCTCTAAAGATATTAGATGGATGCTCATGAAAATTAGTGGAGACATTGGTGACAACAATATGTAGACCACTGTTGAATTTCATAATATTTGGATAAGTGGTATTAAAGTTATTGCCGTTTCATTTGATAACTTGAAAGAGAAAAAAATGCTGAATGTGAAGGCCGATTGGGCCGAAATTTTGTATGAATCATGTACATGCTAGTATGGACCTGTGATAATAATGTCAGATTTATTTTTGTTGAGATTCCTCCTTAAATGAACCTTCAATTGTTAGTTTTATGTGGAACCGTAAAAATGGCATGTGTAGTTGATGGTGATGGTAAATAGCATTGATTATGGGTGAGGTCTAAATGTTTAGCATTGTGTATAATGATAATATAAAGGTAGGGCACCGTAAATACGTATGACATAATACAATGAGGTCGAAATTTGGTGGTAATGATTCCGACATTAATTATGACTTATGGAAGAAGTTTCAGCGGATTTGGTTCTGAAATGAATTCGTAATTAAATGTGGCGTTATAAATTATTATGCTGAAAAGTGATACTAAGGTGCTCAATTGGACAAGAACTTTGGAAACATGACATTATACGCACAAGTAGTCCTGCAGGGTCTCATCGAGTAATTTCCATGTTATACGAATGCCACTACACAAGAGTCATGATAACTCCGTATGGGTAGCACTGATGGCTTGGTGTTGTTTATAAGATATGGTTATGTCTTAAGGTGAAATGTTAAGAATCCGGTTGTTGGGGGCCTTGGATGTTGATTAGCATCAGTTGAACTTGTACGATGTGAAAGGAGAGAAGGCTCCATTCGTGAGTCCTTAGGTGCTTGATATCACGTGATGTGCATGGGAATTACATGAATATGCATGGTTTAGACATGGTGGTGTAATGATCCTAGTTAGAGGATTACTTGTGGCGGGTCTATGGGCTTTCTACTCGTGACACCGACAGAAGCTGGCAGTTAGGACTCTAGACCGGTTGGGCTGTGTTCTTGGTGTTCACTTCCCAAGACCCCTTCGGTGTTATGAAGACTCAGCATAATGCGAGCAGTACGCAGGGTCTCCGCTGTGTGTTCTTAGCATTGAGGAGTATATAGTCCTTGGTTTGGTAGTGTTCATACCCTCATAGTAGTGGAGGAGCCCATTCTGCTGTCTCTGTCTGGCCACGACTTGAGGTGCTTGAGTGGTTAGCTACCCTTGAAAAGCGGGGAACTACAGGTCTATGTCGACATAGCAAATATGCATGGGTTAGTCATCATTTCATAATCATTGCATTGCATTCATCCTTTCATGATCATAGCATTGCACCACATCGGGTCCATCATATAAATTAGTATGGTCTCTTTTATATGATGGGTTCCCAAGTGGAAACCTTAACTTATACGTTTATATGGGCATTCATATAAGTTAAGGTACATTTTGAAACAGCAAATATACTGCTTACTTCTGTACTGTTACACTGCATTCTATATCTTGCTACTCGTCACAATGCTAGATTAGAATTATTTCTTACTTCACTAAAATAGTAGCTGTTGGCATAAATGTACTCTTGTGTATAGTAGCTTGCTAAGATTGCAACCTTACTACTGCCTTTACTATTACTGTTTATATTGGAGCTTCTCTTCATTCCCTTCTGCCCGGTGTCTTGGAGTCGCCGGTGGAGAGGATGTGAAGCCACTTAGTCTTTATGACTAACGGTTATTATACCCCCCATTTTTAGGAGCACACTCAGGTGGAGCAGCAGCGTACGATGCATGAGGATAGCCAGGTTATGGTGACAAGGCCTGTGACTACGATACCTTGGCTACTGTCAGTGGCAGATGTGATTGAGTGTTTGAGATTTAGCCTTAGGTCAAGTTGTACTCTGATGTTTAACAGGAGCTTTTGTAGCTACTTGTGCTTTTGTACGTTAATGGGCATTATTACATAGTTATGAATAAATGACTTCTGTTGTTTTTTCTATAATTGATAGGTTGGCATGATGATATGTGAGAATAGACGGCAGGATAGGCATCTTGTGGAGGGGGATAGCCCGTGTGCTGGCACTTCTACAAGGCGGCGGTCCTGGGCATAGGACTCCTCTCGGCCGTGTCTTGTGTTTCGGGAGGGGGGTCTTCATCTATTTGGGTCACCTAGATTAGGATTATGGTACCCATATAATGATTTATTTACATTGCATGGCTATTCCGATTCGGATTACGCCGAATGTTCACTATATCGAAAAAGCACTAGCGGTACTTGTCAGTTTTTAGGACCCTCATTTGTAGCATGGTCTAGTATAAAACAATCTTCGGTTGCACTCTCCACCACGGAGGCCGAATACATCGCTCTTAGGTGTTGTTGTGCACAAGCTTTATGGATGAGCCAAACTCTAGAGGATTTTGGTTTTCATCTAAAAAATATTGATCTTAAATGTGACAAAAATAGTGTCAAAGATCATACAAATAATCCCGTACACCACTCTAAATCCAAACACATAGATGTTCGACATCACTTCATTAGGGATCATATTAAGAAAGAGCATGTAAAAATAACTTTCATTGGTACGGAATCCCAACTTGCAGACATTTTCACAAAATCTCTCCATATTGCTTGTTTCAACATGCTTCGACTAGAATTAGGATTCTTAGATATATCAAATTGAAACCCATCAAATGCTATCTCTCCTCAAAACACACTTCTGTACTTCTTTAATTAATCCTCTAATTCTAAATATATTTATTTCACTCTTTCAAAAATTATGAGTTTAGAAATTCTCAATATTAAGCTTGGGTAGCAATCAATAACAATTAAATAGCTTGTGAAAGGGAGGTTTGGGATGTCACCCAATCATATCTCCTAGTACCGGTGCGAACCCTTGACAGGGTAGACCTCGGGAAGTCCAAGTTCCACTATAAATTTCTAAGTCCAACTATAGTCTCACAAAAAAATCTAAATTGAATATAAAAACCAGTTTAAAACCAACAAAAATAAGTTTAAATAGCCTTCTAATCTTCTCCAAATTCTTTGATTTTCTTATACTAAGAAGGCCTATATACATACTACATATTTCAAAGGAATTGTTTTTCAGAAAACTCAAAAAAGGTGTTCTGTTTGGGCGTTAACTAGTTAACGCCCGACGTCAGCCCTTTTTGCCAAATTGAATTTCTGTTTTCTCTACACTATTTCTGGTATTTTTATAATGATTTTTCTCTGGTTCTTTTCTCAGTTTTCGAAATTATTTTGTTATTAATTTGGTTGTTTTATTCAAAAATAAAAAAAAATCAAATAATTCAAAATGATCAAAAATATGTTTTTTTATTTGTTTTGCTTTAAATATTTACAAAACTATGGTTTGACTATAAGACTTCACAAGAGCGAACTTAGTAATTTTTTTTCAAATGGTCTAAATTGATTAGGCATACACTTAAAGATTGTCTTCAATGTCTAATTTTAATTTCAAATTTCCTAAACATTGTTTTATCTTCATGCCTTGACCTTAATCTGATTATGTGCAATGAAATAGTCTATAGAAAATTGTGTATGATTGTCTAGCATGCCTCTAAGTATGAGTAATGTTTTATGCTAATAAATGATTCATACACTCACTATTTTTATAATCTACATGTGCTAATAATCTTAGTCTTGCATGATTGTGTAGTGTAATTGTTTTTAACATATTAAGTTGTATGTCAAAATTACCTACACCGTCTTTAAAAAAAATAAATTTCTTGCAAACATTGAAGTTTTATATCAATATTGTTAATGTTTGCCACAGCAAGTGAATTTGGAGACCTTTGGCCCAAACCTAAATATATATATATATATAATGAAATAATATGCCAAAGATAACTCCACCAAGCACTACTCACCCTCCTGATAAGTCTTGATGAACATTATGAGGTTGATAACCTTGGAAAGAATTGTAAAGTGACTTGTGCAAACATATTCTTTTTATCACTTCTATTTGTACACCGAATCACTAATATTTTGTTTATAAAAATGCTTATGTGATCCCCCAAGAAATACTTCGCTCCCTGATAAGTCATAATGAGCGTTGTGTGGGCGAATCACCTTGGTAGTTGTACTCCTTTTATGTGCTTTGAATTTTTTTTCTAACATTGATGTGTGAAAGTAATTATATGATTACAATCTTAATAGTGTTGTTACTCTATCTTTACATATGTCATGCGTTTTGATTATTTCACTTATAGACTTTTATCAAAACACTTTATGCACAGATCATTGTTTTTCATAAAACTTCTACTCATGAGAATTGGATCCTAATGTAACATTACATAATTATCTAAAAACTCAAGTAAAAGCACTAGATTGCAATGCAAGACTTCTACAATGTTTTCTTTACTTGAAATAGGAATTGGTTACATTGTAGCTATTATCTTTTTGAATATGTTAAAATCATGCTTGCTTACTTATTATGAGAATTTACAAAATTAATACTCAAAATGTGCAAAGTCTAGTGTAAAATCAAATCAACAAAAAAATTTCTTTTCAAAAATATCAAATAACTTTGTTTTATCTTTCCATATTCCTATTTGACTATGTTATGTTTAACATGGTTTATCATGCTTACTTCTAAGGTTTTTTTTCTTCACTTGTGCTTGTCAAACTATATTGCATTTCTTCCAACAAGTTTCTTAAAAAATTTCACTTTGAAACGCAAATGGTAGAATTTCTTTGGTAGAACAAAAAAATGGAATGTTGTTCGTTCACGCTTATTATATCTTTTTCCGCTGTACTACTCTCTCCCTTAGCTCGATCACGCCTTACTTTATGTTTAAGAAAAACTCTTAATCCACTCTTAGTTATGTCCCAACTTTTGTCTTCTTTACTCTAGTTTTGTTTCACTCCACCCAGTTTTGCTAATAGCAAAAGGGGGAGAATAAAATGATAAATCGTGATGATTAAAGGAGTAGGATTCACTAGATTAAGGAGGAGCATGAATCTAGTCTATGGGAGCATACACTAAGGGGGAGCACTTATGTAGGGGGCATAATTTAATAATCTATATATCTTATTATTTTCTCAATATTGCTTAGTGTCACATATCCTTCTAAAAACACATATCTCTTATATATGAATCTGATTTATCTATATTGGATTTGTTATTATCCAAAGGGGGAGATTGTTGGAACATGGTTTTTCGCATCCCTTTGATTTGAGAATAACAAATCCTACTTGTATTTGATCTTGTTTGCCACTGTGTTTTTAGCATGTAGTTTTGAACAGATATGATACTAGGTTGCTGCATTATTAGTCTGGACCTACTCACAAACTGAAAAGAGGGATGTGATCTAAAGCACTTAACACTGGGCATTGACTTTTGTTCCCATCATGATGATTATGGTAAGGAGGGAAGCAGCAGTGATTACAGGTGCACTTTAGGAATGATCTGACCTAACGCCAGCGTTAGACACAACGCCATCGTTAGGGTTGCCTAAAATGAATGTTTCCTAAAGTGCAGAATCTCCTTCCTATTTTGAAGATCCGAGCCATCAAAACAATTACATACTGGGTCAACACTAGGCGTTAGCCTTAATGCCGGCTTTAGCCTCCAGTCCTATAAATAGGTGGATTTTGTCTTCTCCAACCACTGATTTTAGAGATCCCTATTCCAGCACTTCAGAAACTATGAGAGGGCCGTATTTTACAGACCATCATCTCCCACACAAATTCAAGAGAAGAATTCAAGGAGGATCGGATCAACGCTTATGCAAAGGGAAGAACACACACTTTGACTTCGAGAATATTCAGCGAGCCTTCTCTATCTCAAGAATTCTTCATAGGGAGTTTTCATTTGTGTTTTTATGTTTTGTTTGTAACTCTTTCATTACAATCGTGGAGTAAATTTGCCTCATGTTGGCGATTGGGTATGGGTAGGACTTATGGACAAAATCGCCTCGTGTTGGCGCCTAGGTCTAGGGAGTAGATCTAGGGGGTGCTCAAGGCCTTCCTGGGGATAGAAAGGCTAGAGCTGCTTGAGGCCGTATCCGGAAGGATAGGCTAAAGTCACCCGTTCGTGCGGATACGAGTCGGGATAGAAAACAAAAAGGGGTTTTACTTTATCGCCCACAATTTCTAGCGTCATAAGAAATCAAATTTTGTAATCTTATATTTCAAGTTAATAAAACCATGTCTTTCATTTATATTACTTGATTTCCTCTTTTTGTGTGGTTTATCACTAAATATATCTCTTATCATTTCAAGTATTTTAAAATATAACATAAGTTTATAAAACCCTTATTCACCCCCCCCCCCCCCCCCCGCCTCTAAGGGCACCTCAAGATCCAACATAGTCCATTTAATCACCATTTTCCAAAAGAATAAGGTCATCAAGGACCTTGAGGAGAAGTTTCTCAAAGAGAAGAGCCTAGTGGATCAATTCTCAAGGCCAAATCTGTGCATCCAAGCATTGAAACCTTCTCCTCCCAAACTAATAGGAGAGGACTGTGCATCAGTAATATGGAAGTGGGTGAAGGGAGTGGAGAAAAGAGCAAGGCAAAGGCTAAGCCTCATACAACCTTTCAAAAGATGTTACTTCCCTCCAACAGGTATGACCATGACAACATGTATGGTCACTGGAAGAATGGGAGTTCCTATAGGAAGGAAAACACTCATTCCTATAGTAGAAGAAAGGGCATGGGGATGAGTGCTATGAAAGCTCCCCTTAAAGAAATTCAAATGGCTCATTCTGGACAATTTGTTTTTGGTGCTTCAGCCCCATCATTCAAGAATAAGAATGCAAGCTCTTCCAAGTTCATTCTAGCAAAGAACTTGGCTGTTGTTAAACCTGTAGACATGCCTAACAGTTTAGTGTCTGATGCCATCAAATCTTGCATAGCTTTCAAGCGAAGGCAAGCTGATGTCATTAAGATAAAGACTGCTAAGACTGACCACAAGTTAACCTTCAGCCAGATCATTGCTGAAAGGAATAAAAAAATGTTGTCCCCGCGTAGCATAGTGGGACCTTGAACCTCCTCATGAACATCCTCCCCCAACCTCCTGAGCCAAACGACTTCCTTAGCTGCCAAGGCCGAAGCCTTGTATTCCGCTTCTGCGGTAGATACAGACACTGAGTCCTGCTTTTTGCTGCACCAAGAAATAGTTGTGGGGCCGCCATAAAGACATAACCAGATATTGATCTCTGATCATCCGCGTCTCCCCCATAATCAACATCCATGTACCCATGCAACTCCAAGCTAGACCCTTTCCTAAATAGGAGACCCAGATCAGAGGTCGACTTCACATACTTCAAAATTCCTTTTGCCGCCAGAAGATGAGGCTTCCGTGGTTCCGCCATGTACCGACTCACCTTGCCAACTGCATAAACAATATCAGGCCTTGTGATCGTCAAGTAGATCAAGCTCCCAACCAGAGCTCAGAACACCAACGGTTCAGATAGAACTCTCCCCTCATCCATCCGAAGTTTATGATGATGTTCCAGAGGTATAGAGCTTCTCTTCCCTTCCTACATGCCGAATCGTTAAATGATCTGCTCTGCATATCCAGCCTGAGAAATGAGCACTCCTCTCTCCCGCCTCTACACCTCGATTCCAAGGAAATGGTGAATCTCACCTAGATCCTTCATCTCAAATCTTATAGCAAGCTCGGCTCTCAGCCTTGCTACTGCCTCCTTCGAGTTCCCGGTGACAATCATGTCATCCACATACAGTAGAACAATAAACCGAAGCACCCCCTCCTTCTTGATGAACAAACTGGAGTCAGAGTCTGAAGCAAGGAATCCGCAAAATAGAAGATACTCCGCGATCTTTCCATACCATGCCCGAGGCGCTTGCTTCAACCCATACAGGGCTTTCTTTAGCTTGCAGACATAGTCCAGACAGTCCTCCGAGATGAAGCCCGATGGTTGGATCATGAAGATATCCTTGTCAATCTCATCGTATAAGAAAGCATTCTTCACATCGAGCTGCCAAATCTCCCAATCACATAATGCCGCCAAAGCAATAACAAATCGAACTGAAGTCATCTTTGCCACTGGACTGAACGTGCCATCATAATCCTCTCCGTACTGCTGTGAGAACCCACGAGCCACAAGGCGAGCCTTGTATCGCTCGATCATGCCGTCAGCTTTCATCTTGAGCTTATAGACCCACCGGCATGTCACAGGGGTAATTCCCTTGGGCCTGGGCACTAGAGACCAAGTCTCATTCTTCTTGAGAGCTTCCATCTCCTCCTGCATAGCAATGTCCCACTGCTCCACACCTTTGGCCTTCTCAAAGCTCAACGGCTCCCTCTCATCCAAGGGATAAGCAAAGAAACATGAGACAAAGCTCACCATGTTTCCTCCTGTGTATCGATCCGGTGGCTTGATAGTCCTCTTCGACCTCCTAAGAGGTTGCACCTCACTAACCACCTCCTCAGCTGCTTCTTCTGTGTAGCTCCTCTTCCAGGCAAACTTGGAGCATCGCTCCCCCTGCTTCTAGAACCTGAATCCTCCAACTCTGAGCTAGACATAGCTGGAGCTCCTGGTGAAATAGGCAACTCCACTTGAAGATTTCCCACAGCCTTCCCTTTTTCATCAACCCTGCTCTCCGGTAGTTCAACTCCTGAACACCCCTTGTAGGAAGTCACCTCATCGAACCCAACATCCCGAGATACCACTGATCTCCATGTCTCAGGATCCTTGCATCTCCACCCCTTCTTCTTCCCAGCATATCCAACGAAGACTAGCTTCCTTGATTTCACATCTAGCTTTGTCCGAAGAGCATCAGGGATATGCACAAAACAGGTTAACCCAAACACCCGAAGGTGTGCAACACTCAGCTTCTCCTTGAACATCAGTTCATGAGGGGTCTTCATGTTGATAGGACATAGAGGCATTCTGTTGATGACGTAGGCAGTACAAGACATTCCCTCGGCCCAGAAGGACCTTGGGATACTCTTGGCATGAAGCCAGCATTTGCAGGTTTCCGTCAGATGACGGATCTTCCGCTGTGCAATGCCATTTTGCTGTGGAGTATGGGCACAAGTGAGCTCTCTCCGGATGCCATACTTCCTGCAAGAACTTGATAACTCACTAGAGGTGAACTCCCCACCATTGTCAGTTCTCAATTTTTTCACCCGCAGGCCTAACCGACCTTTCACCAGCTCCTTGAACTCCACGAACTTCGCAAAAGCTTCTGACTTCTCTTTCAGAAAATACACCCAGACATATCTGGTGTAATCATCGATCAACACCAACATATATTTGTTTCCTCCAAGACTTGGGGTGGCAGTCGGTCCCATCAAATCACCGTGAATGCACTCCAACGACGCTTTGCATCTTGTTTGCGATTTATCAAATGGAAGTCGATGAGACTTACGAAACTGACATCCCGCACAAAAATGACCGTCTCCATAAGAGGACAAGCTAGGCAAGCCCTTGACAAGGCCCCTTACCGCCATAGCCTTCAATTTTTCCATGCCTACATGCCCCAACCTTTCATGCCAGATAGCAGCGCTATCAATGGTCCTCATCTTGTCAACATAGGTACTTGCCAAAAAAATGAACAAGTCTTTTATCCGCTTTCCAACATGAATTACATCTCCCTTTATCTCCGGTTGAGTTTTAAGAAACTTCACTTCTGTTGGGCCAAACAGAACGTGATAACCGGCATAGACCGCATTGGTCACAGAGAAGATATTCTTCTTCATACCCGACACGTGATAAACACTCCTCAATGTGAGTGGACCCTTATAACTGCTCAGAGAGATAACACCTTATTGTTCTACTGAATGAACATAATTATCAGCCATAATGATTGCATCGTTACCTGAGTAAGGTGCCAAAGAAGAGAACTTTGATTCATCCCCGGTGATGTGGTGCCCACACACTGAATCCACGATCCAATCCTCTTCGAAGTTGATGGCAGCCAAGACCTAAACAGGCATTGCCGTCATATTAGCTGCAAAGGCTCCTCCCCATCCAGCTTCATCAGACTTTGGCTTCTCCTTCTCCGCTGTATGTCCCGGCTGAAGATTAACCCGACAATCTTTCTTGAAGCGCTCGGTCTTGTTGCACCTGAATCACCTTGGCCCCTCTCCCTTCTTGTTCCCATCAGACTTAGGAGCATAACTCCTTTCCTGCTGACCTGAAGTAGAGGGTCCATCATGACCTGGCTTCTTCTTCTCCCACTTTTTCTTCTTCTTCCCAGAGAACAACACATCACTATATCCCCCAGAGATAGAAATCCCCGCCATCTGTCTAGCCAAACTTTCCTGCGAAGAAAGTAAGTTTTCCAGCTCCAACAGAGATGGCTGATTTGCCCAACCCTGAACTGATGTCACAAAGGCAAGATACTCCTTCCGCAACCCGCGGATGATATGCCTCTTCAGTTTTGCCTTCGAGATGGGCTCATCAGGGTCCAATGCAGAAATCTCTGTTGTGAGGTTCTTCATCTTGAGAAAGAAAGTAGAGATGGAAAGATCACCTTGAGAGGCCTTTGCCAACTCATTTTCAAGAAACTGTAGTTGTGCTACATTCTTCCTATTGAACAGCCCGTCCAAAGACGTCCAAATCTCAGCAGCAGAATTACATCCAATGATGTGATCGAATAGCTCTGGTGAGATAGGCCTCTTGAGTGTGAACTCTGCCTTTGCATTAGTCCTCCTCCAAAGTCTCACCTCTGCCATATTATCTCCTGCTAGATGAACTTCTTGTGTGTCTTCTCCTCCAACTATATCCCAAAGATCCTCGCCAAGCAAGTAACTCTCCATACATGACTTCCACTTCTTGAAGTTAGTCGATGTGAGGAGTTCAATACCAAGCCCTCTTGCGTATCCAGCTTCCATGGCAAACTATGTGGTTTCTTCTTCGCAAAGATGATGGCAAGTCAAGTTGAACACTGCTTATCCACTCCAAAAACCTGCCTCTGATACCATGTTAAAATTTTTGATGAACCGTTTAGGAGTAAGCAGGAGTTGCATCAACTAAGTTATAGCCAAACAACCACAATGGCAAACAACAACACAATAGTCTATATTGAATCATAAAAACTTCATAACATTTCAATACATACATGGCGAGACATGATTCATAAGAATCACGAAGGAGAGAAGAACAAAACACACCAAAAAACACAAATCTGGCGACCTGATAGAGCAGAGACCGCACAGACCGCTGCACTCCAGAGATCGCCCGGCTTGTCCTGAGACCGCACGAACAGAATACAAGCAAGATGACCTGCACTACAAGACCGCCACCTCAGACCGCACGAACTAGAGCTTATTGAACTGAACAGAGAATAGTAGCTGTTGCCAGACCGCAACTCATATCGCCTAACCACAGAAGGTTGCCTGATCGCCGAGCTCGCTGCGAACAGCACAAGAACAACATAAACCAGTCCGCAGACAAGCTGCTGCCAAACTGTTTATTCAAGCCACTGGGAAATCACCAAGTAAGGAGACCGCAACCTGCTGACCGCAAACCTGCGAACACAACAAATAGTCAACTCGCTTCCGAGACCGCCCGACCTCAAAGTTGAGACCGCACAAAACAACCCAGGCTCTATTTCTTACAGTTCTCATCGTAAATGACGGGCCCTGCACCGCTATTTATAGGCGAGGGAACGGATGTTGTCACCGCCGCAAGAGAGGTACAGACACCACCCATCAGATCGCGAGCGGCCTCACAGAACAAACCGCGCGATCACACCACTTGGACAACATCCTGTCCAAGACCGCAAATCAGCAGCAGACCGCGCACAAGCCGCGCGAACATGGATCACTCCTTCCTTAGACCGCCTAGAGCAAACCAAGAACATCTGGCTGACTTTAGACAAGTCGCCAGATTAGCCTGCATAAGCCGCCCGGTCACAGCGTTTACTCAAGAACAGATCACCCGATTTGAACAAACTTGTCAATCACAGCAGACCGCCAGAGCCAGACCGACAAAAAATAGACCGCCAGAACCAGACCGGCAGAGCACCAGCACAGAGACCGCGTGGTCTCTGTGGTCACCAATAAATAGATGGCCGGCCACCTTCCACTCCACTTCAATAATTTCAACAAAATGATGTTGTCTCCCGTTCTGAACTCAAGCATATTTATGCTCCTTCCACCTCAAGGAATGTTCAGAAGAGAAGATACAACATTCATAAATGTTGGTGTTGTGGTAAGGTGGGACAGTTTGTCATAGATTGTTGGCACAATCCCAATGTGCCAAATGCAAAGAAGAGCTTTCCTGCAAAGGTTGCAACAGGTGTGAAGTCATCCTTTCATGCTAACAAATGCTTAGGACCCAAAATTAATTGGTCTCCTAAGGGTAAATAAATTCCTTCTTGCAGGTTAGTTCAAGTACCAGCCTAAGGAAAATATGGTACTTAGACAGTGGGTGCTCAAGGCACATGACTGGTACCAAGAGTCTTCTACATGAATACAAAGCTGTGAAGAATGGACCTAAGGTCATCTTTGTTGGATCAGAAAAAGGCATCACCAGAGGATATGGTATGATTTCAAATGGCATAGTCTCCGTCACAAGGGTGGCTTATGTTGAAGGGTTGTAACACAACCTTGTAAGCATAAGTCAACTATGTGACTTAGGCTCTGTCATTGAATTCCAAAATGATAAGTGCTTGATCAAAAATCCACATGACTTAGAGATCATTCTCTTAGGCACTAGGAGTGGGAATGTTTATTGCTTAGATTTTATATGCAATTTTTCATTATCTCCTGTGTGTCTTGTGGCTAATGAAAGTGAGTCTCTTTGTGTTCAATGACACAAAAGACTTGCCCACATTAACTACAGGACAATGCATAGACTGTTTTCTAGTTAGAAATAGTCCTAATTTGAAGTGCATTAAAAGTGGTCCTTGTCATGCATGCCATATGGGCAAGCAAACTTGGGCCACCTTTAAAAGCATTGGCTTGAAAGACACTGAAAGATGACTTTATCTATTGCACATGGACTTGTTTGGTCCTTTGCCAATTCAGAGCCTAGGTGGAACGTTGTATACCTTGGTAATTGTTGATGATCATTCAAAGTATACATGGGTTTTCTTCCTTTAGAAGAAATTTGATACTTTAGATGTCTTTATAAACCATGTTAAGGAAATCCTGAATAAACTACAATGCACTGTGGTCAAGACTAGAACTGGCCATGATACAGAATTCCAATCTGGTGCAATGATAAGGTTTTGTCAAGAATTTGGTATCACCCAAGAATTTTCCTCCCCAAGGACTCCACAACAAAATTTTGTGGCAGAGAGGAGAAATAGGACCTTGATAAAAACTGGGACAACATTGCTTAGTGACTCCTCACTCCCAAAATATTTTTGGGCTGATGCAGTTAATACTGCATGTTATGTTCTCAATAAAGCATCTATCAATAAGACCCTAGGAATAACCCCCTATGAGATTCTGAAAGGAAAACAACAAACTATTTCATACTTTAGAATCTTTGGTTGCAAATGCTATATTTAAATAATTGAAAATCTCAATTAACTTAGTTTGCTGAAAAATGCAATGTAGGGGCTCTGGTTGGATATAGATCACATAGCAAGGCCTATAAAGTATTCAGCAAGAAAACTCATGTTGTAGAAGAGTCTATGCATGTAGTTTTTGATGAGACTAGCCCGCTCTATAAGGTCTGGTCCAGGTCTCCTATTTTGACAGGTAATGAACAGCAATTGCAAGATATGTTTCTCCAAGACATACCCAGCACAAGCAAGGTAAATTCAGAGGTAGAAATCCCTGAAATTGAAGATCAGTAAACTGCTGAAGATGCTACTGCTCAAGAAGAAGAGTTGTAGATAGCTGACAGGTTGCCTGCAGCAAACAGGAACCTAAGGGATCACCCAAGAAACCAAATTATTGGAGATGTTAACCAAGAAGTGGTTACCAGAAGCAGGGCTCACAATAAAGCCCTATTCTTGATCTTTTTATCACAAATAGAACCCAAGAAATTTGAAGAAGCAAATGAAGACACCTTCTGGATTCAAGTAATGCAAGAAGAACTGCTTCAATTCAAGAGGTGCAAGGTGTGGAATTTGGTGCCAAAACCACAAGGACACAATATCATTGGGACCAAGTGGATCTATAGAAACAAGCTTGATGAGAATTGCACCATCATCAAGAACAAAGCCAGACTGGTGGCCAAGGGGTATAGGCAAGAAGAAGGTATTGACTTTGATCAAACCTTTGCCCCAATTGCAAGGTGTAGCATCCCATTTCTTACTAGACCCCTTAACTTCAATTAGTGTAGGATAAATGGTGAGTGAGGTGGGTTTGAGCTAAGTAGTGACCTTAGGTCACATTGAGTTGAGAGAACTCACATGTGGTCCACTAGAGGAGGCAAGTCAACCATGGTCAATTTTAGGCTTAAGAGAGGAAATTTTGTGTGCCAATTCAAAATCGATGGGTCTTCCCGTCGATCGATGGGACCATCTCATCGATCAACAGGACCATGCCGTCGATCGACGACATGAACTGGGGAAGATATATTCCATGTATCTTTAAGCCAAAATCGACAGGACCATCCCGTCGTTCCCGTCGATCGACGGGACCATCCCGTTGATTGTCGGCAGCAGCTATGTAAGCTGCTTCTTTATATCTTTAAGTCAAAATCGACGGGACCATTCTGTCGATCCCATCGATCGACGGGACCATACCGTCGATTATCGGTAGCATCTATGTAAGCTGCTTCTTTATATCTTTAAGTCAAAATTGACGGGACCATTCTGTTGAACCCGTCGATCAACGGGACCATCCCATCAATCATCGACAGCGGCTATGTAAGCTGCTTCTATCATCGACCATCCTGTCAATTGTTGAAAGCTGCTGGGAAAAGCTGCTTCCCGAGGCGTTAAGTTAAATATTATATCTTTATTTATTTCAAGGTTGGTAGGGGGCTTTGGCCAATAAGAAAATGACACATGGATGTCTTGTCCAATCCAAGCAAGAAAAAGTCTTTGCGATTAATTCCTAGTCAAATCAAGCAACCATTTTCTCTCTCCTCCCTTAGCCTTGAAATTTCTTTCCCTCTTCCAAAGACTCGTCATCTTTTCTTCTTCCTCTTCCTCACATCCTAAGAAGCACCAGCAAGCTCACCGGAGAAACTTGCCTCCATGCCGCCCTGACGGATCACCCGATCTCAGGCCCTCATTCAGGTCTGGTTTCTCCTCCCCTCCCCTCGTGCTAGCTTCCCCCTTCTTCCATTTTCGAATTGAAGCAGAAATGGTGGTTTACCATTTCAGATTTCTATTATTCTTAACCGAAAAACTCCACCGTTGGCTGGAGGCGAAAGATGAACAGAATTCGTTGGATCAACTTTAAGATTCGTGCTTGATCATTATTATACACTTATATTAAATGAGTATTTCTGTCACACTTTGATCAGTTATATGTGGCTTAAATTAGGTATCTTAGAGGCAGAATTAGAATAACTCTTGAACATGAAAGTTGTAGCTGATGGTCTTACCTTCCTAATGAGCATTTAATCACTCAATTTGGAGCCCTGTAGCTCCCTGAGAACCCATTCTTGTGAGACATGTACATAGGGAGCCCTAGACATTTAAAAATTAATTTTGAGAGAAGTATAACTCTAAATGACTTGAAATTTTGGGCATACATGAGTCATGCCATGAGGTACCCCCCCCCCCCCCCTTCAAACAATTTGGAGTTTTTGGACGATATTTTTCTATTGTTTTGCTCAATATTCAACTAATCAAATAAATGAAATTTATGGAGTTGTGAAACTCCAAATGACCCCAAATTTGGGTGTCATGCTTGATAGGCCATTTGTAAACTCTGATTAAAATTTGGAAGCAATTGGACCTCTGCAAGTGGGGTAATTCCGCTTGCATATCTTTGCCTATTATGTGATATGGTGTGCATATAGACAAAAAGGATATTTTGTGTACTTGGAATATATGGCTTTGTGTTAACCTCTTAGATTTTGGTCACACCCTCTTTATGACATAATACATTGTCTCGGGAAATATAAGGATTTTCGGTAACAAAAATCATAAGTATTTGATAAACTCGAAATATGTCACATTTATGTATTAGTGAAATATTTATGGCTAATACCTTGTGGAAAATTTTGAAACTCTGTAAGATCATTAGGAATTTAACTATGAACCTTTAGAATTTTTGGTAGAATTTTTCGAAGTATTATACATGGTAAAATTTCACATATTCAATTTGTCACACTCTTTAATTTATGAAATATCTATGGTGAAATATTTCTGGAAAATTATGAAATTCTGGATGAGATCTTTTTAGGTCATTATAGTACTCTAGAAATTTTCTCAGAACTTTTGGAAGACATAAATTAGTACTTGATGTGTAAAGTTACATTTTCACCCCTTTTATTTTATTTGGAAATTATGATTATAAATTCTCTGAAAAATTGTGGAACTTTGGAAAATCATGTTATTTTGTCACCTATCACCTCTGGAAATTTTATTAGCAAGATTGAAATTACTGACATAGTACTTCCTTTGTAATTTGGAACATGTCCAATGATTAATGAATTTTAAATAGAGGTCAAATTAATTTGAAATATGTCAAAAATCTGAACACTTCTTAAATAATCCAATATGGACATATGGTATGAATTGTGGCTCAATTGGACATGATATGTTAAGATTGCATCATAAGAATCAAATTTAGTTCATTCTCATTTTAGACTGCGAATAGTAAAAACTAAATGTGATGATTTGATTGGCAAGATCATATAGGAAATCAGTAAAACTTGGATCTTAGCAGTGTTATATCATTTATATCAACCCCTATAAGTTGTGGAATATTTGGAGAACATTCGTACTAGATTTAAAGGATAAGAGAGCTTATGTGTTGAGCATCGTTCAAGAGAACGTTTGCTTTAGGATAGAATGAAGGATAAGTCTTAAAGCATTTAAGTTATAAGGAGTAATAAGGAGAGTGGGTATTTGGAAATGGGTAGCCACCAATAAAAGTAATTGTCTTGGAAAGGGGGGTTTGGACTTCAGCCCATCGTATTCCCTAGAACCGTTGTGAGCCCTTCACCACGTAGACCTCGAGTAGTCCAGGGTTCACCCTAAATTTCTAAGTATAACCATAATTAGACAAGAGTAGTCTAACTAAATGAATAACAAATATGGTAAACTTCATCCCAAGTTAAGGGATGAGAAGTTGTACATCAGGACGGGTTTGTCCTGTGAGCTGGAGGCTCGGGAAGTTGTATATCCAGACGGGTTGGTCTTGTGAGCTAGAGGCTCGGGTTGTGATAACTTGCATGTGCATAATTGATGGCGGGTCTTTGGTACTGGTCCGGTCGTCACACTGATGACAGTACGTTGACTTTGGCAGGTGTGAGGTTTGAAGGGCCAGTAGGTTGTTTATGCTTGTGTCTGGAAGACAATCCCTGAAAACGTACACCCGACCTTAAAGACTGGTTGGTTCCAGCAAAGAGCACGCAAAACTCTAGAGTGCACCTAGGACGTGTACGGAGGCATACGAAGGGTTTAGTCCTGGTGTGTGTATACACGCCTAAGAAGTGGAGGCACCCACTCCACTGCTGTCGTAGCCACATCGGTGGTACCAGAGAGTGAAGCTAGCTCCAAAAATTGGGAATGAAAGGTTTGTGATCACAGAGTCATGTGGGTGAGTTGCACTCGTATGAATCATATCACAACATGCATGTCATATCATATATAAACCTTAGAACATAATTTGCTGACCCTTATCATATAAATTAGTATAGGGTCTTTTATATGATAAGTTATAATTCTGGAAATCTTAACTTATAAGTTTGTATGGGCATTCATATAAGTTAAGATACTCATGTGATGGTAGTATACTTTACTTGTTACTGTACTTGCGCGCACTGCTTTACTTACTTACTTCTTTTACCATTCATTACTGCTTACTTGTTTATACTGCTAGTATAGTACACCATGATGTATATATCTGCTAGTACTATTTACCTGGTTATGCATATACTTGCTAGCATAGATTACCTTGTCACCTGCATATTGTTATTACTATATTTGTTGTCCTCCGCTTCCTTCCTCCCGCTCGGCACATAGGAGTCGCGGGGGGAGGCATTGACAAAATTTTCTTAGTCTTATGACTAACCACCATCCGTACGAGGTGGCAGGATTTGAGGAGCAGATGTTGCGCACTACTTCTACTACAAGTCGGGTGATTGATGATGAGAGTGTTTAGCTTCCGCATAGAGATGTTGTGAGTGAGTGGCTCTTTTGTTTTTTTTTATTTGGATATGTATCGGGCATAAGCCCTTACTCTCTTTTGTGCTCATTGCTGAACCACTTATATACATTTATGAGATTTTGTGGTTGTGGACTTGTTAATTTCTTTTATATACTCCTATTCACTATTGGCCTAAAGGTTAAATGATAATACAAGCCGACAGGATTGGCATCTTGCGGTGGCGGATAACCCGAGTGTTGGTGTCATCAGTAAGGCGGCGGTTCTAGGTATAAGGCCCGAGTATCCCTCCTAGTAAGGGGGAGGGGGGTCTTACAAACTGGTATCACTTGATAAATGATCATAAGAGAAAGAAGACCACAACACTAGGCCATCCCGTTCGAGCTTTAGTTTGCGGGCAAACTAAGTAGCGGAAGCTTTGGTGTGCCCATGTGTAAAAATCACGGAAAATAGTCCATTTAAGCATTGAGTTAGGCCAATTCTAATACAACATTACATTTGTGTAGTCCCCGTAGTTATCTTATCCACGACGTGATATCCCTCCTCCTCCGACTGCCACCCCTTTTCAGTAGATGGAGCTGGGGCAAACTCTGATGGCTATTCTGGATGCCTTATGAGCTCAATAGGCTCCGGCCGCACAGCCGAACTCCAGATCAAATTGGATAAATACCTTCAAGAGTTTGGCTCCCCCAATGTACCATGGAACAGAAAACGCAGTGAAGATGGAGGAGTGGCTTGATTCTATTCAGGAGATGCTAGCAGCCATCAGCTGCCCAGTCAATAGAGCTGTCCCCTAGGCAACGTCTGCTTTGGATGCACATACCAAAAGATGGTGGAAGTTAGTGTTGGACTCCACTTTTGCAGATCGGTAGATGTCATATATATCATGGGATGAGTTCAGTGATGTCTTCTAAGAGCACTTTGTATCTGCCACGGATAGGGATAAGCTAGAAGAGTGGTTCTTGAACCTCCAGCAAGGGACCCGATCAGTGATTGAATACCAGAGGGAGTTCTCCTACCTGGCCAGATTTGTAGGGGTACATGACTTGGATGATAGGAAGTACGCTAAGAGGTTCTATCAAGGTCTCAGGGATTCATTGAGACAAGCTCTATTTTTTATATCGCATGGCACGTCTACCTAGATCATCGAAATGGCCAAAAAGATGGAGGCAGACCATTTGATGGTGCAGAGCAGGGAAAAGAGACCGGCCGATGGATCATACTTTGGAGAGAGCATCAGGGGTCCGTAGCGGGGCAGAGTGATGACTCACAGAAGAGGTGGGGGACGTCCTCGTCCCAACTTTAGACCAGAGCAGCAGCATCCTGCAGTGATGGATCCTCCACCAATACAGATCTAAAAGTTGGGAGGTAGGATGATCGAGGATGCCAACCAGTGATATGATATGGGTACCACCAGTCGGGTACATCAGAGCTAACTCCCCCTCAGCAGTTTCTTCCTCCTCCTCCTCCTCCTCCAGCCGCCCCTCCAGCACAGCATGGCCGAGGCCAAGGCCGAGGATGAGGTCGGGGCCGAGGACCTCATGGTAGAGGCCAATGGCCAGAGCATATGTAAGCTCTGGATCTCGCAGAACCCCGAAACCCTGAAGAACTCATTACATGTACATTGTTGTTTTTCCTTTGCGATTACATACTACCTTTAAAAAACCGTAGTTGTATTTTAACTTATGACCCAAATAACAAAACCACCCAGGTAGAGTGCTTCCCTGCGGCAAACCCGCATACACTCTATTCGATATGGGTTCCTCACATTCGTTCGTCTCAGAGAAATTCATAGACGGACTAGACCAAATACAACACTTTTATGGCATCCAGAGGAAGTTGCGACTTCCGGACGGGTCGGAGATAACAACATTTGCCAAGTGCAACATGAACATGGATATTGGAGGAAAGATATTCGAAGCTCCGATAATGCTTTTGAAGATGCCAGATTTTGACCTAATTCTAGGCATGAACTGGCTGCACTGGAATAATGCTAGGATCGACTGCCCGACAAAGAAAAATGTGCTGAGGCATGGAGATTCTGAAGTAGTGATCGAAGGTACTAAACCTACCTCCTGTCTCTTATTATCATTTGCACAAGTTGTCAAGGCTCACGAGCAGGGAGACGAGGTGTACCTAATCTGTTTTGAAATGGCAGAGACAGAGGTATCCATAGCAGATATTCTAGTGGTTAGGGACTTCTCTGATGTATTTCCCGAGAAATTACCCGGACAACCCCCATCTAGGGATATGGATTTCCGGATCCAGTGGGTGCCAAGAGCAAGGCCGGTATCTCAGGCACCATACCATATGGCGCCAAAGGAGCTAGCGGTGTTCAGGACCCAGCTTCAGGAGCTGGTCGACTTAGGACTTGTCAGGCCGAGTTCATCACTATGGGGAGCACCAATATTATCATGAAGAAGAAGGATGGGTCGCTATGACTCTACATTGATTATCAGGAGTTAAACCAACTGACGGTACGAAACACATGCCTGTTACCTAGGATCGACAAGTTATTTTACCACTTGTAGGGAGCCTTCTGGTTCTCCAAGCTCGATTTGAGATCTAGATATTACCAGTTGCGGATTCGGGAGGAGGATATCTTGAAGACGGCCTTCAATTCCCGTTACGGGTTATATGAGTTCACGGTGATGCTCTTCGGGCTCACGAATGCTCCCTCTGCATTCATGAACTTGATGAACAGTGTATTCGAGCCCTACCTGGATAGATTCATCATAGTATTCACTGACGATATTTTGATCTACTCCAAGACGAAGGAGGAGCATACCCATCACTTGGCTCAAATCTTGGGCAAGCTACGGTAGCACCAAATGTATGTAAATTTCTCAAAATGTCAATTCTGGCTATAGGAGGTGGCATTCCTAGGACACGACATCAGCGGGGCCGGGTTGGCAGTGGACCCGGCCAAGGTATAAGTAGTGAGAGATTGGCCACAACTGATATTGGCCTTAGATGTCTGCAGCTTCCTGGGATTAGCAGGATATTATCGTAAGTTCATGCAGAGGTTCTCAAAGATTGCACTTCCCCTCACATCCTTGACTAAGAAGGATGTTGCTTTCACGTGGACGAAAAAGTGCGAGATAGCCTTCCAGGAGTTGAAAGACCGACTCACCTCATCCCCCATGCTTTCCCTCCCATTTAGGATGGAAGGTTTCCAGATCTGCACTGATTAATCTTATCAGGGGATGGGTGCAGTTTTCATGTAGCATGGCCATGTGATACCATATGCTTCAACGCAGCTGAAGAAAAATGAACAAATCATTTGGTACAAGATCTAGAGCTTGGAGCGGTGGTCTTCGCCTTGAAGATTTCGAGGCATTATCTATATGGGATTCAATATGAGATCTTCTCTGCCCACAAATATCTTAAGTACATCGACACCCAGAAGGATTTGAGCCTATGCCAGCGAAGGTGGCTAGAGTCCTTGTGCGACTATGACTATACCATGCACTATCATCCGGGGAAGGAAAATACTGTAGCAGATGACCTGAGTAGGAGGGAAGGCACTTCTGGACTAGATCCCCAGATGATGGTGATGAGTCTGATTTATATAGTGTTTTTTCGGACTCATCTGGGCGAGTTTTCACTCACATGCACTTCACTTTTAGTTCAGTATTTCACTTGAACACATTTCTTCATGAAGTGCACTCTTTGGGCCCATTTTGGAGTGCAATTGCGCGCAATGTTTGTTGGGGGTATGCACATGTTGCTCCCCAACCCTTTTTATTTATTTGGATTAAGCTGGAAGGATATTGACAGCAGTGTGATTGTTGTTTAGTGTTGTGCAGGTGGGTAGATCATCCATTATGCCCAGATTTCTAGTCTGGATGAATCGCACAGTTGTGCATTTTCTTGAAGCACGATCGCTCTGACCATGCGCGTTCATTGATGGCCCAAAATAGCGTTCTGTACTTGGTCGTGCATTTTGTTCACGCACAGTTGGTTTGCCCGTGCGTGAGTAAAATCGCACGAGTGATTTTATTGATTATATCGATCACATTTCTTTATATAGTTTCATGTAAGTCTAGGGGAGAGTAAATTCAAGTCGTTACCTATTGTGCACCAATCAAATTATATTTGGAGCATGCTACAAGATTGATTATATTAATTTAATTTTTTTTTGTCATGTGCACCACAACACCCACTTGAGCGCGCGCTTATTTGTCGATGCGTCTCGGGTAAAATTTATTTGTTGTGTGTGATTGGAAGATCATGATGCTGGCATAGGATTGAGTGGCGGGGTAACATGTTGACTCTTGTAGTGCTCTTAGTCGAGTGCTCGCATCTCGTGTTGAAATTCTTGTAGAATTAGCATTTTCTCATGAATTTAGTTTTATAATTTTCTACTTGTGTGAGTGTTGTTTATTCTACTCGTAATTCGTGAATCCAGTTGAATCTGATGTTAGTGTAGGTGAGTGTGTAGAAGATCGCTAGTGATGTA
The DNA here is from genome assembly GCA_033032865.1 of Dactylorhiza incarnata. Lineage (NCBI taxonomy): Eukaryota > Viridiplantae > Streptophyta > Magnoliopsida > Asparagales > Orchidaceae > Dactylorhiza > Dactylorhiza incarnata. The sequence continues at coordinate 1,060,598 of JAWHQI010000287.1, read as the reverse complement.
TTGTTCGAGTCGGAAGGATGGATATTCTTTCTCGATGGCTAAGAACTTGCCCCTAGCGACTCTCGAAGCATGGGTATAGGTTTTTTCATTTGTGCAAGTGTGATATAGGCCATTCTTTGGCCCGGTTGAGCCTTCGCACCATTCCTAAATGCTCTATCCTTGCTTATACCTTTTGTGCTTAATCCCTACCATTTGATTCAGCTCCACCTTCAATTCACCAATGCCAAAATGACTATCCCAATCGCACACCAAATTCTGAGCTCAAGCAATTTGTGCATTTAAAAGTTGGGTGTTGAGGTTGTGTATATTTGTGGTTGTGGTGGCTATGCGTTATTGAAAATATAGTTGTGTTTGTTATTATATGTGCAAAGTTATAATTTTGATAAGAGAAAATGAAAAAAATTGAGAAAAGAAATGAAAAAAATGTTGTAAAGAAATGTATTTGGGATTAGGTGGTGTACACACCCCATAGTTTCATGTTTAAGTTTGGGGGTGTGGTGTACACAATTTCATTATTGCCTTGGGATAGTGATTTTATTGTGAGCTCATTTGGGTTAGGTGTGCTAAGCCCCCACATTTATCATTGTTTACCGCACCGTAGCCTAAGCTTAAATCATAACCTAAAGTCCTATTGATTCACACTCTGAATGTAACTAGTGTCGTGGAGAGAGTGTGAACGGGCAAGCTTATGGCCATCGTTATTGATGGATTTCTTTGGAGGTTGTTCCGATCCTCGATCTCTAGCAATATTTCACTTAATGATCGAGCTACTTTCCCCCTACGCGTGATTGAAGGATTCACCATAATTCAAATTATGAGTAGCAATAATAAGTAGAAACGCAATTTAGAAAATTCTAATCTATTTCGCATGTTTAAAAGATTTTTTTACTAAAATTTCAACATGCGCATGTAAGTGACTTCACATAGTTCTTCTCATATTCAATTACTTTGCCAACTCTTGATTTTTCTAGTCCGCATGGGAGCTAACGAGTAAGTCTGGGGGTGTGATGAGTCTGATTTATATAGTGTTTTTCGGACTCATCTGGGCTAGTTTTCACTCACATGCACTTCACTTTTAGTTCATTATTGCTTGTATTTCACTTGAACACATTTCTTCATGAAGTGCACTCTTTGGGCCCGTTTTGGTGTGCAATTGCGCGCTATGTTTGTTGGGGGTAAGCACATGTTGCTCCCCAACCCTTTTTCTTTATTTGGATTGAGCTGGAAGGGTATTCACATCTGTGTGATTGTTGTTTGGTGCTGTGCAAGTGGGTAGATCATCCATTATGCCCAGATTTCATGTCTGCTTGAATCGCACGGTCGTGCATTTTCTTGACGCACGATCGCTCTGACCATGCGCGTTCATCTATGGCCCAAAATAGCATTCTGGATTTGGTCATGCATTTTGTTCAGGCACGGTTGGTTTACACGTGTGTGAGTAAAATCGCACGAGCTCCTCTTTCGTCTGAAAAATTTATGTTCTATTATGTTCACGCACGGTCGTGCATTTCTAAAACGCACGTTCGTGCATGAACAAAATTTTGCAACTTTTCTATTTAAGCTGCGTTTTTTAGGTTTTCTGGACACCAAACTGTTCCGCATTTTCTTCCGCCAGAAGGGGCCGACTGCTCTATTTTTCTTCTTCCAAGGGAGGGTATCACTTCATAGTGTTTCCCCATCATCCTAAGCTCTCAAGAAGGTGATCTCCACTCCATATTAGCCGGATTGTAAGGAAGAATAAGTGGATTGACGTTTACAACATAGAAACTCGAGAAGACGGGCTAAAGGTCGTGAGAGCTTCAGAGATCCCAGACTCAACCGATGAATGTATTGTAGGACGTGGATTGACAACCTAGTGCATCCTCCCATTTCTACGGCATAGTCTCAATCGTTGTTTGTATCTATACCATTATTTTCTTCTTTCATGGTTGTATGGTAATAAATCACCCATACATTGATGATGAACCTTGCTTAAACCTATTTTAATTGTTATTTGCTTTCATTATGCTTTTATGAAAGTTCATTGTGTTTATGCTTGGTGTGTGGAATCACTATAGGATGATACGTCTGTGATCTTGGTTGAACTTTGTTAGATGTGAATGCAACCCTCCTTTCTGCAAAGCGTTTTCACTCAATCCGCTTGACTACTAGTCCATCCACATTGCGAAGCGGTGCTAACGGCCCGTGTAATCCATCCGCCTAGACAATAGGTGCTAACGGCCCTCAAACGTTTCCGTAGTTACACTCACGTCATCCTCTTGCCTTCTCGTCCATCAGCCTAGCGAAGAAGTACATAGCGGCCTGCATAGTTTTCATTCGCCTTGTGAAGCAACGCATAGCGGCGTGCATAGGAGTAGTTTAGTTTCTTTTCTTTTATTTTCCATAAACCAAATCACCCCTACACATTCCACCCGACCTAAAGGACTTCGATCTCAAGTCCTTCCTCGAAAGTAAACTCCATCTAACTGTGTTCCTTAGATATTCGATACTTGGGGATTTACTCCCACATTTTATATTACTTGAACGATCGATACACTGCTGTTTCGTGTCGCAGTCTCGCTCTCGCCTATAACGGTGTGCTAGATTCGCACATCAGATGGTCTTGGAGCTTGGGAGGATGCTAAAGGATATACACATTACCATGGTTTCTAAGGCGGAGCCAAAGTCCATTAGGAGTACCTGGCATCCCAGAGCAACACCTGTGAAATACGAGACCGCATCAGGGCACAATAAAGGCAGAATTCAGCTCTAAATCCTGTATTCAGATCCTTAGAAGAGGTCAAGTCAGTGGATTATTCACTGCGCGACGATATCGTTCATTTCCGGAGTCATGTCTACATACCCGCAGGAGGTGGGATCTGGGAAGAGAAACTCAGGGAGGCACACTACACACGTTACTCGGTGCACCCCGGGATCTCCAAGATGACGGATGACCTGCGGAGGGACTTATATTGGCCCAGTATGTAGAAAGAGATCGTATCTTTTGTCTCGTTCTGCGAGACTTGCCAGCTAGTAAAGGCAGAATGCAAGAGCCTAGCAGGACTTCTACAGCCACTACCAGTGTCAGAGTGGAAGTTCGAGGACATAGCCATGGATTTTGTACACGGATTGCCTCGCTCCCACTCCGGACACGATTCTAATTGGGTAATAGTAGACATATTGAACATGGTAGCGTTGTTCATACTGGTCAGGAAGGACGATTAAGCTGCAGTTCTAGTAAGGTAATTTGTGGAACAGTTCGTCAGGTACCAAGGCATACCCAGGACGATTGTCTTAGATCACGACGGTCGGTTCACCTCTAGGGAATAGAGAGTGGTACATACATACTTGGGGTCTCAGCTTACGTTCAGCACCACTTTCCATCCACAGACTGATGGGCAGACTGCCACCAGGCAAGCATTAGAATGGCACCGTATGAGGCATTATACAGCAGGAAGTGTCGGACATCGCTTTCTTGGGCCCAAGACGTGGACCAGAAGGCACTCGAATTAGAGTTCGTTGTGGACACGGATGCTACTGTTTGGATGATCAGGGACATGGTGCTAGAGGCTCAGAGTAGGCAGGCCAAGTATTATGATGCGAGGCATCGGAAGGTGGAGTTCTAAGTGGGAGATTTAGTCAATTTGAAGATACGTACAGTGCATGGTGTCTCGCAGGTGAGAGGATGATGAGTCCCAATTTTATAGGGTTTTTTGGACTCATCTAGGTCTGTTTCCTCACTCGTGCACTGCCCTTTTAACATTAAAACGCTCATATTTGCTTTAGTCGTCACTCTACACTTAGTGCACTCTTTTTGCCTATCAGGGTGTGCATTTGCGCATTTTGTGCTGGGGTTATGCCTGATGTAGGCCCGACCAAGGCGATCCTACACGGATGGCGAATCGACGACTCTCGTTACGTTCTACGCCCTCTTTACCACACACTAATGAAACACAGCAATCACAATAGATTTTATTTATCTCTCGCGCTATCGTACGGGTAGCCGCACCGCAAATGGTTCGGAGAATGGCTATTGGCCAAAATCCTCTCTGGCTAAAAGGAACAATATTGGTTCCGACGAGCTTTGAGTTGTACAAAAATAGATCCACCAAAGAAATCACGATTCGAAAGTGGTAGGATCTATCCCAACAAGAAAAAGAGCGAGGGTCGCCAATCCTCTCGAGAGTTATCGAAAAACCAAACGCAAATCACAAATCTACTATGAGAAATACCGCGAAAATTAAGGCTTCAAAAATCCACGCAAAAATCGTCCACCATAAGACTATCAAAGAAGGGAAAATCTCTTGAGTAGGAATTTTCGTTACCCCTCTCGAAAACGCAGATACGAGACTTTGGATCCACAAGAAATAATCGCCCTTCCCTCGAGATCCACGGAAAGCGCACCAAGGATGAAGAACACACCCGTCTTCCCCGCTTCACGTCGTAGGAGATCACCCAAGCCTTTCTTCTTGCACGTGAAACTTTTGAGAGATTATTAGGATGGAGCCGTGGATGAGAGGAAAACTAGAGAGATGAAAGGTGTTGGAGGAATAGTCTTGAAGAGAGAATAGGGAGGAAGGGAGAAGAGAGAGAGAGGGGGAGGCCGAAACCTAGAAGCAAGAGGGACCCTCTTTGGGCGGCGGCAATGAGAGAGGGAGAGGGAGAGAGGAGATTTAGGTTTAGGAAGAAAATCTTGATTTGATTTCAATAATATTCTAAATGACATAGATAGAGTTTTGGCCTTATATAAGGCTTACATCCAAGGGGCTATTAGCAGCCCATAACATGATGTAGGGGTAGTCTTATTTGAAACGGTCACAAGAAAATCTCTCGTTCGCCTTCAACAAACCTAGATCTATCCGCACCTACACAAGCATTCTAGCAATCGTAATAACGGATTGAACGATCACAAACGTATCAAAATAGAAGATAATAAATTCTAATTCAGCGATTCAAGGCTTAAGACGCGAACTCCCAAGAAATTAAATCGAAGATCCGATCCGTTGTGAGGGCAAACAAAGGATTTAAAGGCCTAGGTTTGCCGTACGCAATGGATCTTCCCGATCCGGATCTAGTGAAGATCGATGCCAAAGAAATGATTTGAAAAGCGGCGATGTATTTTAAAATCGCGGAAAAGACGGTTGCATAAATCCTCCACAAAACTAAGCATGAATCACACAAGATTAAAGGAATAGAGATTACCCAACCCGGATCTAAAGCACACAGGATATGGTGGAAGAATCACTCTCTCCACGGATCCACCGGCATCACACCGAATGGGTTTGCAACCTTTTCCGTTGGCGTCACACCAAGGAACTCCACGCCGGCGTTGCACCGAAGAAGGATGGAGGAGGCAAGAAGCGGCGTCACACCACAAGAGGAGGGGCGGCGGCTAGGAGGTCTCCCACCTCTTTGGCCGAAATTCCACAAGGGGGATTTTAGGGTTTGCCTTTTCAATTATCTATTTCATCAAGGAGGGTTCCTTAAATAGGAGTTTACATCAAAATTCAGCCATTCAAGATGGCGTTTAGAATCTCCGCCATCCAAATGGTTAAATGCACACCAATAGTTCAAAACGCATGAAAATAAAATAAAACAAGAGCATAATGAAATATAAAATTATTTCCATCATATGAAATAATTTTATATCCATAAATAGATAAAATAAACGCCTTAAATAAATGAGAGGTCATTAAGCAGGCTTGGCACGCCGCGGGCGGAGGTTGTAACGTGATCCTCCGTTAGCATCAACAGGGCGCCTCAAGTCCTTGTGTCGTTGCGCCTCGGCAACTGGATCATCTTCATGAATAAGTGGAGGGGCCGCGGCATCAATCCTCCCCTGCTCGAAATCACGCGTCACTGATGCGTGGTCTAAGAAGTAGCGGTGGAGGAGAGCAGCATCCAAGCGTCGAAGCTCCGTCTCTAGGACCCAAGAGTCGTCTGAAGGGGGGCGGTCGCGCCAACGGACGAGAAAGCGATAAGTATCACCATCCGGAGTAGACAGTGGCTCAGCATCAAGTATCACCTCTGGAGTAAGAAATGTTTTCGGAAACCTGGGAAACATGTCAGCAGTAGGAAAAAAAAGATTGCAACTTACCATCCGATGATAATCCTGTGGGGGCCGAAAGAGAGAGATCATCCGAACTACCACTCCCCAACCCATTAGAAAGTGTAGTGGAGGAAGAAGATGAAAGAATTCAACTCAGGTGGAGGCAACACAAACAACGTCAAATCCGAGACATTAAAAATAGGGGATATACCCCAATCAGCAGGCAAATCCAAAACATAAGCATTGTCACCTAACTTTTTTAGAATTCGAAACGGGCCGGCTCGCTTTGGAGCTAATTTCTTAACGGTGCCGGTAGGCATTCGCTCGGGAACTAAGCGGACTAAAACTTGATCGCCGACATTAAAATGTGACATTCTCCTATGTTGATTTGCATGTGACTGATACAACTCGTATTGAGATGCCAGAGTTGCTCGGATATGTGCGTGCAAATCTTGGATGTGTTGGGCGAAAGATTGTGCGAATTGACTTGTCTTAAATGTGGGTGGTAACGGAACCAAGTCAAGAGGCACTGAAGCGTTATACCCATGAACGATTTCATTCGGAGACATACCCGTGGATCTATTTTTAGAGTTATTATAAGCCAACTGGGCATGGGGGAGGAGTAAGTCCCATGTGCCCTTGTGGTCGCTCACAAGACACCGCAGAAGGTTACCTAAACTCCTATTGACCACCTCCGTTTGCCCATCTGTTTGAGGATGATAGGCAGCAGAGAATAGCAATTTGGTTCCCATAAGGACCCATAAAGTCTTCCAAAAGTAGCTAGTAAATTTGACATCCCTATCCGAGACAATAGTCTTCGGAACCCCGCGGTGGCTAACGACGTTCCTAAAATATAGCTTCGCAATGTGAGAGGCATCGTTGGTCTTGCTACAAGGGATAAAATATGCCATCTTGGAGAACCTATCTACAACAACGAATATAGAGTCGTGTCGGTGAAACGTGGGGGGAAGGCCCAGAACGAAATCCATGCTCACGTCTTCCCAAGGTTTAGATGGAATAGGTAACGGTGTATACAAACCAACATTGGTCTTAGAACCTTTGGAGACTTGACACGTTCGGCAACTGCTCACTACACGTCCGACCATGACCTTAAGTTTTGGCCAATAAAACTTCTCTTCCACGAGCACAATAGTCTTGTCACGCCCGAAGTGACCACCCAACCCGCCACTATGCAACTCCCAAATAATGTGTAGTCGTAGGGAAGATTGCGGAATGCATAATTTCCCGTGCCGAAAGAGGTAACCATCCCTAATAGTGAAGGCCGAGATAGTGGTGGGGGAGTTGTCCTGTGCGGATAGGTACAACTCCTGGAAATCCGGGCACGTGGCGTACTCATCCTTAATGCGCTCGAACCCAATAACATGCACTTTCATGGTAGACAGAACGAGGGTGAGGCGGCTAAGCGCATCGGCGACTCGATTCTCCGAACCCTTAAGGTGCTTAATGTTAAACGTGTATTCTTGAAGGAACGCAACCCACTTCGCGTGCCGCGGGCTGATCTTATGGCTACCATTTATGAATCTCAAAGCATCATGGTCAGAAAGGAGCACAAATTCCTTGGACAGAAGATAGTGTCTGCAATGATGCAAACACCTCACAATCGCATAGAACTCTCGGTCGTAGTTGGAATAATTGAGCTTTGCGCCTGCCAACTTCTCACTAAAATAACTGATAGGGTGGCCCTCTTGACTTAGGACTCCTCCTATCCCTACCCCAGACGCATCACAAGTAACCTCAAAGACCTTGGTGAAGTCAGGGAGACGTAACACTGGTGCTTCGGTCATGAGTTGCTTGATCCTACGGAAGGCAAAAGTAACAGACTTCGACCACGCAAACTCTCCCCTTTTCATACAATCGGTAATAGGTGCCATGATGCTACTAAAGTCTCGTATAAAATGACGATAAAACGTAGCTAGCCCATGAAAACTGCACACCTCTCGAATGCTAGTCGGCTCTGGCCAATCCTTAATCACCTGGACCTTCCCGGGGTCTACTCGTATACCTTCGGACCCAACAATATAACCTAAGAATTCCACCTCAGAGACTCGAAAAGTGCACTTTTTAAGGTTCAGATAAAGAGTTTCCTTCCGAAGGGTGGAAAGAACTGTACGCAGATGTGAGATGTGATCGGTGGGGGTGGTACTATAGATGAGGATGTCGTCGAAGTAGACAACCACGAACTTCCCCATATAAGGCTGGAAGACATGAGTCATCATCCTAGAGAACGTGCTTGGGGCGTTGGATAACCCAAAAGGCATCACAAGCCACTCGTACAGTCCATCCTTGGACTTAAACGCTGTCTTCCACTCATCTCCCTCACGGATCCTGATCTGGTGATAACCACTCCGCAAATCTAGCTTGGAAAAGATGGTGGCACCCGCTAATACATCGAGGAGATCATCTAACCGTGGGATTGGAAATCTATACTTGATGGTGATTTTGTTGATAGCACGGCTATCAACACACATCCTCCACGAACCATCCTTCTTAGGGGCAAGAAGGGCTGGAACAGCACATGGGCTCAAACTAGTCCGAATGAAACCCTTCTTCAGCAAGTCCTCTATCTGGACTTGTAACTCCTTGTGGGCATCGGGAGGGAGTCTATAGTGGGGCTGATTGGGTAGGGATGACCCAGGGATAAGATCAATAGCATGCTGTATATCCCTAAGTGGGGGTAACGATGACGGAAGCTCGTCGGGGTAAACATCCCTATACTCATCTAGCAGGGCCCGCAACTCTCTGGGCAACCCATCTAACGTGCTCGAATCAGTCTTCGTACTCATAAGAACTAACGCATACATCACTCCATCTAAAAAGGGGTCCCTCACAAACTCCGTCCTGCCTACTAGACTCAACGTCTTCCTTTCGACCGGAACAATGGTGTCCTTAGGTAACGCAACTGGTTCCTTCGGAACGGTCGGGCTCAAAGTAATGGTCTTACCCCTAAACTTAAATTCATAGGAGTTGGCCCGGCCAAAATGGGTTACATCACGGTCATAGAGCCAAGGGCGGCCTAATAATACGTGGCAAGCATCCATCGGTAACACGTCACACCATATCTCATCCGTATATGATTTAATCGAGAGGGGAACTAGGCATCGCTTGGTAACTGGAATAGTGATCTTGTTAATCCAAGCTACTTGATACGGGGTCGGGTGTGGCTCCGCGGTCAAGGCCATACGTGTGACGGCGTTCTCAGAAACGATGTTTACACAACTTCCACTATCGATAATCAGCTTACATAACTTCTCACCACTCCTAAAAATCAGGGAAAATATGTTCGTCCTCTTCCAATCATCTAAAGGACGAGGGGTGGTCAAGATGCATCGCATCACTCCTAGGTAGCGTTCGTCCTCCAAATCACTCGGGACTCCCTCAGGGACATCCTCCTCAGTAGCCTCATAAATCAGATCGGCGGGGTCGGCCTCCGCATCCAACAGGGCTATGGCTCGGGTTTTTGTAGGACACTCAAAGGCGTAGTGACCCTGAACCCCGCAAGCATAACATGTGGTGTTAGCCTTGCTAACCTTTCCTATGGGGATACGCTCACTCGTGGGATTCCTAGAGTTCCTCGCAGTAATCACTACCGATCTAGACTCGGCGGTCTTAGGTTTTCCTTTATCGTAGGTGGTAGATGAAGATGCTCCAAATGTGGTCAAGCTCTTCGTACGGGAGTAACGAGAGTGGGCCTTCGAAGCCAGATGCTTTTCAATGTCAAGAGCGGCATTGAATGTCGTATTCAGATCTGTGTGGCCATATCTCAATAGCTTCCTCTGAATGTCAGGGTGGAGCCCCTTACGAAATCGTGAAAGCGTAACCTCAGGGATCTCTCGAAGATCACAACGCACCATACGGTCTTTCAGCTCGCCCATATACTCAGCCACCGAGTTTGAGCCTTGCCGAAGGGTGGCTAGCTCATCGAACATCTGGGTTCGGTGGTAGGCGGGGACGTATTGGTCAGTGAGTAAGTTCTTCATCACTGGCCATCCAATGGGTGGGACTCCCTGTCCGGCTCCTAGCCTACGTTCTTCATTTAGCCAATACGTTTTTGCTCGACCCGTTAACTTCATCCTGGCAACCTGGACCTTTTGGGGATCCGTAAGATGGTGCCATTCAAAATAACATTCAATATCCACTACCCAAGTAAGGAAAACCTGGGGGTCTCCCAAACCATCGTAAGTGGGGGCGTCGATCTTAATGGCTCTAGTGATGTCAGTGCCACGATCCGGACGACGTCCACGAGGAGGGGCTCGAGGATAGCCTTCATCCGAATCCGAATCATGATCCTGCTGTTGCGGATCGGGTAACTCATCAGTAGCCGGTGGGGGTGGTGTTCCCCGTTGATTCTGCAGAATCTGGGCTAACATGGTCCTAAGCTCGGTCATATCATTACGTAGCCCCTCTATGGCCTCAGCGTTACGTTCCCCTTGTTCATTCGCAGCCATCCTAGACGATGTGGAGGTGTTATATTCTGTTCCTAGTCTAGTGCGCATGCAAGCTTGACGTTTGACTAACGAGACGTGACAGCGCGCGCGTTAAAAGAAAACAAGTACATGCAGCAATATTCCAAGAGGACTTCGGCCAAAGAAGCGAGCGAAAAACAAAAGGCCGAGTTGTCTCCCAAAGTTAGTTCGATCTGTCCAAGAGTACTCCGACCAAAGAGAAAACCAAAAGGGTCGGGTGGGCTCCCAAATCCGAAAAGAAAAACGAAAAGTTCCTTAATAAGAACTTACCTAAACGTTTGCAGAAAATTATTTTCGGGCTGCTACAATCAAGGAGACATACAGAAAATGTTTTTTTGAATTTTGACCAAAAATGCAGATTTTGACCCGCTATTCGCAGACCACCTGGATAGAATTACGACGTTTCCAATTTTCAGGCCGACCTAACGAGGGCAAAACGAAAAATTCCTAGTTTTAAAGTTGCTGGAAATAACCTCAGGAAGCTACAGAAAAAAAATCAGAATTTTTTTGACAAGTTTTGAAAATTTTTTTTGACTTTTTTTTTACTAACTGCAGACCAATCCGAAAAATTTCAGATTTTCCTATTGATTTGAACGACCAACAAGGATCGCAGCGAGGATGTTTGCAACGTGGGAGTTGAAACAACCTCCTCTGATACCAAATTGATGTAGGGGTAGTCTTATTTGAAACGGTCACAAGAAAATCTCTCGTTCGCCTTCAACAAACCTAGATCTATCCGCACCTACACAAGCATTCTAGCAATCGTAATAACGGATTGAACGATCACAAACGTATCAAAATAGAAGATAATAAATTCTAATTCAGCGATTCAAGGCTTAAGACGCGAACTCCCAAGAAATTAAATCAAAGATCCGATCCGTTGTGAGGGCAAACAAAGGATTTAAAGGCCTAGGTTTGCCGTACGCAATGGATCTTCCCGATCCGGATCTAGTGAAGATCGATGCCAAAGAAATGATTTGAAAAGCGGCGATGTATTTTAAAATCGCGGAAAAGATGGTTGCATAAATCCTCCACAAAACTAAGCATGAATCACACAAGATTAAAGGAATAGAGATTACCCAACCCGGATCTAAAGCACACAGGATATGGTGGAAGAATCACTCTCTCCACGGATCCACCGGCGTCACACCGAATGGGTTTGCAACCTTTTCCGTTGGCGTCACACCAAGGAACTCCACGCCGGCGTCGCACCGAAGAAGGATGGAGGAGGCAAGAAGCGGCGTCACACCACAAGAGGAGGGGCGGCGGCTAGGAGGTCTCCCACCTCTTTGGCCGAAATTCCACAAGGGGGATTTTAGGGTTTGCCTTTTCAATTATCTATTTCATCAAGGAGGGTTCCTTAAATAGGAGTTTACATCAAAATTCAGCCATTCAAGATGGCGTTTAGAATCTCCGCCATCCAAATGGTTAAATGCACACCAATAGTTCAAAACGCATGAAAATAAAATAAAACAAGAGCATAATGAAATATAAAATTATTTCCATCATATGAAATAATTTTATATCCATAAATAGATAAAATAAACGCCTTAAATAAATGAGAGGTCATTAAGCAGGCTTGGCACGCCGCGGGCGGAGGTTGTAACGTGATCCTCCGTTAGCATCAACAGGGCGCCTCAAGTCCTTGTGTTGTTGCGCCTCGCAACTGGATCATCTTCATGAATAAGTGGAGGGGCCGCGGCATCATAACAGTGGCTAAACGCACACCACAAGTTCAAAATGACAGAAATAAAATAGTTAAATGCAAACCACATAAATGGATAATTGCAGACCATAAACTAGCAAGATAAATTAAATTTAAATCTTGTTGCGTGGGCGAAGATTGTAGTCGTGACCACTACGGCGCCGCAAGTCTTTGGCCGGCGGATCATCATCTTCCGCCGCTACCCCATGATCACCAAGTGCTCCATGTACGTCATCTTCATCACCAAGTTGGCCGTCGTGGTGGTCGTCGCCATCAATCCTCCCCCGCTCAAAAGGACTCATCACCGATGAGTGTGCGGGAAAGTAACTGCGTAGGAGATCTGCGTCCAGAAGATCCACCTCCGAGGCAGAGAGCCAAGAGTCGTCCGAAGCTGGATGACCTCGCCACCGTACCAAAAACCTGTGAATCTCACCGTCGGGAGTGGGAAACACTGCATCCTGCAAAATACTGTCAGGCATGAAATTGGTCCGGGGGAACTTTGGAAATGCGTTAGGCAAAGAAGAAAAACATGTTTCATCATCAGTAGGCAACATACCTCCCGTAGAATACGAGGGAGATAGCGATCCAGAAACAATCTCACTCCCCACCCCATTAGAAGATATAGTGGAAATATTAAACGGAGAGACATAAAGTTCAGGTGGTGGAGCGACATAAAGCGTTAAATCCAAAACTTTAAAAACAGGGGAGATTCCCCAATCAGCGGGTAAATTTAATAGATATGCATTTTCGCCTAGCTTCTTCAAAACCCGAAAAGGACCGGCTCTCCTATTCGCCAATTTCTTTATGGTGACCGAAGGCATCCGTTCAGGGATAAGACGAACCATTACCAAATCACCAATAGTCAAGGGGACTGCTCGCCTATGTACGTTAGCATTCGATTGATAAAAAGCATATTGCTTAGCTAACGTCTCGCTAATGTGCTTATGGAGAGTGTGAACGTGCGAGGCGAAGTCCTGTGCAAATTGACTGGATTTAAAAGATGGAGGTAACGGAACCAAGTCAAGAGGCACGGGCGCCTTATATCCATGTACGATCTCATTTGGAGATAAACCGGTGGACCTATTCTTAGAATTATTATAATTTAATTGAGCATGAGGAAGAATAAGGTCCCACGTACCTTTATGATCACCCACTAGGCAACGAAGTAAACCACCCATGCTTCGGTTAACCACTTCCATTTGCCCATCCGTTTGGGGATGATAGGCCGACGAAAACATAAGTCTAGTACCCAAAAGCTGCCAAAGTGTTTTCCAGAAATAGCTAGTAAATTTAACGTCCCTATCAGTCACTATCATTTTGGGGACGCCCCGATGGGCCACGACCTCCTTGAAATACAACTTAGCAACATGTGATGCATCGTTGGTGTTATTACATGCGATAAAGTAGGCCATTTTGGAAAATCGATCCACTACGACCAGAATGGAATCGTGTCGCCTAAATGTCAAGGGTAGGCCCAATATGAAGTCCATGTTAACGTCCTCCCACGTGACAGACGGAATCGGGAGTGGTGTGTAAAGACCCGCATTGGTCTTGTTACCTTTCGCTAATTGACATACACGGCAACTCCCTACGATTTTATTGACCATTGGTTTGAGGCCCGGCCAAAAGAATTTGTCCTCTACTAGTGTTATAGTTTTATCTCGACCAGAATGTCCACCTAACCCTCCACTATATAACTCCCATATAATGAAATGGCGTAGCGAGGAGCGGGGAATACATAATTGTGTATGCTTAAATAGATAACCATCACGGATATAGTATGCAGATATAGTAGAAGGGGAATTGTCCTGAGCGGCTAAGTATATATCCTTAAAATCCGGGCATTGAACATATTCATCCTTATTCTTTCAAATCCTATGACCGTTACTTCCATTGTAGATAGTAATAGAGTGACTCGACTAAGAGCATCCGCCACACGATTTAACGAACCCTTAAGGTGCTTGATAATGAATGTGTACTCCTGAAGGTACGAGACCCATTTGGCGTGCCGAGGGCTGATTTTACTTTGGGAGTTTACAAATTTTAGCGCCTCATGATCTGATAAGATTACAAATTCTTTCGATATAAGATAGTCTCGCAAATGTTGGAGACAACGTATTACGGCATAGAACTCACGATCATAATTGGAATAATTTAACTTCGGGCCAGCAAGCTTCTCGCTAAAGTAACCTATCGGATGTCCCTCCTGACATAAAACTCCTCCGATTCCTATCCCAGATGTGTCACATGATAATTCAAACACCTTGCTAAAATCCAGCAACCGTAGTAGTGGGGCTTCGGACATCCGTTCCTTAATCGTTTGAAACGCATTAGTGGCCGCTTTAGTCCAAATAAAATCACCCTTCTTCATGCATTCCGTAATTGGTGTCATGATACTACTAAAATTGCGAATAAACCTTCGATAAAATGTGACCAATCCATGAAAACTTCTAACCTCCCGGATATTTTTTGGTTCCGGCCATTCTCGAATAACTTGGACCTTTTTAGGGTCAACATGAATACCTGCGGAACTCACTATGTATCCTAGAAACTCTACGGAAGTCACACCAAATGCGCACTTTTTAAGATTAATAAATAAATTTTCTTGGCACAATGTTGTAAGGATTGTCCTTAAATGTGTTTCATGGTCCAAAGGTGAGAGGCTAAATACTAAGATGTCATCGAAGTATACCACTCAAATTTACCCATGTATGGTTTAAATATTTGGGTCATCAACCGCGAGAAGGTATTCAGTCCGTTGGTGAGCCCCTCTCCAAGCACCAACCACTCATAGTGCCCATCCTTAGACTTAAATGATGTTTTCCATTCGTCTCCCTCCCGTATCCTAATTTGGTTGTAACCACTTTTAAGATCCAACTTTGAGAACGTGGTGGCTTCGGATAACATATCTAATACGTCGTCCAAACGTGGGATGGGAAACCTATATTTAAAAGAAATTTTATTTATGGCCCGGTAGTCTACACACAATCTCCAAGACTTATCTTTCTATGGGACCAAAAGGGCAGGGAGGACACATGGGCTCTTACTATGGCGAATATATCCCTTTGCTAATAAATCTGAAATCAAAGTTTGTAATTCATTATGTGCGGAGGGATTGAGCCGATAATGGGGGAGATTATGCAATGACGAGCCCGGGATGAAATCAATCTCGTGCTGGATTTCCCTCATGGGTGGCAACTTAGATGGTAATTCCACCGGATAGATGTCCTTATATTCATCCAAAAGTGTTCACAGAGATAACGGTAGGTTCTCTAAAGAGGGTGAATCTTCCTTAGCTTGTAGACATACTAAAGCATATATGATGCCATTAAAGAATGTCTCACGCTCTAGCTCCTTCTTGCTTATCAAGCCTATTGTTTTCTTTTCCGCAGGCACAATTGTGTCTTTGGAGGCAATCGACGTATCCTTAGGCAGTGTGGATTTCAAAACAATGGTCTTACCATTAAACTTAAACTCGTAGGTGTTGGCTCGTCCGAAATGGGTCACGTCATAATCATAAAGCCACAGACGTCATAGTAGTACATGACAAACATCCATGGGGATGACATCGCACCACACCTTATCGATATAGCTCTTCACTGTAAGCGGCACTAAACAACGTTTAGAGACTGCAATAGACGTTTTGTTTACCCAGACTATTTAATACGGATGGGGGTGTGGTTCTGTGACTAAATGCATACGAGTGATAGCGTTCTATGAAATGACATCCATGCTACTACCGCTATCTATTATTAATTTGCACCACTTCTCACCGCTTTTAAAATTCAATGAAAAGATGTTCGTCCGATTATACTCATCCGATGCACGCCGTGTGGCCAAGATACACCTCATAACCATCATATAAGAATCATCTTCAATATCACTCGGCTCGGCATCAAATTCATTGCCGGCTTCATAGACGATCTCGGCGGGTTCAGACGTGGAGTCTAATAGTGCTAGTGGTTTACTCTTAGTGGGGCACTCACTAGAGTAGTGCCCTTGGATCCCGCAAGAAAAACATGTGGCATTAGTATTACTAATCCGTCCTATCGGAACTCTCTCACCAGTGGGATACCTGATGTTCCTAGCGGTAATGACTATGAAATTCGAATCAGTCGATCAAAACTTTCCTTTGTCCCTCATGGGGGACGAAGGTGGGGGTCCTAAAAGGGACTTTCCCTTCTGGAATGCTCGTCCCTTAGAATTGTAGGCGTTGTGCTTCTCTATGTCCAAGGCGGCATTGAATGTCGTGTTAAGGTCCATATGACCATAACGCAGGAGCTTGCCTTGGATATCCGGGTTGAGTCCCTTACAAAAATGAGATAGTGTAACTTCGGGCATTTCCCAGACGTCACACCGCATGATCATATCTTTAAGGAGTCCCATGTACTCCACTATCGATTTGCCCCCCTGACGATGGGTGGCTAACTCATCGAACATTTGGGTTCGGTGATACACAGGGACATATTGGTCAGACAGGAGCCTCATCTATAAAGGAGAGGCTTTGTGTCAGGTTGTGTCACTCAAAATAACACTCGATCTCCATAATATAGTCTAAAAATTCTTGGGGTTCACCCATACCATCGTATGCGGTAGATCAATTTTAACGGCTCTTGTTACATCGAACTCATAAGGAGCTCGAGGAGCTTGCTCATCGTCCGGATTACGGGGATGGTTTGGTCTCTCATCTCGTTGGTTGGCAGCCTGGGGTTGGGTACCCGGTCGGTTTATCCCAGCGCCGTCAAATTGGTGGGAAGCGGGATTTCGAGGCGCCGCTTGATTTAATGATAATCCTTGTATTAACTGTGTGAGTGCATCGAACTTAACGTTAAAATCGTCCCGAAGCTCCGCAATCATTGCCGGAGCGTGCTCATCCTCATGGTCGTCTGCCATGTTTGAACTGGTTGGGGAATAATCCGTGCCAAGCTTAGTGCGCATGAACAACAGGACAAGCAGATATTTTTTTGACAAGATTAATTTTTTTTAAAGTTGGATTTTTGTAATGCTTATCTACTAGGCGAATGAAAACACTTTTTCAGACTTTTGTTCTTAAAAGAAGAAGGAGAATTCTGAGAATTTTTTTTTTGTAATTTTCTGCAGAATTTTTTTTTTGTTTTTTTTACTAATTGCAGTCCAGAAATTTAGATCAAGCCAAAATTTTACGAAAGATAATTTTATTCCCTCCTAATAACTAGGGTAAGTAAATTTTTTTTCTTACAGAAAATAATAAGTAGAATTTCCAGAATTTTTTGTTTTGAATTTCGCAGAAAAATGAGGATTTGAGGCCGCTATTCGCAGACCGGCGAAATTTTATTTTTTTAATTTTTTTGAGCGATTGTGAGTGCCGGCGTTCTAAGAAAACCTAAGGAATGCGTCAATTAAGAAATTGACACGAACCTGGCTCTGATACAAAATTGATGTAGGCCCGACCAAGGCGATCCTACACGGATAGCGAATCGACGACTCTCGTTACGTTCTACGCCCTCTTTACTACACACTAACGAAACGCAGCAATCACAATAGATTTTATTTATCTCTCGCGCTATCGTACGGGTAGCCGCACCGCAAATGGTTCAGAGAATGGCTATTGGCCAAAATCCTCTCCGTCTAAAAGTAACAATATTGGTTCTGACGAGCTTTGAGTTGTACCAAAATACATCCACCAAAGAAATCACGATTCGAAAGTGGTAGGATCTATCCCAACTAGAAAAAGTGCGAGGGTCGCCAATCATCTCGAGAGTTATCGGAAAACCAAACGCAAATCACAAATCAACTATGAGAAATACAACGAAAATTAAGTGTTCGAAAATTCACGCAAAAATCGTCCACCACAAGACTATCAAAGAAGGGAAAATCTCTTGAGTAGGAATTTTTGTTACCCCTCTCGGACACGTAGATCTGAGACATTGGATCCACAAGAAATAATCTCCCTTCCCTCGAGATCCACGGAAATCGCACCAAGGATGAAGAACAGGCCCGTTTTCCCCGCTTCACGCCGTAGAAGATCACCCAAGCCTTTCTTCTTGCACGTGAAACTTTTAAGAGATTATTAGGATGGAGCCGTGGATGAGAGGAAAACTAGAGAGATAAAAGGTGGTGGAGGAATAGTCTTGAAGAGAGAATAGGAAGAAAGGGAGAAGAGAGAGAGAGGGGGGCGACCGAAACCTAGAAGCAAGAGGGAGCCTCTTTGGGCGGCTGCAATGAGAAAGGGAGAGGGAGAGGGAGAGAGGAGATTTATGTTTAGGAAGAAAATCTTGATTTGATTTCAATAATATTCTAAATGACATAGATAGAGTTTTGGCCTTATATAAGGCTTACATCCAAGGGGCTATTAGCAGCCTATAACAGTGGCTAAACGCACACCACAAGTTCAAAATGACAGAAATAAAATAGTTAAATGCAAACCACTTAAATGGATAAATGCAGACCATAAACTAGCAAGATTGTAGCCGTGACCGCTACGGCGCCACAAGTCTTTGGCCGACGGATCATCATCATCATCTTCCGTTGCTACCCCATGATCACCAAGTGCGCCATGGACGTCATCTTCATCACCAAGTTGGTCGTCGTGGTGGCCGTCGCCATCAATGCCTTTGGGGGCTCCCCATGCTGTCATGTTTGTTTTGTGGATGGTATTCCTATTTCCTGTGTGATTGGTGCTTTGATTTTGATTGTGTACAGGTGGAGTATGCCCTTAAGTTGAGCATTGCAATCTGGGTAAATCGCACGACCGTGCGATTATTGTTAACGCACGATCGAAGCAATCGTGCGATTTACTCAGTGATGTTTTTGATGATGCTCATCATGCGTTTTCCTTAACGCACGGTGGAATCCAATCGTGAGTGAAGGAAATCGCACGACCTACCTAGAAGCTGGCAAAGTCTGAGTCCTGTCCCTCCCCGTGCATTTTTGGTCACGCATGATCATTCCGCTCGTGCGTAAACAAAAACGCACGACCTTCCAGTAGCTCCAGGCGCTGGTTAGCTCTGTCAATTGCACGCCCCAAAATGCACGGTCGTGCGTTTAGATCGTGAATTTCTTAAAATTAACGCCTCTATTTAAGCGTGTAGGATCGACCGGCCTAAGGGGGTTTAATTCGTTCTTTTCATTCGGGAGCCGTCGGGAGGAGTGGTAGAGCTCCAGTTTCTCCATCAACGGAGCTCCACCTTAGGAAAGAAGCTCCGGCCACCATTTCTTTGTGGAACTCTCGCGAGAGCTTCGCCTTCGGCCACCGCCATTGTTGCCGCCTCTCAAGCTCCGTTTTCGTCCAGTGTGTGCTGCATTTTGGGAAGTTTCTGGTAAGAGTTCTACCAGCAAAGACCAGCGAAGAAGACAGGCTCAATAGAAGGAATCAACGACTCCTATCTGTACCTCGGAATTCAACTGTGGACCGAGCTTGGACAAGGACTGACAACCCTTGAGTCCGGCCGCGAATCCCGGCAAGCCTTCGTACTCGGTTGTATCTCTCCCCCTTCCTTTATTGTAGTATGGTTTATGAACTTGTGGAATGCGGTTATGATGTGTAAAATCCACTGTGCTTAGTTTTATTAATCATATATTTATGCTTGATGATGTGGTTTTTACATCCGTGGTGCGCCTAGTTTATTTCCTCCCTGCTTGTTGTTTGTTTGTGCCGTCGTATCTATTGCTAGGAGCGTGCTGGCTGAAAAGGTGATTGCGACCCTCGTTGCTCTTCCATCCGCTATATTACCCATTTGGGTGATACACCCGAGCGACGTGGTGAAGGCAACCCGCATTTTATTTCCTGTTTGTAGTGTAAAAACACAATCCCCAAAACCCCCGTTTAGCTCGTTTCACCCTTACAGTTATTTTCTCGAACAGAGAATTCACACTCCCAACCTACACTCCTCGAGAGATCCATACTTGGGCACTTGCTCCCATTTTTATTACTTGTGCGAACAGTGCACTTGTCGTCTGCGCATCAAGTTTTTGGCGTCGTTGTCAGGGAGTGCAACTGTCGTGTGTTTTCTTTAACAGGAGAATAGTTGTAAGCGTGTTGTTTTCTTTTGATTGCTTTTTGTTTTTTCTTTTTGTTATGGAAGGACAAAATCCAGATGATATTCAAGATGCTAATCTTGAGACTGAACGGGTGATGAGAGCCCGTTTACGTGAAGAGGCTGCAAGGGAAATAGAAATAATTGATGTTATGGGCCACGTTGTTAATGGTCAAGGTTGTCGAATCCCTTATGAACAGGAAGAGGTCCTCCCTCATGTGCGGACGATGCGTGAATTCACTAACCCTACGGTGCAAAGTATTTATCCAGTGTTTGGCCCGGTTATTGTTAATAACCAATTCGAGATCAAGCCGGCTGAGTTCTCAGAAATCTGCCAAGTGAAGACACTCATTTACATCTTGCTGAGTTCTCAGAAATCTGCGGCACATTCCGCTATGCTGGGATCACCGATTATATGGTTAAGCTCAGGCTGTTCCTGTTTTCTCTTCGGGATAAAGCCAAAGCATGGCTGTACAATATCCCTCCTGGGACCGCTGCTACATGGGATGCTCTTTCGTCAAAGTTCTTAGCAAAGTTCAACCCAGTAGATAAGTTAGTGAATGCTCGACGAGAGATAGCTACATTTAGACATTTTGATCAAGAATCCTTGTCTGAAGTATGGGAGAGATTTGTTGAGCTGTTGTGTAGATGTCCGCAGCATGGTTGTGAGCCCTGGAATGTAGTAGAAATTTTCTATTTCTTGGTAGAACCAAACTATAGAGCGGTGATCGACGCTGCTGCGGGAGGAACAATAATGAATCTGACTCCTGACGAAGCTTTGAGGATTATCCGTGATACTACTTCACATAGCACTTACTGGACTGCTGGAAGGAATGCGCCAAGGGGTGCTAGAAATTTATTTGAGGTAAATGCAGTCATACCACCAAGGGAGACTACACAGCAGGCTTCTGATAATATGGTGATTCTATCAAGATCAACTCCTCCTCCCTGTCACGGACTTGTCCCCTTGACAATGTCGCGTGCGGCCTTAGCTCCTTTCCGCGCCCTTCGCAGTTAACTAAGTCAGCCTTCTCCAATACTAATCATGGCGAGATGAAGATGAGTAAGTGAACACTTGAAAGAGAGAGCAAGAGTGAAGAAAGTAAGAATGCTTAGATTGCTTGAATTCTTGGATTATTTACAAATGAGGGGATCTCCCCCTTATATAGGCCCCCAAGGGGTTTCCCTCCAAAAGATGGAAGTATCTAGAATTCTCTACCTCTTTCTTGTATCTACATCTTTCAAGAATCTTCTAGACTAATCTTTAGAATTCTATGTACAAGAATATTCTCCAAGATCCTAGATTTCTCTAGAAGTCTCCAGAGACTAACCCCAAGTCGTGACATCCTCCCCCACCTATCCTGGCGACGCCCTCGTCGCCTCGTACTGCTGGATGATGTCCTTGAACTGCCAGAGATCTTCTATGGATTCCCATGTTGCTTCGGACTCTGGCCTTCCCCCGTTGCTTGCCTTGCCGGACTTTAGCAAGAGGTTTGAGTTGCATACCGATGCATCAGACTTTGCGATTGGAGGAGTGCTAATGCAAGATGGTCACCCCTTAGCTTTCGAAAGTCAGAAACTCAACGAGGCGGAACGGAGATACACCGTTCAAGAGAAGGAGATGACAGCCATCATCCATTGCTTGCAAGTGTGGAGGCATTGTCTACTTGGGGCACAGTTCACCATCAAGACGGATAATGTGGCAACAACTTACTTCCAGACACAGAAGAAGCTGACCGCCAAACAAGCCAGATGGCAAGATTTCTTGGCAGAGTTTGACTTTGTGATGGAGCATAAGGCGGGGAAAACCAACGTGGTGGCTGACGCACTAAGCCGCAAAGCTGAGCTAGCCGCAATGTCCACAGCTAGTGGGGAGTTGTTGGACAAAATCAGGCAAGGGTTGAAGGAGGATCCTCTTGCCATGCAACTCTTGGAGTTGGCCAAGGAGGGCCAAGCTAGAAGATTTTGGGTAGAGGATGAGCTACTCTACACCAAAGGGAGGCGATTATACATCCCAAAGTGGGAAAACCTGCGGAGGGATCTCATCAAGGAGTGCCATGACACCAAGTGGGCTGGACATCCGGGACGGAAACGCACTTTGGCTTTGATGGAGGAGTCATACTTCTGGCCAAGGATGAGGGATGAAGTGGAGTTATATGTGAAGACTTGTCTTGTTTGCCAACAAGACAAGGTGGACAACAAGCAGCCTGCAGGATTATTGGAGCCATTGCCTATAGCGGAGCACCCTTGGGAGTTGGTGACGCTTGACTTCATCGACGCGTTACCAAAATCGGAGGGGTTCGGATCGATCTTGGTGGTAGTCGATCGTTTCTCCAAGTACGACACGTTCATCCCTAGCACAAGGGATACTAGCACTGCTCTCCTCGAGTAATCCTTGATGAACCTGCGATAGTAGTTCACCAAGCCAAGAAATGATCGTAAGTCTGGTACCTTCGTTGGCGGTTCCCATTCATCAATTGCCTTGATCTTTGCCATGTCCATCCGCAAGCTCCCATGCCCGATGACATGACCAAGAAAGTGTATCTCTTCTTGTCCAAATGAGCATTTGGACTTCTTCACATACAGCTCATTCTCCCGCAACACTTGGAAGACTCGGCTAAGATGCTCCACATGCTCCTCGATGGTGTTGCTATATACCATAATATCATCCAAGTATACCACCACAAACTTGTCCAAGTAGGGGCGGAATATTTGGTTCATCAACGTGCAGAAAGTAGCTGGTGCGTTAGTTAAGCCAAAAGGCATCACTAACCATTCGAATGCTCCATACCTCGTGACACATGTGGTCTTCGGCTCATCTCCTTCCGCAATCCGCACTTGATGATATCCCTTTTGCAAATCCATCTTGGAGTAGATCCTTGCACATCCAAGCATGTCAAAAAGATCAGCAATGAGAGGAATAGGATACTTGTTCTTTACCGTCACCTTATTTAGTGCCCGGTAGTCTGTGCACAACCGCAACGATCCATCCTTCTTCTTTTGAAATAGCACCGGGGCACCAAATGGCGCCTTAGACGGCCTGATCATTCCTGATTCCAGCAAAACTTGGAGTTGCTTCCTCAACTCCTCTAGTTCAGGGGGAGCCATCCGGTATGGTGCTTTAGCTGGGGGCTTCGTCCCTGGCTCCAACTCAATTTTGTGATCCACCTCCCGCCGAGGTGGTAGCTTCAATGGAAACTCCGCGGGCATGATGTCTTCATTTCTTGCCAACACGTCCGCAATGATAGGAGGCACCTCCTCCCTCATGTCAACATCTTCCTCCTTTATGGTGGCCAAGTATGTTGGTTCACCTTTCTTGAATCCTTTAGCCAACTGCATGGCCGATAACTATTTCGGCCCCTCTTTTGCTGGTCCTTGCACCGTAGGAACCATGCAAGCATTTCCTTCCTCCCAGATGCAAACTGAGCGATCCGCCGACATGACGATGGCTTGCATCTTCTCCAAGAAGTCCATTCCAAGAATGACCTTGAAGTCATCCATGGGTGCGATTGAGAAGTCCACCCGGCCCTTCCAGGTGCCCATGCATTGCTCTACATCGCGTGCGACTCCTTCAAGTGGTTTTGCCTGACCATTCACGGTCTTGATCCAACCTCCGCCCTTCACAACCTGCAAGCCCAACCTCTTTGCTTCTCCTTCGGTCATAAAGTTGTGGGAAGCTCCTATGTCGATCAAGGCTTTAGTAGCCTTCCCCTTGACGACCGCTTCCACATACATCAGCCCCTTGCTTGATGCGGCTTTCATTGGCTGCACATTCAAAGCATTTAGTAATTGCAATGAACTCATTTGAGAAGTACCTTCTTCGGGTGGAGTAGTATTCTCCGCCATAGCTGCCAATGACCCGA
This sequence comes from Dactylorhiza incarnata, assembly GCA_033032865.1. NCBI lineage: Eukaryota > Viridiplantae > Streptophyta > Magnoliopsida > Asparagales > Orchidaceae > Dactylorhiza > Dactylorhiza incarnata. The sequence continues at coordinate 1,036,503 of JAWHQI010000287.1, read as the reverse complement.
GCTTTGCACAGCTGCTCATAGGATGTGGCCCCTTGCACACATAACATCCGCCTTTGGGTGCGAAGTTCTTCTTCCTTTCCTCGAATTCCTTCCTTGGATCGGGCAAAGTCTTTGATCCTCCTTTGAAGTGCGCCGACTTGTTGTCTCGCCGGTCTCCCCCACCTTTTCCATAGCCCACCTTGTCCTTCTTCTCCTTGATAGGATTTGGTTGACGCTGGAACACAATAAGAGACTCGGCGATGGCAATAGCATCTCGGGTGGTCCTTGGGTCCTTCCTCTTGACCTCTTGTTTCACCCAATTTTGTAGCCCATCGATGAAGTTGAAGAGAAGGATATGTTCGGGGACATCGAATACTTGAAGTGATAAAGCGGTGAACTCCTTGACATAGTCTCCGATGGCGCCCTTCTGTCGTAGCTCCCTGAGCTTCCGCAAGTTCTCATCCTTCACATTTTCAGGGATGAAGTTCCTTCTCAACTCTTGCTTGAAGTCCTCCCAATATCGATCCGGTAGAGTCCCTTTGCAATAACTGCTTGGATTTTCCTCCACCACAAGGAAGCAAGGTCCTCTAAGTAATAACTAGCATGGCGTACCTTTAGTGCCTCGTCTGTGATGTCATATCCTTCCAAGTATTTCTCCATGTGCCAAAGGAAGTTCTCCACCTCCAACGCATCTCGCTTTCCCGCAAACTTCTTGGGTTTGGGCACATCAAGCTTTGCATTTACCATGGCTGCCCCATTCCCACCATTTCCACCATTGGTAGCACCTCGCCTACGCAAGTCATCCACTTCATTTTCAAGACTTGTGAGGCTCTCTTCCAAGTCGCTAATGATAGTATCAAAAGCGCCTTCCGACTTGCCCATAGTTTGCTCCTTGAGAAGGTCGACATCTGCCTGCAACTTCTCTTGTTCAACATGAAAAGTGTCAAAGTACTTACATATTTGGTCCACTTTCCGATGAAGTGCAAGATGCGCTTCTCGTAAGGCTTCAAATTCCGCTAGATCAACCATGTTTTGCTCCGAGCTGGAACAATCGCGACCCTTGCTTTGGTCCCTCTTGTTCCTTCTATCTCTTTTCTCCTCGACTGCCCTGCCGCGCTCATCAATAACGCTTGAGTTGTTGTTCCCTTCCAAAGCCATCTTACTCCTTGCACGAACCACAAACTCGAGTCCAACCTGGGTCAACCTAGGTCAACCTCGCTCTGATACCAACTGTCACGGACTTGTCCCCTTGACAATGTCGCGTGCGGCCTTAGCTCCTTTCCACGCCCTTCGCAGTTAACTAAGTCAGCCTTCTCCAATACTAATCGTGGCGAGATGAAGATGAGTAAGTGAACACTTGAAAGAGAGAGCAAGAGTGAAGAAAGTAAGAATGCTTAGATTGCTTGAATTCTTGGATGATTTACAAATGAGGGGATCTCCCCCTTATATAGGCCCCCCAAGGGGTTTCCCTCCAAAAGATGGAAGTATCTAGAATTCTCTACCTCTTTCTTGTATCTACATCTTTCAAGAATCTTCTAGACTAATCTTTAGAATTCTATGTACAAGAATATTCTCCAAGATCCTAGATTTCTCTAGAAGTCTCCAGAGACTAACCCCAAGTGGTGACATCCCGCTCAAGTTATGGCGATCACATGTCAAGGTTGTGGAAACCCCGGGCATCACACCTACGAGTGCCCCACAGGTGAGCAAACCTCTATTTTTTTGAATATTTCTTTTGATGAGAGTATAAATTTCCTAAATAGTCAAAACCGGTCAGTGCCATTTAATAATATGTATAAACCGGGTGTGAGAAATCATCCGATCTTTTCGTGGAATCAAAACGCTCTTGGCCAACGATGGCAAGGGGCCCAGCATCAATATAATGCTCAAGCCTCCGGTAGCCAGTTGCGGCCACCACACCTGGTTTATGTGCAACCTGCACCGCCGCAAAGGAATAGAGCCTTGGATGAAATGCTGGAGAAGTTCGTCGATCTGGCCCAAACTAGTATGGCTAATCAGACTACTTCCATGAGAAATTTGGAGATGCAAGTTGGCCAACTGGCCCAAGTTCTCTCCGAGCACACTCAGGTTGCTCTTCCTAGTAATACTGAAAAAATTCCCCCGAGAGCAAGGAAAGAGCATCTCAGATGCGAATAATTGTCATAAGAACACGTGTGTAGTTGATTGCAAAATCAATGATGTTAATACATCAACACTATGCGACTCTGGATCGTCTCGCAACATTCTTGCTCTGCAAGATGTTGCGAAATTGAACTTGAATATTAGAATGGACGATCAGTTTTTGCTAGTGCTGGTTAATGGTACTGTGGTTGAGATTGAAGGTGAGGTGAAGGATGTTTATGTTTGTGTGGATGGGACGGTTGTCATCACTGACTTCTAGGTTTTGGGACCCATGGAAAACAAATCTATCCCTATTTTGGGAGTTTCATTCCTGAAAGAGAGTGGGGAAACACTGCATTTTACTGATGGCCATGCAACCTTATCTCCTAAGGTTGAGCAACATTTACCCCCTCCTGGTGCCACTAAGTCTAACAGTGAGTCTGAATTAGTCCCGAATATATACTTATTGGTAGCTAATGATAGTTCAAGTATTATTGAGAACAGGGAATTAGTGTCAAGAAATGCAAAGCCGTTTAAGAAATCATGGAGGAGACTGAGATGGATAATGATGTGAAGAGATGTGGAAGTCCGCAGGGATGGACGAATGGTGCTGCTAATACCGCCGCCTATATGGCAATTGTTGAATCTTCAGAAACTTCTTTTCTTGTGAACAATAAATGTAAAACAGTAAAACAGGTGCGATGCGCAGATCACTCACCCACATGGGAGGGGGAATGAAGCCCCAATTGGAGAATGATGGAACTGAAACTTTGTCTGGGCGAGCATCTGGTGCTCGTTGGCGATCGCCTTCTGTGGAAAAATTATAGCGCGAAAGATTGGAGCACAGAGCTCGCAGGTTCTCCCTCCAGCGTGTGAAGGAAGAGGCTGGGGCAAGGGAGACTACTCTCCCTTGGGCCCAAAATCATTCACCTCTTCTCTTTCTCATGTAGTGAGGGAGGATCATCACAAATCAGCGTATAGCTGAGGAGTGGTGGACCCTTGCCCTCTTCTCTGTTTATCTGCTGATAGTTGTGTTGTTCTGTGCTGTTTTTCTTTTTGTGATGTCTTATTTTGGTTAAAAACTCTTGCTACTATTGCTTAATACAGGTATTATGTCCAGCTTAAGGACGGTAAACAAAAGCGCTGTTGGGAGAAAACCCAAACCTTTTTGTTTTAGTATGCTTTTATGCTATTAGTTTAGTATTATATATGTTGTGCTTGGAGTTTCTCTTTCCTGCAGGTGCGCGACAATTATCTTATTTGGCGGAAGCCGCGACTTTGCTCTATTTTTACAGGCATCGTCTGGTATGCTCACTTGTTGTGCATTAGGTACTCTCTTCCCCTAGCCCTCAATTAAATTTCAAGTTATTTTGTAGTGTTCATGATGATCGTCTGGGGGAAAGATATTTGTTGTACTCAGTCATGTGCTCTATTGCATAGCATGCTAGAAGTCTTTATGCTAGTTATTTTGTAGTGTTCATGATGATCGCTCACCACAGCACCCACTTGAACGCGCACTTAGCCGTAGGTGCGTTTTGAGTTCAATTCATTTCTTTTGTGTGATTGAGAAAATCTCCGTGCTGCCTTAGGATTGTGAGTTGGAATAAAATGTTGACTCATGTAGTGCTCCAAGTTGAGTGCTCATGGTTTGCATAGAAATCCGTGTAGAGTAGATTTCTCTTTATACTTTTAGTTTTATATTTGTTTCAGTTAGCGTAAATGTTGTTTTCTCTACTCAAAATTGGTGAATCTGGTGTGAATCAAATGGTAGCATAGGGATGGTGCAGACGATTGCTAGATTCGTATTGCTTGAGTCGGGAGGAAGGATGAGCTTTCTCGGTGGCTAAGAACTTGCCCCAAGTGACTCTTGAAGCATTGCCATATATAGGATGATTCTAATGCTCGAGCGTGAAGTAGGCCATCATTTTGGACCAGTTGAGCTTGCTTACCTTGCCTATTGCCTTACCCTCGCTAGCCCTTTTGTGCCTACCCCTTCCTATTGATTCAACTCCACCTTCATCTCACCAAAACCTAAAATCCAATCCTAGTTGTGCACCCAAATTTGAGCTTTCATCTTGTTTTATTTTCTTTAAAGGGGTGTTGTTGTGGTAAATTTTATTTGTGAAGTTTGTGGTTAGATTTATTGGAAATTTGCTGAAAAAGAAAAGAAAGAAAATAAAATAGAAAGAAGAATGAAAAGGACAACAAAGGAAAAGAAAAAAAATTTGTTTGAAAAAGTTAAATTGAAAAATGTTGTAAAATTTTAATGTTGGGAGTAGGCGGTGCACAAACCATGTTGTGAATTCCAAGTCTAGGGGTGTGGTGCACTCGCGAACCTTTTAAGGCGGGGGAAGCTCTATTTGTGTGCTCATTTGGGTTTGGTGCTAGCCCTCTCATTTTTCATTTTATATCATACCATAGCCCAAGCCCCATCTCGTACCTAAAGCCCTACTGACTCGCGCTGAGAACTGATCTAGTGTCATGGAGAGAGTGCGAACGAGTGAGCTTATGGTCACCGACACTGATGGATTTTGGTGGAGGCTGTTCCGAACCCTGATCCTTGGTAATGCCATCTTAGTAATCAGTCTATCTTCTTCCTTTGCATGACCGAGCGATTCTCCGTGATTCACATTTTGAGTAGTAGTAATAGACATTTACTATAGTAGAAATATGTAAACTATCTTGTATAATTAGAAATCTATTCTATTGTATTTTTTGTGCACGTGAGCGTGCGACTTCGCATGGCATTCCATATCACAATTTCTATACTAGCTAGCAATTTTCCCCATCTGCATCGAATGGTTTGCTCGGGACGCGCAAATAGTTAAGTATGGGGGTGTGAAGAGTCCCAAATATATAGGGTTTTTTGGACTCATCTAGGCATGTTTCCTCACTCGTGCACTGCCCTTTTAGCATTAAAATGCTCATATTTGCTTTAGCCGTCACTCTATACTTAGTGCACTCTTTTCGCCTATTGGGGTGTGCATTTGCGCATTCTGTGCTGGGGGTATTCCATTGGGGGATCCCCATGCCTGTCATGTTTGTTTTCTAGATGGTATTCCTATTTCCTGTGTGGTTGGTGCTTTGATTTTTATTGTGTACAAGTGGAGTATGCCCTTGAGCTGAGCATTGCAATCTGGGTAAATCACACCACCGTGTGATTATTGTTAACGACTGATCGAAGCAATCGTGCGATTTACTCAGAGATGTTTGTGATGATGCTCATCATGCATTTTCCCTAACGCACGGTGGAATCCAATCATGCGTGAAGGAAATCTCATGACCTACCTGGAAGCTGGCAAAATCTGAGGCCTGTCCCACCCATGCTTTTTTGGTCACGCACGAGCATTCTGCTCGTGCGTAAACAAAAATGCACGACCTTCCTGTAGTTCCAGGAACTAGTTATCTCTATCAATCGCACGTCCCAAAATGCACGGTCGTGCATTTCTTAAAATTATCGCCTCTATTTAGGCGCGCAGGATCGCCCGACCTAAGGGGTATTTTTTTCCTTCTTTTCATTTTGGAGTCGTCGGGAGGAGCGGGATATTGGAACATGGTCTTCCGCATCTCCTAGGTTTGAGAATAACAAATCCTATATGTATTTGATCTTGTGTGTTTAAGTGTGCAGGAAAACAAGTCCACATGACTCAAGGATAACATAAGAAGGTTGCCCCCAAAATTGAGCCGTCAAATCCAACACTCCCACTAGCGCTGGCGGTAGTACCTAGGGCCCGTCGCTAGGGATGATAAGCGCAATTCCGGGAGTACATATAGAAGGAGATAGCGCCTGGCGGTAGCCGATAGCGCAGGCGGTAGCGCGGAGCACAGAAGGCAAGAGAGAAATGTTTCCTCGGATTGAAGATTCTGCCGCGTAGAATATGTCCTAATATGGGATAGCGCCGGCGGTACCACTAGCGTAGGCGCTAGCGCTGAGTCTATAAAAAGGACCCCTTAGATCCGTCTTCATCATCCTCTCCTACTCCAAAATTCCAGATCTTCGTGCCATATCGTATAGAGGAAGGTTCAGAGAGATACTCCCACAAATCCATGAAGGCTTAAGGAGATCTGTGGAGAAGATTTCAACACGCATCATCATCATGACGAAAGACCGCATCGACTACGATCATACTCTGCGGTTCTTCATCTACTTCTCCAAGAGATCCACATAGAGGGAGTTTTTATATTGTTGTCTTTTTATTTCACATCTTTTCTGTAATCGTTTAGTGAACTCGCCTCGTGTTGGCGACTAGGTCTGGGTAGGACATAGGACAGAAACTCGCCTCGCGTTGGCGACGAGATCTATGCTAGGTCTAGGGGGTGCTCGAGGCCATATCCAGGGAAGGGTTGGCTAGAGCGGCTTGAGGCCGTATCCGGGGAAGGAACGGCTAAAGCCAACCGGTTCTTGGGGATACGAGTCGGTATAGAAAACAAAAAGGGTCTTTCATATTTCGCTTTGATTTCTAGCGTCATTGAAATCTAATTTTGTAATCAATTTTATTAATAATAATCATGTCTATCTTTGTGTAATAAAATTGATTTGATCTTCATTTCTCTAAATTGTTTACTATCCTCTCCTTAATTATTAAACAATTTAGATCTTTATTCAAAATCACGATTTTGATCTCTTATCATAAGCAAGTATTTCAAAATATAATATAAGTTTTTAAAACCCTTATTCACCCCCCTCTAAGGGCGCTTACCGATCCAACACGGGAGAGCTCCATTTTTGCCCTCAACGGAGCTCCACCTTGGGATAGAAGCTCCAGCCACCATTTCTTCATGGAAATCTCACGAGAGATTCTTCTTCAGCCACTGCCATTGTTGCCGCCTCTCAAGCTCCATTTTCAGCCATTGTGTGCTGCATTTTAGGAAGTTTCTGGCAAGAGTACTACCAGCAAAGACCAGCGAAGAAGACGAGCTCACTAGAAGGAATTGACAACTCCTCTCCGTACCCCGGACGTCAACCATGAACCGAGCGTGGACAAGGACTAACAACCCTTGTGTCCGATCGCGAATCCCAGCAAGCCTTCGTATGCTCTATTGTATCTCTTCCCCCCTTCCATTGTTGTAGTATGGTGTATGAACTTGGCGATTATTAATCATATCATTGTGCTTGATGTTGTGGTTTTTACATCCGTGGTGCGCCTGCTGCTTGTTGTGTGTTTGTGGTGTCCTAGCTATTGCTAGGAACGTGCTGGGTGAAGAGGTGATTGCGACCCTCGTTGCTTTTCCATCCGCCATATTACCCATTTGGGTGATCCACCCGAGCGACGCGGTGAAGGCGACCCACATTTTATTTCCTGTTTGTAGAGTAAAAACACAATCCCAAAACCCCCCATTTGCTCGTTTCACCCTTACAGTTATTTTCTCGAATAGAGAATTCACACTCCCAACCTGCACTCCTTGAGAGATCGATACTTGGGGACTTGCTCTCATTTTTATTACTTATGCGACCGGTGCACTCGCCGTATGTGCATCAGAGGACACAAGAAGCTCAGCCCTCGATTTATGGGGCCTTACAGGATCTAGGAGCGGATCGGTCCTTTGGCTTACAGGCTGAAGTTGCCATTTGAGTTGGTGAGCTTTCACGATGTCTTTCATGTCTCTTCACTATGGATAGCTCTACTTAAGCCGGAGCAGCACTTCACTTCCACCACGGTCCCGGTAGAATACGATAGTTCAGTCCATCTGGAGCCAGTCCGGTTTGACGATACAGCAGTCTGAGTCTTGCGGAAGAAGAAAGTTCCCTTAGTCAAGGAGTTGTGGTCTAATCATGGACGAGAGGAACACACATGGGAGCCTATGGATCTCATGAAACAACAGTACCTGAGACTCTTCACTTCAGGCACAACCTAAACCCACTAAAGATTTACTTATTTACGTTGTGTAATGAACCCCGTAGACCCGAACTTAAATTTCGGGGATGAAATTATTATTATTTTGTTTATTGGGATTTGTAACATCCCATGTCCTACTACACCCCTTGACTTCAATTAGGGTAGGACAAGTGGTGAGTGAGGTGGGTTTGGGCTAAGTTGTGACCTTAGGTCATATTGAGTTGAGAGAACTCACATGTGGTCCACTAGAGGAGGCAAATCAACCATGGTCAATTTTAGGCTCAAAAGAGGAAATTTTGTGTGCCAAGTCAAAATTGACGGGTCTTCCCATCGATCGATGGGACCATGCTGTCGATCGGCGGCATCAGCTGGGGAAGATATATTCCCTGTATATGTAAGTCAAAATCGACGGGAGCAACCCGTCGATCGACGGGACCATCCCGTCGATTGTCGGCAGCAACTATGTAAGCTGCTTCTTTATATCTTTAAGTCAAAATCGATGGGACCATCCCGTCGATCGATAGGACCATCCCATCGATTATCGGCAGCAGCTATGTAAGCTGCTTCTTTATATCTTTTTGTCAAAATTGACGGGACCATTCCGTCGATCCCGTGGATCGACGGGACTATCCCGTCGATTGTCGGCAGTAGCTATGTAAGCTGCTTCTTTATATCTTTAAGTCATAATCGACAGGGCCATTCCTTCGATCCCGTCGATCGATGGGACCAGCCCGTCGATCGTCGGCAAAAGCTATGTAAGATGCTTATTTATGTAATTAACTCAAATCGATGGTCTATCATGTCGATCGATGGGACCTCCCATCGATCGATAAAACCATCCCGTCGATTGCTGGCAGCAGTTGGGAAAAGCATCTTCCCGAGGCGTTAAGTTAAATATTATTTCTTTATTTATTTCAAGGCTAGTAGGTGGCTTTGGACAATAATAAAATGACACATGGATGTCTTGTCCAATCCAAGCAAGAAAAAGTCATTGCCATTAATTCCTAGTTAGATCAAGCCACCTTTTTTCTCTCTCCTCCCTTCGCCTTGAAATTTCTTTCCCTCTTTCGAAGACTCATCATATTTTATTCTTCCTCTTCCTCACATCCTAAGAAGCTTCAGCAAGCTCGCCGGAGAAACTTGCCGCCATGACGCCCCGACGGATCACCCGATATTAAGCCCCCATTCAGGTCCAGTTTCTCCTCCCCTCCTCTCATTCTAGCTTCCCCCTTCTTCCATTTTCAAATTGAAGCAGAAATGGTGGTTTACCATTTCGGATTTCTATTATTCTTAACCGAAAAACTCCACCGTTGGCTGGAGGAGGAAGATGAACAGAATTCGTTGGATCAACTTTAAGATTCGTGCTTGATCATTATTATACACTTATATTAAATGAGTATTTGTGTCACACTTTGATCAGTTATATGTGGCTTAAAATAAGGTATCTTAGAGGCAGAATTAGAACAACTCTTGAACATGAAAGTTATAGCTGCTGGTCTTACCTTACTAATGAGCATTTAATCACTCAATTTGGAGCCCTGTAGCTCCCTGAGAACCCATTCTTGAGAGACATGTACATAGGGAGCCCTAGACATTTAAAAATTAATTTTGAGAGAAGTATAACTCTAAATGACTTGAAATTTTGGGCATACATGAGTCATGCCATGAAGTACCCCCATCAAAAAACTGGGAGTTTTTGGAGGATATTTTTCTATTGTTTTGATCAATATTCAACTAATCAAATAAATAAAATTTATGGAGTTGTGAAACTCCAAATGACCCCAAATTTGGGTGTCATGCTTGATAGGCCATTTGTAATCTCTGGTTAAAATTTGGAAGCAATTGGACCTCTGCAAGTGGGGTAATTCCACTTGTATATCTTTGTCTATTATGTGATGTGGCGTGCATATAGACAAAAAGGATATTTTGTGTACTTGGAATATATGGCTTTGTGTTAACCTCTTAGATTTTGGCCACACCCTCTTTACGACATAATACATTGTCATAGGAAATATAATGATTGTCGGTAACAAAAATCATAAGTATTTGATAAACTTGAAATATGTCACATTTATGTATTTGTGAAATATTTATGGCTAATACCTTGTGGAAAATTTTGAAACTCTGTAAGATCATTAGGAATTTAATTATGAACCTCTAGAATTTTTGGTAGAATTTTTCGAAGTATTATACATGGTAAGATTTCACATATTCAATTCTTCACACTCTTTAATTTATGAAATATCTATGGTGAAATATTTCTGGAAAATTATGAAATTCTGGATGGGATCTTTTTAGGTGATTATAGTACTCTAGAAATTTTCTCAGAATTTTTGGAAGACATAAATTAGTACTAGATGTGTAAAGTTACATTTTCACCCCTTTTATTTTATTTGGAAATTATGATTATAAATTCTCTGAAAAATTGTGGAACTTTGGAAAATCATGTTATTTTGTCACCTATCACCTCTGGAAGTTTTATTAGCAAGATTGAAATTACTGAAATGGTACTTCCTTTGTAATTTGGAACATGTCCAATGATTTATGAATTTTAAATAGAGGTCAAATTAATTTGAAATATGTTAAAAATCTGGACACTTCCTAAATTATCCAATATGGACATATGGTATGAATTGTGGCTCAATTGGACATGATATGTTAAGATTGCATCATAAGAATCAAATTTAATTCATTGTCATTTTGGACTACAAATAGTAAAAACTAAATGTGATGATTTGATTGGCAAGATCATACAGGAAATCAGTAAAACTTGGATCTTAGCAGTGTTATATCATTTATATCAACCCCTATAAGTTGTAGAATATTTGGAGAACATTCGTACTAGATTTAATGGATAAGAGAGCTTATGTGTTGAGCATCGTTCAAGAGAACGTTTGCTTTAGGATACAGTGAAGGATAAGTCATAAAGCATTTAAGTTATAAGGAGTAATAAGGAGAGTGGGTATTTGGAAATGGGTAGCCACCAATAAAAGTAATTGTCTTGGAAAGGGGTGTTTGGGCTTCAGCCCATCGTATTCCCTAGTACCGTTGTGAGCCCTTCACCAGGTAGACCTCGAGAAGTCCAGGGTTCACACTAAATTTCTAAGTATAACAATAATTAGACAAGAGTAGTCTAACTAAATGAATAACATAGATGGTAAACTTCATCCCAAGTTAAGGGATGAGAAGTGGTACATCAGGACGGGTTTGTCCTGCAAGTTGGATGCTCGAGAAGTTGTATATCCCGACGGGTTGGTCTTGCGAGCTGGAGGCACGGGTTGTGATAACTTGCATGTGCATAATTGGTGGCGGGTCTTTGGTACTGGACCAGTCGTCACACTGATGACAGTATGTTGACTTAGGCGGGTGTGAGGTTTGAGGGCCCAGTAGGTTGTTTATGCTGTGGTATAGAAGACAATCCCTGAAAATGTACACCCGACTTTAAAGACTGGTGGGTTCCAGCAAAGAGTACGCAAGACTCTAGAGTGCACCTAGGATGTGTACAGAGGCGTACGAAGGGTTTAGGCCTGGTGTGTGTATACACGCCTAAGAAGTGGAGGCACCCGCTCCACTGCTGTCGTAGCCACAACGGTGGTACCAGAGAGTGAAGCTAGCTCCAAAAATTGGGAATGAAAGGTCTGTGATCACAGAGTCATGTGTGTGAGTTGCACTCGTATGAATCATATCACAGCATGCATGTCATATCATACATAAACCGAAAAACTCCACCGTTGGCTGGAGGAGGAAGATGAAAAGAATTCGTTGAGTCAGCTTTAAGATTCGTGTTTGATCATTATTATACACTTATATTAAATGTGTATTTTTGTCATACTTTGATTAGTTAAATGTGGCTTAAAATCAAGTACCTTAGAGGCAAAACTAGAAAAACCCTTGAACATGAAAGTTGTAGCTGTTGGCTTACCTTCCTAATGAGCTGTTAATCACTCAATTTGGAGCCCTGTAGCTCCCTGGGAACCCATTCTTGTGAGACATATACATAGGGAGCCCTAGATATTTAAAAATTAATTTAGAGAGAAGTATAACTCTAAATGACTTCAAATTTTGGGCATACATGAGTCATGCCCTGAAGTACCCCCTGCCAAAAATTGGGAATTTTTGGAGGAAATTTATCTATAGTTTTGATCAAAATTCAACTAATCAAATAAATGGAATTTATGGAGTTATGAAACTCCAAATGACCCCAAATTTGGGTGACATGCTTGATAGGTCATTAGTAAACACTTGTTAAAATTTGGAAGAAATTGGACCTCTGCAAGTGGGGTAATTCCCCTTGCATGTCTTTGCTTATTATGTGATATGGTGTGCATATTGCCAAAAAAGATATTTTGTGTATTTGGCATATATGGCTTAGTGTTAGCCTCAATGATTTTGGCCACACCCCCTTTATGACATAATACATTGTCTCAGGAAATATTAGGATTTTTGGGACCAAAAATCCCAACTATTTGATAAACTAGAAATATGTCACATTTATGTATTAGTGAAATGTTTATGGCTAATACCTTGTGGAAAATTTTGAAACTCTGTAAGATCATTAGGAATCTAATTATGTACCTCTTGAATTTTTGGTAGAATTTTTGGATGTATTATACATGGTAAAATTCCACATATTCAATTTGTCACACTTTTTTATTTATGAAATATCTATGGTGAAATGTTTCTGGAAAATTATGAATTTCTGGAGGAGATCTTTTTAGCTCATTACAGTACTCTAAAAATTTTCTCAAAATTTTCGAAAAACATAAATTAGTACTTGCTGTCTAAAGTTACATTTTCACCCCTTTTATTTTATATGGAAATTATGATTATAAATTCTCTGAAAAATTATGGAACTTTGAAAAATCATGTTATTTTGTCACCTATCACCTATGGAAATTTTATTAGCAAGATTGAAATTACTGACATGCTACTTCCTTTGAAATTTTGAACATGTCCAATGATTAATGAATTTTAAATAGAGGTCAAATTAATTTGAAATATGTCAAAAATCTAGGCACTTCTTAAATTATTCAATATGGACATATGGTATGAATTGTAACTCAATTGGACATGATATGTTAAGATTGAATCATAGGAATTAAATTTAGTTCATTCTCATTTTGGACTGCGAACAGTAAAAACTGAATGTGATGATTTGATTTGCAAGATCATATAGGAAATCAGTAAAACTTGGATCATAGTAGTGTTATATCATTTATATCAGCCCCTAGAAGTTGTGGAATATTTGGAGAACATTAGTACTAGATTTAAAGGATAAGAGAGCTTATGTGTTGAGCATCGTTCAAGAGAACGTTTGCTTAAGGTTAGAGTGAAGGATAAGTCATAAAGCATTTAAGTTATAAAGAGTAAAAAGGAGAGTGGGTCTTTGGAAATGGGTAGCCACCAATAAAACTAATTGTCTTGGAAAGGGGGGTTTGGGCTTCAGCCCATCGTATTCCCTAGTACCAATGTGAGCCCTTCACCGGGTAGACCTCGGGAAGTCCAAGATTCACCCTTAATTTCTAAGTATAACAATAATTAGGCAAGAGTAGTCTAACTAAATGAATTACATATATGGTAAACTTCATCCCGAGTTAAGGGATGGGAAGTTGTACATCAGGACGGGTTAGTCCTATGAGTTGGAGGCTCGGGATGTTGTATATAAGGATAGGTTGGTCCTTCGAGATGGAGGCTCGGGTTGTGATAACTTGCATTTGCATAATTAGTGGAGGGTCTTCGGTACTAGACCGGTCTGGAGGACAATCCCCAAAAACATACACCCGACCTTAAAGACTGGTGGGTTCCAACAAAGAGTACGCAAGACTCTAGAGTGCACCTAGGATGTGTACAAAGGCGTACGAAGGGTCTAGGTCTGGTAGTGTGTATACCCGCCTAGGAAGTGGAGGCACCCGCTCCAATGCTGTCATAGCCACAACGGTGGTGCCAGAGAGTGAAGCTAGCTCCAAAAATTGGGAACGAAAGGTCTGTGATCACAGAGTCGTGTGTGTGAGTTGCACTCATATGAATCATATCACATCATGCATGCCATATCATACATAAACCTTAGAACATAATTTGCAGACTCTTATCATATAAATTAGTATGGGCTCTTTTAAATGATAAGTTATAATTCAGGAAATCTTAACTTATGAGTTTGTATGTGCATTCATATAAGTTAAGATACTCAAGTGATGGTAGTATACTTTAATTGTTACTGTACTTGCGCACACTGCTTTACTTACTTACTTCTTTTACCATTCATTATTGCTTACTTGTTTATTCTACTAGTATAGTACCCTGTGATGTATATATCTACTAGTACAGTTTACCTGGTTATGCATATTCTTGCTAGCGTACATTTCCGTGTCACCTGCATTTTGTTATTACTATATTTGTTGTCCTCCGCTTCCTTCCTCCCGCTCGGTACCTAGGAGTCACGGGGGGAGGCGGGGACAAAATTGGCTTAGTCTTATGACTAATGGTCGGTTGTGACCGTAGGAGTCCGAAGAGCTGGAGCACTAGCCGGACGAGGTGGCAGGACTTGAGGAGCAGATGTCGCGCACTACTTCTACTACGAGTCAGGTGATTGATGATGAGAGTGTTTATCTTCTGCATAGAGATGTTGTGAGAGAGTGGATCTTTTTTTATTTTCATTTGGATATGTATCAGGCATAAGCCCTTACTCTCTTCTGTGCTCATTGCTGGACTACTTATATACATTTATGAGATTTTGTGATTGTGGACTTGTTCATTTCTTTTATATACTTCTATTCTCTACTGACGTATAAGTTAAATGATCGTACAAGCCGACAGGATGGACATCTTGCGGTGGCTGCTAACCCGAGTGTTGGTGTCATCCATGAGGCGGCGGTTCTGGGCATAAGGTCCGGGTAACCCTCCTAGTAAGGGGGAGGGGGGTCTTAAAAACTGGTATCACTTGATAAACGATCATAAGAGAAAGAAGTCCACGACACTAGGCCACCCCGCTCGAGCTTTAGTTTTTGGACAAACTAAGCAGCGGAAGCTATAGTATGCCCATGTGTAAAAATCACAGAAATAGTCCATTTAAGCGTTGAGTTAGGCCATTTCTAATACCACCTTACATTTGTGTAGTCCCCGTAGTTCATTGATCCACGGCGTGCGGTCCCTCCTCATCCAACTACCACCCCTTTTTAGCAGACAAAGCTGGGGCATACTCGGACGACTATTCTGGATGCCTTCAGAGCTCAAGAGGCTTTGGCCGCACAACCGAACCCCGGCTCAAATTGGCTAAATGCCTTCAAGAGTTTGGATCCCCCAATGTACCATGGAAAAGAAAACGTAGTGAAGACAGAGGAGTGGCTTGATTCTATTCACGAGATACTAGCAGGAATCAGCTGCCCAGTCAACAGAGTTGTCCCCTTGGCAACGTCTGCTTTGGATGCACATGCCAAAAGATGGCGGAAGTCTTTGTTGGACTCCACCTTTGCATATCGGGAGATGCCAGATTTCTCATGGGATGAGTTTAGTGATGTCTTCTTAGAGCACTTTCTATCTGCCATGGATAGGGATGAGCTAGAAGAGTTGTTCTTGAACCTCCGACAGGGGACTCGGTCAGTGATTGAATACTAGAGGGAGTTCTCCTACCTGGCCAGATTTGCGGGGGTACATGACTTCGATGATAGGAAGTACGCTAAGAGGTTCTATCGGGGTCTCAGGGATTCATTGAGACATGCTCTACTTTTCATATCGCATGACACGTCTACCCAGATCATCGAAATGGCCAAAAAGCTGGAGGCAGACAATTTGATGGTACAAAGTAAGGGAAAGAGACTGGCCGACGGATCATACCTTCGAGCGAGTAATAGGGGCCCACAATGGAGCAGAGTAATGAGTCACAGAAGAGGTGGGGAACGTCCTCGTCCCAACTTCAGACCAGAGAATCAGCCTCCTACAGTGATGGCTCCTCCACCACTACGGATCTAGGATCTAGGGTGGCAGGATGATCAGGGTCGTAAACTAGTGATATGTGATGGGTGCCACCAGCCGAGGCACATCATAGCTAACTACCCTAAGCAGTTTCTTCTTCTTCCTCCTCCTCCTCCTCCTCCTCCTCCAGCAGCCCCTCCATCACAGCAGGGCCGAGGTCGAGGACGAGGTCGGGGCTGAGGACCTCATGGCAAAGGCTGACGGCCAGAGAAGATGTATGCTCTCCAGAGCAGATGTATGCTCTGGATCTCTCAGAACCCCGGTGTAACACCCCAGTTTTGCTGATCTGAGAGTTAACGCCGCGCATTAGGTCTTCTTCGCTGAAAACTTCCGTAATGGCAGATTTTTCTTAACGCACGATCGTGCGTTTTTCCTGACGCACGATCGATCCGCCCGTGCGTGCTCTTCGGTTAGGAAAATGGTGTTCCGAGTTTGTTCATGCATTTTAATGCACGGTCGTGCGTTCGACCGTGCGTTCGCAAACTGACGAAAACAGATCCGTAAACAGCAAAATCTAGCCGTCCATTTGGTTTAGATCTTGATCGGACGGCTGTGAGGGGCTCGTGGGAGAACCGTAAGTAGGGCTGAGAGGGTTTTCCCTCTTCTTTTTTCTTTCCATCGTGGGTTTTGAGGGTTGAGAGAGAGAAGGCGTTTAGAGGAGGAAGAGAGGTTAGATCCCGTTATTGTTGGAGCTTCGGAGCTCCATTCGCCGATCCGAGACTGGCAGCACGTAGGGGACGTCGAGGCGCTTCTTCTCCTCCATTCTTTTTCAAGTTTCCCATGGCTAGGAGGAAATATTAAAAGGTAACGACATTTCTCCTCCCAGTCTTTAGGATGCGTGCATGGCATCCCTTTTTCCTCTCAATTTTCTACATTTTGGCACCGGATTCGTCGAGTGAGAGGGATCCGGGTCGCCTTGGTTCAAGAGGAACCATCGGGTTGATTGAGTCCGTCCCCGACATGATTTGCACTAGAAATCTGATTCGTTAGTGGATTAGGCATTGTGGGTGAAGCCGGTTTCACGACCGTTGGTCCGATTCGGTGATGTTGATTGACGCACATTTTAGGGGTTTGGCTAGAAATCCGATTACAGCGAAAACGTCGTCGTGATGCCCTTGTATTTTTGTATGAGAACGAATGTTGGTTGTGGGCGGGAAATATTGTGCGTGAGTTATGGCTTGTGATGCCTGTTTGTACTGTGAAGGCGTGGAATTGCCCTGTGGTCGGCTGGCCCACTTGTGATATTGCAAGTCATGTGTGGAGGGTGACCGGGCAAGACAAGTACCCCCTATTGTGGTGATTGTAGTGAAATTGATGAGATTGTATGAGATTGAGAATGCCTTAGAATGAGGACAAGCCTGATGGCGCTGTGAGCCATGTGCGGGTGGGGTCCAGGCACGAGTGCCTAACATCGTTGCTGCTTGATGCGATGATGGAGGCAAGAAAAGGTGAGCCGATGGATGAGCCCGATGGCATGGTGGGCCAGGCGTGGTGGGATCACGGCATGAGTTCTTGGCATTGGGCTACGATGCCCTTTGGGGGAAATGATGAGTACCCTATGGTTGTGATGTGATGGATGATGTATGATGATGTGTTAGATTCATACGCATTAGGGTGCCTTACGTGAAACCCAGGTTTGCATTCGTATTTGCATTTGTAGGCCCCTTTTTATTACTTGCTCAACATAGAAACGTGGATGATGGTTATGACACTAATGCCTGTTGTTTATGTTGCTTTTCTTTATATACATGTGCATATGAAGTGTTGACTTGCAGGGTGATGTAGTTCCCCAGGGTCCGCTAGGACGGCCGGGAGGAGGAGTGTTGTTACACCGTTTGTGGTCAGCCATAGCTGACCCTCGTTTACCGCTCTTTGTGATTTGATTGTAGGCCAAGGATCGCAGGCCGGAACTAGCTCGCAGGCCAAAAAGGCCTAAAGCCTCATGAAGTGTTTATTTTGCTTTCCTACATTCTAGTACTTGTCTTTTCTTGTTTTCGGCTTGCATGCCGAGGTAGCTTAGGAGAGCTAGTTTTTCCCTTTTTGGGATTTCCTGATTGTGGTGAATGTTTGATGATTTAGACATTGGTTTTGTAAGGCCTTAAGGCCGGTTTTACTCCTATGTAGTTGTGGACAATCTCTGTGTTTCTTAGTTTTGCTTCCGTTGTGTTATCTGAGTTTTGAGTTGGGTAGTATATCATCTTTTAATACTGAAACTGTGGCGGTTATATGCTGTGGGGTCCCGGCCGGACCTATATTATATAGTCATTACAAGGGAGGTGTTACAATTTGGTATCAGAGGTAGGTTGAGTATTCTTGCGAGGTCTAGTGTTTTCGGATCGCGTAAAGAGATTGTCCACATAGGAGTATTGTGCGGGATCATGAGTATCCAAGTGTTCGAGTCTCGCGAGTAGAGCTTGATTAGTTTGTTTCCTAGCTTGTGCTAGGATGTTGGCGACAATGCAGGGACGTCGAGGAGGCAGGAGGAGCCTATGGGGAGCAGTGCTACAGCTCCGGGCCTCATGATTGTGGGCATGTCTCCGGGCGATTTTTGTCGTATGCTAGCAGAAGCTTTGGTGTCAGCTCTAGCGGTGAGAGTGTCGTCGGTTGCCACGCTTGTCGCACCAGATGGAGCTCGAGAGTTGACAGTTCCTAGAGCGTTGGAGAGATATTCTGACCATGCCCAAAGTAGAAAGGACGTTGGAGCAGAGCGATGTGATGGTGAACCTTCCAAATCACAGTGGAAATCAGAGGGAAGCCGAGGAAGGAAAAGATTTCGTTCCTTTAAGCCTAGTGAGAGAAGCGGTGCAGCTTCTAGGGAGATCCGCTCTAAAAGACCAATGTCATGCTTTAAGTGTGGCAAGGTGGGCCACATCGCTCGGTTCTGTTCCGAGGGTGGAGCTGAGTCGGAGCAGGGGCTGGAACAGTCGGTGCGTTCCGGTCTTAGTTATGTGGAAAAGGGAAAATCAGTGGAGTCGGGCGCTTCACGCTTTCCTCCGGTGCAGCCTAGTGATTCTACCCTTGGGCAGCAAGAGACATTTCGTCAACCCGATGTGACGGCAGGTACGAAAAGTTTAGATTTTCGTTTGTTATCTTAAAGCTGTTTGTGACCTTTCGTATTTGTTGTGCGCGTATCTAGGTTTCGTGCTAGTCTTTGGTTACCCCTCTCGAGTGTCGTTCGACACGGGAGCGTCACACTCTTTTCTTGCGGGAAGCTTTACCCGGGGCATCAGTGTTGAGTCTGTCAAGGTAGAGGTGGTACTGAGCGTGCGCATGTCGAATGGGTCTTTCATGACCACCGTGAGGGAAGGACGCATCGTGTTACAAATTTGTGATTGTGATTTCGAGTTGGTAGCAGCGATTCTGCCACTAGCCGAATTTGATGTTATCTAAGGGATGGACTGGCTTGCAGAGCAGCGAGCTAGTATCGACTGCTAGTTGAAGGTGGTAACCCTGAGAGGCACAGGTAGAGCAGAGGTCAAGTTTGAAGGCCTAAGCGGAGTGGCTTGCTCCTTGATTTCCGCCGTGCAAGTGAGGCGTGTGGTAAACCAAGGAGGCGAGGCATTTATAGCTTTGTTGGAGACTCGCTCCACAAGGTTGGCTTTTGGAGATATTTCAGTGGTGGAAGAGTTTGAGGATGTATTCCCTGAGAAACTTCCGGGAGCACCTCCTCAGCGTGAAATCAATTTCTTTTTCTTCGATAGAATTGGTACCGGGTGCGAGGCCGGTGTCGCATCCTCCGTTTAGGATTGCACCGAAGGAACTGGCCGAGCTTAAGGTTCAGTTGTAAGAATTGTTAGAGCAAGGGTACATTAGGCCCAGCTCTTCGCCATGGAGTGCGCCGATTTTGTTCGTAAGGAAAAAGGACAGAAGTATGCGGTTGTGCATTGACTACAGTGAGCTAAATAAGTTGACCGTCAAGAATAAATATCTGATTCCTCGAATTGATGATTTGTTTGACCAGTTAGTGGGGTCGGTGGTGTACTCCAAGTTGGACTTGAAGTCGGGGTACCACCAGTTGAAGATTCGAGAAGAGGACATTGCCAAGACAGTGTTTGGGACTCGGTATGGCCACTTTGAGTTTTCGGTGATGCCGTTCGGACTGACGAACGCGCCATCTGTGTTCATGGATTTGATGAACAGGGGTTTTCGACCGTTTTTGGATTCGTTTGTGGTGGTGTTCATAGATGATATCTTGGTATATTCAAAATCGGAAGCGGAGCATGACTCTCACTTGAGGCTAGTATTACAGACTCTAAGGGAGAACCAACTTTATGCTAAGTTCTCAAAGTGCGAGTTTTGGATCGAGAAGGTGGCATTTTTGGGTCACGTGCTCATTGGAGATGGGGTGGCGGTAGATCCGGCGAAGATTGAAGCCATTAGGGATTGGCCTGTTTTGAGAACCGTGGCGGAAGTCTGGAGTTTCCTTGGACTAGCCAGATATTACAGAAGGTTCGTGGAGAACATTTCATGGATGGCCTTGCCCCTCACCACTCTTACTCGCAAGGACCAAAAGTTTGTATGGACACCGGAGTGTGCCCGTGCGTTTGAGAATTTGAAGGAAAGGTTGATGTCTGCTCCAATCCTTATTCTTCCTAGTGGGACGAAAGGATTTCAGATTTTCAGTGACACATCAGGTTGCGGTTTGGGTTGCGTGCTGGTGCAGCACGACAATGTGATAGCTTATGGGTCAAGGCAGTTAAAGACTCATGAGAGGAATTACCTCGTCCATGATCTAAAGTTGGTGGCGGTAATCTTTGCGTTAAAATTGTGGTGGCACTACGTTTATGGTGCAAAGGTGGAGATCTTCACGGATCACAAGAGCCTGAGGTATCTCCTAGACCAAAAGGATCTTAATATGCGGCAGCGTAGGTGGGTCGCGTTCCTTGGGGACTACGATGTGGAGATTCATTATACGCCAGTTAAAGCTAATGTGGTGGCGGATGCCTTGAGTAGGAAGTACTCCGGGCAAGGTAATTGGATCGAGGCTCATGACGAGCATTTGGTGCGAGACTTGGAGTCTCTTGACATTGCTTGTGTGGCTAGAGGTGAGTCTAGCGTGGCTCGGTTGAACTGGATTGAAATGCAGTGTGATATAACAGATCGAATCCGAGAGGTGACTAGTGCAGACGAAGAGTGCCAGCAGTTGGTGTTGGAAGCTCAGAAAAACGAAGACAGTGCTTTGGAGATGGTCGGTGGAATTTTGAAAAGAGACGAAAGGGTTTGTCTTCCGCACTTTGGCAAGCTCCGAGAGGAGTTGATGTTTGAGGCTCACTTTACGAAGTACTCCCTTCATCCAGGTAGTACAAAGATGTACTTGGATATGAAGAAATCCTTTTGGTGGGCTGGGATGAAGCGGGATGTAGCTGAGTATGTAAGCCGGTGTCAGACTTGCGCTTTAGTGAAGGCTGAGTGCCAATGACCCGGCGGGTTCTTGAAGCCTCTTCATATCCCCGAGTGGAAGTTCGACGATATCTCCATGGATTTTTGTGCATGGCTTGCCTCGATCGCAGCAGGGTAACGATGCGATTTGGGTGATAGTGGATCGCCTGACCAAGGTGGCTAACTTCATTCTGAATCAGAAAGGTGATGGCGTGAAGAAGCTCGTGGAACTTTATGTTCGAAATATTATGCGGTTGCACGGGATTCCTAAGAGCATTGTTAGTGATCGCGATGTGCGGTTCACGTCGAAGGATTGGAGGTTAGTGCAGAAAAGTTTAGGCACCAAACTCAAGTTTAGTGTCGTGTTCCATCTGCAGACCGATGGTCAGACGGAGCGAACAAACCATACATTGGAGGATATGTTGAGGATTTGTGCTCTTGACTTTGGTAGGAGTTGGGAAGATCACCTTTTCATGGTGGAGTTCGCTTATAATAATAGATTCCAGGCGAGTATCAAGATGGCGCCATACAAAGCATTGTATGGAAGGAGGTGTCAAACGCCGATGTCTTGGGCAGAGGCGGGAGACACTAAGCCCTTGGGAAAGCAAGTGGTGGCGGATGCTTGCAAGATCATGCGGACGATTCAGGAGCGCTTGAAGGTTGCTCAGGATAGGCAAGCGAAGTATTTTAACGAGCGCCATAGAAATGTGGAGTTTTTAGTGGGCGGCAAGGTCTACTTGAAGATCAAGCCGTGCAAGGGCATTTCGCGTGTGCGACGACTCAAGAAGTTGAGTCAGAGATATTTGGGTCTTTTCGAGGTTACGGAGCATATTGGCGAAGCAGCCTATCATTTGGCTCTGTCCGCTGAGCTGTGTGGATTACATGATGTTTTCCATTTCTCTGTGCTGAGGAAAGCTTTGGTAGAGCCAAGCGTCGTGGTTGAAGCAGCGGCAATGCAGGTGATTGATGATCTGGGGACGAAGGTTCGTCCGATCTGCGTGGAGGACTCGGAAGTCCGACAGTTGCGTAACAAAGAAGTCAAGCTTGTAAAGGTGCAATGGGACAATTGCGGGCGAGATGAATTCTCTTGGGAGCGTGAGCAAGAGATGCGGGAGGACTTTCCGAAACTTTTTGCATCAGGTATGCATCGCAGTTTTATGTTTCAGTTTTGAAATTTCGAGGACGAAATTCTTTTTAGGGGGGTGGAGTTGTAACACCCCAGTTTTGCTGATCTGAGAGTTAACGCTGCGCGTTAGGTCTTCTTCGCTGAAAACTGCCGTAATGGCAGATTTCTTAACGCACGATCGTGCATTTTTCTTGACGCACGATCGATCCGCCCGTGCGTGCTCTTCGGCTAGGAAAGTGGTGTTCCGAGTTTTTTTGTGCGTTTTTACGCACGTTCGTGCGTTCGACCGTGCGTTCGCAAACTAACGAAAACAGATCCGTAAATAGCGAAATCTAGCTGTATGTTTGGTTTAGATCTTGATCGGACGGCTGTGAGGGGCTCGTGGGAGAAACCTAAGTAGGGCTGAGAGGGTTTTCCCTCTTCTTTTTTCTTTCCATCGTGGGTTTTGAGGGTTGTGAGAGAGAAGGGGTTTGGAGGAGGAAGAGAGCTTAAATCCCGCCATTGTTGGAGCTTCGGAGCTCCGTTCTCCGATCCGAGACCGGCAACGCATAGGGTATATCGAGGCGCTTCTTCTCCTCCATTCTTTTTCAAGTTTCCCATGGCTAGGTGGAAATCTCAAAAGGTAACGACATTTCTCCTCCCGGTCATTAGGATGTGTGCATGGCATCCCTTTTTCCTCTCTATTTTCTGCATTTTGGCACCAGATCCGTCGAGTGAGAGGGATCCGGGTCGCCTTGGTTCAAGAGGAACCATCAGGCTGATTGAGTCCGTCCCCGACATGATTTGCACTAGAAATACGCCCCGTTAGTGGATTAGGCATTATGGGTGAAGCCAATTTCGCGACCGTTGGTCCGATTCGGTGATGTTGATTGACGCATATTTTAGGGGTTTTGCTAGAAATCCGATTACAGGGAAAACTTCGTCGTGATGCCCTTGTATTTTCGTATGAGAACGAATGTTGGTTGTGGGCGGGGAAATATTGTGCGTGAGTTATGGCTTGTGATGCCTGTTTGTACTGTGAAGGCACGGAATTGCCTTGTGGTCGGCTGGCCCGCCCGTGATATTGCAAGTCTTGTGTGGAGGGTGTCCCGGTAAGACAAGTCCCCCCTTTTGTGGTGATTGTAGTGAAATTGATGAGATTGTATGAGATTGAGAACACCTTAGAATGAGGTCAAGCCCGATGGCGCTGTGAGCCATGTGTGGGTGGGGTCCAGACACGAGTGCCTAACATTGTTGCTGCTTGATGCGATGATGGAGGCAAGAACAGGTGTGTCTGTGGATGAGCCTGATGGCATGGTGGGCCAGGCGCGGTGGGATCACGGCATGAGTTCTTGGCCTTGGGCTACGATGCCCTTTGGGGGAAATGATGAGTACCCTATGGTTGTGATGTGATGGATGATGTATGATGATGTGTTAGATTCATACGCATTAGGGTGCCTTGGGTGAATCCCGAGTTTGCATTCATATTTGCATTTGTAGGCCCCTTTTTATTACTTGCTCAACATTGAAACGTGGATGATGGTTGTGACACTCATGCCTGTTGTTTATGTTTCTTTTCTTTACATACATGTTCATACGAAGTGCTGACTTGCAGGGTGATGTAGTTCCCCGGGGTCCGCTAGGACGACCGGGAGGAGGGGTGTTGTTACCCCGTTTGTGGCCAGCCATAGGTGACCCTCGTTTACCGCTCTTTGTGATTTGGTTGCAGGCCGAGGATCGCAGGCCGGAACCAGCTCGCAGGCCAAAAAGGCCTAAAGCCTCTTGAAGTGTTTATTTTGCTTTCCTACATTCCTGTCCTTGTCTTTTCTTGTTTCTAGCTTGCATGTCGAGGTAGTTTAGGAGAGCTAGATTTTCCCTTTTGGGGATTTCATGATTGTGGTGAATGTTTGATGATTTGGACACTGGTTTTGTAAGTCCTTAAGGTCAGTTTTACTCCTATGTAGTTGTGGACAATCTCTGTGTTACTTAGTTTTGCTTCCGCTGTGTTATCTGAGTTTTGAGTTGGGTAGTATATCATCTTTTAATACTGAAACTATGACGCTTATATGATGAGGGGTCCCGGCCGGACCTATATTATATAGTCATTACATGGGAGGTGTTACACCCGGAACCCTGAAGAAATCATTACAGGTACTTTGTTGTTTTTCCTTTATGATTACTTAGTACCTTTCAAAAACCATAGTTGTATTTTAATTTATGACCCAAACAACAAAACCACACAGGTATAGTGCTTGTCTGCTGCAAACCCGCATACACTCTATTCGATACAGGTGCCTAGCATTCGTTCATCTCAGAGAAATTTGTAGACGACCTAGACCAAATAACGCACTTTGAGGGCATCCAGAGGAAGGTACGACTTCCTTACGGGTCGGAGATAGCAACATGTGCCAAGTGCAACATGAACGTGGAGATTGGAGGAAAGATATTCGAAGTGCCGACAACGCTTTTGAAGATGCCAGATTTTGTCCTAATTCTGGGCATGAACTGGCTGCACTGGAATAATGCTAGGATCGACTGCCCAACAAAGAAAATTGTGCTGAGGCATGGAGATTCTGAAGTAGTGATCGAGGGTACTAAACCCACCTCCCATCTCTAATTATCATTTGTTGAGGCTGTCAAGGCTCACGAGCAGGGAGATGAGGTGTACCTAATCTGTTTTTAAATGGCGGAGACGGAGGTATCCATAGCACATATTCCAGTGGTTAGAGACTTCTCTGATGTATTTCCAGAGAAATTACCCGGACTACCCCCGTCTAGGGATACAGATTTCCAGATCCAATTGGTGCCAGGAGTAAGGCCGGTATCTCGGGCACCATACCCGATGGCACCAAAGGAGCTAGCAGAGTTCAGGACCCAGCTTTAGGAGCTGGTGGACTCAGGATTTGTTAGGCCGAGTTCATCGTCATGGGGAGCACCAGTATTATTCGTAAAGAAGTATGGGTTGCTATGACTCTACATTGATTACCGAGAGTTGAACCGGCTGACAGTATGGAACACATACCCGTTATCTAGGATCAACGAGTTATTTGACCTGTTGCAAGGAGCCTTCGGATTCTCCAAGCTCGATCTGAGATCTGGATATTTCAAGTTGCAGATTCGGGAGGAGGATATCCTGAAGATGTCCTTTAGTTCCCTCTATAGGTTTTATGAGTTCACGGTGATGCCCTTCGGGATCACGAATGCTCCCTATGCATTCATGAGCTTGATGAACAATGTATTTGAGCCCTACCTGGATAGATTTGTCATAGTATTCATTGACGATATTTTGATCTACTTCAAGACGATGAAGGAGCACACCCATCACTTGGCTCAAGTCTTGGGCAAGCTGCGACAACACCAAATGTATGCAAAGTTCTGGAAATGTTAATTCTGGCTACAGGAGGTGGCATTCCAAGGACACGACATTAGTGGGGCCGGGTTGGCAGTGGACCCGACCAAGGTACAAGCAGTGAGAGATTGTCCATTGCCGAAATCGGCCTCAAATGTCCGCAGCTTCCCGGGTTAGAAGGATATTATTGAAAGTTTGTGCAGGGGTTCTCAAATATTGCACTTCCCCTCACGTCCTTGACGAAGAAGGATGTTGCTTTCACGTCGACGGAAAAGTGCGAGACAACATTCCAGGAGTTGAAGGACCGACTCACCTCATCCCCCATCCTTGCCCTCCCATCTAGGAAGGAAGGTTTCCAGATCTACACCGATGCATCTTATCAGGGGATGTGTGCAGTTCTCATGCAACATGGTCATGTGATAGCATATGCTTCAAGGCAACTGAAGAAGCATGAACAAAATCATCCGGTACACGATCTAGAGCTTGGTGCGGTGGTCTTCGCCTTGAAGATTTGGAGGCATTATCTGTATGGGATTCATTGTGAGATCTTCTCTGACCACAAGAATCTCAAGTACATCGACACCCAAAAGGATTTGAACCTACGCTAGCGAAGATGGCTAGAGTCTGGTGCGATAATGACTATACCATGCACTATCATCCAGGGAAGGCGAACACTGCAGCAGATGCCCTGAGCAGGAGGGCAGGCACTTCTGGATAGGAGCCCCAGATGATGTCCATGGAGCTGGTGAGGATGCTATAGGATATGCATATTACCTTGGTTTCTAAGGCGGAGCCCGAACCCCACAAGGAGTACTTTGAATCCCTGAGCATCACCTATGATATACGAGACCGCATCAGGGCACAACAGAGGCCTGATTCAGCTCTAGAGCCTGTATTCAGAGCCTTAGAAGAGGGCAAGTCAAAGGATTATTCACTGCACAACGATATCATTCATTTCTGGGGTCGTGTCTACATACCCGCAGGAGGTGGGATCTGGGAAGAGATGTTGGATCTTGTGGCGCCCTTAGAGGGGGGGGGGTGAATAAGGGTCTTTTTAAATTATGATTTTTTACTTAAGAATTTTTCACCAACTTTCACTTTTCTTAAAAATAATTAATCGAAATTTTCCAAACACAAATTTTATATTAATAAATACTCAATTAATTTTCAATAAAGTAACATTCATAATTTTATTAAATATGACAAAGACATACATGAACATAACGATCTTAATAAAGCTTAAGATCAAGGCAATAATGGTAAAATAAAACTTTTACAATTTTACCGGTCCTTCTACTAAGGAACGGAAGGCTATGACTTATCTTTCCCTAGACCAAGCCCAAGCCTATCCTCTAGATCTTCCCAAGATCTAGACGTACCACACAAGGCCACGAGTTCCCACCAAGCCACGCAAGGACTTGGACGCTCCGCACAAGGAAGCGATTTTCCCTACCAATACAAAGTAAAATGTATATAAATGAAAATACAAGATAAAATAAGAACTCCCTAGAAATTCAGATCTTTGAAAGGAAGGTTGAAGCCTCGAGATGATCGTTGATGTAGAAGCGCGTCCGATCTCGTCTTCAATTTCAAACCTTCTCATCACAAATGGGAGTTCTTGAGGTTCTGGAGCTCTCTGGTTCGTATGCACTCAGGAAGGAACTTAGAATCTTCAAAGCTTAAAATCTACGTAGTTCTGAACCCTTTTAATAAAAGAGAGCTGTCGGATTTCCGATAGCTAGCTATCGGAAATCCGTTATCTCCAGAGGCTGCCACGTGTCCCACTAATTCAAAGTTTCTGCGCGAAGTGGAGGTCGTGGTTGAGATGTGGGCTGTCGGATATCCGATATCTCTATCGGATATCCGTTAGCTTGCGTAACTGCTGCATGTCGTGGAGTTACGGGAAGATCGTGCACTGTCAGAAATCCGTTAGCTAGATGTCGGAAATCTGTTAGCTAGCTGTCGGAAATCTGGTACTGCTGTCGGAAATCCGATAGCTCCTCTTCATTTTTGCCGTCCGAAACTTCTCCAGACTGTAGATGGAGTCGTTCTCATCTCCGAAATGGGGTGGCACGTTCCATAACTCTTCCTGGATTGAAAGTTATTGTTGTTTGAAGTTTAACATACAAAACTCGTCATTTTGTCTTTTTGATCCATGAACGAGGACGTGTTTCTTTATTTAACATGTATCACCTGTACACTATAAACACACAAAAGAGTAGATCAAATACATCATGGTATTTGTTATTCTTAAACCAAGAGATGCGGAAAGCAAGCTCCAACAATCTCCCCCTTTTGATAATAACAAATACCCATATGAGAAATTAGTGAGTTTATAGATAAGTGCGATAAAAGATATGCATGTATAAAAGGTTTACTGCATGATAGATTTTACTCCCCCTAAATATCTATGTCACTAGATTTCTCATTTTATTCTCCCCCTTTTATTATTACCAAAAGTAGGTTGTCATGATCGAGCAATATCACTCCCTCTACATAGACGCTTTCCATGAAAACTTTTTAATATACTTCCCCTAAATTGTATTCTCCCCCTAAATGTATGCTCCCCCTAAATGTTATAATTAATTGCAATGGTGCATTCTGAAAAATTGAGATTAGTAAGAGATTTCTTGAATTTATATTTCTCCCCTTTTTTGATATTATCAAAAGTTATTTTGAAATAAAGAATGAATAATTATGAAGAAATAATAAATATGGGAGTATATATGAGTAATAGATTTTATGTCGAGAAGAAAAATAGGATGCAATCAAAAGCTTGTTAAATACTACTTGTTGAGAAAAATATAAGCATGATGTAACATAAAGTAGTAAGCAACATAGCTAACATGATAAAGTAAGCATTCTATTTTAAGATACCACTTGCTTAAAGAAAAGCACAGTGTTAAAAATAATTGGCACTCTTAAACATAAACATCATTTTAGAAGATAAAACCATAAAAGGATAATGAGTTTTAAATTTGAAAAGTTGATGTTTGAGTTAAAGATTGAAGAGATGCTATTCCATTAAGATAAAAAAATTTGCAAGCATGATTTCATAATATCAAGAAAAGATACACAAACTACAATGTAATAAAATTTGCATTTCAAGTAAACATAAACATTGTAGAGGTCATGCTTTGTTATCTAGTGCATTTACTTAAGTTTGTAGAGATTTGAGTAAATGAGCTTTAGGATCCAATTCTCATGAGTAGAAGTTTTATGAAAGATAATGATGTGTACAAAGTAGTGTTTTGATAAAGTATACAAGTGAATCAATCAAAAACACAAGACATATATAATGAAATAACACAACATTAAAATACGCAAATAATATTACTTCCACACTATTTCAATGCACATGAATAAATTGTACAACTACCAAGACACTCTGCACACACAATGCTTATTAAGACTTATCAGGGTGCAAAGTAGTGCTTGAGGGATCACTTTTATACTTTTTAGCTTTATTTTCAATTTTTTTGTGATCCGGTGTACTAAAGAGAAGTGGTGTATAAATTGTTTGCTACAAGACACTTTACAATTCTTAGCCAAGGTGCTCAACCTCACAATGCTCATTAAGACTTATCAGGAGGGTGAGTAGTGCTTGGTGGAGTTTTCCTTGTCATTTATTATTTGCTTTTTAGTTTAGTGACTAAGGACTCCGAATTCACTTGTTTTGCAAACATAGCATTTTAAACCACATTTCTCTAAAGAATAAGTGCATGAAAGACAAAGAATTGTAATAACCAATTCAATGTTGTGTAGGTAATCTATTTAGGCATTTTAATTATTTATTTTATTACACTACACAATCATGTAAGAATAAGATTGTAAACATATGTAGGTTATCAAAAATAAGTGAGTCAATGAATCATTATCAAACATAATACATTACTCATACTTAGAGGCATGCTAAACATTTCTACACATGTTTATCTACAATCAATTTCATTGCACATAACAAGATAATTTTCAAGGCATGACAAATACAAAACAATGTTTTTAAGAAACTTGAAAGTTAAATTAAACATTGTATTTAATCTTTAATTGATATAATTAATCATCCATCCTTGACAATGGCAATGAATAACAATCAGTTTTGTTTCTATAAATTTTTTAATTTTTTTTATATATGCACAAAACAATAAACACACATAAAGAAAAACATATTTTTGTTCTTTGAAATTGTTTTGTACTTTTGTATTTGTTTATTTATATATATTCTCTGGAAATCATAGAAGTCTTTAATAGCCCTTTCAGTAAATGATATTCTATGCCAGAGAAATAAACAAAAATAACGTATGAGAAAATACAAATATATTTTTTTTAAAGAAATAAAATTTTGTTTTAAAAGGAATAAGAAGATAGAAAACTTTTTACAAACACACAAAATATTAAAATTTTACAAGAAATAATTCAAAACAAAAAATATTTTGGAGCAAAGGAGCTAACGCCAGGCATTAACTTCTTAACGCCAAAACAGAACTGCATTTCTTGATGTTTTGAAAAATATTTTTCTCAATTCATTTGTATTAGAAAGAGACCTTCCTTCAGTTGAAATTTCAGAGTATATTGATTAGATTTAAAGGCTCTTTTAGCATGTATTTGGTGATTTTTCAAATACTTGTGTTTGGTAAAATCATTAAAGCTCGAAATATTAAAATATGCAAACACATGATGCAATGTTAGAATAAAAAAATATGCATGATTTATGTATAAAGAGTGAGATAATGTTCATGCAATGAATATAATATAAGTATATCTAAGATCAAGATACCTTAACTACATGACTACACTCTAACCCCGTACTAAGTGACGGATGGGCATGAGGAGCTGCACACATGCCGTAGGTTGGGGTGTTAATCCCATATGCATACAAAAGACGACGCTCAACCTAGCACTCTTTCCCCCCAGTGCCTCTCAAGGCCCCACTAGAACCCTCCCGGGTTAAGGACAAGACATGACTTAGAGGTTAGGTCTCTAATGCACACAATCCTACGCCCTCGCTATTGTGAGACACATGTCATAGGTTTATTGATTATGGACATACTAAGTGTGTAAGCCTTAAATATATTAACTGTGTTATAATTTCATGATTAGTTTTGGATTTACAATTTTATCGAAGATTGTTGATTTTAAATCCATTTAGAAAAGTTTTATTCATGCAAATAACTATAAAGGAAAATAAGATTTTCATATTTTAATGACATAATTTTCTTTAGCATTGCAAGATATAACTATCATGAGCGTTGATTTCTATCTATGGTATGTGATAATGCTAGTGTGATGAATTATGACAACATGGTGCAAAGCTAAGTAAAGATGGACAAATATAAGATTGAGTTGCATGTATTCAAACATAGAGTTTTGAATTTTCATAGACCTAGAAAGAAGTGACAATTCTATTTGATTTCATCTTGTTGATATCAAGTTAATTCATAGGTCTAAAGATAATGAGATTCATGCAAACAATAAAGATGCACATCACACACACAAAACAAGATATGAAACTATAATACCAATTGCAATCATATATTTCATAATTCCTAAGGTTGATAGAATTAGTTGATTTAAGATAGGTCTTGATGGATCATGAATTATGATATATGATTATAGTGAATTTTAGCATAGGATATTAATAGATCATGGTGGTGATTGTGAAATCATATTCATCATTTTAGTAAATTTTCTTTTTGATTTTAATTTTTAGAAATTAGACAAAACAAATACAAGGTATTTGACAACAATGATAGTAAAAATAATTTTTCATAGAAAATCAGAATTTTTAGGAAAAAATGCTACCGCCAGCATTAGTGATAACGCCTGGCGTTAGCAACAGAGTTACTATATTTGATTTAAAACACATTGTTTTTGATGTTATTTGTCTCTGATTTTTCTCGATTATGATTTTCAATAGAGGGGCTATTATATGCAGCAACGAAAAATAGACAAATATGCACTTAGTTGCGCATTTAATATTTTAGCCTAAGACCCCTAAAATACACCTTTTAAATCCATTTTGACACTTATTTCATTTAGTCTTAATAATATCATATGACAAATTTAGTTTTTCAAATTTTATAAGACCTTTTAGGAAATGGATTTAGAAGGATAAAAATAATATGGATAAGTAGATCACTTGAAAAATGACATGACTTATTATTCAAATTTACTCAATTTGATTTATTTATGAATTTTGGTTTAATATGTGAAAGTCAAATTACAAGTTATATAAAGTGATCATATCATGATGGTTCAACAAAAAGAAAACAAACAAACAAAAAGAAAAAGGTTAGGCATATCATGAAGTAGAATAATGATATTTCATTTTTAGTTGATTTCTACTTCATGCAAATGATTTGATACTAATGAATGAGAGATTTAGGTATCCAAAGAGGACCGGGTGTGATGGTTCTTTTGGGTACCCAAATACATCGTGTTTGCTTTTGGGGAGATAGTGATGAATGGGCCCTTTTGAGTGGAGTTTGTGTTTCTTCTTTAGCTTTGGGTCTCCATTCAAACCTTGAAAAAAATATTATTTTTATTTTTCAAATTTTCATAATCATTTACTTGAATATTTGGATCAAAATTATTTTTTAATTTATAATTTGGAGGAAATTTGTTTGCATTTAATTTTAGGTTGGGAGAAACATGATTTTGTACATAATGGTGATTTTGATTTTGATTTACAAATCCTTTATGTTTTCTTACTCCCATTATTAAACTTAGTTAAGATGTTCATATTCATTATCAACTTGCTTTTAGATATAGTTTGATACTGTGAATTTGTATTTACCATTTTCTTAAGCAAGTTTATTTTTGATTTTAATTCATCATTCTTAATCTTTAAATTATGTCTAGCTTTGTTATAAGCGATTGTGCTATTTTTAAGAGTGGAAACAATTGAATCAATATGATCTTGATAGTTATTTCTATATTCATCAAATGTTTCATCCATCTCTTTAATTTCAATTTTATATTCTTTAAACTTAGCACAATCATTTTTTAGAGAAGAGTTTTCTAAACAAAATTTTTCATTTTGTTCTTTTATGAAAGTAAGCTCTTTTTCAAGTTCCTTGAATTTTTCTTTAATATTATTACAATCAAAACAAGATATAGAGTTTTCAAATGAAGAGCATGCAGGAGATACAAACATTTCATTTTTGGATTCTACATTCACATTTGCTTTCAAAGTTTTATTTTCTAAACGTTGTTTTGCATTAGCCATTTTTTTGTTCTTAATCTTACGTTTAGTATTTTGTACCAATTGTAGTGTAGAAATAGATGTACAAAAAATAGGAGATTATGATTTCCTTACAGCGCTCGTGGATGAGGCAAGATTTGAACATAGTGTTCCTTTGTCTTCTTCATCTTCCTCTTCCAAACAAGAGTTTCCATCATCCTTTCCGCTTGATGAGCATTCTATGGATCCATCCTTTGTGTAGCTTTCTTGAATATTTGCATAGGCTTGCATATTCTCCGGTTCTTGTGAATGTTCCATACCTGTAGAAGGAGAATCATAAGTTCTTTCAAGAAAACTCCAAATTTCATATGCGGTAGGTAAAGTATAAATAAGTTTGAAAATATTTTGGTCTAACGCACAAAATATACTATTCATAGATTTTGCATTTAAAATAATTTTGTTTCTAGTTAGTACGCTAGATGACATTTTAATAGTAATATTCCAAGCTTTTTCATCTAAGACCTTAAGAAAACTTTTCATTAATATTTTCCACCCTTTAAAATTTTTGCCCATAAATAAAGGTGGTGATAATACTTTTTCATTTATATTAAAATTTTCCCCACTAGTAGAAGCGAGATCATGATCAAGAGACGCCATTATTCCCGGTTGTTAAGCCGATTTGGAACAACCTGGCTCTGATACCACGTGTTGGATCTTGTGGCGCCCTTAGAGGGGGGGGGGGGGGGGGGGGGGTGAATAAGGGTCTTTTTAAATTATGATTTTTACTTAAGAATTTTTCACCAACTTTCACTTTTCTTAAAAATAATTAATCGAAATTTTCCAAACACAAATTTTATATTAATAAATACTCAATTAATTTTCAATAAAGTAACATTCATAATTTTATTAAATATGACAAAGAAATACATGAACATAACGATCTTAATAAAGCTTAAGATCAAGGCAATAATGGTAAAATAAAACTTTTACAATTTTACCGGTCCTTCTACTAAGGACCGGAAGGCTATGACTTATCTTTCCCTAGACCAAGCCCAAGCCTATCCTCTAGATCTTCCCAAGATCTAGACGTAGCACACAAGGCCACGATTTCCCACCAAGCCACGCAAGGACTTGGACGCTCCGCACAAGGAAGCGATTTCCGCACAAGGAAGCGATTTTCCCTACCAATACAAAGTAAAATGTATATAAATGAAAATACAAGATAAAATAAGAACTCCCTAGAAATTCAGATCTCTGAAAGGAAGGTTGAAGCCTCGAGATGATCTTTGATGTAGAAGCGCATTCGATCTCGTCTTCAATTTCAAACCTTCTCAGCACAAATGGGAGTTCTTGAGGTTCTGGAGCTCTCTGGTTCGTATGCACTCAGGAAGGAACTTAGAATCTTCAAAGCTTGAAATCCACGAAGTTCTGAACCCTTTTAATAAAAGAGAGCTGTCGGATTTCCGATAGCTAGCTATCGGAAATCTGTTATCTCCAGAGGCTGCCACGTGTCCCACTAATTCAAAGTTTCTGCGCGAAGTGGAGGTCGTGGTTGAGACGTGGGCTGTCGGATATCTGATATCTCTATCGAATATCCGTTAGCTTGCGTAACTGCTGCACGTCGTGGAGTTACCGGAAGATCGTGCACTATCGGAAATCCGTTAGCTAGCTTTCGGAAATCCGTTAGCTAGCTTTCGGAAATCCGTTAGCTAGCTGTCGGAAATCCGGTACTGCTGTCGGAAATCCGATTGCTCCTCTTCATTTTTGCCATCCGAAACTTCTCCAGACTGTAGATGGAGTCGTTCTCATCTCTGAAATGGGGTGGCACATTCCGTAACTCTTCCTGTATTGAAAGTTATTGTCTTTTGAAGTTTAACATACAAAACTCGTCATTTTGTCTTTTTGATCCATGAACGTGAAGTGTTTCTTTATTTAACATGTATCACCTGTACACTATAAACACACAAAAGAGTAGATCAAATACATCATGGTATTTGTTATTCTCAAACCAAGAGATGCGGAAAGCAAGCTCCAACAAGAGATACTCAGGGAGGCACACTACACATGTTACTCAGTGCACCCCGGGATCTCCAAGATGACGACGGACCTGCGGAGGGACTTATATTGGCCCAGAATGAAGAAAGAGATCGTATCTTGTGTCTCGTTCTGGGAGACTTGCCAGCTAGTGAAGGCAAAATGCAAGAGCCCAGCAGGACTTCTACAACCACTACCAGTGTCGGAGTGGATGTTCTATAACATCGCCATGGATTTCGTACACGGATTGCCTCCTCCCACTCCAGGCATGATTCTATTTGGGTAATAGTAGATTGATTGACCAAGATAGAGCGGTTCATACCGGTCAGGAAGGAAGATTCAGTTGCAGTTCTAGTAATGTTATTTGTGGAACAGTTCATCAGGTACCACAGCGTACCCAGGACGATTGTCTCAGATCGCAATGGTCGGTTCACCTCTAGGGAATGGAGAGCTATACAGGCATACTTGGGGTCTTAGCTTACGTTCAACACCGCTTTCCATCCATAGACCAACGAGCAGACGGAGCAGACAAACCGGACTTTGGAGGACTTGCTACACTTGTGTATTTTGGATAAGGCAAAGCCCTGGGAGAGGTTGTTGCCCATGATCGAGTTTGCATACAACAACAACCACCAGGTAAGCATTATCATGGCACCGTATGAGGCATTATAAGGTAGGAAGTGTTGGACATCGATTTCTTGGGTCCAGGATGAGGACCAGAAGGCACTCGGATTAGAGTTCATTGAGAACACTGACACTACAGTTCGGATGGTCTGGGACAGGATGCTAGAGGCTCAAAGTAGGCAGGCCATGTATTACAATGCAAGGCAACAGAAGGTGGAGTTCCAATTGGGAGACAGAGTCTTTGAAGATACGTCCGGTGCATGGTGTCTCTTGGGTGCGAGGACACGAGATGCTCAACCCTCGATTTATGGGGCCTTACATGATCCAGGAGAGGATCAGTCCCTTGGCTTATAGGCTGGAGCTTCCATTTGAGTTGGTGAACTTGCACAACGTCTTTCATGTCTCTTCACTACGGTGAACTCTACTTAAGCCGAAGCAGCACATCACTTCCCCCTTGGGCCCGGTAGAGTCCGATAGATCAGTTCATCTGGAGCCAGTCTGGGTTGATGATTCATCATTCTGAGTCCTGTGGAAGAAGAATGTTCCCTTAGTTAAGGTGTTGTGGTCCAATCATGGATGAGAGGAACATACATGGGAGCCTATGGATCTCATGCAACAACAGTACCCAAGACTCTTCACTTCAGGTACAACCTAAACTCACTCAAGATTTACTTATTTACGTTGTGTAAAGAACCCCGTAGACCCGGACATAAATTTCAGGGATGAAATTATTATTATTTTGTTTATTGTGATTTGTAACATCCCATTTCCTATTAGACCCCATGGCATCAATTAGGGTAGGACATGTAGTGAGTGAGGAGGGTTTGAGCTAAGTAGTGACCTTAGGTCACATTGAGGTGAGAGAACTCATATGTGGTCCACTAGAGGAGGCAAGTCAACCATGGTCAATTTTGGGCTTAAAAGAGGAAATTTTGTGAGCCAAGTCAAAATCGATGGGTCTTTTCATTGATCGATGAGACCATCACGTCGATCGACTGGACCATGCCGTCGATTGACGGCATTAGCTAGGGAAGATATATTCCATGTATCTTTAAGTCAAAATCGACGGGACCATCCCATCGATCTGGTCGATCGACGGGACCATCCTGTCGATTGTCGGCAACAGCTATGTAAGCTGCTTCTTTATATCTTTAAGTCAAAATTGACGGGACCATTCCGTCAATCCCGTCGATCGACAGGACCATCTCGTCGATCATCGGCAGCAACTATGTAAGCTGCTTATTTATGTCGTTAAGTCAAATCGGTGGGCTATCTCATCGATCGACGGGACCTCCCATCGATCGACGGGACCATCCCGTTGATTGCTGGCAGCAGCTGGGAAAAGATGCTTCCCGAGGCGATACGTTAAATTTTTTATCTTTGTTTATTTCAAGGCTGGTAGGTGGATTTGGCTAATTAGAAAATGACACATGGATGTCTTGTCCAATCCAAGCCAGAAAAAGTCTTTGCCATTAATTCCTAGTCAGATCAAGCCACCTTTTTCTCTCTCCTCCCTTAGCATTGAAATTTCTTTCCCTCTTCTGAAGACTCGTCATCTTTTCTTCTTCCTCTTCCTCACATCCTAAGAAGCTCCAGCAAGCTCGCCGGAGAATCTTGCCTCCATGCTGCCCCGATGGATCACCCGATCTCAAGCCCCCATTCAGGTCCGGTTTCTCCTCTTCTCCCCTCGTGCTAGCTTCCCCCTTCTTCCATTTTCAAATTGAAGCAGAAATGCTGGTTTACCAATTCGGATTTCTATTTTTCTTAACCGAAAAACTCCACCGTTGGCTGGAGGAGGAAGATGAACAAAATTCGTTGGATCAGCTTTAAGATTCGTGCTAGATCATTATTATACACTTATATTAAATGAGTATTTCTGTCACACTTTGAACATGAAAGTTATAGTTGCTGGTCTTACCTTAGATGCAGAATTAGGTACCTTAGATGCAGAATTAGAAAAACCCTTGAACATGAAAGTTGTAGTTGTTGGTCTTACCTTCTTAATGAGCTTTTTATCACTCAATTTGGAGCCCTGTAGCTCCCTGGGAACCCATTCTTGTGAGACAGGTACATAGGAAGCCCTAGACATTTAAAAATTTAATTTCAAGAGAAGTATAACTCTAATTTACATGAAATCTTGGGCATACATGAGTCATGCCCTGAAGTACCCCCTTCCAAAAATTGGGAATTTTTGGAGGATTTTTCTCTATAGATTTGTTCAGTCTTCAACTAATCAAATAAATGAAATTTATGGAGTTGTGAAACACCAAATGACCACAAATTTGGGTGTCATGCTTGATAGGCCATTAGTTAATTCTGGTTAAAATATGGAAGCAATTGGACCTCTACAAGTGGGGTAATTCCACTTGCATGTCTTTGCCTATTATGTGATATGGTGCGCATATTGCCAAAAAGGATATTTTGTGTATTTCGCATATATGGCCTAGTGTTAGTCTCCGAGAATTTTTGGATGTATTATACATGGTAAAATTCCACATATTCAATTTGTCAGCCTTTTTAATTTATGAAATATCTATGGTAAAAATTTTCTGGAAAATTATGAAATTTTGGATGGGATCTTTTTAGGTCATTACAGAACTCTGGAAATTTTCTCAGAATTTTTGGAAGACATAAATTAGTACTTGCTCTGTATTGTTACATTTTCACCCTTTCATTTTATATGGAAATTATGATTATAAATTCTCTGTAAAATTGTGGAACTTTGGAAAATCATGTTATTTTGTCACCTATCACCTTTGGAAATTTTATTAGCAAGATTGAAATTACTGACCTGGTACTTCCTTTGTAATTTGGAACATGTCCAATGATTAAAAAAATTTAAATAGAGGTCAAATTAATTTGACATATGTCAAAAATCTGGACACTTCTTAAATTATCCAATATGGACATATAGTATGAATTGTAGCTCAATTGGACATGATATGTTAAGATTGCATTATAGGAATCAAATTTAGTTTATTCACATTTTGGACTACGAATAGTAAGAACTAAATGTGATGATTTGATTGGAAAGATCATATAGGAAATCTGTAAAACTTGGATCATAGTAGTGTTATATCATTTATATCAGCCCGTAGAAGTTGTGGAATATTTGGAGAACCTCGGGAAGTCCAGGATTCACCCTAAATTTCTAAGTATAATAATAATTAGACAAGAGTAGTCTAACTAAATGAATAACATATATGGTAAAATTCATCCCGAGATAAGTGATGGGAAGTTGTACATCTAGACGGGTTGGTCCTGCGAGATGGAGGCTCGGGAAGTTGTATATCAGGACGGGTTGGTCCTGCGAGCTAGAGGCTCGGGTTGTGATAACTTGCATGTGCATAATTAGTGGCGAGTGTTCGGTACTGGACGGATGATCACACCGATGACAGTACGTTGACTTAGGCAGGTGTGAGGTTTGAGGGGCGAGTAGGTTATTTATGCTGCGGTCTAGAGGACAATCCCCAAAAACGTACACCCGACCTTAAAGGCTGGTGGGTTCCAGCAAAGAGTACGCAAGACACTAGAGTGCACCCAGGACTTGTATAGAGGCGTACGAAGGGTCTAGGCCTGGTAGTGTAAATACTCGCCTAGGAAGTGGAGGCACCCGCTCCACTGCTGCCGTTGCCACAACGGTGGTACCATAGAGTGAAGCTAGCTCCAAAAACTGGGAACAAATGTTCTGTGATCACAGAGTCGTGTGTGTGAGTTGCACTTGTATGATCATATCATAGCATGCATGTCATATCGAACATAAACCTTAGAACATAATTTGTATACCCTTATCATATAAATTAGTATAGGCTCTTTTATATGATAAGTTATAATTCTGGAAATCTTAACTTATAAGTTTGTATGGCATTCATATAAGTTAAGATACTCATGTGATAGTAGTATACTTTACTTGTTACTGTACTTGCGCGCACTGCTTTACTTACTTACTTCTTTTACCGTTCATTACTGCTTACTTGCGTATACTGCTAGTATAGTACCCTATGATGTAAATATCTGCTAGTAGAGTTTACCTGGTTATGCATATACTTGCTAGCATAGATTCCCTTGTCACCTGCATATTGTTATTACGATATTTGTTGTCCTCCGCTTCCTTCCTCCCGCTCGGTACCTAAGATTCGCGGGGGGAGGCGGGGACAAAATTGGCTTAGTCTTATGACTAACGGTCGGTTTTGACCGTAGAAGTTTGAGGAGCTGGAGCACAAGACGGACAAGGTGGCAGGACTTAAGGAGCAGATGCCGTGCATAACTTCTACTACGAGTCAGGTGATTGATGATGAGAGTGTTTACCTTCTGCATAGAGATGTTGTGAGAGAGTGGCTCTTTTGATATTTTCATATGGATATGTATCGGACATAAGTCCATATTCTCTTTTGTGCTTATTGCTGGACTACTTATATGCATTTATGAGATTTTGTGATTGTGGACTTGTTCATTTCTCTTATATACTTCTATTCTCTATTGGCCTAAAGGTTAAATGATCGTACATGCCGGCAGGATCAGCGTCTTGTGGTGGCGGCTAACCCGAGTGTTGGTGTCATGCACAAGGAGGCGGTTCTGGGCATAAGGCCCGTGTATCCCTCCTAGTAAGGGGGAGTGGGGGTCTTACACAAGGTTAGAATCAATAAGGCTATTCCTTGCCTTCGTTGCCCATAAGGGTTCAAAGTGTACCAGATGGATGTCAAATCAGCATTCCTGAATGGCAATCTAAAGGAAGAGGTATATGTGGAGCATCCCTCGGGTTTTTTTTCACCCAATCCTCTCCTCTCATGTTTATTTGCTTAGGAAAGCTCTATATGGTCTAAAGCAAGCCCCTAGGGCTTGGTATGAGACCTTGTCTAGCTTTCTCATTAAGAACAAGTTCTTGAGGGGAAAGATAGAACATTGTTTCTTAGGGAAACAAAGGGCAAATGTCTTATAGTCCAAATTTATGTTGATGTCATAATCTTTGGGTCTACAGAAGACAACCTTTGCAAACGGTTTGCCAACCTTATGCATGGGGAGTTTCAGATGAGCAGTATGGGAGAGCTCAAGTAGTTCTTAGGCCTCCAAGTGAAACAGTCTGATGAGGGGATTTTCATCTCTCAGACCAAATACACTAGGGAGCTTATTAAGAAGTTTGGGATGGAATCA
This sequence comes from Dactylorhiza incarnata, assembly GCA_033032865.1. Classification (NCBI taxonomy): domain Eukaryota; kingdom Viridiplantae; phylum Streptophyta; class Magnoliopsida; order Asparagales; family Orchidaceae; genus Dactylorhiza; species Dactylorhiza incarnata. The sequence goes on along the minus strand of JAWHQI010000287.1, from coordinate 995,773 downwards.
GCTTCCACCATGAAAACTCCCATGGTATCCAACATTACCCTGGACAAGGATGAAAAGGGTAAGCCCTTTGATGAATCTATGTATAGGTTCATAATTGGGTCCCTGTTGTATCTAACTGCCAGTAGACCAGACATTATGTATGCTACATGTGTTTGTGCTATGTACATAGCATGCCCTAAGGAATCTCATTACTCAGCTGCAAAGAGGATTTTGAGATACCTTAAGGGCAGCCAACATCTTGGCCTTTGGTATCCTAGGAACAATGATTTTGAACTAATTGGCTTGTAGACTTTGCAGGTTGCAAGGAACATAGGATAAGCATATGTGGAACTTGTCAATTTCTAGGAAGAAGGTTGATCTCATAGAGCAACAAGAAGCAGACCAGTGTGGCAATATCCACTGCTGAATCTGAATACATAGCTGCAGGAAGTTATTGTGAACAACTATTGTGGATACAACATCAGCAAGAGGATTATAACCTCAAGGTAAGTAATTCTACTCTATATTGTGACTCATCCAGTGATATCTCTATAGCTAAGAATCTTGTCTCACATAGCAGGACTAAGCATATAGAGATAAGGTATCATTTTATTAGAGAGCATGTTGAAAGTGAAGATATATCCTGTAAGACCCCATTTTTTTCCTTTTGAAAACCCGGGTCTTATGCCCAGAACTGCCGCTTTGCGGTGATAACCTCACTCGGGAAGGTCGCCACTACAAAACGCCGATTTTGTCGGCCATATCGATCACAGAAAAGAGAAGTGCAACTAAAGACATTTAGAAGTCAAGTCCACATCACATGAATTATAATATCTAGACATGAAATAACTGAATAAAAGATAACAATAAAAGGGCTCATGCCCAGTACATCATAGCCTCAGTACAAAAATCACTCGCGGAAGCATAATCTACTAACACTAATAAGACACTCACGGATCCTATCATCGGTGCTCCCGTACTAGACTACCCCGATTCCATCTACACCGGCCTCTGGTGCTGCTGCATCTCCTCAGTCACCTAAAATGATAAGGTGCACCGACCATTAGTCAAAAAGACTAAGCCATTCCCCCACCCCTCCCTCGGTGACTCCTAGGCACCGTGCGGGAAGGAAGAAGTGGAGGACATCAAGGGGTAAAATCAAAAGCAGGTGACAATGAGTCTTACTATGGAAGGGTTTATCGGAAAGAAATATATAGTACAATGAGTAAAGCAGTAGGAAGTAAAACAGTAGCAAGTAAGCAGTAGTAATAAATAAGGCAATAGTAAAGAAAGGCACTAAGGAAAACAGTAATAAGAATAAGTAACCTTAATTTATAGGAATACCCACACAAACATATAGACCAAGGAATCGTTTAGCAGGGCCCATCGTATAAAAAGTCCCATAACCAATTTATACGATATGGGTAGGGGTTGAAATGCAATGTTTATGCTATGTCATGCAAGGTATGTAGTTTAAATGTTATGTTCAAACAAGTGCAACTCACACACTATGACTCAATGCGCACAGACCTTTAGTTCCCCCTTTTTGGAGCTAACAAAAATCCTAGGATACTTTCGTAGTGGCAAATAGAAGCGATGGGTTGGGCCTCACCCACCTCTAGGTTGGTATCTACACTACCTAACCTAGACCTATCGTACGCCTCAACGCTAAGAACACAACATCGGAGCTCCTGCGTACTCTTACTGGTTTGTCCACCAGACTTTTCTTTGGTTAAGTGTTAACCACACTTACCGAGCCAAAGTATCGATGTCGGTGCGACGTCCATCGACACTAATGACCCACCACCTTATGCACATACAATATGTCATATTTTATCCCGAGCCATAAGCTCCCCGGGCTAACCTGCCTGTCATCATAACCTTCTGAGCCGACGACTCGCCGGACCAACCCGTCTGTACCAACAAGCACTACTGAGTCATAAGCTCACCGGACTAGATAGTCCACTACTACAACCACCGAGTCTACCGCTCGTAAAACCGAACAAACTAACCTCCCATAACCGCGGGGTGTGGGTGTGTGCATTATTAAGTTAATCTTGCATCACCATTTATTCCTACATTTTTGGGTTAACCATGGACTTCCCGAGGACTACCCTATGAGGGGCTCGCTACGGTACTAGGAACTATAATTGGATGACATCCCAAAGCTCCCTTTGTATGACACTTAATGTTATTAGTGACTACCCACAAGTATACCCTCCTTATCATTACACTTGGATTACCCTACGTATTTTATGACCTTCTAAGAGGAAAGACGATCTTTCGTCGGTCCCGGACACAACCTTACCCCTTAGCTTATCGGGTACACCCTGTTGGAGCCTATGTTCTGCATCTCTTAGTTTGAGAATAACAAATACTGTGTTCTATTTGATCTTGTATTGTATGTGTTTATAGTGTGCAGGTTATATAGGAATTATAACTACACATCCCTATAAGTAGTATGCTGATTGGAGACGATTCTCTGAAAAGAGAGCTAACGCCCCGCTTTAAGAGTTAATGCCCTGCTTTAAGAGTTAACGCCCCGCTTTAAGAGTTAATGCCCCGCATTAACTCTTAACACCCCGCTTTAAATGTTAACACCCCGCTTTAACTCTTAACGCCCCGCTTTAACTCTTAACGCCCCGCTTTAACTCTTAACGCCCCGCTTTAATTCTTAACGTCCAGCGTTAGCGTTAACGCCCCTCGTTAACTTTTTTGTCGATAAGGGATGTCGTCGAAGAGGGAATAACGTCGAGAAGAAGTACCGTCGAGTACCAAGAGACAACGCCAACATTGAATCTTAACGCCCGCGTTGAGTCCACAAACCGCCATGATCTTGATAGTTGCGCGATTTCAGCCACGACAGTGCATGATCACTAACGCTGGCATTAACTCTTAACGCTAGGCGTTAGCTCCCATGCCTATTTAAAGAGCATCCCCTCTCATTCTGTTATAGATGATTCCAAAATTCTGATACTTTAAAGAGAGGCTCGTCTACAGCAATTAAGAGATCTCACTTGGGCTAACATGAATATCTAAAGAAGATTTTGAAAGAGAAGGTCTACAATGCATATTCCATACGAAGGACGATCGCTTCAAGAACGCCAATGTCTACATCTCCTTCGTCTTCACCTTCAGAATATCATCGGGAGTTTCTCTTACTTTATCTTTATCTTGTAATCTTTTACATTTTCTTTTTGTAAATTGTGTGGAGAAATCGTTCCGGGAGAACGTCAGATTCCGGGAAGGATTCAGTGGGTAAATTCATCGCGGTTATTGGCGACTAGGTCCTTGTGCGGCTTAGGGGGTAATTCGTCGCCTTGTGTGTGGAGACTAGGTCGAGGGTAGATCTAGGGTGTGGCTAGAGGCCTTATCTGGAGTTAGATAAGTTATAGCCAACCGGTCCTTGGGAGAAGGACCGGTGATACAACAAAAAGTGTTTTCACATAATCTCGCCTTGATTTCTAGCATTATAGAAACAAACATTTGTGTATTCAATTTATTATGAAATAAAATCATGTCTTTTAATGTTCTAATCAATTGATTTTATTTCCTCTACAAGAATATTTTAATTTATATTTTCATCAAAGTATTAAAATTAACATTTGTGTAATTATCTTTGAAATACAATAATCGTTTTCATTATCTCTAATTTTTTGGAATTGTAATTCATTTAAGATTTCATAAGTAAAATCACTGGGGCAATCTTTTTGGGCTAAGGAAAATTTTCTGGAGAGCTAACGCCCAGCGTTAACACTTAACGCCAGACGTTAGCAACAGTTAACAAAAAGTTTTGTTTCTCTTGTTTAGAAAGGAATCTTCAATACAATCTTTTCTGAGATATCAATATATATTTTCTTATAAAATATTCCTAAACTTCAGTGACAAACTCTGATATTTTTAATTAAAGTTTAAAATTCCATAAAACCCTTATTCACCCCCCCCTCCCTCTAAGGGCGTCGTAAGATCCAACACGTGGTATCAGAGGGTAGGTTATTCCAATACGGATTCATAACCGGGAATAATGGTGCTTCATGATCTCGCATCTTGTAGAGGGGATAAGTTTTATGAAAATTAAAAATTATTATCACAACCTTTATTTATGGGTGAAAATTATAATGTGTGGAAAACTCTTATGGAAAAATTTCTTTAAACTTTGGATATTGAAGTTTGAATATTACAATTAAAAATGCCCCTAATTATTCTAAGTAAACATGAAATGTTTTTAAATGCCAAATCTATGAATAGCCTATATTGTGCGCTTGATCAAAATATTTTCAAACTTATTTATACGCTTCATACTACTTTTGAAGTTTGGAAATTTCTTGAGAATACTTATTGTCTTCCTTCCACAGATAATGAACAAGAGCAATTCCTTATGGATCCAGGAGAAGAAATCGATGAGGACTCATGCTTGGAGGAAGATCTATCTAAGAGAGAAGAATTCAACAACAATATTGGACTCAAATGATGGCAACACATCAAGAAAAAGAGAAGACGAAAATTCAACTATGGAAGAGGAATGTTAAGAAGATGTCAAAGGAACCTTTGGTTCAAATCTTGCCTCATCCCATAGCAAGGTAAGAAAATCAAAATCTTCTCTTTTTGTAACAAATTTTATTTCTACACTACATATGCTTGAAATTGCTAATCGTAGAATAAAAAATTTGAAAAATGCTAATTTCAAACTACCTTTAGAAAATAAAACTTTAAGAGCAAATGCTAAAGTAGAATCAAGTATTGATGTGTTAAATTCTCTTTCATGCTCTTTAGTTTAAATTCCTATTCCTTGTTTTTATTTTAATGATCTTAAAGAAAAAATTCAAGGATTTCAAAAAAGAGCTTTTGATTTCAAAAGAACACAATGAAAAAGTGATAAATGAAAATAATGTTCTATCTTATAAACTAGAATCTCTAAAATCACATGTGCAAAAAATTTCAAATGATTTTAAGAATCTTTTTCTAGTTTATCCTCAAAGTTGTATAAAGCATCTACTAGTGTTTCAAACTTTATAAATCATGAACCTAGCAGAATATTTATTTCTAATCCTCATTTAGCATCTCCGGACAAAGACTTAAATGTTCTCAAATTTCCTATAAGTAATATGGAAATTTAAAGTATAAGAATATTAAACCAAAGTATGAATGGAGGCCCAAAGTTAAAGATAAAGCATTAACCTTATTTGAAAGAACCCATTCATCACTATCTCCCCAAAAGCCAACACAACGTATTTGGGTACCCAAAGGAACCATCACACTTGGTCCCCTTTGGATACCTAAATCACTTATTCACCAGGAATCATTGAATTGCATGAAGTAGAAATAAATCAAAATTAAATTTTCAAAACTCTACTTCAAGATATGCTTATTGTCTTTTTCTTTTGTTTATTTTTTATTTTTGAGCCAACATGTTTATGGTAACTTAGATATATTATGCAATATGACTTTCACTTTTTAAGCCTAATGTTTATCAAATTAAATTGAATTAAATTGAATATAAAATCATAAAGTTTTCAAGTGATCTATCTTTTCTCCATCTAGGTTTTATCCTTTCTTAAATCCATTGCCTATAAATGTAATATTTTATCACTATAAATTGAATGCTAAATTTGCTAAATGATATTACCAAGACAAATGAAATTACATTCAAAAATGGATTTAAATGAGCTTTTAGGGGTCTTAAGCTAAAATATTAAATGCGCAACTTTTTGCATATTTGTCTATTTTCTTTGTTGCATATGATAGCCCGTATAATGGAAAATCGTGATCCAGAAAAATCAAAATTGAAAATTCACAAAAATGATGAATATGGTTTCACAATCACCCCCATGATTTATGCTAAAATTCACTATAATCATATATCATAATTCATGATCTATCAATACCTATCTTAAATCAACTGATTCTATCAACCTTAGGAATTATGAAATATATAATTGCGATTGGTATTATAGTTTCATATCTTGTTTAGTCTGTGTGATGTGCATCTCTATTGTTTGCATGAATCTCATCATATTTAGACCTTAAAATCAACTAGACAATAACAAGATGAAATCAAATAGAATTGCCTCTTCATTCTAGGTCTATAAAATTTAAAAACTCTATAATTGATTACAAGCAAACCAATTATATATATTTAGCATATTTTGCAAAACATCCAAATTCATTATCCTAGTTGCACCTCTTGATATATGCTCAATTTAGTGTCTATGCTAGGATTATCAACATATTGACATGCTAAAGGTAGAGAAATTTGAACATTAAAATTCATGAGTACAATGTGGTTTCAAAATCCACTCTTTGTTCTAAAACTAAAACAAACTCATGTTTTATTAATCAATCCTTAGACTAAAACACTTAGTTTATCCATAATCATTAACCCATGACTCGTGTCTCACAATAGCGAGGGCGTGGGATTATGTGTTATAGAGACCTAACCTCTAAGTCATGTCTTGTCCTTAACCGGGGAGGGTTCCAGAAAGGCCTTGCGAGGCACTGGGGGGAAAGAGTGCTAGGTTGAGCATCATCTTTTATATGCATATGGGATTAACACCCCAACCTACGACATGTGTGCATCTCCTCATGTCCATCAGTCTCTTAGTACAAGGCTATAGTGTGTAGACATATAGTTAGGGTATATTATTCTTGGGTATACTTATATTATGTTCATTGCATGAATTTTTTCTCACTCTTTATACTTAAATCATGCATATTTGTTTTTGTTCTAACATTGCATCTTGTGTTTGCATATTTTATTATTTTGAGCTTTAATGATTTTACAAAACACAAGTATTTGAAAAATCACCAAAAACATGTTAAAAGAGCCTTCAAATCTAATCAATAACTCTGAAATTTCAACTGAAGGAAGGTCTCTTTATAATACAAATCAATCATGAAAAAGCTTTTTCAAAACATCAAAATTTAGTGTTCTGTCTCGGCGTTAAGAAGCTAACGCCTGGCGTTAGCTTCTTTGCTCCAAAATTTTTTTGTTTTGAATAATTTCTGGTATTATTTTAATGTTTTGTGTGTGTTTTATTTCTCTGTTTGTAAAAAGTTTTCTATCTTTATATTTCCTTTAAAACAAAATTATATTCCTTTTCAAAAAAAATATGTATTTTCCCATGCATTATTTTGGGTGTATCTCTCTGGCATAGAATATCATTTACTGAAAGGGCTATTAACGACTTCTATGTTTTCCAGAGAATATATATAAAAAAAAACAAATACAAAATTACAAAAAAATTTAAAAGAACAAAAATATGTTTTTCTCTTTATGTGTGTTTATTGTTTTGTGCTTATATAAACAAAATTAAAAAATTTATAAAATAAATTGATTGTTATTCATTGCCATTGTCCAGGATGATTAATTATATCAATTTAAGATTAAATACAATGTTTAATTTAACTTTCAAGTTTCTTAAAAAAACATTATTTTGTATTTTCCATGCCTTAAAAATTATCTTGTTGTGTGCAATGAAACTAATTGTAGATAAACATGTGTGGAAACGCTTAGCATGCCTCTAAGTATGAGTAATGTATTATGTTTGATAATGATTTATTCACTAACTTATTTTTGATAATTTACATGTGTTTACAATCTTAAACTTGCATGATTGTGTAGTGTAATAACATAAATAATTAAAATGCATAAATAGATTACCTACACAATATTGAATTCGTTATTACAATTCTTTGTCTTTGATGCTCTGATTATTTAGATAAATGTGGTTTCAAATGCTATGTTTGCAAATCAAGTGAATTTGGAGTCCTTAGTCACTAAACTAAAAAGCAAATAATAAATGGCATGGAAAACTCCACCAAGCACTACTCACCCTCCTGATAAGTCTTAATGAGCATTGTGAGGTTGAGCACCTTGGCTAAAGAATAGTAAAGTGTCTTGTAGCAAATAATTTATATACCACTTCTCTTAGTACATCGGATCACAAATAAAATTTTAAAATAATGCTAAAAAATATAAAAGTGATCCCCCAAGCACTACTTTGCACCCTGATAAGTCTTAATAAGCAATGTGTGTGCATAGCACCTTGGTAGTTGTACTCTATATTCATGTGCATTGAAATATTGTGGAAGTAATAGTATTTGTGTATTTTAATGTTGTGTTAATTCATTATATATGTCATGTGTTTTTGATTGATTCACTTGTATACTTTATCAAAACACTATTTTGAACACATCATTATCTTTCATAAATATTCTACTCATGAGAATCGGATCCTAATGCTCATCTACACTATTCTCTACAAACTTAAGTAAATGAACTAGATAACAAAATAAGACCGCTACAATGTTTATGTTTACTTGAAATGCAAATTTTATTACATTGTAGTTTTTGAATCTTTTCTTGATAGTATAAAATCATGCTTGTAATTTTATCTTAATGGAATAGCATCTCTTGAATCTATAACTCAAACATCAACTTTTCTAATTTAAAACTCATTATCCTTTGTATGATTTTACCTTCTAAAAAGATGTTTATGTTTAAGAGTGCTTATTATATTCTTCTGCTAAGTTTACCACTTATGCTCATTCATGTTTATTATTTTTTTAACACCGTGGTATTCTTTTTTCAACAAGTGGTATCTTAAAATAGAACGCTTACTTTATCATGTCATCTATGTTGCTTACTACTTTATGTTCCATCATGCTTATATTTTTCTCAACAAGTAGTATTTAACAAGCTTTTGATTGCATCCTATTTTTCTTCTCGACATAGAACATATTACTCCTTATTGCACACTCTCACATAAAAACCCTCTTTTGATACTACCAAAAGGGGAGAATAAATTACATAAATCTAATATTTAGGGGGAGTATATTATAATAATTTCAAACTCAAAGAAAGTATTTATGTAGGGGGAGTACTGATATAGAAGTTGCATACATTATCCTTTGCTCGATCATGACAGTCCATCAATAAGTGGTTCCTAATCAATCTTAGTAGATATACACTCATCCCTACACGCTTTTGCTAATAACAAAGGGGGAGAAGAAATTGAGAAATCTAGTAAAATAGATATTTATGGGGAGTAAATTATAAGTGAACACTTATGTAGGGGGAGGACTTCATATAGAAAGAGTATGCATGATCGCTGTAAAATCTCACGTTTTAACCTATTATTCATGCATATCATATTACCGCACTTATCTATAAACACAAATTGTCTTAATCTCACTAATTTTTCATATATGTATTTGTTATTATCAAAAGGGGGAGATTGTTGGAGCCTATGTTCTACATCTCATGGTTTGAGAATAACAAATATCGTGTTGTATTTGATCTTGTACTGTGTGTGTTTATAGTGTGTAGGTTGTACAGGAACTATAGCTACACATCCCTATGAGTAGTATGCTGATTGGAGACGATTCTCTGGAAAGAGAGCTAACGCCCCGCTTTAAGAGTTAATGCCCCGCTTTATGAGTTAACGCCCCGCTTTAAAAGTTAACGCCCCGCTTTAACTCTTAATGCCCCGCTATAAGAATTAACGCCCTGCTTTAACTCTTAACGCCCTGCTTTAAGAGTTAACACCCCGCTTTAACTCTTAACGCCCCACTTTAACTCTTAACGCCCAACGTTAGCTTTAACACCCCGCGTTAACTTTTTCATCGATAAGGGATGTCGTCGAAGAGGGAATGACGTCGAGAAGAAGTACCAAGATACAACGCCAGCATTGACTCTTAACGCCCGCGTTGAGTCCACAAACTGCCATGATCATGACAGTTGTGCGATTTCAGCCACGACAGTGCACGATCACTAACGTTGGCGTTAACTCTTAATGCCTTGCTTTAGCTCCCGTGCCTTTTTAAAGAGCAGCCCCTCTCATTCTATTATAGATGATTCCAGAATTCTGATACTCTTAAGAGAGGCTCGTCTACAGTAATTAAGAGATCTCCCTTGGGCTAACATGAAGATCTAAAGAAGATTTTGAAGGAGAAGTTCTACAACGCATATTCCATACGAAGGATGATCGCTTCAAGAACGCCAACGTCTACATCGCCTTTGTCTTCACCTTCAGAATTTCTTGGGGAGTTTATCTTACTTTATCTTTATCTTGTAATCTTTTACATTTTCCTTTTGTAATTTGTGTGGAGAAATCATTCGAGGAGAACGTCGGATTCCGGGAAGGATTCCATGGGTAAATTCGCCGCGGTTGTTTTCGACTAGGTCCTTGTGCGGATTAGGGGGTAATTTGCTGCCTTGTGTGGGGAGGACTTCAGTCACAAACTCTGATATTTTTAACAAAGGTTTAAAATTCCATAAAACCCTTATTCACCCCCTCCCCTAAGGGCGCCGTAAGATCCAATACACCCAACATATAGATCCCTAATGGTGACCTCGCATCCTCTCTAACAGTCTAGGTGCACCATCTACCTTTCATTCCCACCTGATGATCCATAAATTACTCAGGTTTACAGTTTTACTATACGCAGACCAAATGAGTTATATGAGTTACATAAGGGGAGGTACCCCAAATATTCATCCAACTGACTCAAGATTATTACTGGGTGTCTATCATGATATTCTAATACTAAACCCAAAAGATCATATTTTTCCTTATTTAATTTGCATTTATTATAATTTTTCTTAACATTGACCCAGTATGAAACTGAACATGAAGTATAAAATCCTGTTATGATATGGCCTCCACAACATTATGAAAAATCTATAAAGTCAAAATAACAGTAAATACATAATATCAAAATTTTGCAGTAAGGGGTCGGCCTCTAATTATAATATTGAACAATTACCCCAAATTAGAATTTAAAGAAGGAACCACCAAAAATACTTGTCTAAAAATTATGGAAAACTTACCAGACCTTCATACTAATCAAAAAAGTCTACTGGACAAATTTCAGAATTTTTCAAGACTAATTAATCACATAAATAAATATTCCAAGTTAACCCATACTAGGGAAAATTGTGAAGGAACCTACTGATAAATAATTCCAAAACTTATACAAAAATTCATAGAGCTCTCTAATGCCCAAAATTGTCCTACCACCAAGTTTCATAATTTTCCAGAGGATATTTTGCCCTCATTTATTTAACTTATTCTTAAGACCAAATATATGACTTGTGAATGAAGTGCTAATTAAATTAATTCAATAATTACACAAAAATTACCAGAGATCTATTATATGATTATAAGGGCACAACCAAACTTTCATCAACATCCAAGATTATTTGAGCATATAAATTTCTCTTATAAAAAAGTTCCCTAAAAAGGTTATAAACTAAATCAGAGGGGATAAATGTTCCTAAAATCCTCATAAACTTTCTTAGGGAATATTTACAATCTATAAACTTATCTACCAAGTTTCATAACCATTCAAGAACATATGCCCATATGTCCTTCACAAGGCTTAAAGTGCAACCCGAAGGTTAGTACTAGGGTCCTGTGGCATATCCACCCCCACATCACCCCAAATTACTCGTGGGGGTGTCTTATGTGATCCTAAACTAGTGTCCAAAGTTTAACACCACTTTGGTGAGATTAGACCACCTAATTCCATCATGTGCAATTTTGACCTAGTTTGACCAAACTTGGGTTAACAAATTACCCAACCAAATCAGTCCCAATTGGGCTGACATTTTTACCAGGGTCATATAATAACCCTAAAGAGCACCCACCGAAATTTGGAGGTCATTAGACCCTATAATTAAAAAATATATGAATTATTAAATTATTACAAAAAACGTATAAAAATATGTTCCAAAAATTCCCATCTTTTGATACGTTAAGGGTGTAGGTACAAATAGACTAGGTTTCAATTTTCAAGTCAATATTAGTTCCCAATCAAAAGTTATTCAAGAAATGATGGTTGTCCTACACTAGGGACCAGTCCCACCAAAATGGACCTACAAGGAGCTACATAGCTTCTTTTGGGCTTATATCAATTTTGAAATGAAATATACTTCAAGGGCTACAAAAGTCTGTCTCATACATATTTTTAGATTAGGACACTAAGACCTTCATTTTTCTGTTTCAAAATCATATAACTTCTAGGTAAATAACTCACATGTAAATAATATTAGCATTTATTAACATCAAATCTTATTTAGACAGATTTTGGACGTCCATGATTGCGTCTTCCTCCTTGATCCAACAACCATGATATCCATTTCTTGAAGCTTTTCCAAACCATCTTGTCGGCGATCCGACCACCTTCCCGGCCGGCCACCGCCACCACCACCTCCGTTGAGGTGGTGGCCATCGTTTGGAGGTGGCTTGCCGCCCGGAGGTGGCCGGAATAGTGTTTTAGGGGAGGGGGGAAAAGCTCTAAAATGAGCCTTTTGGGAAGCTCGATCCAAGGCCATTTTGGCTCGAATTAAGGCCCAAACGAATTCAGATCTACGCACTAGGGGAGGAGAAGGGGATCAGACCTGAATTGAGGCTGAAAGCCTTATGGATCTTGGGTTCACCATGGGAGCTCAGGAAGCTTTTGGAGCCATGCCAATCCGAGTCTAGAGTGCACAATCCTTTCGGGAAAGTTGTGGGGGGGGGGGGGGGGGGGGGTTCACTCCACTCACACTTTTGAAGATGTTAAAGGCCTTCTTTGGGAGAGGGGGAGGTTACAACCTTGAATGCCATTATTGGTCATCAATGTAATTTCGGTTTTGGCTTGGGGGAGATGAATAGGTACTCAATCCAGCCAGGAGAAGGCTGGAAACTTCTCCTCTCCCCAAGAGGTGATGAATGGTGCCATTATTGGAGGAGATGGGAGGTTTCCTCTTCCTCTCCATTAACTCCTCTTCCTTCTCTCTCTTTCAAATTGGGGCTTTCTCAAACCTAGCCGAATTTCCTGAAATTGAATGGCCAATTCAATAGCACCCAAACCCATTAGGTGGTGTATCACCTCAATTAGGTCTAGCCCAAGTGAATTGGGCTTGATTAGGTCAAAATAGGACATTTTGACCTAAATTTAGCATAAGGTTGACTTTTGTCAATATGACCATTTGGGTTGACCCTAATGGATGGCTAGTCACCCATTGGTATCCCTTAAGGGTTAGGAAGGTCTAGGTAGGGTTAATTTAGCAAAGTGAGGGTCAATTGACCCTTAATAGACCACTTTGACCAAAATATGGCTCTAGTTAACTTTGGTCAAATTGGCCAAAATGGTGGCCCCATGATGGGGATTTTTGGTCCTAATTAAGCTACTTTGATCAATTTAGCGTTAGGGTTGACTTTGGTAAATTTGGCCTCTTTGGTTGACCCCAATGGGTCTCTGGTGCTCTAAGGGGACCCCTAATGGGTTAGGGATGTTATAGTACGGTCAAAGGGTCAGGTGAGGCCCTAAAGTCCAACCCTAGGCTTGGTATCTGAAAATTGCTATTTGCAGACCACTTGGGTTTTCTCCTTCTTACCTAAGTTCACATGATCTTAAGTGCTTCCTATGGTTTTGTCATGACCTAGTCATGTCAAAACCAACTTGGGGGTCTAGTTGTTTGGGGGATGTTACAAATCCCAATACATAAAAATAAAAATTTCGTCCCCGAAATTCAGGTTAGGCCTGTGGGGTTCCTATAGCAAGTGATTAAATGTAACATCCCAAGCCGAAATTATGTTATACATGTCGTAAAGAGCTCCGGATACTTTTGTTGCATCAAGACCAGTGGCTCCCAGGTGTGCTCCTCTTGTCCATGATTCCTCTATAGGACTTTGACCAACGAAACCTTCTAGTGCCGCAGGACTCGCATCTCCGTGTCATCTATCCGGACCGGTTCTATGTTAACTGACCGATCAGTAGCTAACGGCCCCTCTGTAGTAGATATCTGCTGCTCTGGCCGTAGTAGATCCCTCCTGAGTTATGAGACGTGGAAGACGTCATGCAATCCTGCTAACTCTGTCGGTATCTCTAGTATGTAAGCCAAGGGGTCGATCTGCTCCAGGACCCTATAGGGCCCCATATATCTTGGACTGATATTCTTCCGCCCACATACCCGCGAGACTCCATGCATCAGACGTATCTTCAAGAATACCTAGTCTCCCACCTGGAATTATACCATACGATGTCACGCATCGTAATGCTTGGCTTGCCTGCTCTGGGACTCCAGCATCCTGTCTCGAATTAGCCTCACGTGAGCCTCTGTGTCCTCTATAAACTCTGAGCTAAGTGCCTTGGGATACTCATCCTGGATCCAAGAAAATGGGGTCCTGCACTTTCGTCCGTATAATGCCTCGTAGGGTGTCATGCCTATGCTAGCCTGGTGACTATTATTGTATGTTGGGTCCAGCGTCTCCTCACTTGACCCGTAGCGCCCTTCCATTGATATAAAGATCAAGTTGCGCCTTCACCAACATTCCGGGCTTTTGGTGTAGTTGGTTGCGCTGGGTCCTCTCAATTGGTATCAAAGCAGGTTGCGGGTTCGAGACCGGGGGGGGCGCTGAAAATTCCTGAAATTCTCTCTACCTGTGTGGGTCCCAGTGGGTCAGGCGGCCGCAGCCATGTGTCAAGCCACCTCTGAGCCTGCGGGCCATGTGGAGCACCTCTGAATTGCGGGTCGTGATGGACGCTGGGGGGGGGGGGGGGGGATTGTTGGGTCCAGCGTCTCCTCACTTGACCTGTAGCGCCCTTCCATTGATATAAAGATCAAGTTGCGCCTTCACCAACAGTCCGGGCTTTTGGTGTAGTTGGTTGCGCTGGGTCCTCTCATTGTAGGAGAACTCGACCAATGTCAACAACCTCTCACATGGCTCCCCGCAGTCCAGGATGCATAGATGTAGAAGATCCTCTAAGGTTGGTGCACTTCGTCTGCCCGTCTGTCTGGGGGTGGAATACAGTGCTGAACATCAATCGTGTGCCTAAGTAAGCCTGCATCGCTCTCCACTCCCTCGATGTAAATCGTCCATACCAATCCGACGCAATCGTTCTAGGCATGCCATGGTACCATCTAAACTGCTTCACGAACCGTCGTACAAAATCACCGACTGATGTGTCCTTTTTTATTGGAATGAATCGGGCCACCTTCGTCAATCTGTCGATGATCACCCATATCTAGTCATTCCCCGTATGTGATCGGGGAAGACCATGTATTAAGTCCATCGTGATGTCATCGAAATTCCACTCCAGCACCGGGAGTGGCTGCAATAATCTGGCCGAGTTCTTGCATTCCGCCTTCACAAGCAGGCAAGATTCACAGTGGGTCACAAAATAAGTGATGTCCCTCTTCATTCTCGGCCAATACATGGTCCTCTTCAAGTCTGCTATCATCTTGGTGATACCCTGGTGCACTGAATACCTACTGCAGTGAGCCTCTGTCATGATGTCTTCCCGAATCCGATCTCCTGCCGGTACATACACTCGGCCTCTAAAGCTCAACAGGTCATCCTTCAATGAATAGTCTCCGACTGAGCCTACCTATAAGGCTCTGAATATCGACTCTAGCTTGGCATCCTGCCTCTGCTCATCCCTGATGCGGTCGCGGATGTCATATATGGTACTCATCGCCGCCAGGTACTCCTCATAAAGCTCCAGATCATCCTCAGATACTAAGGAGATCTGCATGTCCTCAAACATCCGTACTAGCTCCATGGCCATCAACTGGGGTTCTGCTCCTGACGTGGTAGCTCTCCTGCTCAGTGCATCTGCCACCACATTCGCCTTCCCCGGGTGGTAATGCATGGTATACTGGTAGTCGGACAAGAACTCAACCCATCGTCTCCTTTGAATGTTCAGCTCCTTCTGCGTATCTACGTACTTCAAATTCTTGTGATATGAAAATATGTCGTAGTGGATGCCATATAAATATTGCCGCCAAATCTTTAGAGCGAAAACAACCTCTCCCATCTCCAAGTCGTGCACCGGGTAATTCTGCTCATGGTTCTTCAACTGGCGGGAAGCGTATGCTATCTGTTGAAACCGATTTCTTGGTCTCTGTGGAGTTCGGGGCCCTCACCGAGATGAGGGGCAGCTAGCCCTTACTGATCCCTCAGAGAAGGTAGATTGAAGACTAGGAAAATGACTAAGACCTTAGTCACAGCGAGGAGGTCCCTCCGCTAACCCGGAAGATCGTTGAGCGCTTCCCATCCCAAGCCAAAGCTGAGACTCGGGCACCTTGGAGAGCTCTGGGAATGCTAACCAAAGAAAGCCTGAGGAGATAGAAGCTGAAGTCCAGTCCTCTCCAAAGGTGCCCTTAAGGTCTTATTTATAGGTTTTCTGGTGTGGCCTGCAAATAGCAGGATTCCGCCTTTTGATTTTACTATCTGTACCCCAAGTGGGTCTGCTAATAGCTGAACTCCGCTGTTTGGATAGGCTAATGGCAGGCCAACGAGGATAGAGAGATGATTTCGTCGATCATAGATGATCATCGGATTCGTCGAACGCGGCAGCTTGGAGTGTTCGTCAAACGCAGAGTTTTGGCGAATTCGTCGAACGCGACCCGCACTTCGTCGGGCGCCTGGCTGAGTTCGTCGACCTCGACTGAGATTCGTCGATCACGGAGGCTTTGGAAGAAATCTGGCTCGCCTGTCTTCTCGCGATCCTTCGACTAGTTTCTGACTCGCTCACCTCCTTGCGAGCATTCGGCGAGCACCTGGCTTGCTCGCCTTCTTGCTGGTCGACCTTGAGGCTCTGGCTCGTGGGAACTTGACATGCGCCTCTTCCCGCGGGTGACCTTTGATAGATCTGGTTCGCCCCCATTGGGAGAATGGCCTGTGAAGACCTCGTTTGCACTCCTGCCCCACTCGCACTCTTGACTCGCTCGCCTTCTCGTGAGAAGTCGGCTAAGTGCTCGTCCCAGCAGATCCGCTGAGACGGGATCGTCGAGCGCTGCTTGGATTTCGCCGAATGCAGCTTTGAACCTTTTCGTTGAACGTAGAACGTCGTTCGTCGAACGCAGAGAGCATATGTCAATTTTGTTCTTTCTCTTATTTTTTGCCTATTAACATTTATATATCCCGAGAACCTGGCTCGCATTATTTTTATTTGATCATCCACTAGGCGAATATCGGGGTTGTACACAATCTCCGCTCTTCACGAGGCTATTTAGGCCCGCGAAGAATCATCCAACCCTTGATATTCGCTGGCCCCTCGATGACGTGGCGAGAATCTTTCGGTGGGCCCCATGCCCACTACTATAAATATCACTCTCCCTAGCCGTCATTCGAACTTTTTATTCTTCTCTATCTTTTCTTACTCGCCGCGGGCCCCAACGCGATGTCGAAAAAAGACGAGATGTTGGCTCGCCTAAAGGCCTCGAAAGCGGCCTAGAAGGGGAAAGTCACTGTCATCGCCTCCTGGAATTCTACGCGACGCTCTCCACCTCCGCCTTCCCTAAGAACGGCAAAGGCCGTTCGGCGCGCGGCTGGTGGAGGAGGGTCTTCTTCTTCGCAGCACTCTCCTGATGACGGGCTCGCCTCGCAGGTATTGTCGCCAAGCTCGCCCATTTGATGTTCTTCCCTTTCGACCTTATTTATCATATTCGCAGAATGATCCCCCGGATGAGAGCGCCTTGGGAAGGCCAATCACGGAGATCCACCTCCCTTCTACGGGTGGAGCTGACGCTCTTCTTGTGGATGCGAGGGCCGTCGGCCGACAGGACTCGCCTTCGCAACGAGGTGAGCGGCTTACCTCGTCTTCCTTCACGTCTCTTGACTTGTTAAATCACACCTACTTTTTGTGCAGTGTCCCCTTTCGTGGCCCTAGAGGAACAAGTTCCTCCTCCGGCGGACTCCCCACCATGCTGAATCAAACTATCCTTACTCCATGATTCGGCTTCCTGGGTCAGAGGAGCCCAGGAGGGACATTGATTGCGGAGCCTGGACTTGGCTCTAGACCCGCGCTCGCCCCCGGTCTGGGTAAGGCCCTCACCCCTGCCTTTATTGAAGCATTCCGAGGCTAGCCGGGCACCTCCCTCCAGCGGCCCAGTACTCAAATTCCTCCACTAGGTTAGACTGTCGCCACTGAGAGTTGTTTTTCACCTTGTCGCTGATTCCTACTTCACAGGCAATCCTACGACCCCTCTCTCCGAGTCAGAATCTAAAGCGTTGGAGATATCTCCACCCCCCTCGCCGAGTCAGGTCTCTGACTTTCTGGGGGATCCCAGCGATCCAGAGCGAATGAAGAGGCGGGTCACTAAGATATTCCAGAAGCATACCACCCTGCTGAGGGATCTACATGAGCAGAATCGGCTGGATCGACTCGCTAATGAGGAAAGGTTCGCCGCGATGGATGACGCGAACGCGCGCGTTCTCGCCGAGATATGGCCGACTGATCACGGTGGCGCGACCTCCCCCGGGGTGTACATTGCTCGTATCGATGATTACATGCGGCTGACGAGCCAGGCGAACCGGTCACTCCGCGAGTATCACTACCCGCGAGTCCCCCCTCATTCTGGTGTCCGTGGTCGCGGTCGCTGGAAGTGGCTGCGATATTGAGGATTCTTGTATTGCTTTTTATTGTTTTTCTTCCCCCCTCCTCTTCGATAGGAGGGGTCGCGAACAATTATTATAAGTTTGTAATAAAGATACTTTGACTCACTTGCGAGCCCTTTATTTTCCCTGTTCTTCATCTCTTCTTTCACCTTACCTGGCTCGCTCTTGCGCGGATAATGTTTGTGTTTCTATTACTCGCACTCGCGTATTGCCCTTGCTTTTTTATGTTTTATTATTTAGCGCTAGCTCGCCGATGATTAATGGGAGAAAGCTTTGATAGGGTGTCGACTCGCCGGGAGTGAATAGGATCCCTAGAGGTGGAAGAGTACCACGCGAATCCGCTATCCGCAGATACCGACGCTTCGGCTTCTTCCCGCCTTTTTCATTTCTATAAATAGCCGACCTTTTTCCTTTCCAACCACTGCATTTACTGTTGCTCCCTCGCGCTCTGTCCCTTTCTGATTTTCTCACAGATCTAGCTCGCCCTCGCGGCTTTTGCGATTCCGCGGATCCCAGACATCTTGGTCGGCGAGACGGAAGCTGAGGGGCGGTCTAAGTGTGCCAGGGCCTTCCTCGATGGCATTTTCTACTGCGTCAACCTTACGAAAGAGGAGTAACAGGCCGCCGCTGACCAGTACATTCACTCCAGTTTTGTGGCTCGCTGCCCTACCGAGAGGGACACCATCAGCGACCCGCATCCCGACGAACTTGCCATTCCCGTTGCCCACTTCGAAAATTGGTTGCGACTCCCACTCTGGCCGGAAGTGCGCCAGGTATATTTATTTCTCAACCCTTACATCCCTGACTTGCTTTGCGAATGGCGCTTAAACCTTGTTGACCCTTCCAGGTGCTCAAGTATTTCGGCGTTCTGCCGAGCCAGCTAACGCCGAACGCGGTCGCCGTGGTGGTCGCGTTCGCCAGTTATCTCAGGGTGGAGAGGATCGAGTTCAGCCTGCTCGTCTTCCGCAAGGTCTTTTCGTTCCACGCGTATAGGGAAGGGACGACTAACTTCGCGAGCCAACGTGTCACCATCTGCGAGACGGTGAACAAGTCTCATTATTGGATGCAGAAGTTTGTCCTGGTGAAGGGTCCTTTCGGCAACGTCTCCTATACCCCCACCCAGCGAGACGAGGCCGCCTACCGCCCTCCGACCTCTCTAGGGGGTTGTGATGCGGCCATGCACCAATACCTCAAGGGAAAAAACTTCGAGGTCGCCTTCCTTCGAGAGCGAGTGGACCTCCTGCCACCCGTCCTCCCAGGAGAAGGTTTGACTCGCGCTCGTCAACTTTCTTATTCCCTCCTCCCTCGATTGTCTAACGTCCCCCGTTATCTTCGCAGGAGAGCGTGAACTCCCCCTCAACCCACCTCACGCGCCTCCTCCTTCCCTTACCTCCAGCTCGCTCGCGCGCACGGCCGCCGAGGCCTGCCATGACGTCCCGAGTTCTTCATTGGGAAAGAAGCGCCCTCCTCCCCTACGCCGGCCTGCCTCGCTGGGGGTGGCAAAGAAGACTAAGAAGGGCCTTTCTGCTGCCAAGACGAAGGAGGTCGTGGACCTATCCGAATTCGATCTCCCCTCTCCTTCCGCAGCGGGTCAGGAGCTCGCCAAAGAGGGGGGCGAGCCAGGGGAGACGGCCGCAAAGCCCAAGCCGACGAGCCATACTAACTTCGGGCTCGGCATGAAGCTGGCGGACGCGGTCGGCGAATCGGTGCTCGCGTGGGACCCCGACCAGAATAAGGTCGTCTGCTCCTCTCTACTCCCTTCCTGGGTAGAGTATGGCAAGGCCGGGGGTGAGGCGTTCTCCCTCGCCTTCGGCCTCTACGGTCGCGAGGACGCCTCCCTCTTTCGGTCCTTCACGCCGAGGGGGGTCGTATATGAGGCAATGCGAGCCCAATTCCGGGCGATGGATTTAACCCACATGGTGGGTCGCCGGTACTTTATGGTGGATAGAGAGATCAAGGAGCTGAATGTCGAGCTCCAGAGGTCTGCGGATGAAGTCGCGGGGCTCAAGGGGAAGGAGGCCTTATCGGAGGGCCTTCTTGCCAGTCTTCAAGGCGGACTGGTAAGTAGTGCTTTGCAAAAATCCTTTCCAGTTTGGCATCGCTTTTCTCTCGCTGACCCGCTTTTTGCAGGATGCCGCGTCTGTCAGCCAGCTTCACGTGCGGATCGCTGACTTGGAGCTGGAGAACACCTGCCTCAAGGCTCAGGTCCACGACCTGACTTTGGCGGTGCTTCCCCCCCCCCCCCCCCCCCCCCCCCCCCCCCCCCCCACCCCCCTCCTCCGCGAGTTGGGACTCGCGGTCAGTCGCGGGAAGAGAAAGAAGCCGACAGCAAGAGATCGATGGAGATTGCGGAGCTCATCCTCGATACTCTCAAAGGAGCGGACATGATCGTTCCCGAAGCTATGGAGTTTACTGCGGAGGAAATCGTCCCGGACTTGTTCGCGCCCATCTCTGAGGCGGAGGGTCGAGAGAGCGACTGAAAACTATCTGGCGAATCGCCTCAAAAGTTTTTTGTTTATAATGTAAAAGGTTTTTCCTTTTTGCCGGCGAGCCCGCCGTTGGACTGTAATCTTTTATGAGAAATGAAAAGGAATACTTTGTCTATCTTTCCCATATTATCATTTTACTTATTATTCGCATGTGATCTTTTCTTTTGTGCTCGCGCGATCCCAATTTTCTTATATTCGTGTCTTTAGACTTTCGCTTGACGTTCGCTCACGCATCTCTTTTGTTGACAGCTTTTTCCTCGTTATGTTATATCTAGGTCGCTCTCGCCTACCTTTCTTCTGCGGTGACGTTGGGACTTAGGTTGTAGGACCTTAGCCCTGTTTGGGACGCACCTCATTGGGGAGCCTTGCCGGAGGGATCTACATTAGCCTGCCTCGTTCGCACTCGCCTTTTGCGAGCTCTTACCGTTATCCACGGATAACCGCGAAAAACGGGCCCTCCCCGGCTCGCCGTCTTTATTCGCTCTGCTAAAATTCGTGAGTGACTTCGCGAGCCGCCGACTCTATTGCCCTGCCGTGATTGATTCTCGTATGCGAGCGGACCCTCGGTCTTTCCTCACCCGGGTCTTGAGGTCGCTTGCGAGACAAACCTCTTGTTATGAGTAACTTATTTACCTGCCCAAACCACTTGTAACTTTGTCAGCCTCTCTAGAGATTAACCTGAAACCCCCCGTCTTGTGAAATCCTGGGAGCGGAATCAATCTGGGGAATTCCAGCACCAATACTTATAACCTTTCCGGCCTCTCCAGACATCAAACAGAAACCCCTCGTCTAGTGAGAGCCCGGGAGCGAAATCGATCTGGGGCATTCCAGCACCAATACTTATCACCTCGCCAGCCTCTCCAGAGATCAACCTGAAACCCCCCATCTAGTGAGAGCCCGGGAGCGGAATCGATCTGGGGCATTCCAGCATAAGAACTTGTCACCTTGCCAGCCTCTCCAGAGATCAACCTGAAATCCCCCGTCTAGTGAGAGCCCGGGAGCGGAATCGATCTGGGGCATTCCCACGTAAGAACTTGTCACCTTGCCAGCCTCTCCAGAGATCAACATGAAACCCCCCGTCTTGTGAGAGCCCGGGAGTGGAATCTATCTGAGGCATTCCAACACCAATACTTATCACCTCGCCAACCTCTCCAGAGATCAACCTAAAACCCCCCGTCTAGTGAGAGCCCGGGAGCGGAATCGATCTGGGTCATTCCAGCGTAAGAAATTGTCACCTTTCCAGCCTCTCCAGAGATCAACCTGAAACCCCCCGTCTAGTGAGAGCCCGGGAGCGGAATCGATCTGGGGCATTCCAGCGTAAGAACTTGTCACCTTGCCAGCCTCTCCAGAGATCAACTTGAAACCCACCGTCTAGTGAGAGCCCGGGACCGGAATCGATCTGGGGCATTCCAGCGTAAGAACTTGTCACCTTGCCAGCCTCTCCAGAGATCAACATGAAACCACCCATCTAGTGAGAGCCCGGGAGCGGAATTGATCTGGGGCATTCCAGCGTAAGAACTTGTCACCTTGCCAGCCTCTCCAGAGATCAACCCGAAACCCCCCCGTCTAGTGAGAGCCCGGGAGCGGAATCGATATGGGGCATTCCAGCACCAACACTTATCACCTCGCCAGCCTCTCCAGAGATCAACCTGAAATGCCCCGTCTAGTGAGAGCCCTTGAGCGGAATCGATCTGCGGCATTCCAGCACCAACACTTATCACCTCGCCAGCCTCTCCAGAGATCAACCTGAAACCCCCCGTCTAGTGAGAGCCCGGGAGCGGAATCGATCTGGGGCATTCCAGCATAAGAACTTGTCTCCTTACCAGCCTCTCCAGAGATCAACCTGACACCCCCCGTCTAGTGAGTGCCCGGGAGCGGAATCGATCTGGGGCATTCCAGCATAAGAACTTGTCACCTTGCCTACTTTCGCATGACAACTATAATAATTAAGTGAAGAAGTAAAGTATTCAACCAACATCATAATAAAACTTTCAGGGGTAGAACCACTTCAAATCGTCGCCACTTCTGGCTCGGTCGAGGGGTACCCCTTCCACATCTTGGAGGTGATAGCCCCCCACTTGAGCACTTCGCTTACAATGTATGAACCCTCCCAATTGGGGTTGAGTTTACCTACCGAGGCCCCTCTTCCGGCCGCATCGACCTTTTTCAAGACCAGATCTCCTTTCTGAAAGTGCTTTACTCAGATGTGCTTGTCAAAATATCGGGCCATTCGTCGCTTGATTTCCTCCTGCCTGATCGTGGCCTGGTCCCGGAGTTCTTCCACTAGGTCTACGGATAGCCTTTGTTCTTCGCCAATGGCCACCAGCCACTCTTCATTCCCTTCATCTGCGGCGATCACTCTGGGGGTCTTTACTTCGAATTCTATGGGAAGGACTGCTTCGGACCCATGAGAAAGTTTGAACGGGGTCTCTCCGGTGGCGGTGTTGGGGGTAGTCCTCAAGGCCCAGATAACGGATGGTAGCTGCTCCGCCCAGTTCCCCCGGAGGTTCTCTACTTTCTTCTTTAACAGGTTGACGATTATCTTGTTTGCCGCCTCCACCAGGCCGTTGCTTCTTGGATGGTGGACCGATGCGAACCGGAGGTCGATGCCAAGCTGGGTGCAGAAGCTAACAAATTCTTCGCTAGCAAACTGTGGCCCGTTGTCCGTCACTAGGGCCAGGGGGAGCCCGTGCCGGCAAATTATCTCTCCCCACACAAAATTCCTCACAACCTGAGATGTTACCTTGGCGAGCGCCCTTACTTCTACCCACTTGGAAAAGTAATCGATCATGACCAGCAAGAACCTTCTCTGGCCGCTAGCTTGAGGGAAAGGACCAACTAGGTCCAACCCCCATATGGCAAAAGGCCAGGGAGCTGTGATGGTCCGAAGACTCTAGGCTGGGAGGAGTTGGAGTGGAGCATAGAGTTGGCACTTTGAACACCTCCTTGCGAACTCTGCCACATCCTTGCTGAGGGTAGGCCAGAATTAGCCTTGTCTCAACACCCTCCCTTCAAGAGTTCGGATCCCGGAGTGACTCACACACTCCCCGGAGTGAATTTCTTCCGGGACTCTCGGAACCTCCTCCTCTGAAACACAACGGGCCAGGAGTCCCGAGAGAGTCTTCCTGTACAGCCCTCCTGCATGCAAAGAGTAATAAGCTGACTTATACCTGAAGCGTCGCCCGTCTATGCCCCATGCAGGGAGCTTCCTTGATGATAGGAAGGTGATGAAGGGATCCATCCACGAGGTACGCTGATATATCTCCATCAGCTCCCCCTCCTCGATGGTGGGTCGGAAGAGTTCCGAAACTGTTCCGCCTGCTTGGGGACCGAACTTGTCTAGGAGGTCCGCGGGGGTGCTCTCTTCCCTTGGCACGTGTTTGATGGAGAAAGTGCGGAATTGACCGATGACTCCCTTGACCTTCTTCAAGTACCGCAGGAGGGTCGGGTCCTTTGCCTCAAACTCTCCCTTGACTTGGCATGCTACCACCATGGAGTCCGTCGAGACCTCCACATCTTGCACTCCCAATTCTCGAGCTAGCCGCAGGCCCGCTATCACCGCCTCATACTCCGCTTGATTATTGGTAATTGGAAAGTGGATGTTTAGAGCTTGTTAGATCTTTGTCCCTTGGGGACTCACTAGGATGATTCCTCCCCCATAGGAGTCCTTTCCCGAGGCACCATCCACTAACATCCTCCATGCCACCGGGGAAGGCGGTTCATGTCCCCCACCTCGGTCGTGTAGTCGGCCATGAAGTCTGCCACCGCTTGGGACTTGATTGATGTCCTGGGCACGAACATAATATCGAACTCGCTCAGCTCCACGGACAACTTCGCCAGTCTTCTCGAGTGTTCCACCCCTTCCATGATTTTGCGAAGCGGGTGATCTGTCACTACTCTGATGGGGTGTTCCTGAAAGTAGGGCCGGAGCCTCCGAGCCGCCACTACCAATGCAAAAGCCAACTTTTCCAAGATTGGGTATCAGAGCTCCGCCTTCTTCAGCACTCGGCTGACATAGTAGATAGGGAATTTCTTTCTCCCCTCCTCCCGGATCAGCACTGTACTCACTGCTTCAGACCCTACTCCCAGGTATAGGGATAGGTCTTCTCCCAATCTCGGCCCTTGAAGTAGGGGGGTCTGGGTGAGTTGCTCTTTCAAGGCTTGGAAGGCTCCCTCGCATTCCGAAGTCCATTCAAATTTTTGTTTCCCCTTAGCGCCTTAAAGAAGGGCGCACACTTCTCTCCTACCTTGGAGAGGAACCTGCTGAGTCCAGCCAGCTTCCCTGTGAGGCTATGAACCTCTTTCGGGTTTCTTGGCGACCCCAACTCCATTATTGCCTTGACCTTGTCCGGGTTAGGCTCTACCCCCGCTGGGGTGAGCAAGTGACCTAGAAACTTCCCTCGGCTAGCCCCGAAGACACACTTCAAGGGGTTGAGTTTCATCTTATACTTCCGTAGGGTCCCAAACATCTCCTCAAAGTCTCGTAGGTGAGACCCAAGGTCCCGGCTCTTTACCATGAGTTCATCAACATAGACCTCCAAGTTTCTTCCCCTTTGTTCGCGGAAGACCCGATCCATCATCCTTTGATAGGTGGCACCTGCATTCTTGAGCCCAAAGGGCATCATCTTATAACAGTAGCATCCGTCCCCCGTGATGAAGGAGACATCTTTGATGTCCGGGGGGTGCATGCGGATTTGATGATAACCTCAAAAAGCATCTAAGAAAGACATTACAGAGAAACTAATGGCTGAGTCAACCAGCGCGTCGATTCTATGTAGGGGGTAGCAATCTTTCGGGCATGATTTATTAAGAAGTGAAAAGTCGATACACATGCGCCACTTACCTCCCCCCTTTTTTACCATGACTACATTGGAGACCCAGCCTGGATACTGGATCTCCGACACAAAACCTGCTTGTATGAGCTTTTTCACCTCCTCGCGGATTGGTCCCTCCAGCTTGTTGATGGCGCAAATCTTAGCACACCGTTATAGGCGGTAGTAAGACTGCGACACGAAACGGCAGTATATCGATCGTTCAAGTAATATAAAATGGGAATGAATTCCCAAGTATCGATCTCAAAGGAACATAGTAAGGTGGAGTTTATTATCGAGGAAGGACTTGAGATTGAAGTCCTTTAATCGGATGGATCGCGGAGGGGGGTTGATTTGGTTGTGGAAAATAAAGGAAAATATTACAACTACTCCTATGCAATGCCGCTATGCAATGCTTCGCTTGGCGGGATGGAGACTAGGCAGTCCTTGAGCGCGCTGGGTCGCAAGGGTAGATGGACGAGTAGGCAAACAGAATCGAACTATGCAGGCCTTGAGCGCGCTGCTTCATTAAGTGGGATGGATTACACCGGCCGCGATGCCATGCTTCGATAGACGGATGGACGAGTAGGATAACGGAATGAGGGTCGCAAACACCTCGTCGACAAGCACGCCACTAGCAATTACTAGTGCGGCACCGGACGTGACGACGGGATGGAGGATGGGATGGGGCGCACCTCAAGCAACTCAAACAGTAAAATATTTCACATAGACATGAAATGTATAGAAATGCAAATAAAGTTAAGTGCTACTTCATCATAATGTTAGCTCTAGCTACATATACATCAATAAGAGAAGAACAAGGCAAGAAATTGACCGAATCCGAAGTCTCGTTGTAGATTCACGGTTGGAATCGCCGGGTTGTCAATCCACGTCCAAGCTCGGTCCGTAACTACGTCCGAGGTAGAGAGAGCTGTCACTACTCTCCAATGAGCCCGTCTTCTTCGTGTCACAATCCGATAGAGGTTGCAAACTTCCTCTTGCTTGATGGCGATGGCGGCTAAACCTTCCTTGAAGATCTAGGATGAAGGAGGAGGCCGAGAGGAAGCTCCGGCTCAAGAATGGCGTGAAGAACAAGACCGGAGCACCTCCCGATGGTGGGAGGCGATGGAGGGGCGAAATCGGGTGCTCTGGAGCAGGAAACGGCGGACTGGCGGAAGAAAATGCGGAGGTTTTTCCTAATTCGCGAGCAGGAATATTTATAGGTGCTGGAATAAACATTTCGCACGATCATTGGCGCACGACCAGTGGTCGTGCGCGCTGGAATCCTTTGTTCGTGCACCTACCTGGGTGGAGCCTGCAATGTAAGAAATTTATAAAATACCATGTTCACACGACCAGTGGTGCACGGCCGGTGGTTGTGCGCACTATCGTAGGTGGTCGTGCGCACTGGTCGAAACAGAACTCATAAAATTGATGTTAAGTGCGCACACACAGTGGCGCACGACCGGTGGTCGTGCGCACTATCGTAGGTGGTCGTGCGCACTGTCCGAGACAAAACTCAAAAAATAGGGTTAAGTGCACACGATCAGCGGCGCACGACCAGTGGTCGTGCGCAATAGAAACAGTGATCGTGCGCAGTGTTCCTGTACAGAATTGTACCGGGAACACCCGCACGACTCCTGTTCCAGCACAACCACGAATCCAGCCACTGAAAGTGGCACTTAACAATCCATGAAAACTACTAAAAAAGAAGAACATGAAATAACACCAAAAATGGGCCTAGAGGTGCACTTAGGATGGAGTGTCAAATATGAGTGAAAACATGTCTAAAGTGAAGTGCATAGACAAGAAAATCGGCCCAGATGAGTCCATAAATATGTATATATTTGGGACTCATCACTTGTCCGCCGTGGCCCTCTTCTTTTGGCGGATGGGGGCGGGTGCTGGGGTCGGGGTTAAGTCGGTGGCAAGCCACATCCACATCGATCCCGGGCATCTCCGCGGCGCTCCAAGCGAAGACATCCACATTCTTCTACACGCAGGCTAAGATCTCAGACCGCTACTCCGAACTGAGATCTCCGCTGACTTGGACCTTCTCCACCTCCCCAAGCCGAGTGGTGACTGCAAGCTCCATGACCTCATCCACGGCCTCCAGTCTGGATTTCTCTCCCCAAGCACTTTCCTTCTCTCCACCGCAAGCGAGCGCTTGGGCTCCTTCCTCCGTCTCTTCCTCCCCTACCATCATCATCTCCTCTGTCCCTCCTTCCCGGGCACCCTCTCCTTTCTCTTCTTCTTCTCCTCCCTCCGCCCTGGGTCCTTCAGTGACCTCTTCCTGGGCCTGAACTTCCTCTTCCATCATCCTTCCCTCTTCTTCCTCCTCGCCTACGGCCTCTGTCGCTTCATCCATCACTTTGTCCCATTCCTCCGCTTCTCTCATCCAGGCTATGGTGTTGACAGCCGTCACATAGCACTATCTCGCCACCTTGGGATCTCCCCGGACCCGGACCTGGATTCCACCCGCGTTGAACTTGAGGCACTGGTGGAAAGTGGAAGGGACTCATCGAAATGCACTGATGAGAGGCCGTCCGAAGATGGCGGTATAGCTACTCGGGGCATCCACTTTCACGAAGCGACAGTTCCGGGACTGCCCTCCGAGGGTCACATGGAGCCCCACTCCACCCTCTACCTCCTTCCTCTCTCCCGCAAAACCAAATAGGGGGCCATCCGAGGCCAACACCCTCCGGGCCTCCACCTTCATCTCGTCGAACGCCTTCTTGAATACGACGTTGACCGAACTCCCATTATCGACTAGAATCCGCGAGACGGTGAAGTTCTCGATGGCGGTCTGGATGACCAGTGCATCGCAGAATGGGTCTTCATAGCTTGGCATGTCCTTCTGGGAGAAAGTAATTCTCTCCGCTGGTGGTGGAGTCGTGGATGTTGAGGCCACGCTCCGCCGATAGATGGTATGGAGGCTAGCCTTGCGGGTTGCCTCCACCCCTACCCCCCATGGATCACCCCGATCCCTCCTCTACTCCCCATATCAACTATGTCCTCACACCTCTCTTCCTCTTCTCCTCAAGGCTCGACCTCCTCGATTCTCACCTGTTGCTGTTGCCCCGGCACGGGCACCCGACCCCTTTTTGCTTCCAATAACTCTGGATAGGTGGCCGTCGCGTGACCTTCCTCATCGTGGAAGTCACAATACGACAACGTCACCTCCCCTGCTTCGCCTTCCGCCATCCTATTCCTCCTCCTTCTCCCAGCCCCTTCTTCCTCTCTAGCCTCTTCTCTTATTCCTCTTCCTCCTCTTCCCCGCCTGATCGCCATGGCTTGCTGAGGTGGGGTAGGCAGCTGCCTCGGACCATGCCTCCATCCCAACTGGTGGGGTCTTCCTTGCCCTCCATAGAAGTTACCCCTTCCTGGGCCGTAGCCCCTCCCCTGACCTTGCATCCCTTCAGCAGGTTGCCTCCACTCCCCTTCCGGGGCCCTGGGCTCTTCCCTTCTCCTTGTTTCCTGCTGCCTGACCTCTGGCTCACTGAGCTTTGCTAGCTTCTTTGTAAGCTCCGGGTTGGCCTCCTCACTCTCAATCTCTTCCGCCACCCTCTCCATCAATTCCTCGTAGGAGACGGGGGCTTTACACTTCAAAGCCATTTTGAAAAATCTCTCCCTTAGCCCGACGATGAAAGCGAGCTGGTGTGCAAATGGTGATTAAAATTCCGCTTGCACGAAATAAAATCCGAACTAGCAATCCAAGAAGGCAAGTATACCTATCGAACTGTAGTATAGGAACACAAGTGTCGTATTAAAATCCGAGAACCGTTGATTACTTATACTCAAACGAATTACTATTATTTTATCTTAATAATTTTTTGGATGGTTTTGTCTGCTAAGTTGAAATAAAAGCTGGATAAAAGTACGGCTAAACGATGATTAAGAAATTGCACTCGATCTTGACTTACTTCGGCCTAAGTTGATCAAAATTCAAAAGCAAACTTAAAACTTAATAAAGTAAGGGCAGCTTGACCGCGGGGGTTCCTATAGTTTGAACATGCTTCTCTCGAAGATATGCCCAACTGAGTTTAGGAAAATCCGACCGAACTCTCGTCCCGTATTCGAATACCTAAAACTCGCTTTAAGTGGTGAACCCCGCTATTGGGTTTGACTCCAATCCAGGAGATTTACGTCATTCTCTCTCGAGAAATGTGTGTAACTCTCTTTACTTTTAAGTGCTCACTTCAGACTATCGGCCTCTCGGCTAGCCAAGAATGAAAGCAAAGGTGGGGATTATATATCGATAATATAGCTCCACTAAATTTTAATTAAGAGTAAATCTAAGGTCCAACACTTTAGAAAGTGAAAGAAGACTAAAGGATCATAACTTGATCAACTCATCCTCAGATCATCAAGATCGAGTACTATGAGGATTTAGTTACTCATGGTGGAGGGGTAGGGGAGAGAAATGATGAAGATTTTAAGAGAACAAAAACATACCATTTTTATTAAACAAAAGTTCAATTACAATTGCATGGAAAGCCTACTAAGCATTAGTAATACACTATAAAAGGAAATTACAAAGGCATTACAACATTCATATGAAAACTAGAAAAGGAAATGCATTGAAATAAGAGAGAGAGAGAGAGAAAGAGAATAAAATGACATGAAAAACACTGAAAATAGAGTAGTAGCACTAGTTCTCTCTCCAAAAACTGAATGGGGAAAGCTTGGAGGTCATTTCAATTTATAGAAATTTTTCTGCCTCGGTCACGCCCTCAGTCACGCCCGTGACTAGGGGCATGACATTGTTTAATCAATTCTGCGGCTTGGATCAGGTTCGGCGCACGATTCTAACGCGATTTGATGGGTCACGCCCTAGGTCACGCCCGTGACTGAGGGCGTGACCATTTCGGTGGTTAGTCGGGTCATGGGCGCTGGCGGCGATCATGGGCGCTGGCGGCTGGCTGACGTGGCAGTCACGGGCGTGACTGGAAGCACGCCCGTGTAACAGTGGCGTGACCAATTCGGTGGTCAGCTGGTCGAATCTGAGCTGTTCACGGGCTGGTCACGGGCGTGGCTTGCGTGTCACGGGCGTGGCTTGCGTGTCACGGGCGTGGCTTGCGTGTCACGGGCGTGACTTGTGTGTCACGGCCGTGTACTTTGGGCGTGTCTGACCAGATCTTCTGAATTATGTTGGCAGCAGCTTAACTGGAAACAGCAACTTACACGCCCTAGGTCACGGGCGTGACCTAGGGCGTGACTTAGGAATCTTGCATTTTTGACCTGAAAATTCAGAAAACTTAAGTTAGCACTAAAAATAGGAAAATGAACCAAAAATGCATTTAGGTAAACAACAATAAGCAAAAAGTAAGAGTAAATATCCTAAAAATAACCTAATTAAACTAACTAGATTTAGTATTATCAGCAAACCCAGGCATCTCCTGAGTGAGCAGCACTTCTTACTGGAACTGATCCGCGTAGCGAGCCAACGACTCCTTTGGCTCCTGCTTCACTTTGAAGAGGAACTCGACGTCCTTCTTCCTCTTCT
Organism: Dactylorhiza incarnata; assembly: GCA_033032865.1. NCBI lineage: Eukaryota > Viridiplantae > Streptophyta > Magnoliopsida > Asparagales > Orchidaceae > Dactylorhiza > Dactylorhiza incarnata. The sequence goes on along the minus strand of JAWHQI010000287.1, from coordinate 964,596 downwards.
TTGAAGTGGAGAATCGCAACAAGAAACTCTGGCAAAAATCCTCGAAGGCGTAGATCGACCCTGTAGGGAGTTTGTGGAACCAGTCCCTGGCCTTTTCTTTAAGAGTGACGGCGAAGAGCCGACACTTGAAAGCGTCTGACATCGGCCTGATAGAGACTGAGTCCTCAAAAGACTGGAGGTGCTGGACAGGTTCGTCCCGGCCATTGTAGTACACCCTATCCCACTCCCCGAACCCCACTGGGACGGGAGAGAAAAAAGAGAGGTGATAAAAGTAATAGATTCGTCCTTTCAAAATATCAACAAAATGCGAGTCCCCGGCAACGGCGCCAAAAACTTGGTGATTAAAATTCCGCTTGCACGAAATAAAATCCGAACTAGCAATCCGAGAAGGCAAGTATACCTATCGAACTGTAGTATAGGAACACAAGTGTCGTATTAAAATCCGAGAACCGTTGATTACTTATACTCAAACGAATTACTATTATTTTATCTTAATAATTTTTTGGATGGTTTTGTCTGCTAAGTTGAAATAAAAGCTGGATAAAAGTACGGCTAAACGATGATTAAGAAATAGCACTCGATCTTGACTTACTTCGGCCTAAGTTGATCAAAATTCAAAAGCAAACTTAAAACTTAATAAAGTAAGGGCAGCTTGACCGTGGGGGTTCCTATAGTTTGAACATGCTTCTCTCGAAGATATGCCCAACTGAGTTTAGGAAAATCCGACCGAACTCTCGTCCCGTATTCGAATACCTAAAACTCGCTTTAAGTGGTGAACCCCGCTATTGGGTTTGACTCCAATCCAGGAGATTTACGTCATTCTCTCTCGAGAAATGTGTGTAACTCTCTTTACTCTTAAGTGCTCACTTCAGACTATCGGCCTCTCGGCTAGCCAAGAATGAAAGCAAAGGTGGGGATTATATATCGATAATATAGCTCCACTAAATTTTAATTAAGAGTAAATCTAAGGTCCAACACTTTAGAAAGTGAAAGAAGACTAAAGGATCATAACTTGATCAACTCATCCTCAGATCATCAAGATCGAGTACTATGAGGATTTAGTTACTCATGGTGGAGGGGTAGGGGAGAGAAATGATGAAGATTTTAAGAGAACAAAAACATACCATTTTTATTAAACAAAAGTTCAATTACAATTGTATGGAAAGCCTACTAAGCATTAGTAATACACTATAAAAGGAAATTACAAAGGCATTACAACATTCATGTGAAAACTAGAAAAGGAAATGCATTGAAATAAGAGAGAGAGAGAGAGAAAGAGAATAAAATGACATGAAAAACACTGAAAATAGAGTAGTAGCACTAGTTCTCTCTCCAAAAACTGAATGGGGAAAGCTTGGAGGTCATTTCAATTTATAGAAATTTTTCTGCCTCGGTCACGCCCTCAGTCACGCCCATGACTAGGGGCGTGACATTGTTTAATCAATTCTGCGGCTTGGATCAGGTTCGGTGCACGATTCTGACGCGATTTGATGGGTCACGCCCTAGGTCACGCCCGTGACTGAGGGCGTGACAATTTCGGTGGTTAGTCGGGTCATGGGCACTGGCGGCGATCATGGGCGCTGGCGGCTGGCTGACGTGGCAGTCACGGGCGTGACTGGAAGCACGCCCGTGTAACAGTGGCGTGACCAATTCGGTGGTCAGCTGGTCGAATCTGAGCTGTTCACGGGCTGGTCACGGGCGTGGCTTGCGTGTCACGGGCGTGGCTTGCGTGTCACGGGCGTGGCTTGCGTGTCACGGGCGTGACTTGTGTGTCACGGCCGTGTACTTTGGGCGTGTCTGACCAGATCTTCTGAATTATGTTGGCAGCAGCTTATCTGGAAACAGCAACTTACACGCCCTAGGTCACGGGCGTGACCTAGGGCGTGACTTAGGAATCTTGCATTTTTGACCTGAAAATTCAGAAAACTTAAGTTAGCACTAAAAATAGGAAAATGAACCAAAAATGCATTTAGGTAAACAACAATAAGCAAAAAGTAAGAGTAAATATCCTAAAAATAACCTAATTAAACTAACTAGATTTAGTATTATCAGCAAACCCAGGCATCTCCTGAGTGAGCAGCACTTCTTACTGGAACTGATCCGCGTAGCGAGCCAACGACTCCTTTGGCTCCTGCTTCACTTTGAAGAGGAACTCGGCGTCCTTCTTCCTCTTCTTTGAAGTGGAGAATCGCAACAAGAAACTCTGGCAAAAATCCTCAAAGGCGTAGATCGACCCTGTAGGGAGTTTGTGGAACCAGTCCCTGGCCTTTTCTTTAAGAGTGACGGCGAAGAGCCGACACTTGAAAGCGTCTGACATCGGCCTGATAGAGACTGAGTCCTCAAAAGACTGGAGGTGCTGGACAGGTTCGTCCCGGCCATTGTAGTACACCCTATCCCACTCCCCGAACCCCACTGGGACGGGAGGAGAAAGCACCATCTCGCAGAAGGGACTCCCCCCTCCTGCCACCCCTTCTCGCTCCATGCACCCCCCGAGCTCTCTCGCCTGACTTGGGCTCGCGAGGGCCGCGTTCGCGGGAGCGGCATTCATTTGAAACACCCCCATTATCATCGCTGCCTCCGGGCATGCGCTCTCCTGCGCCGCGCTCGCCGGCACAGAGCTCGCCTGCACGGAACTCGCCGACACAGAGCTCACTGGGCTAGCGAACAGTACTCGCCCCTCTAGGTCCTGCACTGATCCTCCGGTGAATTCCTTTTCGGCTCTTCCCCCCGGGGCATTCCCGCCAACCGCTGCTGGGGGAGGGGTCGCCTTAGGTGCTGGGGTCGGGAACTCACTTTGCAGCACCGCGACCGTGAGTCCGAAAGTGTCGAGAACCTCCCTCCTGAAATCCGCGAACATCCTCGGCGTCACCACCTGCGGTGACTCGCTGAACTCCTCGCCTTGATCCTCGCCTCCTGTCATATCTGCTCCTTGGAACTTTCTTGGACCAGCCACGCTCACCGCACCAAAATTTTGAAACTGATTTCTCGGTCTCTGTGGAGTTCGGGGCCCTCACCGAGATGAGGGGCGGCTAGCCCTTACTGATCCCTCAGAGAAGGTAGACTGAAGACTAGGAAAATGACTAAGACCTTAGTCACAACGAGGAGGTCCCTCCGCTAACCCAGAAGATTGTTGAGTGCTTCCCCTCCCAAGCCAAAGCTGAGACTCGGGCACCTTGGAGAGCTCTGGAAATGCTAACCAAAGAAAGCCTGAGGAGAGAGAAGCTGAAGTCCAGTCCTCTCCAAAGGTGCCCTTGAGGTCTTATTTATAGGTTTTCTGGTCTGGCCTTCAAATAGCAGGATTCCGCCTTTTGATTTTACTATCCGTATCCCAAATGGGTCTGCTAACAGCTGAACTCCGCTGTTTGGATAGGATAATGGCAGGCCAACGGGGATAAAGAGATGATTTCGTCGATCATAAATGATCAACGGATTCGTCGAACCCAGCAGCTTGGAGAGTTCGTCGAATGCAGAGTTTTGGCAAATTCGTCGAACGCGGCCCGCACTTCGTCGGGCGCCGGGCTGAGTTCGTCGACCTCGACTGAGATTCGTCGATCACGGAGGCTTTGGACGAAATCTGGCTCGCCTGTCTTCTCGTGATCCTTCGGCGAGTTTCTGGCTCGCTCGCCTCCTTGCGAGCATTCGGAGAGCACCTGGCTCGCTCGCCTTCTTGTTGGTCGACCTTGAGGCTCTGGCTCGTGGGAACTTGACTCGCGGCTCTTCCCGCGGGTGACCTTTGATAGATCTGGTTCGCCCCCTTTGGGCGAATGGCCTGTGAAGACATCGCTTGCACTCCTGCCCCACTCGTACTCTTGACTCGCTCACCTTCTCGCAAGCAGTCGGCTATGTGCTCTTCCCAGCGGATCCGCTGAGACGGGATCGTCGAGCGCTGCTTGGATTTCGCCGAATGCAGCTTTGAACCTTTTTGTTGAACGTAGAGCGCCGTTCATCGAACGCAGAGAGCATATGTCAATTTTGTTCTTTCTCTTATTTTTCCTATTAACATATATATATCCCGAGAACCTGGCTCGCATTATTTTTATTTGATCATCAACTAGGCGAATATCGGGGTTGTACACTATCACGTGCCCGTTCTGCATCAGAACGACACCCATCCCCTGGTATGACTCATCCATGTACACCTGGAATCCTTAATTTCCCGATGGAAGGTCAAGGATGGGGGCCGTCGTAAGCCGACCCTTTAGTTCCTGGAAGGCCGCCTCGCACTGCGGCGTCCAAAAGAATGCAGTATCCTTCTTCGTCAAGGATATGAGTGGGAGGGCTATCTGGGAAAACCCCTGTATGAACTTCCGGTAATAACCGACAAGCCCCAAGAAGCTCCGCACGTCGATGGTCGTCTTCAGCGGTGGCCAATCCCATACTGCTTGGATCTTTGCCGGGTCCATGGCTAGACCAGCTCCACTAATAATATGACCTAGGAAGGCCACCTCCTTCATCCAAAACTGACACTTGCTGAACTTCGCATACAGGCGGTACTCCCGTAGCTTCTCCAATGTTAGTGCCAAATGACGTGCATGTTCCTCCTCCGTCCTCAAATAGATGAGAATGTCATCGATGAACACGATGACAAAGATGTCGAGATATGGCTTGAACACCCGGTTCATCAAACTCATAAATGCTGATGGTGCATTATTGAGACCGAACGGCATCACAATGAACTGATATAGTATGTATCGGCTGCTGAAAGCCATCTTTGGGATATCCTCTTCCTGAATCTGCAGCTGATAGTACCCTGACCTCGAATCCAGCTTCGAGAAGCAGTGGGATCCCTCTAGCTGGTCAAATAGCTCGTTGATCCTTGGTAGCGGGTACGTATTCCGGACCGCGGCCTGTTCAGTGCTCTGTAATCGATGCACAATCGAAGCGTCCCATCCTTCTTCTTCACAAATAGCACCAGAGCTCCCCAAGGTGAGGAACTCGGTCTAACAAACCCTGCTTTCACTAGCTCCTACAGCTGGCTCTGAAACTCCACTAGCTCCTTTGGGGCCATCAGATAAGGAGCTCTGGATACCGGCTTAGCCCCCAGCACCAACTGGATCTGAAAAACCTTCTCGCGGTGCGGTGGCAGCCCTGACAACTTCTCCAAGAATACGTCGGCAAAATACCGCACTAATGGGATACTAGCCACAGAATCCTTCGCCTCGATCGCCTCGAACCGCACCTGGTATACCTTATCTCCCTGTAGGTGGGCCTTGACAGCCTGAACAGATGATAATAAGAGACGGGAAGGAGGTTTGATACCATCGACTACTACTTTTGTGTCCTCGTGCTTCAGAATAATCCTCCTTACCGAGCAGTCAATCCGTGCATGGTTCCAATACAGCCAATTCATGCCAAAGATCAGATCAAAGTCCTTCATCTTCAAGAGCATCGTCAGCGCTTCGAACAACTTCCCTCCAATCTCCACAATCATGTTGCACTTTGTGTTTATTACTATCTCCGATCTGTCTGGGAACTGCACCCTCCTGTGAATGCCCTCAAAGTGTTGGACTTGGTCCAGATCATCCACAAATTCTTCTGAGACAAACGACTGTGAGGTACCCGTATCAAATAAAGTGTATGCAGGCTTGCCACAGACGAGTAATATACCTGGGGGTTTTTGTTTGTTTGGTTCAATGCTAAGGTAAACTAAAGTTTACTAAATACTAATGAACATAAAACAAAAAACATTTAAAGTACCTGTAATGACCCTTGCGGGGTTCTGAGGCTAAGCTAGGTCCAGGGCGTACATCTGGTCCATGTTCTGTCTCCGGTCTCCACCCTAAAATCCACGGCCTCGACCACGTCCTCGGCCCCCGAAATGCCTGGCCGGTGGGGCATCCTGTAGTGTTTGTGGTGCATTCCTCTGAGGGCAGTTCCTCCGGATATGGACAGTCTGGTGGCAGTGGTAACACTCTGGTGGGGGAGGTGGCCCACCTCCTCCAATTCTCGGCATCTCCCGCATCTGTATAGGCTGAGGAGCTAACATTACCGGCTCCCACCGCTCCTGCCTCTCCTTCTGGAGGGGTCGGTCCTCCGCTCTTCTCTCCCTAATGAAATGACCCTTCTGCTGGTCTCTCCTGTCACTCCTTCCCTAGTACTCTGTCGGCCTCTTCCTACATCGAACAAGGTGCTGGTCAGCTTACAGCTTCTTGGCCATCTCCAAGATCTTGGCCATGCTGCCGTCAGAGACAAATAGGAGGGTCTGCCTCAACTCGTCATAGAGGCCTTTGTAGAATCTCTTTATGTAGCCTACATCATCCAGCTGATAGGAGCCCGCAAATCGGACCAGGTGTGTGAACTCCGGTGATACTCTACCACTGTCCTACTACCCTGCCTCAATTGCAGGAACCTCTATTCCAGCTCATCCCTTGCCGACTATGGTACGTAGTGCTCCAGTTGTGCCACCTTGAACTCATCCCATGAGATGTCATCCGCCTCTAGTCCAGCATAGGTGGTGTCTAGTAGTGACTACCACCACCTCTTTGCATGAGATTCCAGGCACGAAACCACCAGGGGTACTGCCATGTCTGTCGGGCACTGAATTCCTGCCAACATCTCGTACATGATGTCTACCCACTCCTCAGTCTGCACAACTATCTCCGTCCCGAGGTATGATGGAGGGGAAATACCTCGGAAGGCACTCATCCAGTTGGCCCCAGGGTTTGGCTGAGGAGCCGATTCCATCTGTGCCCTGAATGCCTCCAGTATGGCAGTCAATGTCTGCCCCATCTATGTTTGCTGAAACAGAGTAGGAGACAGTGGTGGTAGGACAACGTTTGGAGTCGGAGGCACTCCATGCTGTGGGGTCGTGTCCGTCGCGAGCTACAAAAGAAAATTATCACTCGTAAGAGGGTTTGCCTAAAAAAAATTCAGTTAAATGTGGACTTTTCATGTGATTCCTCATATGGGCACACCATTGCTTCCGCTGCTTAGTTTGTCCTCAAACTAAAATCGCGCGGGGTGGCCCGGGGTTTATGGACTTCTTTTCTTCGGATCAAGGTTTGCTTTGATACCAGTTTGTAAGACCCCTTTTTTTCTTTTGAAAACCTGGGTCTTATGCTCAGAACCGCCGCTTTGCGGTGACAACCTCGCTCGGGAAGGTCGCCACTACAAAACGCCGATTCTGTCGGCCATATCGATCACAGAAAAGAGAAGTGCAACTAAAGAAATTTAGAAGTTAAGTCCACATAACATGAAATTTAATATCTAGAATAAAAGATGTCCACAAGAAATAACTTAATAAAAGATAACAATAAAAGGGCTCATGCCCAGTACGTCATAGCCTCACTACAAAAATCACTCATAGAATCATAATCTACTAAAACTAATAAGACACTAATGGATCCTGTCATCGGTGCTCCCGTGCTAGACTGCCCCGCCTCCATCTGCACCAGCCTCTGGTGATGCTGCATCTCCTCGGTCCCCTAAAATGATAAGGTCCACCAAACGTTAGTCAAAAAGACTAAGCCAATCCCCCACCCCTCCCCCGGTGACTCCTAGGCACCGTGCAAGAGGGATGAAGCGGAGGACATCAAGGGGTAAAATCAAAAGCAGGTGATAATGAGTCTAACTTTGGAAGGGTCCATCGGTAAGCAATATATAGTACAATGAGTAAAGCAGTAGGAAGTAAAACAGTAGCAAGTAAGAAGTAGTAATAAGTAAGGAAATAGTAATGAAAGGCACTAAGGAAAACAGTAATAAGAATAACTAACCTTAATTTATTAGAATGCCCACACAACCTATAGATCAAGGGGTCATTTAGCAGGGCCTACCGTATAAAAAGTCCCATAACAAATTTATACGATAGCGGTAGGAGTTGAAATGCAATGTTTATGTTATGTCATGCAAGGTATGCAGTTTAAATGTTATGTTCATACAAGTGCAACTCACACACTATGACTTTATGCACACAGACCATTAGTTCCCCCTTTTTGGAGCTAGGAAAACTCCCAGGATACTTCCGTAGTGGAAAACGGATGCAGTGGGTTGGTCATCGCCCACCTCTAGGTTGGTATCTGCACTACCTAACCTAGACCTATCGTACGCCTCAACTCTAAGAACATAACAGCGGAGCTCCTACGTACTCTTACTGGTTAGTCCACTAGACTTTTCTTTGGTAAAGTATTAACCACAAGTAACGAGCCATTGTATTGGTGTCGGTGCGACGACCGTTGACACTAATGATCCACCACCTTATGCACATACAATATGTCCTATTATATCCCGATCCATAAGCTACCTGGTCTAACATGCCCGTCATCATAACCTTCCGAGCCGACGGCTCGCCGGACTAAGCTGTCCGTACCAACAAGCACTACTGAGTCACAAGCTCACTGGACTAGTGATGAGTCCTGATCATATACACTTTTATGGACTCATCTGGGCCGTTTAGTTAGTCATTTCACTGCACTTTAGCCCTGTTTTAGTTCATATTTGATATCCCATGCTAGGTGCACCTTTTGGCCCATTTTGGTGTGATTTCATGTTGATTTTCATTAGTAGTTTTCATGCATTGTTCGGTGCCACTTTTAGTGGCCGGATTGGTGGTTGTACGCTAGAACAGGAGTCGTGCAGGTGTTTCCGGTGCAATTCTGCACAGGAACACTGCGCACGATCACTGGTTCTATTGCGCACGACCACTGGTCGTGCGCCACTGATCGTGTGCACTTAACGCTTTTTCATAAGTTCTGTTTGGTGTAATGCGCACGATCATCAACTCCAGCGCGCACGACCACCGGTCGTGCGCCACTGCTCGTGCGCATTGACCATTAAATTTCTGAGTTCTGTTTCATCTATTGCGCACGACCACTGACGCTAGTGCGCACGACCACCGGTCGTGCGCCACTGGTCGTGCGAACATGTTATTTTATAATTTCTGTCTTTGCAGGTTCCGTCCAGGCAGAGCGCACGATCACCGAATGCTAGTGCGCACGACCACTGGTCGTGCGCCAATGACCGTGCGCACTGTTTAATTCCAGCGCCTATAAATTCCCTGCTCGCGATTTTAGGTCGATCCCTCGCTTCCAGCCGCCGTTTTCCGCCCGATTCCGCCCGATTTCGCCCCTCCACCGTCGCCCACCATATAGAGGTGCTCCGGGCTTGCTCTTCACGCCTATCTTGAGCCGGAGTATCCTCTCGGCCTCCTCCTTCATCCGAGAGCTCCAAAGGAAGACCTAGCCGCTATCTCCATTGAGCAAGAGGAAGTTGGCAACCTCCACCGGATCGTGACACGAAGAAGACGGGTCCATTGGAGAGTCGTGACAGCTCTCTCTACCCCGGACGTAGTTGTAGACCGAGCTTGGACGCGGATTGACAACCCGGCGATTCCAACCGTGAATCTACAACGAGCCTTCGGATTCGGTCGATTTCTTGCCTTGTTCTCCTTTTATTGATGTATTTGCAACTAGATCTAACATTATGATGAAGTGTATTTTGATTAAATAGCATCTTTACTTGATTATGTCTATGTGATTGAGTATTTTTGTTTATATTATTGAGGTGCGCCTTGTGGTGTGGATTGTTGGTTGTCCGGTGCCGCACTAGCAATTGCTAGTGGCGTGCTTGTCGAAGAGGTGCTTGCGACCCTCATTCCGTTAGCCTACTCGTCCATCCGCCTACCGAAGCGTGGCATCGCGGCCCGTATTCCATCCCGCCTAACGAAGCAGCGCGCTCAAGGCCTGCATAGTTCGATCCGTTTGCCTACTCGTCCAGCCGCCCTTTCGACGCAGCGCGCTCAAGGCCTGCCTAGTTTCCATCCCGCCAAGCGAAGCTTTGCATAGCGACATTGCATAGGAGTAGTTGTTAGCTTTTATTTTGTTTTCCAAAAGCCAATCCAACTCCTCCGCATTCCATCCACGTTAAGGACTTCAATCTCAAGTCCTTCCTCGAAACCTAACTCCACCTTACTGTGTTCCTCAAGAGACCGACACTCGGGGATTTATTCCCAACATTTATTACTTGAACGATCGGTACACTGCCGTTTCGTGTCGCAGTCGAGCTACCGCCTATAGCGGTGTGTGAGATTTGCGCCATCAAGTTTTTGGCGCCGTTGCCGGGGAACACAGACGTGTGAGTTTTCTGGAGAGGGAGATTCTGAGAGAGAAGCCCTTCCATTTGTAAATTGCATCTCTTATTTTATTTCTGTTCTTTTTATTCCTTCTTCTTGTTTTATATCAGGTTGCTTTAGTAATTTCTATTTGGTTTAGTATTTGCACAATAGCATTTTTATTTTGAATCGTTTTATCTTCGCACTATGTGGTCACATCTCAATTTCCGTTGCCGTTGGTGTGGAGCTACCTCCCACTCTAGTGATGAATGCCCTACGGAGAATAGTAGGCATAATTCTTCTCGCCCAGCATATAGAGCATCGACTCCGTCTGATACTCCATATGGTGCGCGTAAGTCTTATGGCTACTCTGCTGAGCCATTACCGTCTTACTTCTTTTTGGCTTCAGCCCCCGCTGTGCCAAAGAAGCCCGCAAGGCAGTGCCAGTTTTGTCGGAGCACTGATCACGCCCTGAAGGATTGTGCTGCTTTTCGTCGCCAATTGGATGAGGATGACGAGCCGGATATCCGGATCGTCCCGAATCCTAACTCTGGCAGCACACCTTCAACATCCGGTTTTGTGTCTTTGCCACCTTCACATCTTGAAGGGTATGGCGTTGACACAGTCACCAGATGTGTGGCTGATCTGGGCACCGATATTGCTGAGCCCATTCTCCCAGTGCATCCACCACCTCTAGTGGATTCGATTCTTTGTGAGGAATCGGTGCTCGACTTTTATCCGAGCACTATTCCTCTCCCTGTTGTGCATACTACACTCGTCTCTGACGACATTGTTGATGATGTGTCGCAGGAGGAGGCGGTTGATCTTAGTATTGTGCCTATTCCTATGGAGGAGGACAACCTTCTAGGTGAAGAGGAGTTTTCCTCAACACCGGTGGAGGAAGTCCAAATCCTTAGCATGGCCACCGTTGATCCCGCCGACTCTTGCAGCATTGATGACAATGCTAACATTATTTTACTTCCCCAACCTGATGGGAGTGAGACCGGGACCACTCCCCCGATTAATGTTTATTTATGTCATTCGTCTTCTTTATTTCTCGACCCCCCTTCTTCATTCGAGCCTGTGCAGGTTGAGTCTTCACAGGTATCCCAGGAGGACTTGGAGCTTTTTGCTCAAGTCAATGATGTGAGCATCCTCTCATGTGAGGAGGTTTATTCCCCCTCCGTAGAGGAAGCTCCACTCATTGCCTTTTCCTCCAGCTGCCTCCCTGTTGACGACGCCTTGCTAGGCAAGGATATTTTTGGTGAGTTGAGTGAGGACCAGGCCTCCTCCTCTTCTTACTTTCTCTACCCTCTACCTGTGAGGAGCAGGTATCTATATTTAGGTAGAGGGGTGACTGTTCTATCTCCGTATCGGTACCCGCTACCGACACGCATATTAGGCCAGTTACCTGTCCACTTCTCCTTCCATAGGCCCATTAGCTAGAATCGTTAAGATTTTGAATAAGTCGTGCTGGGATGACAATAACCCCAGTAGTTATCTTCCTTTTCTGCAATTTTTATTTTTATCTAATCATGTTTAGTTAGTAGTATTTTCTTTTCAGTTTTCTATTTTCTTCTGTTTTTGCGGAGCTGACCCCCTGCAGGTATCTCTTCTGGATGACGGACGCTGCAGCTTAGTCCAGGTTTACACGCCAATCTTCTGGTGTGCTCATTTCTGAGCACTGGGTACTCTCTTTCCCTAGCATTATTCTGAATTTTATAGCTGCATTTTGCGCATATTGTTTAGTTTAAGTCTGGGGGGGGGGGGGAGTGTACCGAGTGTTCACTACACGTGTACACGTTTTTGCATATCAGAAGTGTATTTTTATTATTGCATACACCACATCACCCACTCGAGCGCGCACTCATCTGTTTGTTCGCCCTGTTGTGAATTTAATTCTTTTGCTTATTTGGAAAAATCTAGGTGATGGCTTAGGATTATGTAGCAGAGTAAAATGTTGACTCTAGTAGTGCTCCTAGTCGAGTGCTCGGTTGCATAGAAATTTGTGTAGATTAGACTTCTTTTTATGCTTATGGTTTTATATTTTTTTCTATTAGTGTAAATGTTGTTTACTCTACTCAAATGGTGAATCCAGTGGAATCAAACGGTAGCATAGGGATGTGTGTAAACGATCGCTAGACTCGTATTGCTTGAGTCGGGAGAAAGGAGAATCTTTCTCGGTGGCTAGAACTTGCCCCAAGCGATTCTTGAAGCATGGGTATACGGTTAGTCAATTGCGTGAATGTGATATAGGCCATCATTTTGGCCCGGTTGAGCTTTTGTGCCTATCCCTACCGCTATATCCTCGCTAGACCAGTTGTGCCTACCCGTTCTTTGATTCAGCCCCACCTTTATTTCACCAAAGCCAAAAGCCAATCCTAGTCGCACGCCCAAATCTGAGCTTTAGCTGTTTATTATTTTCATGGGTTGGGGTGTTGATGTTGTGATACTTTTGTGAATATGTGGATGTGCAACATTGATAAATTTGCTGAAAATGTTTTGAAAAGAAAAGAAAAGAAAAAAAATGGGAAAAAGAAAAGAAGTAAAAAGAAACGAAAAAGGAGTTGAGCTTTAATGAAAAATCTGTGTAAAAATATATGTTTGGAGTAGGTGGTGCACACACCCATGCTGTTAAGTTCAAGTCTGGGGGTGTTGTGTACCCGCGTGTTTGTGTGGCGAATGAGGATAGTTTCCTGCATTAGCTCATTTGGGTTTAGTGCTTGAGCCGTCGTTTTTATCTTTGTTTATCCTCACCTAAACCCAAGCCCCAATTAAAACCTAAAGTCCTATTGATTCACGCATTTGAGTCAAACCAGTGCCGTGGAGAGAATGTGACCGGGCAAGCCTATGGTCACCGACACTGATGGATTTCAGTGGAGTTTTTCCCGCATCCCGATCTTGGGCAATGCTCGTCTCAGCGTTTAGTTTACTTTCTCCGTATGCGTGACCGAATGATTCACCGTAGTTCACCATTTTGAGTAGTTGTAATATGCTTTTACTCTTTTAGAAATTTATAAACTGTTTGTATAATCAGTAGTCTTTTCTACTAATTTTCTTATGCACATGAGCATGCGACTTCGCATGGTACTCTGCATTGTAGTTTTAAGCCATCTACTTTTCTTTCCCCGTTCGCTTAGAATTTGTTTGCTCGGGACGCGCAAACAGTTAAGTCTGGGGGTGTGATGAGTCCTGATCATATACACTTTTATGGACTCATCTGGGCCGTTTAGTTAGTCATTTCACTGCACTTTAGCCCTGTTTTAGTTCATATTTGATATCCCATGCTAGGTGCACCTTTTGGCCCATTTTGGTGTGATTTCATGTTGATTTTCATTAGTAGTTTTCATGCATTGTTCGGTGCCACTTTTAGTGGCCGGATTGGTGGTTGTACGCTAGAACAGGAGTCGTGCAGGTGTTTCCGGTGCAATTCTGCACAGGAACACTGCGCACGATCACTGGTTCTATTGCGCACGACCACTGGTCGTGCGCCACTGATCGTGTGCACTTAACGCTTTTTCATAAGTTCTGTTTGGTGTAATGCGCACGATCATCAACTCCAGCGCGCACGACCACCGGTCGTGCGCCACTGCTCGTGCGCATTGACCATTAAATTTCTGAGTTCTGTTTCATCTATTGCGCACGACCACTGACGCTAGTGCGCACGACCACCGGTCGTGCGCCACTGGTCGTGCGCCACTGGTCGTGCGAACATGTTATTTTATAATTTCTGTCTTTGCAGGTTCCGTCCAGGCAGAGCGCACGATCACCGAATGCTAGTGCGCACGACCACTGGTCGTGCGCCAATGACCGTGCGCACTGTTTAATTCCAGCGCCTATAAATTCCCTGCTCGCGATTTTAGGTCGATCCCTCGCTTCCAGCCGCCGTTTTCCGCCCGATTCCGCCCGATTTCGCCCCTCCACCGTCGCCCACCATATAGAGGTGCTCCGGGCTTGCTCTTCACGACTATCTTGAGCCGGAGTATCCTCTCGGCCTCCTCCTTCATCCGAGAGCTCCAAAGGAAGACCTAGCCGCTATCTCCATTGAGCAAGAGGAAGTTGGCAACCTCCACCGGATCGTGACACGAAGAAGACGGGTCCATTGGAGAGTCGTGACAGCTCTCTCTACCCCGGACGTAGTTGTAGACCGAGCTTGGACGCGGATTGACAACCCGGCGATTCCAACCGTGAATCTACAACGAGCCTTCGGATTCGGTCGATTTCTTGCCTTGTTCTCCTTTTATTGATGTATTTGCAACTAGATCTAACATTATGATGAAGTGTATTTTGATTAAATAGCATCTTTACTTGATTATGTCTATGTGATTGAGTATTTTTGTTTATATTATTGAGGTGCGCCTTGTGGTGTGGATTGTTGGTTGTCCGGTGCCGCACTAGCAATTGCTAGTGGCGTGCTTGTCGAAGAGGTGCTTGCGACCCTCATTCCGTTAGCCTACTCGTCCATCCGCCTACCGAAGCGTGGCATCGCGGCCCGTATTCCATCCCGCCTAACGAAGCAGCGCGCTCAAGGCCTGCATAGTTCGATCCGTTTGCCTACTCGTCCAGCCGCCCTTTCGACGCAGCGCGCTCAAGGCCTGCCTAGTTTCCATCCCGCCAAGCGAAGCTTTGCATAGCGGCATTGCATAGGAGTAGTTGTTAGCTTTTATTTTGTTTTCCAAAAGCCAATCCAACTCCTCCGCATTCCATCCACGTTAAGGACTTCAATCTCAAGTCCTTCCTCGAAACCTAACTCCACCTCACTGTGTTCCTCAAGAGACCGACACTCGGGGATTTATTCCCAACATTTATTACTTGAACGATCGGTACACTGCCGTTTCGTGTCGCAGTCGAGCTACCGCCTATAGCGGTGTGTGAGATTTGCGCCATCAACTAGCTAGTACACTGCTACAACCACCGTGCCTACCACTCGTAAAACAAAACAAACTAACCTCGCGTAACCACGAGGTGTGGGTGTCTGCATTATTAAGTTAATCTTGCACCGACTTTTATTCCAACATTTTAGGGTTAACCATGGACTTCCCGAGGACTACCCAATGAGGGGCTCGCTACGGTACTAGGAACTATAATGGGATGACACCCCAAAGCTCCCTTTCCAAGGCACTTAATGTTATTAGTGACTACCCACAAGTATACCCTCCTTATCATTACACTTGGATTACCCTATGTATTTTATGACCTTCTAAGGGGAAAGACGATCTTTCGTCGGTCCCAGACACAACCTTACCCCTTAGCTTATTGGGTACACCCAATATATAGATTCCTAATGGTGACCTCACATCCTCTCTAACAGTCTAGTTGCACCAACTATCTTCCAATCCCAGCTGATGATCCATAAATTACTCAGGGTTTTACAGTTTTACTATACGCAGACCAAATGAGTTATATGAGTTACATAAGTGGAGGTACCCAAAATATTCATCCAACTGACTCAAGATTATTACTGGGTGTCTATCATGATATTCTAATACTAAATCCAGAAGATCATATTTTTCCTTATTTAATTGGCATTTATTATAATTTCCTCAACATTGACCCAATATGAAACTGAACATGAAGTATAAAATCCTTTAATGATATGGCCTCCAAAAAATTATGGAAAATCTATGAAGTAAAAATAGCAGTAAATACATAATATCAAAATTTTGCAGTAAGGGGTCGGCCTCTAATTATAATATTGAACAATTACCCCCAAATTAGAATTTAAAGAAGGAACCACCAAAAATACTTTTCTAAAAATTAAGGGAAAATTACCAGACATTCATAATAATCAGAAAAGTCTACTGGACAAATTTCAAAATTTATCAAGACTAATTAAGCACAATAATTAATATTCCAAGTAAACTCATAGTAGGAAAAATTATGAAGGAACCTACTGATAAATAATTCCAAAAATTATACAAAATTTCACAGAGCTCTATAAAGCCCTAAATTGTCCTACCACCAAGTTTCATAATTTTCCAGAGGATATTTGGCCATCATTTATTTAACATATTCTTAAGACCAAATAGATGACTTGTGAATGAAGTGCTAATTAAATTAATTCAATAATTACAAAAAATTTACCAGAGATCTATAACATGATTATGGGGGCACCACCAAACTTTCATCAACATCGAAGATTATTTGAGCATGTAAATTTCTCTTATAAAAAGGTACTCTAAAAAGGTTATAACCTAAATCAGAGGGGATAAGTGTTACTAAAATCCTCATAAAATTTCCTAGGGAATATTTACACCCTATGAACTTATCTACCAAGTTTTATGACCATTCAAGGACATACGCCATTATGTTCTTGACAAGGCTTAAACTGCAACCCTAAGGTTAGAACTAGGGTCCTAGGGCATATCCACCCCACATCACCCCAAATTACTCATGGGGGTGTCTTATGTGATCCTAAACCAGTGGCCAAAGTTTCATACCACTTTGATGAGATTAGACCACCTAATTCCATCATGTGCACTTTTGACCTAGATTGACCTAGTTTGACCAAACTTGGGTTAACAAATTACCCAACCAAATTAGTCCCAATTAGCTGATATTTTTACTAGGGTCATATAATAACCCTAAAGAGCACCCACTGAAATTTGGAGGTGATTGGAGGTCATTAGACCCTATAATAATATATGAATTATTAAATTATTATAAAAACCTTAGAAAAATGTTTTCAAAAAATTCCCATCTTTGGATATGTTAAGGGTGTAGGTACAATTTGCCTAGGTTTCAATTTTCAAGTCAATATCATTTCCAAATCAAAAGTTATTCAAGAAATGGTGGTTGTCCTACACTAGGGACCACTCCCACCAAAATGAACCTAAAGGGACCTACAGAGCTCCTTTTGTGCTAAATCAATTTTAGAATGAATTATACTTCAAGGGCTACAAAATTCTATCTCATACACATTTTCCTATTTGGCATCTAAGACCTTCTTTTTTCTGTTTCAAAAACATATAACTTCTAGATAAATAACTCACATATAAATAATATTAGCATTTATTAACATCAAATC
Organism: Dactylorhiza incarnata; assembly: GCA_033032865.1. NCBI lineage: Eukaryota > Viridiplantae > Streptophyta > Magnoliopsida > Asparagales > Orchidaceae > Dactylorhiza > Dactylorhiza incarnata. Next base: position 947,524 of record JAWHQI010000287.1, on the reverse strand, counting down.
TTATTTATACAGATTTTGGACGTCCATGATTGCGTCTTCCTCATTGAGCCAACATGCATGATTTCCATTTCCTGAAGCTTTTCCAAACCATCTTGCCGGCGATCCGACCACCTTCCCGGCCGGCCACTGCCACCACCACCTCCGTTGAGGTGGTGGCCATCGTTTGGAGGTGGCTTGCCAGCCGGAGGTGGCCGAAATAGTGTTTTAGGGGAGGGGGAAAAAGCTCTAAAATGAATATTTTGGGAAGCTCGATCCAAGTTGAAAGTGAGGTAAGATCTTAGATTTACTCTAGAGGGGGGTGAATAGAGTATTAAAAAGTTTTTCACTTAATTTTATAGCGGAATTAAAATAGCGATATATATATGTGTATAGCAGAGTGATTTATAAAAACTAAATATAGAAAACAAAGCACACAGCACAGTACACAGAAAATCACAACACAGAGGACATAAGGAAATTTATAGTAGTTCCCCAATAAACCTGGGTACGTGTACTCATCTACCACACTTGGTAGGAATCCACTAGGTTTTTGATCAGGTGCCCTATCACCAATGGGGTTTTGATCTGGTGCCCAAAACACCAAGGAGCTTTTGATCAGGTGTTCTAACCAAACAACAGGTTTTTGTTCAGGTGCCCTGCCACCAAGGGGTTAACTTTTGAAGGAAGTTAGAACCCAGTACAAGATGGAATAAAGGGGTTAAGAAGTTCTTCTCTGTCAAAAATCTGAGAGAAGACTATAGTGGATTGATGGTGTAAAGCTCCCCCTGTCTGATTGAAATTCTAGACAGTATGAGGATGGAGCTTTCACTTGAAGAGGATATCTTCCTTGATAAGTTGTTGAATCTGAGAGACAGAAGTTTTCTCAGATTTGTTTGTTGCTCTATTGAGGATTTGAACTTGCAGCAGAAAATTGAGAGATTGATCTTGAAGATGTTGTACTCAAAGAGTGAGATGTGCTGCTTGAGGAAGATGATCTTTCTTTTTGACTTTCTGAATATTTCTCTCTCGACTGATACACTGATATTTTTTTTATCTCTGTTACTGTTCTTCGTGCTTGTATTCTACTTCCTTAGAGAGAATGATAATAGATTTGAAATTCAAATCTCTGAATAGGAATAGAATAATCTGCATTAATTATTTCCTTGTAACTGCAACTGATTCAGCAAATTTGATAAGCTTTATATCTTTTTCCTTTTCCATGAAATTGTCCTTTTCCAAAATATGTCAACGGCTATTTTCTCGGGAAGAGAGTGAAAAAGGGAATAAACAAAGGAAGGATAAAATCTTTCCTTATCTGGAAGAATAACTCCAAATGAAGAATATATAAAATCTTTCCTCATCGCTTGAGCTTGAACTACTTGAGCAACCGGAGGAAGAGTCATCCCATGTTGCGGCTTTTAAGACCTTCTTCTTCTCCTTTCCTTTAACCCGTTTTTCTTTTTGCTCCTTAAGGAATTTTGGGCATTGACTTCTAATATGCCCGGTCTTCCTACAGTGGAAGCACTCGAGAGGTGGCCGTTCTTCATCTTCGTCGCTAGACTTCTCCTTCTTCTCTCTTTTGGATGAGGAGCCCTTTCGAAAAAATTTCCGAAAGGTGTTCCTTCTTTCCGGATTCTTCATGAACTTAGTGAAGTTCTTCACGAAGAGACTTTCCTCATCATCTTCCTCATCGTCATCTTCTTTACTTGACTTCAGTGCCAAGGCTTTCTTCTTTGGTTCCTTGTTGTACTCCTCCTCTTGAATCTTGAGTTCTACCTCATGGGTTTTAAGATTCTCAAAGAGGCTCTCAATTTGGAGCCGCCTAAGATCATGCGATTCGGAAATCGCCGTCACCTTTGGATTGAACTTTGGAGGGAGTGATCGAAGGAGCTTTCTCACCATGTCGCCGTTTGAAAATGTTTTTCCAAGAATCTTTGAAGCATTGACGACCTTGGTGAATTGAGTGTACATGGCGTCGACGTCCTCATTTGGATCCATCCTGAACCTTTCAAATTCATATTCCAGTTGGAATAGTTTTGAATCTTTGACCTGCGAAGTACCTTCATGCATTATTTCTAATTAGTTCCAAATATCATAAGCAGATTCACATGCACTGACTCTATTAAATCCAGTCCAATCAAGAGCACATAACAGAGCATTCATTGCTTTCGCATTATTCTAACACCTAGCCATATCTCCATCGTCCCATTTATCCCTAGGTTTTTCCATGGTAACTTCTCCAATAATATATGTAGGAGAAGTGTATGGAGTTTCAATACATATACATACATCTAGATCTAAATTTATCAGAAAACAACGCATATGCGTTCTCCAGTAATTATAATCAGTTCCGGTAAACAACGGAGGTCTCCTTATTCCCTGCCCCTCAAGGAATGCGAGATCACGGAGCGCCATTATTCCCGGTTGTTAGACCGAATTGGAATAACCTGGCTCTGATACCACTTGTTGGATCTGTAGGCGCCCTTTGAGGGGGGGGGGGGGGGGTGAATAAGGGTTTTAAACTTTTCAAGATTATTTAAAAATTAATGCCCTGCTGCTACCCCCAGCAGCAGAGTTGTCGCTCGGCATTAGCGGTAGTGAAAGTCCTTTTACGTTTGAGCCATGAAAATCACAGAGTACGACTCAGAGATGAAACAATAAACATATTTTCATTAATCATTAACTGGAAGTAAATATGATTACAAAACTTTTCCCAATAACGCTTGGAAAGATGCGACCAATGAAAACTCTTTTGGTTTTCTATACCTACCCTTATCCCAAGGACCAGTTGGCTTTAACCTATCTCTCCCTAGACAAGGCCTCAAGCCGCTCTAGCCCTTCCCTCACCGGAAAGGCCACAAGCACTACCTAGATCTACATCCTAGACCTAGTCGCCAACACGAGGCGAATTTCCCCTAGTCCCCACAAAGCCCTAGTCGCCGTGTGGCAAATTTCTCTACCAAACAAAAGTTATAAAGATTACAACTTGAAAGTAAAATAAAACTCAAATTAAAAACTCCCTCAAAAGTAGAACTTTGTGTCAATGTAGATGTGATCGGATCGGTCTCCAAGTTCTTTGCTTTCTCGAACGTTGATGGAGTTCTTTTTGGCTGCTTCTGAAGGTTCACTCGAGTGCTCTGAAAGTAAGGCTCCAAAAAATTATGTAACAGCAAGCAACAACGGAGGAGGCACCTCTCTTTAAATATATTCGACAGCTACCGCCTGCGCTAGTACTACCGCCCCGCGATAGTGACACGGCGCTCGCACGGGTCATGGCAGTTAAGGCAACTTCTGAGCGCAAATTGTTATGACAGCCTAGCGCGCCGCGGTAACACTATAGCCCCGCGATAGTGCGATTTCCTTCCTTCAGCCAATATTTCTTTCCATATTTTCCCCTTAATCAACTACAGACGGGATGTTTCCAAAAGCTACCGCCGGGCGATAGACATAACGCGCCGCGATAGTACTTGCTAAACATAGCGACCCGTCGACATTCCTTTTTCTCCACTTTCCTTTTTGTCAATAGTTTCCATATATACTAACGCCAGCGTCAGTGCTAACGCTCCGCGGTAGGTCATTTCGTCGGGCCAGCTTGCATCTCAGCAGTTTCGTCTCAGCGGTTCCATCTCAGCAGTTTTGTCTCAGCGGTTCCGTCTCAGCGGTTTCGTCTCAGCGGTTCGTTAGTGCTAGCTCCAGCGGTAAAGTTAACGCGGCGCGGTAGCAACAAAAAAACATCACCATGGAGATTTGAAAGCACAGAATCCTGCATACTATAAACACAAAACTAGTATGATCAAATACAATAGGATTTGTTATTGTCAAACCAAGAGATGCGGAAAGCATGTTCCAACACTCATGACACAATTTAAAAACACATGTTTGAATTGATGTCAAGGATCATACTGAAAAAGAAGACATCCTGGGCTGAGGTGCCCTATCAAAGGATAAGGGAATGTCTGTAGGCCACCAACCTAGGCAGAATTCTCTCCCTCTACCTCTTAAACACCTACCCTGAGCAATTTGACAAGTCAAAAGGAACAAACCTCCATTACTTGAAGAGGATGGACATCAAAACCCTAGACACATTCTCAAGGGTCCTCCCCATGAGCCAACCAGCTGAACCCAAAGACAAGAAGAAGACTTTGGTTAAAATGCTGAGGAAAGCAAGGATTCACTGCTCTGACTCTGAATCAGAGGAAGAAATCAATATACCATCTGTGGACAATTAGGAACCAGCCAGTAGTCCTCCAAATGATCAAGAAGGAGAACTTGACACTGAAGGTCATGTAGGCCATGCTCCTGAGAAAGAGCATGAAGAAGAAAAAGATGATGCTGCTGGAAAAATACATCAAAAAGATGATGATGCCACCACTGCTGGTGATAAGGGCATGTTAGTAGGACAGCAAGAAGATCAATCTCCTAGTGATTCATCCAATCCTGCTACTACTGATAAAAGTGTGCATATTATACACTCCTCCTCAGAAGATAACGAGGATGTTGAAGACAATGCTGCTACTGATCTTCAAGGTAAGATTGACTTATTTATTTTCAATCTAGAGCAAAGAATTAAACTAATCCATCCTGAACCAGCAGACTACTTAGGAGATGATCAGGACAAGGGTGATCCCTCATTTGAGGGGGAGTAGCAGAAGACCACTCCTGATAATGAAAATGAAGATGCTCCAAGTGAGGGGGAGTAAGCCAGAAATGTTGAAGAGGCAAGGAAAAAGTCTGCAGACTATAAGGTTGCTGCTCAGCCTAGTAATCCAGTTGAGGGGGAGGAAATCCCTGCTCAGGATGAGGGGGAGCTTGATATAATCTCTGATGTCCCATCCACATCAGCAATATCACATGAAAAGCTGCTCAGCTCCTTCTATACATTAATCGAAGGTCAGATGATATCAATAAAGAATTATATTGACAGTTCAATCATGTCAATAAAGGAAGAAGTCATGGCTGAGGTAAAAGAGATTAAGGAAGAAATTGCCTTGCTTAATAAGCAAATTACTAAATGGTTTGATCTGGCAAAAAAGTCAGTGGTTGCTCAGAATACTATCTTGAGATCAATGGACAAACACCTCCAATGTCTGAGCAAGACATGTCCTATTTAAAGAAATATGTAAGCAAGACATATGAAGTTATAGAAAATGCCTCCAATCATATTCAAGAGTATGTCTGGAATACAACTACATCAATGATTGGAGAAGTAGAGAAAATGAAGGATGATATGAAATCTAATTTGGATAATGCCTTTCAGACCATCTCAGGTTTTGTAGCTGCGGCCTCCCTGTCCCTAGAAGCTAAAATAATTGAAGAAGCCAGAAAAGGGGAAGGTAGCCAATACTGAAACCAATTCAGAATTTGCTCTCCAAGTGCTATAAGGAACTAGGGTGGCCCTAAATCTGCCCTTGCTGGATAACTATAGGAAGGAAGATTTTGACTTTGAAGGACAGGCCAAGATAGCTCAAGATGCTCCGATGGATAGAAGGAGAAAGAGAAGGAGTATTGCTAGCTGAAGAATTCATGGCTAAGCAATGGGAAGAGCAGGGAAATGACCCAGACTATGAATATTGGAGTGAGGATTCCAAGAGCATTATCCTTAATGCATGGCTAATCCATGGTCGAGTGTGCAAGGACATTGACAAGATCTATCCAGTTGAAGAGTGGATTAAGAATCTAGAGAGAAACACTCGGAGAGAAAGAATCTTCAAGAAAAATCTAGTGAGAATGAACAATCCAAGAAAGATGCTCTCAAAGTACATTCCAAATCCATACATGTATTTCAAGAGATAAGAAAACAAGAAGAAGCTAGCTGAGATAAGTGCTGCTGCTAAAGGAAAGGAGGTTGCTGACAACAAAGCTGAAAGTTCCAAGAGGAGAAAAACTTAAATTGATGTATTTAGTTTTCAGATAATCAAATTGTAATTTGAACTATGTATCAACATATTAGCAGCAATGAAAATGAAATTTCTGTTGAAATTGATAGTTTTTGTTATAGGCTCATCTTAGTCAAAGCTTAATGTTATTCAGTGTTATTGCTTTATATATTCTGTGATGCCTAGACATAAATAGTTAACAATGTAATTATGCTAATAAACAATATTATTGCTATGTTGACACGAATATAATCTATCATGACAGTATCTTAAATGCCATAGTAATGTTAACATTTTTATGTTATGATTTCATGAATGCTATGTATTACATTTCCATGATAAGTTTTTTTTATGATGATGTATCTTAGCATTGGGGATGTTCTGTCTTCTTCAAAGAGGGGGCGATTGTTGGGAATATTGCCCTAAATGTTCTCTTGATTTGAAGAGGCATCACTCACAATGATAAGTTGATATTGTATTTGATAAACACTATTTTGCATCAGGAATATGCAGGGTTAAGATGGTCCAAGCATTGTAATAAGGTTAGTGGTTTGCTGTCAAAACCACTGAGACGAGCTCTTGGTCTCAGCTGAACCGCTGAGACGAGGCCAGGAGCCATTGAGAAGAGGTCTTCCTCTGCTGAGCTGCAGATAGACAAAATCTACTGAGAAAACTATATGTCTCAGTGGATCCGCTGAGACTAAGACAGCTAAACTGCTGAGTGGAAAGACTGTCTCAGCCCAACCGCTGAGACAGATTCAAATCAGAAAGACGACACTGGCGGGATTTGGTTTTGGCGCAAACAGCTGTAAAGGGAAGATAAAGTATTTTATCCTCTTCCAAAGTGTCAAGGCCCTTTCTAAGAGCCGTTGAAGATAAATGAAGTATAAAAGAACAACTTAGGGCACTTTCAGAACCACCTGTTGTTGTGCTGAAAAGTGGAAAAAGCCATTACTGTTCCATTGACTGCTTTCAATCTTTCTCTCTTTCTACTTACTGATCAAGGAAGAAAAATCAAGGAGAGAAGATAACTCTTCTATTCTGAAGAGCAAGGTGATCCTCTCTCATCTACTGAAGAGAATGATCAGTTAGAAGTAGGTCTGAAGTTTACTTTCAGCCCAACTTCAAGATTGCATCTGCTGTGCATCATCAACAGAAGACATTAAATCAAAGCTATCCACTGTTGTAAGCTAAAACTTATACTTATTGTAGGAACTGTGTAGTTCTGAGCTTGTAAGGCATTATGCCTGAGTTTATAGGGTTGCCGAACCTGAGAAGTAGGGCTTCTTGATAATCCTAAGGTAGGAGATATTGGAGATCTCTGAGTTGTAGGAGTGGGAACACTCTAAGTTAGTAAGGTTGTTAGGCCTGAGGCAGGGTTTGGAGCAAACCTGAGAGATCCCATGAGATCTGAGTTGTAAGCTCTTGGAGCTGAGATTGGTGGAGTTTGCCTTGTCTAACACACTTTTAGAAAGGTGTTGAGGGAAAGTAGACTACCCATAGACACACTGTCTTGGGGAACCACTATAAACTACTGTGTGCTTTCTGTGTTTGCTTGAGTTTTTGTTTACTACTCTTTAACTGCTTTCAACAAGTAAAAATCAAAGAGACCTATTCACCCCCTCTAGGTGAATTAGACAACTAACCTATAAACTATCACACGCCATTGGTCAGGGGCGTGACCGAGGGCGTGTAACTTGAAAATTTTTCCTATAAATTCTAGAGGTCTCCTTGAGTTCAGGGTTGAGAATTTTGGAGCGGGGGAGGTGATGCTAGAGCTGTTAGTTGTTTTTCATGCTTTTTCCCTTAAGTTCTCTCTCTTGTTTTCATCTAAATTTCTTCTAGCATTTCTTGCAATAGTTTTTAGTGATCTTGTAATCCCTTCTTACTAATGATGTAATCTTTCTATAAGCTTATAAGCACTTTGATTTTCAATGAAATTTAGCATTTCTTTTCCTCACTTCTCTTTCTACAGCAGTTAATTTTCATGCAATCTTGTTTCTCTTTCTTTCACCCTTCTACCATAATTAACTAAACTCTCATTAGTACTCGATCGAGAAGATTCGAGGATGAGATAATATTTCTAGCTCTCTTTTTCCATTTATGTAAACACTATTGATTTACCCTTGATTTTTAATTAGTGAAAACATATTTTCGATATATGGGTTTCACTTACGTGTTCATACTTAGCTAGCCGAGTGGCTCAAAGTATGAATCGATCACTTAAGGGTAAAGAGAGTTGCATGCACCCCTCGAGAGAGGATGATGTAAATCTTCTAGATTGGAGTCAAATCAAATAGTGAGGTTCACATCGTAAATCAATTTTTAGGCAATCGATTATAGAACAAGAGTTCGATCGATTTTTCCTAAACTTAGTTGGGCATTTCCCTTGAGAGAGGCATGTTCAAGCTTCGGGAACCTCCACGGCCAAGTAGTTTACTTAAAAGGAATTAGAATTATTTTTATCTACTCTAGATTATTCTCACGACGAAGTGATTTTAGATTGAGCACTAATTCTTTGAATCTTTGTCTAAGCCTTTCTTTTATTTGCAAATTGTCTCTTTTAGTTAAGTTAAATAAACCATAAAAACAAATTGATAAGATAATAGTTTCCTCCTCGAAGTAGAAGTAATCAACACGCACCGAGGAATATGACCATGGTATTTACAAAATATTATATTCTATAGACGATAAGGTACACATGCCTTCATCGGATATAGGTTTCGAGAATATCATCAAAACCCCCTTTCTTTACTTTTCAAAAAACACACAAATCCAAATATTTTTCATATCAATTGCTCAAGGTGAAACTTAAGGTGACACATTTGTTGGATCTTACGGCGCACTTAGAGGGGGGGGGGGGTGAATAAGGGTTTTATGGAATTTAAATCTTAATTAAAAATATTAGAGTTTGCAACTGAAGTTTCAGAATATTTTATAAGAAAATATATTTAAATATTCCAGATAAGATTATATTGAAGATTCCTTTTTAAATAATTGAAACAAAATTTTTGTTAACTGTTGCTAACGCCTGGCGTTAAGTCTTAACGCTGGGCATTAGCTCTCCAGAAAATATTCTTCAAAACAAAAAGATTGCCACAGTGATTTTACTTATGAAATCTTAAATGAAATACAATTCCAGAACATCAGAGATAATGAAAATTATTATTGTATTTCAAAGATAATTATACAAATCTTAAATTTAATACATTGATGGAAACAGAAATTAAAATATTCTCAAAGAGGAAATAAAATCAATTGAATAGAACATTTAGAGACATCATTTTATTTCATAATAAATTGAATACACAAATGTTTAATTTTTATAACGCTAGAAATCACGGCAAAAATATGTAAGAACTCTTTTTGTTGTTTCACCGGTCCTTCTCCCAAGGACCGGTTGGCTATAGCCTATCTATCCCCAGATGAGGCCTCTAGCCACCTTTTAGATCTACCCTCGACCTAGTCTCCACGCACAAGGCGGCGAATTACCCCCTAAGCCTCACAAGGACCTAGTCACCAACACAAGGCGAATTTACCCACATAATCCTTCCCAGAATCCGACGTTCTCACCGAACGATTTCTCCACACAAACTACAAAAGGAAAAATAAAAGATTACAAGATAAGTAAAGAGAAACTCCCCAAGAAATTCTGAAGGTGAAGATGAAGTTAATGTAGATGTTGGCGTTCTTGAAACGATCGTCCTTCATATGGAATATGCGTTGTAGACCTTCTCCTTCAAAATCTTCTTTAGATCTTCATGTTAGCCGAAGGGAGATCTCTTAATTTGTTGTACACAAACCTCTGTCAAAAGTATCAGATTTCTGGAATCATCTATACAATTTGGAATGAGAGGGGCTGTACTTTAAATAGCCTCGGAAGCTAACACGCGACGTTAAGGGTTAACGCTTACGTTAGTGAACGTGCACTGTCATGGCTAAAATCACGCAACCGTCAAGATCATGGCAGTTTATTGATTCAACGCGGGCATTAAGAGTCAACGCTGGCGTTGAGTCGATCTGCTTCAGTTCGTCTCAGCGGTTCCGTCTCAGCGGCTTCATCTCAGCGGTTCCGTCTCAGCGGTTTCCTTCTCAGCGGTTGTTAACGTGAGGTGTTAACTACTAACGCGTTGAATTAGCTATCTTTCCAGTGAGTCATCTCCAATCAGCAAAACTAATCATAGGGATGTGTAGCTATAGTTCCTGTACAACCTGCACACTATAAACACACAAAATACAAGATCAAATACAACACGATATCTGTTATTCTCAAACCAAGAGATGCGGAACATAGGCTCCAACAATATTCCCCTTTTGATAATAACAAATACCTGTATGAGAAATTAGTGAACTTAAAACCATTTGTGTTTATAGATAAGTGCGGTAATAAGATATGCATGAATAATAGGTTAAAAGCAGGATAGATTTGATACCGATAATGCATACTCTTTCTATATGAAGTCCTCCCCCTACATAAGTGTTCTCTTATAATTTACTCCCCCTAAATATCTATTTTACTAGATTTCTCAATTTCTTCTCCCCCTTTGTTATTAACAAAAGTGGGTAGGGATGAGTGTATATCTTTCATGATCGAGCATATGATAGTGTATGCACCTCCTATATGATTACTCCCCTACAAATATACCCCTTTTTTGTTTAATATTATTATAATGCACTCCCCCTAAATATTAGATTTATGCAATTTAATCTCCCCTTTTGGTAGTATCAAAAGAGGGTTTTAGGAGTGAGTATGTAATAAGGAGTAATATGTTCTATGCCGAGAAGAAAAATAGGATGCAATCAAAAGCTTGTTAAATACTACTTGTTGAGAAAAATATAAGCATGATGTAACATATAGTAGTAAGCAACATAACTAACATTATTAAGTAAGCATTCTATTTTAAGATACCACTTGTTGAAACCATGGTGTTAAAAATAATAGACATGAATGAGCATAAGTGATAAACTTAGCAGAAGAATATAATAAGCACTCTTAAACATAAACATCATTTTTAGAAGATAAAATCATATAAAGGATAATGAGTTTTAAATTTGAAATGTTGATGTTTGAGTTAACGATTGAAGAGATGCTATTCCATTAAGATAATATTGCAAGCATGATTTCATAATATCAAGAAAAGATACACAAACTACAATGTAATAAAATTTGCATTTCAAGTAAATATAAACATTGTAGCGATCATGCTTTGTTATCTAGTGCATTTACTTATGTTTGTAGAGATTTGAGTACATGAGAATTAGGATCCAATTCTCATGAGTAGAAGTTTTATGAAAGATAATGATGTGTACAAAGTAGTGTTTTGATAAAGTATACAAGTGAATCAATCAAAAACACATGACATATATAATGAAATAACACAACATTAAAATACACAAATACTATTACTTCCACAATATTTCAATGCACATGAATAAATAGTACAACTACCAAGGTGTTATGCACACACAATGCTTATTAAGACTTATCAGGGTGCAAAGTAGTGCTTGGGGGATCACTTTTATACTTTTTAGATTTATTTTAAAAAATTTATGATCCGGTGTACTAAGAGAAGTGATGTATAAATGTTTGCTACAAGACACTTTACAATTCTTATCCAAGGTGCTCAACCTCACAATGCTCATTAAGACTTATCAGGAGGGTGAGTAGTGCTTGGTGGAGTTTTCCTTGTCATTGATTATTTGCTTTTTAGTTTAGTGACTAAGGACTCCGAATTCACTTGTTTTGCAAACATAGCATTTTTATACCACACTTCTCTAAAGAATAAGTGCATAAAGACAAAGAATTGTAGTAACCAATTCAATGTTGTGTAGGTAATCTATTTATGCATTTTAATCATTTATGTTATTACACTACACAATCATGTAAGAATGAGATTGTAAACACATGTAGGTTATCAAAAATAAGTGAGTGAATGAATCATTATCAAACATAATACATTACTCATACTTAGAGGCATGCTAAGAATTTCTAACATGTATATCTACAATCAATTTCATTGTACATAACAAGATAATATTCAAGGCATGATAAATACAAAACAATGTCTTTTAAGAAGCTTGAAAGTTAAATTAAACATTGTATTTAATCTTTAATTGATATAATTAATCATCCTTGACAATGGCAATGAATAACAATCAGTTTTTATAAATTTTTTGAATTTTTTTTTATATATGCACAAAAACAATAAACACACATAAAGAAAAACATATTTTTGTTCTTTGAAATTGTTTTGTAATTTTGTATTTTTTATATATATATTCTCTGGAAAACATAGAAGTCTTTAATAGCCCTTTCAGTAAATGATATTCTATGCCAGAGAAATAAACCCAAAATAATGCATGAGAAAATACATATATATAATTTTTTTTTAAGAAATAAAATTTTGTTTTAAAGGAAGCAAAAAGATAGAAAACTTTTTAGAAACAGAGAAATAAAAACACACAAAACATTAAAATAATACCAGAAATAATTAAAATATATATATATTTTTTTTGGAGCAAAGGAGCTAACGCCAGGCGTTAACTTCTTAACGCCAAAACAGAACACTAAATTTTCATGTTTTGAAAAATCTTTTTTATGATTCATTTTTATTATAAAGAGACCTTCCTTTAGTTGAAATTTCATAGTATTGTGATTAGATTTGAAGGCTCTTTTAGCATGTTTTGGTGATTTTTTAAGTACTTGTGTTTGGTAAAATCATTAAAGCTCAACATAATAAAATATGCAAACACAAAATGCAATGTTAGAACAAAAACAAATATGCATGATTTATGTATAAAGAGTGAGATAATGTTCATGCAATGAATATAATATAAGTATATCTAAGATCAATATACCTCAACAACATGACTACACTCTAGCCCCGTACTAAGTGATGGATGGGCATGAGGAGCTGCACACATGCCGTAGGTTGGGGTGTTAATCCCATATATTTACAAAAGATGACGCTCAACCTAGCATTCTTTCCCCCTAGTGCCTCGCAAGGCCCCACTGGAACCCTCCCTGGATAAGGACAAGACATGTCTTAGAGGTTAGGTCTCTAATGCAAACAATCCTACGCCCTCGCTATTATGAGACACAAGTCATAGGTTTGATGATTATGGACATACTAAGCGTGTAAGCCTTAAATATATGAACAATGTTATAATTGCATGATTAGTTTTGGATTTACATTTATATCGAAGATTGTTGATTTTAAATCAATTTAGAATAAATTTTATTCATGCAAATAACTACAAAGAAAAATATGATTTTCAGATTTTAGTAAAATAATTTACTTTAGCATTGCAAGATATAACTAGCATGGACATTGATTTCTATCTATGGTACGTGATAATGCTAGTGTGATGAGTTAGGACAACATGGTGCAAAGCTAAGTAAAGATGGACAAATATAAGATTGAGTTGCATGTATTCAAACATAGAGTTTTGAATTTTCATAGACCTAGAAAAAAGTGATAATTCTATTTGATTTCATCTTGTTGATATCAAGTTAAATCATAGGTCTACAGATAATGAGATACATGCAAACAATAAAGATGCACATCACACACACAAAACAAGATATGAAACTATAATACCAATTGCAATCATATATTTCATAATTCCTAAGGTTGATAGAATTAGTTGATTTAAGATAGGTCTTGATGGATCATGAATTATGATATATGATTGTGGTGAATTTTAGCATAGGATATTAATAGATCATGGTGGTGATTGTGAAATCATATTCATCATTTTTGTAAATTTTCTTTTTGATTTTAATTTTTAGAAATTAGACAAAACAAATACAAGGTATTTGACAATAATGACAGTAAAAAATAAATTTTCAGAGAAAATCAGAATTTTTAGGATAACGCCTAGCGTTAGCAACAGAGTTACTATATTTAATTTAAAACACATTGTTTTTTATATTATTTGATTCTGATTTTTCTCGATTATGATTTTCAATATAGGGGCTATTATATGCAGCAACGAAAAATAGACAAATATGGAATTATTTGCGTATTTAATATTTTAGCCTAAGACCCCTAAAAGTCCATTTAAATCCAATTTTGAAAGTAATTGTACTAGTCTTGATAATATCATTTAGCAAATTTAGCATTCAATTTATAATTATAATATAAGACATTTATACGCAATGTATTTAAAAAGGATGAAACATAGGAAAAAGGAAAGATAGATCACTTGAAAATTTTATGACTTTATATTTAGTTTAATTCAATTTTGATTTGATAAACATTAGGCTTAAAATGTAAAACTCATATTTCATAATATATCTAAGTGACCTTAGCGTGTTGGCTCAAAAATAAAAAAATAAACAAAAGAAAAAGCAATTAGGCATATCATGAAGTAAAGTAATGATATTTCATTTATAATTAAGTCTACTTCATGCAATACAATGACTCCTAGTGAATGAGAGATTTAGGTATCCAAAGGGGACCATGTGTGATGGTTCCCTTGTGTACCCAAATACATCATGTTGGCTTTTGGAGAGAAAGTGATGAGTGGGCCTTTATAAGTGGAGTTAGTGTTTCATTTTAAATTTTGGGCCTCCATTCATACTTTGGTTGTTTATCATTTAAATTCATATTATGATTATTTGACATCTTTTTGGAATGATAGTTGTTTGAAATATAAGTCATTTGGGATTTATGTTTATTCAAATTATTTTTCAAAATACATTGATGTTGATAATCATAATGAATTTTATTATATTGATTTTTTGAGAGTTTATAAGAGTGATGGTCTTTCTTAAGAATTTAATGTTGAAAGAATGGGTTACAATATGTTTTAAGTGATTGGTTCTTATTTTGATGACTTTCATTTCCACTCTTCCTTATAGACATACTCTTATAATATGAAGTTAAGCTCTTTAAATTTAGATTTCTTAATAAACTAGAGTTAAGAGAATTTTTATTACTTGAAAAATTTTCAATAAACAATTTTAATAATTCTAGTTTATCCTTTAAATTATCATTTTCTTTTAACAATTTTTCATTATGCTCTTTTGAAATTAAAAGTCCTTTTTCTAAAACCTTGAGTTCTTCTTTAAAATAATTATAATCAAAACAAGGTTTAACATTTTCAATTAAAGAGCATGGTAGAGAATTTGACACATCAATACTTGATTCTACTTTAGCATTTGCTTTTAAAGTTTTATTTTCTAATCGTAGTTTGAAATTAGTATTTTTCAAATTTTTAATTCATTGTTTAGCAATATTAAGCATATGTAGTGTAGAAATAGAATTTCTTACAAAGAGAGAGGACTTAGAATTTCTTACATTGCTATGGGATGAGACAAGATTTGAACCAAGGGTTCCTTTGACATTTTCTTCACATTCCTCTTCCATAGTTGAATTTCCATCTTCTCTTTTGCTTGATGTGTTGCCATCAATTGAGTCCAATATTGTGACGTTGTCTTCTTCTTTTGGATCCACAAGCAATTGCTCATATTTATCATCTGCGGAAGGAAGACTATAATAATTCTGAAGAAATTTCCAAACTTCATAAGCATTAGGAAATGTATAAATAAGTTTGAAAATATTTTGATTTAATGCACAATATAGACTATTCATTGATTTGGCATTTAATAACATTTCATTTTTATTTAAAATACTTGGGGGCATTTTAATTGTAATATTCCAAACTTCAATATCCAAGGATTTAAAAAAAAATTTGATAAGTATTCTCCAACCATTATAATTTTCACCCATAAATAATGGTGGACATAATGATTTTTCATTTTCAAAAAAATTATCCCCTCTAGAAGATGCGAGATCATGAAGCGCCATTATTCCCGATTGTGATGCCGTATTGGAATAACCTGCGCTCTGATACCACGTGTTGGATCTTACGGCGCCCTTAGAGGGGGGGGGGGGGGGGTGAATAAGGGTTTTATGGAATTTAAATCTTAATTAAAAATATTAGAGTTTGCAACTGAAGTTTCAGAATATTTTATAAGAAAATATATTTAAATATTCCAGATAAGATTATATTGAAGATTCCTTTTTAAATAATTGAAACAAACTTTTTGTTAACTATTGCTAACGCCTGGCGTTAAGTCTTAACGATGGGCGTTAGCTCTCCAGAGAATATTCTTCAGAACAAAAAGATTGCCACAGTGATTTTACTTATGAAATCTTAAATGAAATACAATTCCAGAACATCAGAGATAATGAAAATTATTATTGTATTTCAAAGATAATTATACAAATGTTAAATTTAATACATTGATGGAATTAGAAATTAAAATATTCTCAAAGAGGAAATAAAATCAATTAAATAGAACATTAAGAGACATGATTTTATTTCATAATAAATTGAATACACAAATGTTTAATTTCTATAACGCTAGAAATCAAGGCAAAAATATGTAAAAACTCTTTTTGTTGTTTCACCGGTCCTTCTCCCAAGGACCGGTTGGCTATAGCCTATCTATCCCCAGATGAGGCCTCTAGCCATCCCTAGATCTACCCTCGACCTAGTCGCCACGCATAAGGCGGCGAATTACCCCCTAAGCCTCACAAGGACCTAGTCGCCAACACAAGGCGAATTTACCCACATAATCCTTCCTGGAATCTGACGTTCTCACCAAACGATTTCTCCACACATTACAAAAGGAAAAATAAAAGATTACAAGATAAGTAAAGAGAAACTCCCCAAGAAATTCTGAAGGTCAAGACGAAGTCGATGTAGATGTTGGCATTCTTGAAACGACCGTCCTTCGTATGGAATATGCATTGTAGACCTTCTCCTTCAAAATCTTCTTTAGATCTTCATGTTAGCCCAAGGGAGATCTCTTAATTTTCTGTACACAATCCTCTCTCAAAAGTATCAGAATTCTGGAATCATCTATACAATTTGGAATGAGAGGGGCTGTACTTTAAATAGCATCGGAAGCTAACGCGCGGCGTTAAGGGTTAACGCTGACGTTAGTGAACGTGCACTGTCGTTGCTGAAATCACGCAACCTTCAAGATCATGGCAGTTTGTCGATTCAATGCGGGAGTTAAGAGTCAACGCTGGCGTTGAGTCGATCTCCTTCAATTCGTCTCAGCGGTTCCGTCTCAGCGGCTTTGTCTCAGCGGTTCCATCTCAGCGGTTTCCTTTTCAGCGGTTGTTAACGCGGGGCGTTAACTACTAACGCGGGGCGTTAGCTATCTTTCCAGAGAGTCATCTCCAATCAGCAAAACAATTCATAGGGATGTGTAGCTATAGTTCCTGTACAACCTGCACACTATAAACACACAAAATACAAGATCAAATACAACACGGTATTTGTTATTCTCAAGCCAAGAGATGTGGAACATAGGCTCAAACAACCTTTACTATTTTATATAATGTATAATCCATACCAATGTGCCTCCAAATTCTAACCATTAAAATTAAATGAAAATACAAATGCACTGTACAAATTTCACATCAAAATACTTTATTATAGAAGAATTATGCACATAAATAAATTCTCCTATTGTTTGATGTGACAATATTAACCCAATCATGTTTGAGTGATAATCAGAGTTTTATAAGTCCAAATGACACCAAATTTGGTCCACTATGACTTTATGGCATGCCAAAGGATCCCCTAAAATGCCAGGTCATTTGGAATAGAAAAAGTACTGATTATTTCACTTATTTATTTCTTATCACACTAGTATATTTCACCATAAACTATAGAGATATTAAAAGAATGTATAAAAGTTTAGCCAAGAGATATAGATGTTGGAACATACTTTCTGCATCTCTTGGTTTAACAATAACAAATCCTATTGTATTTGATCATACTTGCATTGTGTTTATAGTGTGCAGGATCTTCAACATTCAATCCCAAAAGGAGTGTGAAAAAGAAAGATGTCTAAGCGACATCAGGATGATTCTCTATTGCAACCGCGGAGCGTTAGCACTACCGTTGGCGCTAGCGGTTCGACGAAATTGAGTTCGACGAAGGGAAAATGACGTTAAACGAAATGTGAAGCCGTTCGACGAACTGGCGTTCGACGAAATTGAGTTCGACGAAATGAAACAAGCGTTCGATGAAATGTGAGGCCGTTCGACGAAGATGCGTTCGACAAAAAGAGATGTGCTCTACCGTAGAGCATTAGAACTACCGCTGGCGCTAGCATAAATGGAAACAATTGATGGGAAGGAAATAGTGGAGAAAAAGGAATGATTAGCGGGATGCATATTTAGCATGCTCTACCGCGGCGCGGCATGTCTACCGTCCGGCGGTAGCTTTTGGAATCCTCCCATCTACATGTGATTGAGGAGCAAATATGGAGGAAGGTTATCTCGTTATCGCGGAGCATTAGCGTTACCGCGACGCGCTAGTCAGAGCTCAAAGTTTGGCGCTCAATAGTTGCCTAATCTGCCACGATCCGTGTGCTTGATCATTGCCTAATGTGGCTACCGTGGGGCGGTAGTACTACCGCAGGCGGTAGCAGATGATTCTATTTAAAGACGCATGGTTCCTCCGTTGTTGCTTACTGTTAAAGAAGGAATTGAAGTCATATATTCAGAGCACTCGTGAGAACCTTGACCAAGCAGCCAGAAGAAATCCGTCAATGTTCGTGAACGCAAAGAACTTGAAGACCAATCCGATCGCATCTACATCAACATCAAGTTCTTCTTTTGAGGGAGTTTTTAGTTTGTGTTTTATTTTAGTTTCTAATTGCAACCTTTATATTTTTTGTTCGGTAGAGGAACTTGCCACACGATGACCAGGGCCTTGCGGGGTTTAGGAGAAATTCGCCTCGCATTGGCGACTAGGTCTTGCGGGGATTAGGGAGTAATACGCCACACGGTGAATAGGTTTAGGGACTAGATCTAGGGGGTGCTTGAGGCCTTTTTGGGGAGAGAAAGGCTAGAGCGGCTAGAGGCCTTATCCGGGGAGAGATATGCGAAAGCCAACCGGTCCTTGGGAGAAGGGTCGGTATAGAAAACCAAAAGAGTTTTCATTGGTCTCCTCTTTCCATGCGTCATTGGGAAAAGTTTTTGTAATCATAACTACTTCAATTTAATATTAATGATAATATGTTTGTTTCTTCATCTCTGATTCGTGCTGTCTGATTTTCATTGGTGTAACCTAAACGTATTTTCTCTATCACTAACGCCGAGCGGTAACACTACCGCTGGCTATATCAACAGAGAATTATTTTCTCTTTAATAATTTTAAAAAGTTTAAAACCCTTATTCACCCCCCCTCTAAGGGCGCCTACAAATCCAACAAGTGGTATCAGAGGCAGGATATTCCAATTCGGTCTAACAATCGGGAATAATGGCGCTCCGTGATCTCGCTTTCTATGTGGGGAATGGAATAAGTAGACCTCCGCTGTTTACCGGAACTGATTATAATTACCGGAGGACGCGTATGCGTTATTTTTTTGATAATTTTAGATCTCGATATATAGGCATGTGTTGAAACTCCATACACTTCTCCTACATATATTGTTGGCGAAGTAACCATGGAAAAACCTAGGGATAAATGGGATGATGG
Source organism: Dactylorhiza incarnata (assembly GCA_033032865.1). Taxonomy (NCBI): domain Eukaryota; kingdom Viridiplantae; phylum Streptophyta; class Magnoliopsida; order Asparagales; family Orchidaceae; genus Dactylorhiza; species Dactylorhiza incarnata. The sequence continues at coordinate 928,154 of JAWHQI010000287.1, read as the reverse complement.
AGATAAGGCTAGGTGTAAGAATAATGCGAAAGTGATGAATGCCTTGTTCTGTGCTCTTGATAGGACTGAATTTAATAGAGTAAGTGCACGTGAAACTGCTTACGATATTTGGAACTTATTAGAAATAACACATGAAGGTACCTCGCAGGTCAAAGATTCAAACTGTTCCAACTGGAATCTGAATTCGAGAGGTTCAGGATGGATCTGAATGAGGACATTGACGTCATGTACACTCGATTCACCAAGATCGTCAATGCCTCAAAAATTCTTGGAAAAACATTTTCAAATGGTGACTTGGTGAGAAAGCTTCTTCGATCACTCCCACCAAAGTTCAATCCAAAGGTGATGGCGATTTCCGAATCGCATGATCTTAGGCGGCTCCAAATTGGGAGCCTCATTGGGAACCTCAAAACACATGAGGTAGAACTCAAGATTCAAGAAGAAGAGTACAACAAGGAGCCAAAGAAGAAAGCCTTGGCACTGAAGTCATGAAAAGAAGATGACGAAGAGGAAGTTGACGAGGAGAGTCTCTTTGTGAAGAACTTCACTAAGTTCATGAAGAATCCGGAAAGGAGGAACACCTTCTGAAATTTTTTTCGAAAGGTCTCCTCATCCAAAAGAGAGAAGAAGGAGAAGTCTAACGACGACGACGAAGAGCGGCCACCTCCCGAGTGCTTCCATTGTAGGAAGACCGGGCATATTAGAAGTCAATGCCCAAAATTCTTGAAGGAGCAAAAAGAAAAACGGCTTAAAGGAAAGGAGAAGAAGAAGGACTTAAAAGCTGCAACATGGGATTACTCTTCCTCCGGGTGCTCAACTAAATCAAGCTCAAGCGATGATGATGAGGTAAACTTGTGCCTTATGGGGAAAAGCAATGAATCAATCGACGACGGGTACAGTGTCTAAAGTGACACTGAGGTAATCCCTTCTAACTATGATGATGTTTATTCTCAATACTTAAAAACCTGTAAATCTTTTGGCAAAAATTTAAATGATCTCGATCTACTTAAAACTGAAAATAAAATCCTTTTAAAACAAAATAAAAAATTAAATAAAGAAGTATTAGCCTTGGGAAAGGAGATGGAGTCTTGCCAAAAGAATGATGATCTTTTGGCAAGGACTAGCGAACTTGAAATTGATCTTTCTAACGCTCTCTCCAATATCGAATCACTCTCGAAACAATAGAGAGACTTAGAAAGAAATTTGAAACTCTCACTTTCTAATGTTGAAAATGAAAAGAAAAACTTTGCAAATAGATGCATAAATTTAGTTAGTGAAAATTTTGAATTAAAAGCCCAAATCCATGACCTTGACTTAACCATAGAAAAATTTGGTGTTGGCCAGAAAAGTCTTGATATGATTTTGGCCAACCAAAGGCATGGTAGTGCAAAAACTGGGCTAGGTTATGTCTCTGCTAACTACCGCCCGACGATAATAGTTAACGCTGGCGGTAGTAACAGAACTCATAATTCATGTAATAATCATAAATCTGGAATTTTTTCTGTTGGTTCCCCATCCACCAGCAAGAGTCCACAACAAAAACTGAAAAAAGTCTCAACCCCTTTTGTGTTATGTGCCAAGTGTCATCACTTCGGGCATACCTTGGACTCTTGCAGGATGAAGGGTCGATGTACTGTCAAGAAAATCTGGGTGCCTAAGGTTTCCACCTATTCTATGGGAGGAACCACTTGGGTATCCAGATCTTTACTCTCATCTTCTTGTTAGTTATATTGGCAGGCTAAGGAAAAGGAAGACATGTGGTACTTGGACTCAGGGTTCTCCAAACACATGACGGTCGATAAAGCAAAATTCCTTAGCTTCACTAAGAAGAAAGGAGGAATGGTGACATTTGGGGACAAGGGAAAGGGAAGGATTTTAGGCACCGGTACTATGGGTAACAATTCTCTCTCTTACTAATGTCTTATATGTAGAAGGTTTGAAACATAACTTGATTTCTATTAGTCAACTTTACGATAAAGGTCTAAATGTCTTATTTGAGTTTTCTACTGATTTATGTAAAATTATAGATCCTAAAACCAATAGTATTGTACTCACTGCACCACGAATTCACAATGTGTATCGAATTGCGTTTCATGATCCATCACGTGCGTCACTCAAATGTCTTATATCAAAAATAAGGAACTTGAATTATGACATAGGCGTCTCGGTAACACTAGCATCAAGTTAATCTTAAAACTGTCAAAGAATATACTCATTAAAGGCTTGCCTATGTTAAACAGAAATCTATCTTCCTTATGCTCTATGCTAAAGAAAAAATTTCAAAATCTAAATAAATAATCGTGTGTTGTATTTCACGCTAGCGCTAGTGCCGGTGCTAGCTGGAGGCTCTGATTTTCTGTCTTTTTTAAAAATTACAAAAATCAACAAAAATATGTATTTCTACATGTCCTACTTATTTTTGCTTCACTGCATTTCATTAATTTTAGAAAAGTTAAAATACAAAATTACAAAGGCCAAAATCCAAAAATATTTATTTGATTTCTATTTCTATATGCAAAAATCAAATGCAAAAATATAAAACAAAAACAAGTATGAACAAGTATTTTTTTGAACTTACATTTTCTATTTACATGTATCTTGCGAAAGGGAGATCTAGGCTATCATCCCATCACATCTCCTAGTACCGGACAAACCCCTCACAGGGTAGACCTCGGGAAGTACAAGATCAATCTTATGAGTTCAAACTTTTATATCAAAAAAAACTGTATGGACTCTATTGTAAATATCAAGCATGATTTCTTCTATCATTTGCGGCCTTCTACAATGTTGTGATTCATATTTTCAAACTACTTTAAACATTGTCTTTTTCATGATTTGATACTTCTAAACACATGGGCATAAATTATATTATAAAAGTTATGTAGAACCAAGCTTAGCGTGCCTCTAAGTATGAGTAAATGTTTTATGTTTGATAATGATATTTATTCACTCACTTATTTTGGCATTGTCTACATATGTTTTTAATCTAAGAATGCTTGTTTATGTTCTGTTATAGTACAATGAATTAAAATTGCACAAGTATCTTACCTACACTACCTTTATTTGCACTTTTAAAAGAAGTGGTTATGTTTTCATAAATTATATTGGTTTGCAAAACAAGTGTATTCAGATAACTTTGTACAAAACAAAAATCATAAAATAAAGTGACAAAGATAACCACCAAGCACTACTTGAACATCCTGATAAGTCTTAATAAGCATTGTGAGGTTGAGCACCTTGGAAATAATAGTAAAGTGTCTTGTGCAAACCTTATCATTCTTTCAAAAAAAACCACTTACTCTTAAGTACACCGGATCACTAGTTTCAATATTAAAATAAAATAAAATATGTGAACCCTCAAGCACTACTTTGCACCCTAATAAGTCTAAATGAGCATTGTGTGTGCAAAGCACCTTGGTAGTTGTACATTTTTTTGTGCATTGAAGTGTGTGGAAGTAAAATTATTTGTGTTTTATTGTGCTCTTTACTTTACATATTTCTTGTATTTTTGATTAAAAAAATTGTTTACTTTATTCAAAAAACACCTATGTGCACATCATTATCTTCCAGAACACTTCTTCTCATGAGTATTGAATCCTTATGATAATTCTATACTACTCTTTCTTTATGAAATGCAGTAGATAACTAAGCATGCTCTCTACAATGTTTTGTATGTTTTGAATTTGTGAATTAATATAACGTTGTAGTAATTTCTTTTTGAAAACATTATTTCATGCTAGGTTACTTTATTGTCAAAATTAAAGATTTTAAATACAAAATGATTTGCAAAAAAACATCTTCTTTTTGAATTTAACTAATATCTCTTCTTATGAATAATCATGATTACAAAAAAGATGTTTCTTGTATATCTATAAGTCTTCCGCATCATCACCATATATGTTTACCTTGCGCTTTCATGCTTATATCAAAGTCTTAAATATCAAAATTCCTTTTTTTCAACAAATGGTAGACTTGCTTGGTAGAATTTATATTGGTTGCTCTAAACATGAAAATATTGTAATGCTAAAACTCTGATTTATTAATAGATTTCAAATTAGTTATGTGACCTTTTCTATAAAAATTCAAATAAAAATATAAATCCATAGGCTATGTACCCATCATTAGATTCAAACGCTAAATGTTTCCAATTATTATTATCCCATGATTACATATCTCACCATAGCGGGGGCGTAGGGTTGTAGACATTAGATTACCTGACCTCTAAGTCATGTCTTGTCCTTAACCGGGGAGGGTTCCAGTCGGGCATTACGAGGCACTAGGGGGAAAGAGTGCTAGGTTGAGTATTTTCTAGTGTTTGCATATGGGACTAACACCCCAACCTATGGCTTGTTTGCAGCTCCTCAGGACCATCCGTCACTTAGTACTGGGCTAGGGTGTAGACATATTGTCTGGGTATATTAGATACTTGGAAATCATTACCTTATTATGCTTACAAACTCTCTATCATTCTATTCTCTCCTTTCGCTCGACCATGAATATTTCCTTTTCAACAAGTGTATGGTTATGTTGCAACTGAAATCATTTTGTGTACATAAATTGCTACAACATCTATTTTTTTGTCTAAAACTCTTAATCATCTACTATGCTTCACCATTCCTATATAGATGTTTACTTAAAAAATATATTTCTTCATGCTTTCCACCTCTTTACTACTTGTACGCTCGATCATTAATACGTTTTCCCAACAAGTGGTTTCTTTATGACAATTTCTTCACATTCTTTTTTCACTCATATATATTGTATTTTCCTAAGCATTTATCTCTTTATCATGTTCATTCCCTCTCTACACATTTATTGCACACGTTCCAGTTTGACTTTCTCTCCACCCTCTTTTGATAATACCAAAAGGGGGAGAATAAATTTGAAAGAAATTCACATGTTTGGGGAAGTCAAGTTCATAGGAATTTTTGTTGTAGGGTGAGCATTCACTTAGGGGGAGCATTCATTTAGGGGGAGCATATGCACATGTCTTAAATTTCATGCTTATCCTTTTTAATAAACACAATTCCTATCTTTTGAACTATTTCTTTCTAAAGGGATTTGTTATTATCAAAAGGGGGAGTTTGTTGGAACATGCTTTCCGCATCTCTTGGTTTGACAATAACAAATCCTATTGTATTTGATCACACTTGCATTGTGTTTATAGTGTGCAAGATCTTCAACATTCAATCCCCAAAGGAGTGTGAAAAAGAAAGACGTCTAAGCGACATCAGGATGATTCTCTATTGCTACCGCGGAGCGTTAGCACTACCGCTGGCGCTAGCGGTTTGATGAAACGAACAAGCCGTTCGATGAAATTGAATTCGACGAAGGGAAAATGGCGTTCGATGAAATGTGAAGCCGTTCGACGAACTAGCGTTCGACGAAATTGAGTTCGACGAAATGAAACCAGCGTTCGACGAAATGTGAGGCCGTTTGGCAAAGATTTGTTCGACGAAAAGAAATGTTCTCTACCGCGGAGCATTAGCACTACTGCTGGCGCTAGTATAAATGGAAACAATTGACGGGAAGGAAATAGTGGAGAAAAAGGAATGATTGGCGGGATGCATATTTTGCGTGCTCTACCCCGACGCGGCATGTCTACCGCCCGGCAGTAGCTTTTGGAATCCTCCTATCTGCATGTGATTGAGGAGAAAATATGGAAGGAGATATTGGCTGAAGGAAGGTTATCTCGCTATCGTGGAGCGTTAGCGTTATCGCGACGTTCTAGTCGGAGCTCAAAGTTTGGCGCTCAATAGTTGCCTAATCTGCCATGATCCGTGTGCTTGATCATTTCCTAATGTGGCTACCGCGGGGCGGTAGTACTATCACAGGCGGTAGCGGCTGATTCTATTTAAAGACGTGCGCTTCCTCCGTTGTTGCTTGCTGTTATAGAAGGAATTGAAGCCATATATTCAGAGCACTCATGAGAACCTTGACCAAGCAGCCCGAAGAACTCCGTCAACGTTCGTGAATGCAAAGAACTTGAATACCAATCCGATCACATCTACATCGACATCAAGTTCTTCTTTTGAGGGAGTTTTTAGTTTGTGTTTTGTTTTAGTTTCTAATTGTAACATTTATATCTTTTGTTCGGTAGAGGAACTCGCCACACGACGACTAGGGCCTTGCGGGGACTAGGGGAAATTCGCCTCGTGTTGGCGACTAGGGCTTGTGGGGCTTAGGGAGGAATTTGCCACACGACGACTAGGTCTAGGGAGTAGATCTAGGGTGTGCTAGAGGCCTTTCTGGGGAGAGAAAGGCTAGAGCGGTTTGAGGCCTTACCGGTCCTTGGGAGAAGGGTCGGTATTGAAAACCAAAAGAGTTTTCATTGGTCGCCTCTTTCCATGCATCATTGGGAAAAGTTTTTGTAATCATAACTACTTCAATTTAATATTAATGAAAATATGTTTGTTTCTTCAACTCTGATTCGTGCTCTCTGATTTTCTGTGGATTAACCTAAACGTATTTTCTCTGTCACGAATTCTGAGAGGTAACACTACCGCTGGCTGTAGCAACAGAGAATTATTTTCTCTTTAATAATCTTAAAAAGTTTAAAACCCTTATTCACCGCCCCCCCCCCCCCCCCCCCCCCCCTCAAAGGGCACCTACAGATCCAACAATAGACATTGTCTAAATTTAACCCAAAGTTTAACTTGCTCTAAGTAAAATGGACTTTCAAGGATCTACATTGGTCACCTTGAGATATACCACCCAAGTTTGGAACTTGATGAGTAGGATTTGTGAATATTTTTATTATAAAATTTAGGTTAATTTTTATATAAATTTGTAAATATTATATCTATTTTGTTTAAAAATCCTCTCTTTTATATTTCTGTTCTAATAAAACTTGTATTTCTATTTTACATATTTTTTGGAGTTTTGCTCAAAAATGATAGTACATGCCCTCGGTCATGCCCGTGACCAATGGCGTGTCTTTTAAAATCAGGTCTAGAGCTATTGTTGCGTAATTTGAGCTCAGGCAGGAAAAATAAACAAGTCACTCCCCATATCACGCTCGTTTCTAAGGGCATGTAGCTGCTCACGCCCATATAACTCTCCGTCTAGCTTATTCGAGACCTCATATAGCCGATTTTGGACAGCCATCAAGATGAATGAAGTCAAGCCCTCGGTCACGCCCAAGACCAAGGGCATGTAAATTTAAGGATCATTCACTGCTATTGTTGTGTCGAGGTGGAAATTCCATGCACATTTGACTTCAGTCACGCCCGTGTGCCTGTTAGTCATGGCCGTGACTCACCCTCGTGATCTATGACTTCCACCGCGCTGCCAATCTAGCCCACACTGCATTTAATGAAGCTGCCCATGTACACGGTCGTGACTTGCGGGTCACGCCCATGTAACCTCTGACTTTTAATGCACCGCCAAGCATGCCCCACGTCGCTGTCCCAGCTAAGCAGAACAATAATTACACACCCTGGGTCACGGGTGTGACTGAGAGCGTGTAACCTCAAAATTTCTTCTATAAATTCAGAAGCCCGATTCAAACAATTCCTCCTCCTTCCCCCAGCCCATTTGGGCTCTTCTTGTATAGTTTTTTTTTTCTGTATTTTTAGGTTTAGATCTCATATTTTATATTTTCTTTATTTTCTTTTTAATGTCTTGTATTTTTATTTCATAATTTAGATTTTATTTCATGTCATTTTATTTCTTATACCCCTCTTTTATGATAATAAATAATTTAGCTTTTAATTAAGGCAATGTCATTTTAATTTCTAGTTCTAGTTTTATTTCATGCAATTTCATTTCTTGCAATTGTTTAGATTTTAATTCATGTAATTTCTTTTCTTGCACAATTTCTCTTTTTTGAATTTTTATTTCGTGTAAAGTATTTAGTTCTTGGTTTTTACAAGCTTTGATATGAAACCATCATTTCCCTTATTTTTGTTTCTTTTCTACCTTTGATTTATTCTAAAAAAATGATGATAATGTGTTCATATGCCGGTTATGAATTTTGATATTTTTTGTCGTACTCTAGTGAGCCGAGAGGCTCGTGCATACGAATCGATTGCTCGAAAATATAAAGAGCTGCACGCAAACCTCGAGAGAGAATGACATAAATCTTCTGGATAGGAGTCAAATCCTATAGTACGATTCACCTCGTTAAAGCGAGTATTAGGGGTTTCGATTATTGAACGAGAGTTCAATCAACCTAATCTCAGGTGGGTGAATTCCTTGAGAGAGGTGCATTCATATGCTAGGAATCTCCACGATCAAGGCACAAATTAGAATGATAATAATTTATCTTTTATCTTCATTTCAATGCACGTTTTAATCAAGTTTTGTTTTCATTATTTATAGTTGTTCTCTTTTATTTAGTTTTAATTATATCTCTTTTCCGATTTCTACGATAGAATAATAGTCTGCTTTCTCGAAGTAGAAATATTCGATAGACCCGTGTTTAAATATGACCTTGATATTTTTCATAAGTATCCAATAATATAAACGATAAGGTACACTTGTCTTCATCGGATATAGAATTGGAGAACATCAACAACAATTCTCATAATTCAAAATCCCAATTTAAATAATTTTCTATATCAGAACTCTTTCTGGAAATGAGTGTAAAACCCTTAATTTAATTAAATAAAGAGTCTGGATTTTTATTTAAATAATTGACACACATTAAAATGATTTAATATAGACTTGGGTGCAGATAATGCGTTGTGCCTAAATCATGTGAAATGGACGGTTGTGGTGTAGTCTCACTAAATTCCTTACAACCAAGTCACGGGATCATGTAGTTTAGATACGATGCATGGTAGACTAATCATTGCTGAGGAAACAGATGGCCCTCATTTTGTCTTCTTCGTTAGATCAAAGGTTAAGATACATCCGGGCCTTGATCTCCACTGATGGGAAAAACCCTTTTGAATTATCTAACAAATTACTTAAAGTGATTTCATCAGTTAGGTTATATTACCCACATTATATATATAGAAATGGTAAAATGGTCATTAGATGTCCTAGGATGACACACTCACCTTAGAGTGTCAAGACTGGGTCAAGATAAGAACAAAAATCAGTTGAGTTATAACTTGCATTAAATAAAAGTCTACGCAACGTCGACTAGAAGTCGACGCAACTCTAACTAGAAGTTGAAGCAACTCAAACTGATTGTCGAAGTATTAAGTTAAGTCGATGCAACATCGAAATGATCTCAACGTAGAGGATAGAGCTCGTCAGACGCAACATCGAAATGATCTCAACGTAGAGGATAGAGCTTGTCAGACGTAACGTCGAAAGGAACTCAACATAGAAGGAAGAGCCTGTCGAAGCAATCAGAGAAGTCGATGCAACTTTGACTTCAATTCGATATAGAAGATAAAGTTCAAGCCCAAGCATTCAAATCGACGGATACATCGATAAGAACTCGACGCAACGTCTACATCTGAGTTCAGCCAGAGCAAAGAAGGAATTCAAAGCTACTTCGATAAGAACAAAGAGGTGCGTCGATATGAAAAATGATGAAGTCGACGCAGCGTTGAATACAATCAGAAATAGAAGTTTTTCTGCTGTCCTTTCTAATACCTTTTTAGAAGCTCTACAAGCTGATGACAATTCACCAATGACTCGTTTATTGCCAAAAATGGAATGGAGTAATCCATAAATACAGCAAAGACATTCTTGGAAGTTATTCAAATCAGATGGATGGGTCGGGAACAAAATTAGAAGGAAATATCAATTGTCCAATGGCCATTCCTTCTAAGGACAGCCCAGAAGAAGAAAGAATTTCAAATGCAAATGATAGAGACTAAGTATGCTGAGAGGAGAAGAAAAAAGACAAGTAACTGATTATTATTCTATCTGTTGAAATAAGGCTTCTTCTTCTTCCTCCTTCAACCCTAAGACAGAAAAGAAGAATATCTCTCTCTCTCTCTGCACAGAAAAATATCAATACAGCTGCTTCAACTTCCTCAAAACATAGCCGCAAGATAACAAACAGGCAGAGAATCAGGATCAAGCTCATAACCGTTGCAATCATCACAATCATAAGAAAGGGTTCATCACATTAAGATCCTGTGATAAACATAAGCTACATCATTCAAGAAACAAATTCTGAAGAATTCTGAATGCATAATTATATTCTCCTCTTTCTTTCTTCTTCTTCATTCACCTACTGTAATAGAGTTTTCAGAATCCCTCTTTCAAAGGATTCAGTGGTTCTAAGAGTCTCCTTATCAAAAGTCTCAGTGGTTCTAAGAGTCTCTTTATCAAAAGACTCAATGGTTCTAAGAGTCTCCTTATCAAGAGACTCAGTGGTTCTGAGAGTATCCTTGTCAAAAGACTCAGGAACAGTTAGTGCAATCCTACCAGGAAGGTTGAAGTGTGGACAACACACATTTTGGGGAACCACTATAAAAATCATGTGTCTTCTAGATTCATTTTTTGTGCTGTCCCAGTTTACTATTTTCTGTATTTATATTTCCTTCATTTACATTATTCTGTTTTGGTAGTGTTGATTGCATAGTAATCAGTAGTTTTATTGTGTCTGTACATTAAGGGTATAAAATATTTAAAACTCAATTCACCTCCCCTCTAGAGAATACACAGAGGAACACTGTGCACTTTCATCCACCACCACCCAATTCTAGTGATCACCATAGCAAAGCACCACCACCATTTGACTCACCAGAGGATGGTGACCCTCAGGGTGGTCTTCCGATGGCCGACCACCATCGCCTTTCGCCCAAAAATGTTTCATAATGATTTCCCGTGGTGCGACTGCTCAGAGTCTTCTTCTATGGTGATAACAGCCTCCTCAAAGGCCTAGAGAAGGACCATGGAGTCCTCCACTCTTCTATGTTGCCCTCCAGTGAATCTAAAAGATATCTGGAGCGCTTCCACAAAATGTGTGGTGTTCCAAGGCACGGGTGGCAAGGAAATAGGTTTTCTGCTTTCCGGAATCCCCATGCTACTCCTCTTACATGATCTATGCATTTAGGGGGTTCAGATGTTCACGTGAGATGAGGCTTTTATCGAATGGAGGTGCGGAGGCATGGTGCAAATCACGACAGCGAAAATCTCAAACTCGCTCCTAGTCATCGGCGACCACCTCCAAAGTGCTCTCTCATTTTGACAAGGGCCGGGAAGGAGAAGTAAAGGTGTTGGGGGGCTTTAGGGAGTAATATAACACTGTTATAACTTCTGTCCATTAATCTCTACAACTCAAGTGGAAGTAAGACATGGTTGTGACCCTCTCTCTCCTCTAACCTCCACTTGAGACACACAAATAGCGGGACACACCTATTGGAGACTGATCAGGGTCGGGTTAGCCTAGATTGAACCCAATTGAGTTTAGATAATTCAAATTAAACCTTAAGAGCTTGGGTTTGACTATTCATGGTCTAACCTTTACCTTTTTGACCACTTGACTCCACCATAAGGTGGCTTAGGTCTCAAGTAAGTCTAACAATGTCTAAATGTCCACTAAGATGGCTTGAGTCATCCAAATACACTAGAGTTGACTTTTGGATTGACTTTAGGTGATGTGTCACACCTTGGTTGGTCCTTAGTGACCTAGGTAAATCACCAAGTCCAAAGCACATCCAAGACACCAATTGGTCACCTTAGGTTAGACCATGCTATGATTACACCATATAGGGGTTGATGGGGTTATTCTAGCTCAGAGAACTAGCTTAGGGTTCACATAGCCACACAATAAAACATCTAGACCCCTAGAACAAATTTGGGATGTTATAAATCACCCCACCTTTAAGAAATTGAGTAAAAAATATTTAAGGAAAACCAAACTGGAAGGAACAATAGTATTTATATGATATTATTACATACCTTGACCAAAATGTTCTGGATGATTCTGCCGCAAAATATCTGTGCTCCCATTTGTACTCATCACGACCATGATTATTCCACAGTACTTTCAATAGCAAGACTTTCTTACTACGGAGTTAACGAATCTCCTGATCGACTATACGAACTGGTTCCAAAAGAATAGATCTGTCTGGTGTTATCTATCCCAAAGGAAAGGAAATGAATTGATCATAGTTCAGTAAAGCTTGTCTGAGTGACGACATATTAAAAACATCATGCATGTTGCCTAATTCTGGTGGCAACTCTATTCGGTAAGCAACTAGTCCAATACGTGATGTCGCGACCCCTCCACCACTACTTGATGATGATCCGGTCGCCGAAGCGCAATGACATAAAGATTTTCGGTGCCATGTTGACGCAAACGGAAGACAGCGTTACAACCTCCGCCCGCGGCATGCTAAGCCCACTTGAAGGCCTATTTTTATTTCCAGATCGGGTAGGTCCAATTTGCTTAAGTGGATCTTGGCCTCTAGCCTTGGTTTTGCTCTACAAAAGGATTGGCAACCTTTGTGTTAATTTTGGGGAATATTACGACTCCTTTCCGATCGTTGTTTTAGAGTCGATCATTCCTCCTTTGTGATGTATGTGCTGCGTTAGATGCGAACGTATTACGATGATAGATGCTTGTGTAGGTGCGGTAGATCTAAACGTGAAGGGCGTAGAGAGCGTTATTTTCATATCGATCTCCATCTCATGGACATCCCTACATCAATTTTGTATCAGAGCAGGTCGTGTCAATTTTTTAATTTATACAACCTTGATATTCATTTCCGTGGCGCAAACTAATCAAAAAAAATCAAAAAAAAAAATTATGTGGTCTGCGAATAACAGGCTAAAATATTTATTTTTCGTCAAAATTCAAAAAATGAAATTTCTGGAAGTTCTCACTATTAGTCACATCCCGAAAATATTTTTCTGCCAAAATATTTCTTTTCGATCTGCACTACAAAAATTCACTAATCATAATTTTGTCCAACCCTGTATGGGCACTAGGCTAGGAACGGAGTATAACACACCTTCATCGTCTAGGATGGCCGCGACTGAGCATGGGGATCATAACGCTGAGGCTATAGAGGGGCTTCGTAATGAGATGACCGAGCTTAGGACCATGTTAGCACAAATCCTTCTGAATCAGGGAGGACCGCCACCACCACCCGTTAATGTTGGGCAGCCTGACCGGCACCAACAGGTCCATGATTCGGGTTCCGATGGGAACTCTCCCCGAGTTCCCCCTCGAGAACACCGCCATGAGCGTGGTTTTGATATTACTAGGGCCGTTAAGATTGACGCCCCCACTTACAATGGTTTGGGAGATCCCCATGTCCTCCTTACTTGGGTAGTAGACATAGAGTGCAATTACGAATGGCACAACCTTACGGACCCCCAGAAGGTCCAAGTTGCCAGGATGAAGTTAACGGGTCGTACGAAAACTTTTTGGCTGAATGAGGAGCGGAGATTAGGAGCCGGGCAGGGAGTCCCACCTATAGATTGGCCGATGATGAAGAATTTGCTAACCGATCAGTACGTCCCTGCGTACCACCGAACACAGATGTTTGATGAGCTGGCCACCCTGCGGCAGGGCTCAAACTCGGTAGCTGAGTATATGGGAGATCTGAAGGACTGTATGGTGCGTTGTGATCTTAGGGAAGTTCCTGAGGTTACCCTATCTAGATTTCGTAAGGGGCTTCAACCCGATATTCAACAGAAGCTCCTGCGCTATGGTCACACAGACCAGAACACGACTTTCAATGCCACCCTCGACATTGAAAAGCATCTAGCCTCGAAGGCCAACTCACGTTATTCCCACACGAAGAACAAGTCCACTGTTGGAGCGTCTTCCTCCACATATCCGGACAAGGGAAAGTTTAGGTCCACCGAGTCGAAATCTGTGGTGATCACTACTAGAAATAATAGGAATCCCGCGAGTGAGCGTGTCCCCATAGGGAAGGTTAGCAAGGCCAATACTACATGTTATTCTTGCGGCATTCAAGGTCACTATGCCTTTGAATGCCCAACAAAGACTAAGTCCATAGCCCTTTTAGATTCGGCTACCGACCCCACTGATTACGTTTATGAGGCTGAAGAGGAGAGTGACCCAGATGGGGTCCCAAGTGATTTAGAGGACGATCACCACGTTATGGTGATGCGTTGTATCTTGACCACGCCTCATCTGTTAGATGATTGGTAGAGGACGAGCATATTTTCTCTGATCTTTAAGAGTGGTGAGAAGCTTTGCAAGCTGATTATCGACAGTGGTAGCTGTGTGAATGTCATTTCTGAGAGCGCCGTCACACGTATGTCCCTGACTACAGAACCACACCCGACCCCCTATCAAGTAGCCTGGATTAGCAAGGTCACTGTTCCGGTTACCACGCGGTGCCTGGTTCCCCTCTCATTCAAATCTTATACTGATGAGGTTTGGTGTGATGTCCTATCGATGGACGCTTGTCACGTGTTACTAGGCTTCCCTTGGCTATATGAACGTGATGTGATGCATTTTGGTCGAGTCAACACATACGAATTCAAATTCAATGGCAAAACCATCACATTTAGGCCGACCATCCCGAAGGAGCCAGTAGTTTTGGCTAAGGACACCACTGTCCCAATGGAGAGGAAAGCGTTGAGTCTAGTTGGTAGGAAGGAGTTTGTGAAGGATTCGTTCCTTGATGGAGTGATGTATGCACTAGTACTTATGAGTGCGAAGCTTGATTCTAGTGTTTTGGATGATCTACCCACTGAGTTACGGGTACTGTTGGATGAGTATAGGGACGTGTACCCGGAGGAGTTGTCGTCGTCATTACCCCCGCTTCGGGATATTCAGCATGCGATAGATCTGGTCCCGGGCTCCTCTTTGCCCAACCAACCCCATTATCGACTCCATACTACTGCCCACAAGGAGTTACAAGCCCAAATTGAGGACCTGTTGATGAAGGGGTTCATTAGGACGAGCATGAGTCCATGTGCGGTGCCCGCCTTGCTTGCCCCCAAGAAGGATGTTACATGGTAGATGTGTGTTGATAGCCGTACTATCTACAAGATTACCATCAAGTATAGATTTCCTATTCCACGATTATATGACCTCTTAGATGTCTTCTCTGGCGCCACTATATTTTCAAAGTTAAACTTATGGAGTGGCTATCACCAGATTAGGATCCGCTAGGGAGACGAATGGAAGACTGCATTTAAGTCTAAGGATGGGTTGTACGAGTGGCTTGTGATTCCCTTTGGGCTTTCCAATGCCCCCGGTACCTTTTCGCGGATGATGACCCACATCTTTCGGCCGTTCATGGGTAGGTTTGTGGTAGTCTACTTTGACAACATATTGATTTATAGCACCACCACTGTCGAGCACACCTCCCATATAAGAGCAATTCTTTCTACCCTGCGGAAGGAAACATTATTTCTTAATCTTAAGAAGTGCACTTTTTATGTCCCTGAAGTAGAGTTCTTAGGCTACATAGTCGGATCGGAGGGCATTAGAGTTGATCCTAGCAAGGTCCAAGTCATTAAGGACTGGCCCGAGCCGACCACTTTACGAGAGGTGCGTAGTTTCCACGGGTTAGCTACATTTTATCGCCGTTTTATACGGGACTTCAGTAGCATCATGGCACCCATTACTGATTGCATGAAAAAGGGCGAGTTCACCTGGATGAAGTCCACCACCTATGCTTTCCAACGCATAAGAAGCTTATGACTGAGGCACCTGTCTTACGTCTACCTGACTTTACCAAAGTCTTTGAGCTTACTTGTGCCACTTCTGGAGTAGGATTAAGAGGTGTTTTGAGTCAAGAAGCGCACCCCGTGAGTTATTTTAGTGAGAATTTATCTGGCGCTAAGTTAAATTATTCGAACTACGATACAGAGTTTTATGCGGTAGTTCGATGTTTGCACCATTGGAGGCACTATCTCCTCTCCAAGGAGTTTGTGATCCTGTCCGATCACGAGGCATTGCGGTTCATCAATGGCCAGCATAAAATCAGCCCGCGTCACGCTAAGTGGGTATCTTTCCTGCAAGGTTACACGTTTAATATTAAGCACCTTAAGGAAGCTGATAACCGAGTCGCGGACACTCTTAGACGCCTTACAATTTTTCTTACTACTATGGAGGTTAATGTTGTACGATTTGAGCGCATTAAGGATGAGTACGCTACTTGCCCAGATTTCCAGGATTCATATTTATCTGCCCAGGATAGTTCCCCCACGATAAATCTGCGTTCGTTATTAAGGATGGCTATATATTTAGGCATGGGAAGTTGGGCATCCCGCAGTCATCTTTGTGTCTCCATATCATCTGGGAGCTGCATAGCGGAGGGTTGAGTGGCCATTTTGGTAGGGATAAGACCGTTACGTTAGTTGAGGAGAAGTTTTATTGGCCTAAACTTAAGGCGATGGTGGGAAGGGTAGTGAGTAGTTGTCGCACCTGTCAGGTATCTAAGGGCACAAAAACCAACGTAGGATTATATAAACCCTTGCCTATCCCTTCCACACCATGGGAGGACGTGAGCATGGACTTTGTTTTAGGCCTACCCATCACTTTACGTCGTCTCGATTCTATTCTCGTAGTAGTGGATAGGTTCTCCAAAATGGCATATTTTATTCCGTGCACTAGAACCAACGATGCTTCTCACGTAGCAAAATTATATTTTAAAGAGGTCGTTAGCCATCGCGGAGTGCCGAAGACAATTGTCTCGGATAGGGATGTAAAATTCACTAGCTATTTTTGGAAGACTTTATGGATGTTGATGGGAACGAAGTTACTATTCTCCGCAGCTTATCACCCGCAAACCGACGGGCAAACGGAGGTGGTCAATCGGAGTTTGGGGAACCTCCTTCAGTGTCTAATGAGTGATCACAAAGGCACGTGGGATCTACTGCTGCCCCATGCCCAATTGGCTTACAATAACTCTAAGAATAGGTCCACGGGTATGTCACCTAATGAAATTGTTCACGGGTATAAGGCTCTGGTGCCTCTTGACTTGTTCCGTTACCACCAACGTATAAAACAAGTCAATTTGCACCATCCTTCGCCCAACACATTCATGATCTACAAGCACGTATACAGGCTACCTTGACTTCTCAATACGAGTCCTATCAAGTGCACGCTAATCTACATAGGAGAGTGTCACACTTTAAAGTCGGCGATCTGGTTTTAGTCTGATTAGTTCCCGAATGACTGCCATCTGGCACCGTTAAAAAGTTAGCACCAAAGCGCGCCGTCCCTTTTCGGATTATAAAGAAACTAGGTGACAATGCTTTCGTTTTGGATTTGCCTGCGGATTGGGGTATCTCCCCCATTTTTAATGTTTCGGATTTGACGTTGTTTGTTTCGCCTCCACTTGAGTTGTCTTCTTTGTCGTCTTCTCCCTCCACTAAAATTTCTAATGGGTTGGGGAGTGGTAGTTCGGATGATCTCTCTCTTTCGGTCCCCACAGGTATATCATCGGATGGTGAGTTGCATTCTTTTATTCCTACTGCTGAAATGTTTCCCAGGTATCCCAAGACATTTCTCACTCTAGATACGATACTTGTTACTGAGCCACTTGCGACTACTGATGGTGATACCTACCGCTTCCTCATCCGTTGGCGTGACCGCCCCACTTCTAACGACTCATGGGTACTCGAGACGGAGCTTCGATGCATGGATGCCGACCTTCTCCACCGCTATCTCTCGGACCACGCATCGGAGATACGTGATTTTGAGCAGGGGAGGATTGATGTCGCGACCCCTCCCACTACTACTTGATGATGATCCGGTCGCCGAAGCGCAACGACATAAATCTTTTCGGTGCCATGTTGATGCTAACGGAAGACAACGTTACAACCTCCGCCCGCGGCATGCTAAGCCGACTTGAAGGCCTATTTTTATTTAATTATTATTCTTTGTTATTTTATATTTATGAATATAAAATTATTCCATGTTTGGGTAATAATTTTATATTCATATAAGCATTTATCTATTTTATTTCCTGCACTTTAAAAATATTTGGTGTGTACTTAACCGCTCGGATGGTAGAGATTACATATCCATCTTGGACGGTTATGTGTTGTTTGTAACTCCTTTTTAAGGAGGCTTGTTTTGAGGATTATGATAAGAAAGAATTAAACCCTAAACTCCCCCTTGAGAATTTCGGCCAATGAGGAGTCCCCTCCTTGCAGCCGCCCCCATTGTGGGAGTGACTCCAACGATTGCTTCCTCCACCCCTCTTCAGTGCGACTCCGACATGGATTCCTTTGGTGCGACTCCAAGGAAGAAGGTTGCAACCCCATTTGGTGTGACGCCGGTGGATCCGTGGAGAGAGTGATTCTCCCACATATCTTGTGCGATTGTTAGACCCGGGTTGGGTAACATCTCTCATTCTTTGTGATTTCTTCCTTTAGATTTGTGGAGGTTGAGCATCCATTTTATCCGCGATTTTTAAATACTCTGTTGCAAATTTCTGAAATCGATTTCATTGTTATCGAACTCTTTATTTCCGGATCGGGTAGGTCCAATTTTGCTTGAGCGGATCTTGGCCTCTAGCCTTTGTTTTGCTCTCCAATAGGATTGGCAACCTTTGTGTTTATTTTGGGGAATAATACGACTCCTTTCCGATCGTTATTTTAGAGTCGATCATTCCTCCTTTGTGATGTATGTGCTGCATTAGATGCGAATGTATTGCGACTATAGATGCTTGTGTAGGTGCGGTAGATCTAAACGTGAAGGGCGTAGAGAGTGTTATTTTTGTATCGATCTCCATCTCATGGACATCCCTACATCAATACGCTCAATAACTGACTAGGGTAAGATGAACCTAGGACTCAGCTTCTGACATCCCTTAACTCTGGAAACTCTTTGCATATGTCTGACCTTCAGAAATACTCTATCCCCAACAACAAATTCAATCAATCGATGCTTAGCTTTGAAGTATATGGCTTGATGACTCTGCGCTTCTAGCATCTTGTTGTAGATCATTCTCACAGTCATGTCTGCGTCATCCATAAATTGAAACCCTAAGACCTTTGGCTCTTCATCCTAAACCCAAGAAAGTGGTGTTTGACATCATTTGCCATAGATTGCCTCATAGGAAGCAATCCTTATGTTGACCTGATAACAATTGTTGTAAGAAAATTTAACTGTAGGTATCAATCTTTCCCATGGTTCATTTAGTCATAAATGCCAAAACAAAGTAAATCTTCCATGGTACGGCTGGTTCTCTCTGTCTGCCCATCAGTCTAAGGATGAAAAGCTATACAAAACATCAATTTAGTACCCAAATAAGCTTGAACTTTCTTTCAGCTATGCGATTTAAATTGACCATCACGGTCTGATACAATCATCTTAGGGACTCCGTGGCAGCAAACTACTTTCTCCACGAACAACCGGACAAGAACATCCACTTGATCACCCTGCCTAACCGGGATAAATTGTGCTACCTTAGTCAAGCGGTCCACTATAACCTAAACTGAATCATTACTGTCTAGAGATCGAGGCAAACCGTGAACAAAATCCATGGTAATGTCCTCAAATTTCCATTCTGGCACTAGAAGTGGTTGAAGCATCCTTCCAGGGCTCTTGCATTCTGCTTTAACCATCTGGCATGCTTGGCAATGCGTCACAAACCATGTAATCTTTCTTCATACAAGTCCATAAAAGCGTCTTCTGTAAGTCTGTGTACATCTTAACTATCCCCGGATGTACTAAGAACTTAATGTTATGGGCCTCCTTCAGTAATTCTTCTCCAATGTTCCCAAAACTTGTAACATATAAACGATGAAGAAAGTAATGTAATCCATCAATCAAACGGTAATTTTCTAGAGATTCTTCACGAATCAATGGGAGTACGACCGTAGAAATCGGATCTTCTTTCTGCACTACTCTAATACGATCATGCATGTCGCGACGAACCTCTGTCTGAAACAAGTATTCCATATAAGAAGGAATGTCACCTTTGCGGACGGGAATAATATCCATGGAAAATAATCTCATGAAACTATTAGAGGTTGGGTGCCTCCTACTCAATGCATTAGTGATAGTGGTTGCTTTCCTAGGATGATAGTGAAGATCAAAATCATACTCACACAGGAATTCGATCCATTTCCTTTGTCTCAGGTTTAGAACCACAAACTTGAAAATGCAATTGATGATTCTACATCTCAATACTTAAGTCATTGCAAAATAGCAAGAGATATGTGGGATTCCTTGGAAATCTACATGAATGAACCTGTGGAAGAAAATTTAAAGGGGAACACTAATGAAAGGGTTACGACTCTTGAGGGGGAAATCTTGAGGAGTACCAAAGATAATATTCTGATAATTCAAAATATCTCTGAGAACACAGAAGCTACTAATGCAAGCTCATCAAAATCTGATGACATTGTTGAAGAGCCAGAACTCCTCACCAAGCATCTCAAAAGAAAGATGTCTAGAAAAAGAAAAAACAGACAGAAAACATCCTCCTCAAACTCCAGAAGATCTAGTCAACATGACCAGAATAAATCTTCAAAGCGGGAAAGGTATATCTCTAAACTCAATGAACCTATTTTGGCTAACCCAGTGTATTGTCAATGCAAGGAGACAGGTCACATGATTGATGCCTGTCCATATAAGAAGAAAGAACCCAAGAAGAGTGATGATAGAAGAAGTCTAAGGTAGGTTCAGTTCAAAAGCCTAACAGCTTAGAACAAGATCTACATGTTTTTGAATGGGTTGTGACTCTTCAATGGCCTGTGAGCATCATCAAGAGATGAGATCAATAAGGTTGCCCATTTGCACCAAAGAGAACTTTGCCATATGGAAGTTAAGAGTCAAGTTATTCATGGAAGCATCAAATCACAGGTTATTTATGGTTGTTGAGGAGGGATCTTACAATCTATCACAGTTTACCTATGAAGATGAAGATCTAACTACTGTGGATAAAAAAGCAAAACACATACTTGAAAATGTAATTGATGATTCTACATCTCAATTTTTAAGTCATTGCAAAACAGCAAGACATATGTGGGATTCCATGGAAATCTACATGAATGAACCTGTGGAAGAAAATTTAAAGGGAACACCAGTGCAAGGGGTACAAATCTTGAGGGGGAATGCTTGAGGAGTACCAAAGACAATATTCTGATTATTCAGAATATCTCTGAAAACGCAGAAACTACTAATGCAAGCTCATCAAAATCTGATGACATTGTTGAAGAGCTAGTACTCCTCACCAAGCAGCACAAAAGAAAGATGTCTAGAAAAAGAAGAAACAGACAGAAAACATATTCCTCAAACTCCAGAAGACCTAGTCAACAAGACCAAAATTAATCTTCAAAGGAGGAAAGGTATATCTCTAAACTCAATGAACCTTTTTTGGCTAACCCAGTGTAATGTCATTGATGAGTCCTGATTATATAGGGTTTTCAGACTCATCTGGGCCTGTTTTCTCACTCGTGCACTGCCCTTTTTGCGTTAAAATGCTCATATTTACTTTAGTTATCATTTTTACACGTAGTGCACTCTTTTCGCCTATTCGGGTGTGCAATTGCGCATTCTATGCTGGGATATGCATTTGGGGGATCCCCATGCCTGTCTTGCTGTTATTGTGGATGTTAGTCTTATTTTATGTGTGGTTGGAGCATTGGTTATGAATGTGTGCAGGTGGATTGTGCCCTTGAGCGGAGCATTGCAGTCTGGGTAAATCGCACGACTGAGTGATTATTGTTGACGCACGATCGAGGCGATCGTGTGATTTACTCAGAGGTTCTTGTGATGATGTTCATCGTGCGTCTTCCTTAACGCACGATTGAATTGAATCGTGCGTGAAGGAAATCGCATGACCTACATGGAAGCAAGTAAAATCTGCGGCCTGTCCTACCCCATGTGTTTTTGGTCGCGCATGAGCATTCCGCTTTGCATGAAAAAAATGCACGACCTTCCTATAGCTCGAGGCGCTGTTTATCTCTGTAAATTGCACGGCCCAAAACGCACGGTCGTGTGTTTTGATCGTGCGATACTTAAAATTATCGCCTCTATTTAAGCGCGCAGGATTGTCCGACCTAGGACGGTTCTTTACGGCCTTTTCATTGGCGAGCAATCGGGAGGAGCGGAAAAGCTCCATCTTCGACCTCAACTAGTTCCACCTTGGGAGAGAAGCTCTGAACACCATCTCTTTGTAAAATTCTCGCTAGAGCTTCGTCTCCGGCCATTGCCATTATTGCCAGTTCTCAATCTCCGTTGCCGGTCATTTCGTGCTACATTTTGTGAAGTTTCCGGCAAGATTACTGCCATTAATGACCAGTGAAGAAGACGGGCTCAATAGAAGGAATTGACAACTCCTCTCCGTACCCCGGACATCAACCGTGGAATGAGCTCGGACAAGGACTGACAACCCTTGAGTTCGGCCGCGAATCCCAACAAGACTTCATATGCTCGGTTGTATTTCTTCCCCCTTCTCCTTATTGTAGTATTGATAATGTGTTTTAAGTTGTTGTCATGATGTATAAAAACCCTAACTTTGCTCTAGATGATAATACAGTTTGTGTGATTATTTTGGTGGTTTTTATATAAGTGGTGTGCCTTGCTCTTCGATCTTGTGTTACAGCGTGTTGTGATAGTGCCGTCCTAGCAATAGCTAGGAGCATGCTTGGCAAAGAGGTGATTGCGACCCTCATTTTATTTCTTGTTGATAACCTAGGAACCCAAATCAAAACCCCCATTTAGTTCAAAATCACACTTGCAGTTATTTTTCTGATTGGGAAATCCACACACCCTACTTGCACTCCTCGAGAGATCAATACTCGGGGACTTGCTCTCATTTCATTACTTGTGCGACCGGTGCACTTGTCGTCTGTGCATCAAGTTCTTGGCGCCGTTGCCGGTGAGTGCAACTGTCGTGTGTTTTCTCTACCAAGAGAATAATTGTAAGCGTGTTATTTTCTTTTGATTGTTTTGAGTCTTTTGTGTTATGGAAGGAGAAAATCCATATGAACTTCAAGATGCTAATCTTGAGACTGAATGGGCGAGGAGAGCTCATTTACGTGAAGAGGCTGCAAGGGAAAGAGAAAGAATTGATGTTATGGGTCAAGTTGCTAATGGTCAAGGTGGACGAATTCCTGATGAACAGGAAGAGGTTCGTCCTCGTGTGCAGACGATGCGTGACTTCACTACCTCTACGGTGGGAAGTACCTATCCAGGGTTTGGCCCAGCTATTGTAAACAACCAATTTGAGATCGAGCCAGTTATCTTGAATATGATTCGAAATAACACCCAGTTTTTAGGGCTGCCAAGTGAAGACCCACATTTACATCTTGCTGAGTTCTCAGAAATTTGTGGCACATTTCTCTATGCCGGGATCACCGACGATGTGGTTAAGCTCAGGCTGTTTTCGTTTTCTCTTCGGGATAAAGCCAAAGCATGGCTGCACAATATACCTCCTGGGACTGCGACTACATGGGAGGCTCTTTCATCAAAGTTCTTAGCAAAGTTCCACCCGGTGGATAAGATAGTGAATGCTCGGCGTGAGATTGCTACATTTAGACAGTTTGATCAAGAATCCTTGTCCGATGAATGGGAGATATTTGCTGAGCTGCTGCGTAGATATCCGCAACATGGTTGTGAGTCCTGGAATGTATTAGAAATTTTCTATTTTGCCGTGGAACCAAACTATCGGGCGATGATCGATGCTGTTGCGGGAGGAACAATAATGAATCTAACTCCTAACGAAGCTCTGAGTATTATCAGTGACACTACTTCATATAGCACTTAATGGACTGCTGGAAGGAATGCACCATGGGGTGCCAGGAATCTATTTGAGGTAAATGCAGTCATGTCACCAAGGGAGACTACACAGCAGGCCACGGTTAATATGGTGATGCTATCAAGATCAACTCCTCACCGTGCTCAAGTTATGGCGATCACTTATCAAGGTTGTGGAAACCTTGGGCATCATGTCTATGAGTGCCCCGCAGGTGAGCAATCTACTGACCTTTCTTATGATGAAAGTGTGAATTTTCTGAATAGTTAAAACTGGGCGGTGCCATTTAATAATGCTTATAACCAGGGTGTGAGAAATCACCCGAACGTTTCGTGGAATCAAAACGCTCCTAGCCAATGATGGCAAGGGGGACAACATCAATATGATGCTCAAGCCTCTGGTAGCCAACCGCAATGTAACATCCCCCAAACCACTAGACCCCCAAGTCAATTTTGTTATGATTAGGTCATTACTAAACCATTGGAAGAGCTTAAGATCATGTAAACTTAGGTAAGAAGGACAAAACCCAAGTGGTCTATAAATAACAATTTTCAGATATCAAGTCTACGGTTGGACTTTAGGGCCTCACCTTGATTCCTTGACCGACAATAACATACCTAACCCATCAGAGATCCTCTTAGAGCACCAGGGACCCATTGGGGTCAACCAAAGAGGCCAAATTGACCAAAGTCAACCCTAACCCTAAATTGGTCAAAGTAGTTGAATTAGGGCCAATTGACCCCTACCATTCCAAATTGACCTTTCCCCTACCCATATAAGGATACTAGGGACCTAATGGACCAAATAGCCCCATCATGGGGCCTCCAATTTGGCCAATTTTACCAATGTCAACCCTAGCCCTATTTTGGTCAAAGTGACCTATTAAGGGTCAATTGACCCTTACCTTGCCAAATTGACCCTACCTAGACCTTCCTAACCCTTAAGGGAGGCCAATGGGTGACTAGGAACCCAATGGGGTCAACCCAAATGGTCAAATTGACCAAAGTCAACTCTACTTCAAATTTAGGACAAAATGACCTATGTTGACCTAATCAAGCCCAATCCTCGTAGGCTAGACTCAATTAAGGTGGTCTACCACCTAGTGGGATTGGAAATTACTGAAATTGCCATTCAATTTCAAAGGGGTCGTCTAGGAGAGAGAAAGCCCCCAAAATGGTGGAGAAAGAGAAAGGGGGTTAATGGCATTCATGGCCAAAGGAGGCCAATTGATCTCCTCATTGATGGGGATTCAACTCCTCCGGCAGTTACAAAGAATTTGGAGAATTTTCCACCTCACATAGGGGCTGAATCAAGGGGAAATCAAGGTGGCTGAAAATCACCATTAATGGTGATAATGGCAATTGATGGATTGGCCCCTCCTCTTCTCCAATTCAACCTTTTAACATCTTCAGAGGTTGGAGAGGAGTGAAACCTCCCAATCACCAGAAGAAATCGGGCTCTCCAAGTGCAAAAGAGGCATGGCATCAAAAGCTCAAGCTTCGACAATGGCAACCTGCTAGAACTCGCGAACTCAGGCCACCACATAGGTCCGATCCTCCTCTCCTCCCCTATTGCTAGATCCTCATCTGGTTTGGGACTTGATTATATTCGAGCCAAATTGGGCTCAAATCAATCTCTCGAAAGGGCTCGTTTTGAGCCCACTTTTGCCCGCTAGAACTCACCATTCTGGCCATCTCCGGCCGGCCAACCACCCCTAATCGCCGGCCACCACCTCAACAGAGGTGGTGGTGGCATTGGTCGGCCAAGACGGCGCTCAGGTGGCCTAAAAATGGGGTGGAAGATGGCCCAGGTGCGGTTAATCGTGACCATTTGCTCCATGGAAAAAGCGACCCAACGCCGTCGATTTTGCGCCAAGATTTGTGCTGTGTGATGCATTAAATGATTACATGATTATTTCATTTCTATCACATATTTTGTAGTGTATTTAATAAATTGTAGAAAATACTTAGACCCCTCTGATGAAAAAGTGGCCAACGTCAAAGTTGTAGCCCTTGGTGTGTACTTTATTTTAAATTTGTTTCATCCCAAAAGGAGCATTGTAGCTCCCTGTAGGGACATTTTGGTGGGACTGGTCCCTAGGATAGGGCAACCACTATTTCTTGAATAACTTTTGATTGGGAAATGTTATTGACTTAAAAATGTAAACATAGGTTATTTCTACCTACACCCATAACATATCCAAAGATGGGAATTTTTGGAAAACATTTTTCTAAAGTTTTTGTAATAATTTAATAATTCTTATATTATTTAATTATAGGGTCTAATGACCTCCAATCCCCTCCAAATTATGGTGGGTGCTATTTAGTGTTATTACATGACCCTGGTAAAAATTTCAGCCCAATTGGGCCTGATTTGGTTGGGTAATTAGTTAACCCAAGTTTGGTCAAACTAGGTCAAACTAGGTCAAAAGTGCACATGATGGAATTAGGTGGTCAAATGTCATCAAAGTGGTGTGAAACTTTGACCGCTAGTTTAGGATCACATAAGAAACCCCATGAGTAATTTGGGGTGATGTTGGGTGGATATGCCCTAGGACCGTAGTTCTAACCTTAGGGTTACACTTTAAGCCTTGTGAAGGACATAGGGGTATATATCCTTGAATGATCATGAAACTTGGTAGACAAGTTCATAGGGTGTAAATATGCTCTAGGAAATTTTATGAGAATTTTAAGTACACTTTTCCCCTCTGATTTAGGTTATAACCATTTTAGGGAACCTTCTAATAAGAGAAATTTACATGCTCAAATTATCTTGGATGTTGATGAAAGTTTGGTCGTACCCTCATAATCGTGATATAGACCTCAGGTAATTTTTGTGTAATTATTGAATTAATTTAATTAGCACTTCATTCACAAGTCATATATTTTGTCTTAGGAATATGTTAAATAAATGAGGGCAAATATCCTCTAGAAAATTATGAAACTTCGTGGTAGGACATTTTGGGGCATTAGAGATCTGTGAATTTTTGTATAACTTTTGGAACTCTTTATCAGTAGGTTACTTCATAATTTTCCCTAGTATGAGTTTACTTCGAATATTTATTTATGTGACTAATTAGTTTTGATAAATTCTGAAATTTGGCCAGTTGACTTTTCTGATTAGTATAAAGTTCTAGTAATTTTCCCATAATTTTTGGACAAGTATTTGCGGGGTGGTTCCTTCATTAAATTCCAATTTGGGGTAATTATTCAATATTATAATTAGAGGTCAACCCCTTACTGCAAAATTGTGTTATTATGTATTTACTGTTATTTTGACTTCATAGATTTTTCATAATTTTGTGGAGGCCATATAATCAGAGGATTTTATACTTCATGTTCAATTTCATACTGGGTCAATGTTGAGGAAAATTATACTAAATGCCAATTAAATAAGGAAAAAATATGATCCTCTGTATTTAGGCTTAGAATATCATGATAGACTCCCAGTAATAATCTTGAGTAAGTTGGATGAATATTTGGGGTACCTCCCCTTATGCAACTCATATAACTCATTTGGTCTGCGTATAGTAAAACTATAAAACTTGAGTAAGTTATGGATCATTATGTGGGAATGGAAGGTAGATGGTGTACCTAGGCTGTTAGAGAGGATGTGAGGACACCATTAGGGATCTATATGTTGGGTGTACCCGATAAGCTAAGGGGTAAGCTCTTGTTCGGGGCCGACGAAAGATCGTCTTTCCCCTTAGAAGGTCAT
Source organism: Dactylorhiza incarnata (assembly GCA_033032865.1). NCBI lineage: Eukaryota > Viridiplantae > Streptophyta > Magnoliopsida > Asparagales > Orchidaceae > Dactylorhiza > Dactylorhiza incarnata. The sequence continues at coordinate 900,873 of JAWHQI010000287.1, read as the reverse complement.
AAAATACGTAGGGTAATCCAAGTGTAATGATAAGAATGGTATACTTATGGGTAGTCACTAATAACATTAACTTCCTTGGAAAGGGAGCCTTGGGGTGTCATCCCATTATAGTTCATAGTACCGTAGTGAGCCCCTCACAGGGTAGTCCTTGGGAAGTCCATCGTTAACACTAAAGTGTAGGAATAAATGGCGGTGCAAGATTAACTTAATAATGCACACACCCACACACCATGGTTAAGAAGGCTAGTTATGTTTGATCTTACGAGTGGTAGGATCGGTGGTTGTTGGCACGGATGGGTTGGGCCGGCGAGCCGGCGGCTTGGAAGGTTATTATGTCAGACAGGTTAGTCCGAGGAGCTTAGGGCTCGGAGATAGATGGTTACATATTGTATATGCATAAAGGTGGTGGGTCATTAGTGTTGACGATCGTCGCACCGACGTCAATATTTTGGCTCAGTAAGTTTGGTTAACACTTTAACAAAGAAAACTCTGGTGGACAAGCCAGTAAGAGTACGCAGGAGTTCCTCTGTTGTGTTCTTAGCATTGAGGCATACGATAGGTCTAGGTTAGGTATTGCAGATCTAAACCTAGAGGTGGGCGAGGCCCAACCCACCGCTTCCGTTTGCCACTATGGAAGTATCCTGGGATTTTAGCTAGCTCCAAAAAGGGGGAACAAAAGCTCTGTGCGCATAGAGTCGTAGTGTGTGAGTTGCACTTGTATGAACATAACATTAAATTCCATACCTTGCTTGATATGGCATAAACATTACATTTCAACCCATACCCCTATCGTATAAATTCGTTATGGGACTTTTTATACGATAGGCCCTGCTAAACGACCACTTAGTCTATAGGTTTGTGTGGGCATTCCTATAAATTAAGGTTACTTGTTCTTAATACTGTTTTCCTTAGTGACTTTCTTTACTATTGCATTACTTATTACTACTGCTTACTTGCTACTGTTTTACTTCCTACTGCTTTAATCATTCTACTATATATTGCTTACCCTTAGACCCTTCCGTAGTTAGAATCATTGTCACCTTCTTTTGATTATACCCCTTGATGTCCTCCGCTTCATCCTTCCCGTACGGTGCCTAAGAGTCACCGGGGGAGGGGTGTGGGATTGTCTTAGTCTTTTGACTAACAGTCAGTGGACCTTATCATTTTAGGGGACCGAGGAGATGTTGCAGCACCAGAGGCCGGTGCAGATGGAGGAAGGGCAGTCAAGCACGGGAGCACCGATGACTGGATCCGTGAGTGTCTTATTATCTTTAGTAAATTATGCTTCCGCGAGTGAAATTGTAGTGAGGAATTGATGTACAGGGCATGCGCCCTTCTACTACTATCTTTTATTCAGTTATTTCATGTGGAAATCTCATTATGATGAGTTTATTTTCTATGTGATGTGGACTTGAACCTCTATTAGTTTGTTTATGCTTACTTCTTTTGTGATCGATTTGACCGGCAGGATCGGCATTTTGTAGTGGCGACCTTCCCGAGTGATGGTGCCACCGCAAAGCAGCGGTTCTGGGCATAAGACTCGGGTTTTGAAAGAAAAAAGGGGTCTTACAAACTGTATCAAAGCAAACCTCGATCCAAAGAAAAGAAGTCCACAAACCCTGTGCCACCCCGCGCGAGTTTAGTTTGAGGACAAACTAAGTAGCGAAAGCAATGGTGTGCCCATATGGGGAATCACATGAAAAGTACACTTTTAACTAAATTTTTAGGCAAACCCTCTAACGAGTGACAATTTTCTTTTGTAGCCCGCGACGAACCCTACCCCACAGCATGGAGTGCCTCCAACTCCAAATGTTGTCCCACCACAACTGGCTCCTACTCCATTTCAGCAAACGGAGATGGAGAAGACACTGACTGCCATACTTGAGGCATTCAGAGCACAACAGGCACCGACTTCTCAGCCAAATCCCGGGGCAACCTGAATGAGTGCCTTCCGAGGACACCCCCCCATCATACCTTGGGACAGAGATAGTGATTCAGACTAAGGAGTGGGTGGACATCATGTACGAGATGGTGGTAGGGATACCTTGCCCGACGGACATGGAAGTACTCCTAGTGGTTTCGTGCCTGGAATCTCATGCGAAGAGGTGGTGGAAGTCACTACTTGACACCACCTATACTGGATTGGAGGGGGCTGACATCTCTCAGGATGAGTTCAAGATGGCGCTACTGGAGCACTATGTACCGCAGTCAGCAAGGGATGAACTAGAAGACAGGTTCCTACAGTTGAGGCAGGGTAGCGGGACAGTGGTGGAGAATCACCGGGAGTTCACACACCTAGTCCAGTTTGCGGACTCCTATCAGCTGGATAATGTAGGCTACGCCAAGATATTCTACAAGGGCCTCCGTGATGAGCTGAGGCAGGCCCTCCTCTTTGTCTCTGACGACAGCATGGCCAAGATCTTGGAGATGGCCAAGAAGCTAGAACTCGACTAGCACCTTGTTCGAGGAAGGAAGAGGTTGATAGAGGACTAGGGAAGGAGTGGCAGGAGAGACCAGCAGAAGGGTCGTTACATTGGGTAAAACAGGGCGGAGGATCGACCCCGTCAGGATGAGAGGCAGGAGCAGAGGGAGCCGGTAGTGTTGGCTCCTCAGCCTCTACAGATGCGGGAGATGCCGAGAATTGAAGGAGGTGGGCCACCTCCCCCATCGGAGTGCTACCACTGCCACCAGAATGGCCACATCTGGAGGAACTGCCCTTAGAGGAATGCACCACCAGCACTAAAGGATGCCCCACTGGCCCAGCATTTTGGGGGCTGAGGATATGGTCGAGCCGTGGATTTTGGTGATTAAAATTCCGCTTGCACGAAATAAAATCCGAACTAGCAATCCGAGAAGGCAAGTATACCTATCGAACTGTAGTATAGGAACACAAGTGTCGTATTAAAATCCGAGAACCGTTGATTACTTATACTCAAACGAATTACTATTATTTTATCTTAATAATTTTTTGGATGGTTTTGTCTGCTAAGTTGAAATAAAAGCTGGATAAAAGTACGGCTAAACGATGATTAAGAAATAGAACTCGATCTTGACTTACTTCGGCTTAAGTTGATCAAAATTCAAAAGCAAACTTAAAACTTAATAAAGTAAGGGCAGCTTGACCGTGGGGGTTCCTATAGTTTGAACATGCTTCTCTCAAAGATATGCCCAACTGAGTTTAGGAAAATCCGACCGAACTCTCGTCCCGTATTCGAATACCTAAAACTCGCTTTAAGTGGTGAACCCCGCTATTGGGTTTGACTCCAATCCAGCAGATTTATGTCATTCTCTCTCGAGAAATGTGTGTAACTCTCTTTACTCTTAAGTGCTCACTTCAGACTATCGGCCTCTCGGCTAGCCAAGAATGAAAGCAAAGGTGGGGATTATATATCGATAATATAGCTCCACTAAATATTAATTAAGAGTAAATCTAAGGTCCAACACTTTAGAAAGTGAAAGAAGACTAAAGGATCATAACTTGATCAACTCATCCTCAGATCATCAAGATCGAGTACTATGAGGATTTAGTTACTCATGGTGGAGGGGTAGGGGAGAGAAATGATGAAGATTTTAAGAGAACAAAAACATACCATTTTTATTAAACAAAAGTTCAATTACAATTGCATGGAAAGCCTACTAAGCATTAGTAATACACTATAAAAGGAAATTACAAAGGCATTACAACATTCATATGAAAACTAGAAAATGAAATGCATTGAAATAAGAGAGAGAGAGAGAGAAAGAGAATAAAATGACATGAAAAACACTGAAAATAGAGTAGTAGCACTAGTTCTCTCTCCAAAAACTCAATGGGGAAAGCTTGGAGGTCATTTCAATTTATAGAAATTTTTCTGCCTCGGTCACGCCCTCAGTCACGCCCGTGACTAGGGGCGTGACATTGTTTAATCAATTCTGCGGCTTGGATCAGGTTCGGCGCACGATTCTGATGCGATTTGATGGGTCACGCCCTAGGTCACGCCCGTGACTGAGGGCGTGACCATTTCGGTGGTTAGTCGGGTCATGGGCGCTGGCGGAGATCATGGGCGCTGGCGGCTGGCTGACGTGGCAGTCACAGGCGTGACTGGAAGCACGCCCGTGTAACAGTGGCGTGACCAATTCGGTGGTCAGCTGGTCGAATCTGAGCTGTTCACGGGCTGGTCACGGGCGTGGCTTGCGTGTCACGAGCGTGGCTTGCGTGTCACGGGCGTGACTTGTGTGTCACGGCCGTGTACTTTGGGCGTGTCTGACCAGATCTTCTGAATTATGTTGGCAGCAGCTTAACTGGAAACAGCAACTTACACGCCCTAGGTCACGGGCGTGACCTAGGGCGTGACTTAGGAAATTTTGCATTTTTGTCCTGAAAATTCAGAAAACTTAAGTTAGCACTAAAAATAGGAAAATGAACCAAAATTGCATTTAGGTAAACAACAATAAGCAAAAAGTAAGAGTAAATATCCTAAAAATAACCTAATTAAACTAACTAGATTTAGCATTATCAAATTCCCCCAAGCTTACACTTTGCTTGTCCCCAAGCAAAGAAATATGCTTTAGCTAATAAAATAAAATGACTAATCAAAAAGATTTAATTATGCTAAACACGAGTACCTTGCGAAATTCCAAGTAGGGAGAATAGTGAAAAGGAAACCTAAAATAAGTACTTTATTTAAGCTTAATTTTTATACCCTTTACTAACAAAAATTAATCATCCAAAATTTTAACTAAAAAGTTTTTAAAATAAAATTGAGCAAAGTAACAAGTGAGATAGTGCATTGAATTGTTACTAAACCCTAAGAGACAAATTATAATTATATCATTCTAAGAACAAGGATCTAAATTCATACCCAAGACATAACTATTCTACTTTTCTTCTTTACTTAGCTAAAGCAAATTTAGGAGCATGAATCAAGAGGACTTTATTAGGACCGAAATGTTTGGTTTAGGCATATGATTGGGAATGGGAATCGAAGATAAAAGTGATTGCTATAATCACACTAAACCATAAACATGAGTTTTATAAAATTTCCGATATGAATGATAAGAGGCAATCCTTCATTATAAGCATATAGCATATTTTCTTTCTTTCTCTTTCATAGCCTTTTTTTTCGTTTTTCTTTTGAAATTTTGGCAAAGATAACTAATACAAATATGCTTAAAATATCTCCTTTTTGAGCAAATTCTTTTCTTTGAAGCTCTCCATGCAATAAACCAATCACACTCTTTTAGAAATTTAAATAAAACTCAAAGTGTTAGTGTGATTCAAATAGGTTTGGAAATTTTGGCTTTGGTGAAAAATTTGATAAGTGGAGGTGACAATAAAACATGGGAAAAGGCTCAAAAGAGGCTAACAAAGGGTTTCTTTTTAAGGGTTGGCATGAAGGCTCAAACTTAAAACAAAAATGGCCTAAATCATTTTCATTGCTCTCTAAATTTAGTTAAAGCATGAGTTTTGAAGGATTTCAAAAAGTAAGCCCTAGATATTAAATAAAGACTAATGAACTTATCCTGAAAATAAGAATAATAAGCGTCTAGGATTATTCACATTTACTACACAAATCAAAAGTTAACTCTGCAAAATATATCTAAAAATGAAGAGGAAAATAGTGGATGAAGAATTTTTTACGAAAGTAAAGAAGATAAAAGAGAAAACGATAAGGAAAGTACAAGATTTTAGAAAAAACTTTTCAGATTAACATGCTACCTAGAATTAGAACACTACATGAGTCAACAATTTACTTGTGAAACATAATTAAAAGTAGGATTAGAAATTTTGAAATTAACTAAGGCTATATAAAATATTTTGGGAAAAACAAAACATAAAGCAAGGGGTACTATTGATTTTACCAAAATCTAATTTAGACTACTAAAAGAAAAGAAGACATTCTCCCCAAGCTTACGATAGACATTGTCCTCAATGGAAAAGGAGAGTGAAGGAAGGGGTAACTAAGAAAAGAAATTAAAACTGAAAAACTGAAACAGGCACTTCCCTGGATTTATGGGCTTGAAAGGATGTGTGATGCCGCTCCCCCTTGCTGGCGCTTTGAATCTTCATGAAATATCATCTTGAATTTTTCTTGAAACCAGCAATGTTGAAGCAGGCGATCGCCGAAGTTGAGAGTATCAGAGCCATCCAGGGCCAAAGAAAAATTAAAACAACAAATTTTAAAAACCTTGGGTTGCCTCCCAAGAGCGCCCTCTGTTTAATGTCGTTTGAGCTCGACTAAAAGAATATAGTTCAAAAGTTAATCCAAATTATTACAGTCCAGACAAAAGAAGTTTTTCACTGTCCATGTCAACATTGTCACCAGAAAAATAAAGTTTTAGACGATGCCCATTAACCTTGAAATCACCCTTATCTGGGTGTGATATCAAAACAGTTCCATACGGATAAGCTTCCTTTACATTAAAAGGACCTGACCATCTAGATTTTAATTTTCCAGGAAATAAACGTAGACGAGAATTATAAAGTAATACTTGGTCGCTTGGTTTAAATGTTTTCGGGTGCCTTAAATTTTTATCGTGAAAGCATTTCATTCGTTCCTTATATAATTTATTATTTTCATACGCATTGGAGCGCCACTCATCGAGTTCATTGAGTTGGAATTTTCGAAGATCGGCGGTGGAGTGGGGATCAAAATTTAAAAATTTAAGGGCCCAGAAAGCACGATGTTCTAATTCGACCGGTAAATGACACGATTTCCCATATACTAACCGATACGGTGTACAACCGATGGCGGTCTTGTACGCTGTTCGGTAAGCCCATAGAGCATCGTCTAATTTATGTGACCAGTCCTTACGTGAGGTGGAAACAGTTTTTTCTAAAATACGTTTGATTTCTCTATTCACTACCTCGACCTGGCCGTTAGTTTGGGGGTGGTAAGCAGTTGAAAGCTTATGTGTAACGCCATATTTTAAAAGTGTTTTTGCAAATTGTGCATTACAAAAGTGCGAACCCCTGTCGCTAACGATGGCCCTAGGAGTACCGAATTGAGAAAATAATTTTTTTAAGAAAATAATAACGACTCGGTAGTCATTAGTAGGAAGAGCTTGGGCCTCTGCCCATCGAGACACGTAGTCTACCGCAACTAAAATGTATTTATTACCATGGCTAGAAGGAAGAGGACCTACAAAATCAATTCCCCAAAGGTCGAAAACTTCGCACTCGAGAAAATAATTTTGCAACATTTCATTTTTATTTGAGATATTTCCGGTCCGTTGGCAGCTATCGCACCGTCTCACAAACGATTGGGCATCTTTAAAAAGGCTAGGCCAATAAAAGCCTGCACTAAGTACTTTGTGAGCGGTCCGATTGGCTTGATAGTGCCCACCAGTCGGTCCTTCGTGTAAGTGTTTCAAAATATTTTGTCCTTCTTCGAAAGAAACACATCTCCTTACTACTTGGTCTGCACAAACTCGAAACAGATACGGGTCCTCCCAAAAATAATTCTTCAGGTCAGAGAAGAATTTCTTCTTTTGCTGATAGGAAAATTCTTTTGGGAGGACTCGAGCTACTAAGTAGTTGGCGAAGTTTGCAAACCAAGGAGAAGGAGTAGTGTTGATTGATAATAACTTCTCGTCGAGAAAATAATCATTAAAAGTTTGTTCATTTAAATCATCAATAAATGGGTTATCTAATCGTGAAAGATGGTCCGCGGCCAAATTCTCAGCCCCCTTTTTATCTCAGATTTCCAAGTCGAACTCCTGGAGGAGTAAGACCCAGCGAAGTAAGCGTGGTTTGGCATCCGGCTTAGAAAGTAAATATTTGAGGGCCGAGTGGTCCGTAAAAACAATAATTTTTGAAAGCGTAATATAAGGTCGAAATTTGTCGAATGCAAAAATAACTGCTAATAATTCTTTCTCCGTTGTGGTATAGTTCGCTTGCGCGGATGTAAGTGTTTTACTTGCGTAGAAAATAGGGTGGAAGTTTTTAGATATACGTTGTCCTAAAACGGCTCCCACTGCAAAGCTACTTGCATCGCACATGATTTCGAATGGAAGGTCCCAGATTGGAGCTATCATAATTGGCGCATTTATTAGCTTATTTTTGATTAATTGAAAAGCAGATAAGCATGTATCATCAAAAATAAATGGAGTGTCTTTTTCTAAAAGATGAGTGAGTGGTTTGGTAATTTTTGAAAAATCTTTTATAAACCGCCGGTAAAAACCGGCATATCCTAGAAAGCTTCTTATGGCCTTAACGTTGGTTGGCGGTGGCAGTTTTTCGATCACTTCTATTTTTGCTTCATCGACCTCAATTCCTCTTGCTGATATCTTATGACCTAAAACCAATCCCTCCCGTACCATGAAATGACATTTTTCCCAGTTCAGGGCGAGATTGGTCTCCTCACACCGTTCTAACACTTTTTCTAAATTTTCTAAACAAAAATCGAAGGAATCACCAAACACGGAAAAGTCGTCCATAAATACCTCCATAATACTTTCTACGTACTTGTCGAAAATGGCCAACATACACCGTTGAAATGTTGCAGGCGCATTACATAAGCCAAACGGCATTCTTCGATAGGCGAAGGTGCCGAAAGGACAAGTAAACGTCGTTTTCCTCCTGGTCCTCGGGCGAGATGGGAATTTGGAAGTAGCCCGAGAGACCATCGAGAAATCAATAAAAGCTATGGCCGGATAATCGTTCTAAGATTTGATCGATGAATGGCAAGGGGAAATGGTCCTTGCGGGTGGAATCGTTCAATTTGCGATAATCAATACACATACGTCACCCAGTCACCGTCCGTGTTGGGATTAAGTCATTATTATCATTTAACACTACCGTGATACCTCCCTTTTTAGGAACTACTTGAACGGGGCTTACCCATTTGCTATCTGAAATTGGATAGATAATTCCTGTGTCTAATAATTTCACGACCTCACCCTTTACTACTTCTTTCATGTTTGGGTTTAATCGGCGTTGAGGTTGAATAGAATTTTGTGAATTATCTTCCATTAGAATTTTGTGCATGCAGAAAGATGGACTTATGCCCTTAATATCAGAAATCTGCCAAGCAATTGCTTGGCGGTGTTTTTGTAAAACTTTTAGCAATTTGGCATTTTCAGATCCACTTAAATGGGCCGACACTATTACTGGTAACTTAGAGTCTTTTTCTAAAAATTCATATTTTAAATGATTGGGTAGTTCTTTAAGTTCTAAAGTGTGAGGTTCCTCGTATGAAGATTTGAAAGACTTTTCTTTTTCAAAAGTAATTTCTTCAAAATTTTTTGATTTAATTTGAAAATTTGAGGGGGCGGGAGCAATGGCCATTTCATTTCTTGTAATATTTCAGTGGAGGTGTTTGAAGATGAACAAAAAGAAGAAGAACCATTTTCAGAAATACAAAAAGAAGGGTCTTCACTTAACACATCTAAGAAAAAACACGAATCGTCATTTTCTAGGGTATTTTCATAGAGGGTGTTATGGAGAAGGTTACTTCATCATCTCCAACTCGGAGGAATAGCTTACCATTACTCACATCAATGATAGCACGGGAGGTGGCAAGGAAGGGGCGGCCAAGGATTAGGGGAACCTCGACATCCTCTTCAATGTCCAAAATGACAAAATCCACCGGGAAGATGAATTTGTCTACTTTTACGAGCACGTCCTCCACAATTCCCAGCGGATATTTTATCGTCCTATCTGCTAGTTGTATACTCATACGTGTGGGGCTAAGGGTGCCCACTCCTAACTTTTTAAACAAGGAGAATGGCATTAAGTTGATGCTTGCTCCTAAGTCGGCCAACGCGTTCTTTACAAATAGATCACCAAAGAGGCACGGGATAGAAAAACTACCCGGATCGTTAGCCTTTTTTGGTAATTTATTTGTTAGGACGGCGGAACACTCAGCATTTAGAGTTACGTGCGATAGATTTTCTAGCTTTTTCTTATTAGTTAGAAGATCCTTCAGGTACTTAGCGTACTTGGGCATTTGTGATATCGCTTCATGGAAGGGCAAATTGATGTGTATTTGCTTAAACATTTCCAGGAAGCGATGATATTGATCATCTAATTTTTCCTTGTTGAGTTGAGATGGATAAGGCGGGGCGGGGTTGTTTTTGAAAATATGAGGTGGAGTGATAAAATCTGTTTGAGTGGGTGGTGTTTTTAAAATAGGGGCGGATCTTGCCTCGGGTTCTTCGCTAACCAGACCGGATACTTGCTTTCCACTCCGAAGAGTTACAGCTTTCGCTTGCTCTTTCGGGTTGGGCTCGGTGTTAGCGGGAAGAGTCCCGGGCGGTCGCTCGGATATTATTTTGGCGAGCTGCCCAATTTGGTTTTCTAGATTTTTAACGGATCCGGCTAAGTTCCGGACGGTTGCTTCGTTCGTACTTATATATTTTGAAAACATCTCCTCCAAAGATGGAGGTTTTTGAAAGTTAACAGGGGGTGGAAGTGGTGTAAATTCATTTTGTAGAGGCGGGCGAGTTGTGTTTGCAGGATTACTCCAAGAAAAGTTCGGGTGATTACGCAGCGCAGGATTATAATTATTCGGTAACTGAAAACCAGGTGCATGAAAATTAGAAGCAGAATAATTATTATAAGCATTTCTATTGCCTACTAAATCAGCTTGTTCGGAGGTGGCTTTTGCGATTTCCCAAACCTGAGGTGCGGAAGGAGCATTCATTTCAGATATCTTTTTGCTAAGCATTTCCACTTGTAGTGCCAGCTGGGAGACGTTATCCACTTCGTACATACCTGCAGGTTTGTTTGGGCGGGATCTTGGCACATTCCACTGATAGGTGTTCATGGCCATATCCTCAAATAGTTCAAGAGCGGCATCCGGGGTTTTGTTATTTAAGGTACCACCGGAAGCGGCGTCTATCATTTGCTTAGTATGTTGATTTAGCCCGTTATAAAACGTCTGCACTTGTAACCATACATGCAGAGCGTGATGAGGGCAACATCTTAAGAATTCTTTATACCTTTCCCAGGTATCATATAGCGTTTTAGAATCTATTTGGAAAAAACAAGAAATATCATTTCTAAGCTTAGCAGTTTTCGCAGGTGGAAAATACTTAGTTAGAAATTTTTCAGTTAACTGGGCCCAAGTGGTGATAGAACCTCTAGGTAGAGTTGACAACCACTGCTTAGCCTTTGTTCTTAAAGAAAATGGGAAGAGTCTTAGCCTAATTGCATCATCCGTAACACCATTTATTTTGAAGGTGTCACAGATTTCAAGGAAGCTAGCAATATGTGCATTCGGATCTTCATCTTGTAATCCGTCGAACTGCACGTATTGCTGCACCATGTGAATTATGCTTGGCTTTAGTTCGAAATTATTATTATTTATGGCAGGGCGGACTATACTAGTTTCCGTCCCTTCCAGGTTAGGCCTTGCATAATGGGACATAGTCCATTCAGGGGCCGCAACCATGTTGGGGACTTCATTTTGGTTAGGTTCGCCCATATTAACAACCGACTCCGAATCCTCAGCCAGTTCTTGGAATGTAGGATCTTGAACTTGCGATTTTCTCCGAAGAGTACGCTCAAGTTCTTGGTCCAAGTCTACAAGTTCTGACGGATTCGCTTGGGTCATAAACTAGAAAGAGAGAAGGGAAAATAAGATTGAGAAATTCGAAAAAGGTCTCTCTTTTTTTGAATTAATTTTGTTTTTCAAGAAAGAGGAGAGAAAAAAGAGAGGTGATAAAAGTAATAGATTCGTCCTTTCAAAATATCAACAAAATGCGAGTCCCCGGCAACGGCGCCAAAAACTTGGTGATTAAAATTCCGCTTGCACGAAATAAAATCCGAACTAGCAATCCGAGAAGGCAAGTATACCTATCGAATTGTAGTATAGGAACACAAGTGTCGTATTAAAATCCGAGAACCGTTGATTACTTATACTCAATCGAATTACTATTATTTTATCTTAATAATTTTTTGGATGGTTTTGTCTGCTAAGTTGAAATAAAAGCTGGATAAAAGTACGGCTAAACGATGATTAAGAAATAGCACTCGATCTTGACTTACTTCGGCCTAAGTTGATCAAAATTCAAAAGCAAACTTAAAACTTAATAAAGTAAGGGCAGCTTGACCGTGGGGGTTCCTATAGTTTGAACATGCTTCTCTCGAAGATATGCCCAACTGAGTTTAGGAAAATCCGACTGAACTCTCGTCCCGTATTCGAATACCTAAAACTCGCTTTAAGTGGTGAACCCCGCTATTGGGTTTGACTCCAATCCAGGAGATTTACGTCATTCTCTCTCGAGAAATGTGTGTAACTCTCTTTACTCTTAAGTGCTCACTTCAGACTATCGGCCTCTCGGCTAGCCAAGAATGAAAGCAAAGGTGGGGATTATATATCGATAATATAGCTCCACTAAATTTTAATTAAGAGTAAATCTAAGGTCCAACACTTTAGAAAGTGAAAGAAGACTAAAGGATCATAACTTGATCAACTCATCCTCAGATCATCAAGATCGAGTACTATGAGGATTTAGTTACTCATGGTGGAGGGGTAGGGGAGAGAAATGATGAAGATTTTAAGAGAACAAAAACATACCATTTTTATTAAACAAAAGTTCAATTACAATTGCATGGAAAGCCTACTAAGCATTAGTAATACAATATAAAAGGAAATTACAAAGGCATTACAACATTCATATGAAAACTAGAAAAGGAAATGCATTGAAATAAGAGAGAGAGACAGAAAGAGAATAAAATGACATGAAAAACACTGAAAATAGAGTAGTAGCACTAGTTCTCTCTCCAAAAACTCAATGGGGAAAGCTTGGAGGTCATTTCAATTTATAGAAATTTTTCTGCCTCGGTCACGCCCTCAGTCACGCCCGTGACTAGGGGCGTGACATTGTTTAATCAATTCTGCGGCTTGGATCAGGTTCGGCGCACGATTCTGACGCGATTTGATGGGTCACGCCATAGGTCACGCCCGTGACTGAGGGCGTGACCATTTCGGTGGTTAGTCGGGTCATGGGCGCTGGCGGCGATCATGGGCGCTGGCGGCTGGCTGACGTGGCAGTCACGGGCGTGACTGGAAGCACGCCCGTGTAACAGTGGCGTGACCAATTCGGTGGTCAGCTGGTCGAATCTGAGCTGTTCACGGGCTGGTCACGGGCGTGGCTTGCGTGTCACGGGCGTGGCTTGCGTGTCACGGGCGTGACTTGTGTGTCACGGCCGTGTACTTTGGGCGTGTCTGACCAGATCTTCTGAATTATGTTGGCAGCAGCTTAACTGGAAACAGCAACTTACACGCCCTAGGTCACGGGCGTGACCTAGGGCGTGACTTAGGAAATTTTGCATTTTTGTCCTGAAAATTCAGAAAACTTAAGTTAGCACTAAAAATAGGAAAATGAACCAAATTTGCATTTAGGTAAACAACAATAAGCAAAAAGTAAGAGTAAATATCCTAAAAATAACCTAATTAAACTAACTAGATTTAGCATTATCAGATTTCAGGGCGGAGACCGGAGAAAGAACAGTGACCAGATGTACGCTTTGGACCTAGCTCAGCCCCGGGACCCCGCAAGGGTCATTACATGTACTTTTAATGTCTTTTCGTTTTACGTTCATTAGTACTGGTAAACCTTAGTTTTCCCTTAGCATTGAACCAAACAAATAAAAACCACCCAAGTATAGTACTCGTCTGCGGCAAGCCCGCATACACTTTATTTGATACGGGTGCCTCACACTCATTCATCTCGGAAGAATTTGTTGACAATCTGGACCAAGTCCAGCACTACGAGGGCATCCACAGGAGGGTGCAGTTCCCGGATGGATCAGAGATAGTAACGAATGCAACGTGCAATATGAACGTAGAGATTAAAGGGAAACTGTTTGAAGCACCGATGATTCTCTTGAAGATAAAAGACTTCGACCTGATCTTGGGCATCTGCTGGTTGCACGGGAACCAGGCAAGGATTGACTGTCCGGCGAGAAGGATTGTTCTGAAGCACGAGGACACAGAAGTAGTAGTCGAAGGTATCAAACCCCCTCCCATCTCTTATTATCATCTGTTTAGGCCGTCAAGGCCCACCTACAGGGAGATGAGGTATACCAGGTGCTGTTCGAGGCGATTGAGGCAAAGGATTATGTGGCCAGCATCCCAGTAGTACGAAATTTTGCCAACATATTCTCGGAGAAGTTGTCGGGGCTGCCACCGCACCGTGAGTAGGATTATCAGATCCAATTGGTGTCGGGGGCTAGCTACAGGAGCTGGTGGAATCTGGGTTCGTCAGACTGAGTTCCTCGCCTTGGGAGCTCCGGTGTTATTCGTGAAGAAGAAGGATAGGTCGCTCAGACTCTACATTGATTATAGATCCCTAAACAGGCTGACGGTACGGAACACGTACCCTTTGCCGAGGATAGATGAGCTATTTGACCAGCTAGAGGGAGCTTACTGCTTCTCGAAGCTGGATTTGAGATCAGGATATTATCAACTGCGGATTCAGGAGGAGTACATCCCGAAGATGACTTTCAGCAGACAATACGGATCATATGAGTTCACTGTGATGTCGTTCGGGCTCACGAATGCACCATCAGCATTTATGAGCCTGATAAACCGAGTGTTCGAGCCATATCTCGACATCTTTGTCATCGTATTCATCGATGACATCCTAATCTATTCGAGGACAGAGGAGGAACATGCACGTCATTTGGTGTTAACATTAGAGAAACTTCGAGAGCATAGACTCTACGCAAAGTTCAGCAAGTGCTAGTTTTGGCTGAAGGAGGTGGCCTTCCTGGGTCACATTATTAGTAGACCCAGCAAAGATCTAGGCAGTACGAGATTGGCGGCCGCTGAAGACGGCCACCGACGTGCGGAGTTTCTTGGGACATGTCGGTTATTATCGGAAGTTCGTACAGGGATTTTCTCAGATAGCCCCCCCCCCCCCCCGCTCACATCCCTGACGAAGAAAGATACTGCATTTATTTGGACGCCGCAGTGCGAGGCGGCCTTCCAGGAGCTAAAGGGTCGGCTTACGACGGCCCCCGTCCTTGCCCTTCCATCTGGAAAGGAAGGATTCCATGTGTACACGGATGCGTCATACTAGGGGATGGGTACTATTCTGATGCAGAACGGACACGTGATAGCATACGCTTCCCGCCTGTTGAAGAACCATAAGAGGAATTAACCGGTGCATGACTTAGAGATTGGAGCGGTTGTTTTCGCTCTATTAATTGGCGGCACTACCTCTATGGTGTCCACTGCGAAATATATTCAGATCACAAGAATCTGAAGTACGTAGATACGCAGAAGGAGCTGAACATTCGAAAGAGATGCTGGGTGGAGTTTTTGTCAGACTACCAGTACTCGATGCATTACCACCCAGGGAAGGCGAATGTGGTGGCCGATGCACTGAGCAGGAGAGCTACCATGTCAGGTGCAAAGCCCTAGTTGTTGGCCATGGAGCTAGTACGGATGTTTGAGGACATGCAGATCTCCTCAGTATCCGAGGATTATCCGGAGCTTTATGAGGAGTACCTGGCGGCGATGAGTACCACATATGACACCTGAGACCGCATCAGGGATGGGAAGAGGTAGGATGCCAAGCTAGAGCAGATATTCAGAGCCTTGGAGGCTGGCTCAGCCGGAGACTATTCGTTGAAGGATGGCCTTTTGAGCTTTAGAGGCTGATTATATATACCGGTCCAGATTCGGGAGGACATCATGACAGAGGCCAACTGCAGTAGGTATTCAGTGCACCCGGGTATCACCAAGATGACGGCGGACTTGAAGAGTTCCATGTATTGGCCGGGCATGAAGAGGGATATCACCCATTTTGTGACCCAATGCGAGTCCTGCCAGCTCATGAAGGCTGAATGCAAGAACCCGGCTGGATTATTGCAGCCACTCCCGGTGCCGGAGTGGAAATTCGATGACATCGCGATGGACTTTATACACGGTCTTCCCCGATCACATGCAGGGAATGACTTGAAATGGGTGATCGTCGACAGATTGACGAAGGTGGCCTAACTCATTCTAGTCAAAAAGGACACATAGGTCGGTGATTTGGTACGAAGGTTCGTGGAGCAGTTTGTTCGTTGCCATGGCGTGCTTAGGACGATTGTGTCGAATCGGGATAGACGATTTACATCAAAAGAGTGGAGAGTGGTGTAGTCTTACTTGGGCACACGACTGACATTCAGCACTGCATTCCACCCTCAGAAAGATGGGCAGACGGAGCATACCAACCAGACATTGGAGGATCTTCTACGTCTATGCATTCTGGACTGTGGGGAACCATGGGAGAGACTGTTGTCGTTGGTCGAGTTCTCGTACAATAATAGCCACCAGGCTAGCATAGGCATGACACCATACGAGGCATTATACAGATGAAGGTGCAGGACCCCATTATCATGGATCTAGGATGAGGATCCCAATGCGCTTGGCTCAGAGTTCGTGGAGGACACAGAGGCTCAGGTGAGGCTGATTTGAGACAGGATGTTGGAGGCCCAAAGCAGGCATGCCATGTATTATGATGCGCAACATCGTATGGTAGAGTTCTAGGTGGGAGATCGAGAATTCTTGAAGATATGTCTGATGCATGGAGTCTCGTGGGTATGCAGGCAGAATAAGCTCAGTCTGAGATATATGGGGCCCTATAAGATCCTGGAGGGGATCGGCCCCTTGTCTTACAGACTGGATCTATCGCCGAAGTTAGCGGGATTGAACGATGTCTTCCACGTCTCCTCACTCAGTTGGGATCTACTATGGCCAGAACAGCAGATATCTACTACAGAGGGGCTGGTAGCTACTGATTGGTCAGTTAACTTGGAACTGGTCCGGATAGACGACACAGAGATGCGAGTCCTGCGGCGCAAGAAGGTTCCGTTGGTCAAAGTCCTATGGCAAAATAATGGACAGGAGGAGCACACCTGGGTGCCACTGGACTTGATGCAGCAAAAGTATCCGGAACTCTTTACGGCAGGTATAACTTAATAATTTCTGTTTGGGATGTTACATTTAATCACTTGCTATAGGAATCCCACAGGCCTAACCTGAATTTTAGGGACAAAATTTCTATTTTTATGTATTGGGAATTGTAACATCCCCCAAACAACTAGACCACCCAAGTCATTTTTGTCATGACTAGGTCATGACAAAACCATAGGAAGTGCTTAAGATCATGTGAACTTAGGTAAGAAGGACAAAACCCAAGTGGTCTGCAAATAGCAATTTTTAGATATAAAGCCTAGTGTTGGACTTTTGGGCACCACCTTGATTCCTTGACCCCACCATAATATCCCTAACCCATCATGGGTCCCCTTAGAGCACCAGGGACCCATTGGGGTCAACCAAAGAGGCCAAATTGACCAAAGTCAACCCGAACCCTAAATTGGTGAAAGTAGTTGAATTAGGGCCAATTGACCTCCACCACGCCAAATTGACCTTGACCCTACCCTTATAAGGATACTAGGGACCTAATGGACCAAAAAGCCCCATAATGGGGCCTCCAATTTGGCCAATTTTACCAAAGTCAACCCAAGCCATATTTTGGTCAAAGTGACATATTAAGGGTCAATTGACCCTCACCTTGCCAAATTGACACTACCTAGACCTTTCTAACCCTTAAGGGAGGCCAATAGGTTACTAGCCACCAATTGGGGTCAACCCAAATGGTCAAATTGTCCAAAGTCAACTCTACCTCAAATTCAGGACAAAATGACCTATATTGACCTAATTAAGCCCAATCCTCTTGGGCTAGACTCAATTAAGGTGGTCCACCGCCTATTGAGCTTGGAAATTATGTAAATTGCCATTCAATTTCAAAGGGGTCAGCCAGGAGAGAGAAAGCCCAAAAAATGGTGGAGAGAGAGGAAGGGGGTTAATGGCATTCATGGCCAAACCCAATAAAGGGGATTCACCTCCTCTGTCAGTTACAAAGAATTTAGAGCATTTTATAGCTCACATAGTGGCTGAATCAAGGGGAAATCAAGGTGGCCGAAAATCACCATTAATGGTGATAATGGCAATTGATGGATTGGCCCCTCCTCTTCCCCAATTAAACCCTTTAACATCTTCAGCGGTCGGAGAGGAGTGAAACCCCCCCCAATCACCAGAAGAAATCCAGCTCTCCAAGTGCAAAAGAGGCATGGCACCAAAAGCACATGCTCCGGCACTGAAAAGCCACCGATACTCGCGACCTCAGGCCACCACACAGGTCTGATCCTCCTCTCCTCCCCTAGTGCTAGATTCTCATCTGGTTTGGGGCTTGATTCGATGAAAATTAGGCTCGAATTAAGCTCCTGAATGGGCTCATTTAGAGCCTTCTTTCCCCCGCTAGAACTCCCCGTTCTGACCATCTCCGGTCGGCCAACCACACCTAATCATCGTCCACCACCTCAACGGAGGTTGTGGTGGCATTGGTCGGCCGGGGCGGCGCTCAGGTGGCCGGGAGAATGGGGTAGAAGATGGCCCAGGAGCGGGCAATTTGGACCGTTGGCTCACTGTAGAAGATGACCCGATGTCGTCGGTTTTGCGCCAAGATCTGTGTTTTGTGATGCATTAAATGATTACATGATTATTTCATTTCTGTCACATATTATGCAGTGTTTTGAATAAATTGTAGAAAATATTTGGGCCCCTCTGATGAACAAGTGGTCAACATCAAAGTTGTAGCCCTTGGTGTGTTCTTTATTTTAAAATTTGTTTCAGCCCAAAAAGAGCACCGTAGCTCCCTGTAGGGCCATTTTGGTGGGACTGGTCCTTATGGTTGGAGAACCACTATTTCTTGAATAACTTTTGATTGAGAAATGATATTGACTTAAAAATTTAAATATAGGCTATTTGTACCTACACCCTTAACATTTACAAAGGTGGGAATTTTTGGAAAACATTTTTTGTATGTTTTTGTAATAATTTAATAATTCATATATTATTTAATTATAGAGTCTAATGACCTCCAATACCCTCCAAACTTTGGGGGATTCTCCTTAGGATTATTATATGACAATGGTAAAAATTTCAGCCCAATAGGGACTAATTTGGTTGGGTAATTAGTTAACCCAAGTTTGGTCAAACTATGTCAAACTAGGTCAAAAGTGCACCTGATGGAATTAGGTTGTCAAATCTCATCAAAGTGATGTGAAACTTTGGCCACTGGTCTAGGATCGCATAATACACCCACATCAGTAATTTGGGGTGATGTGGGGTGGATATGCCCTAGGACCCTAGTTCTAACCTTAGGGTTGCACTTTAAGCTTTGTGAAGGACACAGGGACACAAGTACTTGAATGGTCATGAACCTTGTTAGATAAGTTCTTAGGGTGTAAATATGCTCTAGGAAATTTTATGGGAATTTTAAGAACACTTATCCTCTCTGATTTAGGTTATAACCAGTTTAGGGAACCTTCTTATAAGAGAAATTTACATGCTAAAATTATCTTGGATGTTGATGAAAGTTTGGTAGTACCCTCATAACCATGATATAGACCTCTGGTAATTTTTGTGTATTTATTGAATTAATTTAATTAGCACTTCATTCACAAGTCATCTATTTTGTCTTAGGAATATGTTAAATAAATGAGTGTAAAATATCCTCTGGAAAATTATGAATCTTGGTGGTAGGACATTTTGGGGCGCATTAGAGAGCTCTATGAATTTTTGTATAATTTTTGGAATTATTTATCAGTAGGTTACTTCACAATTTTCAATAGTATGGGTTTACTTGGAATATTTATTTATGTGACTAATTAGTTTTGATAAATTTTGAAATTTGTCTAGTTGACCTATCTTATTAGTATAAAGGTATGGTAATTTTTCCATAATTTTTGGACCTGTACTTTTAGTGGTTCCTTCTATAAATTCTTATTTGGGTAATTATTCAATATTATAATTAGAGACCAACCCCTTACTGCAAAATTGTGATATTACGTATTTACAGTTATTTTGACTTCATAGATTTTTCATATTTTTATGGAGGTCATATCATAAGAGGATTTTATACTTCATGTTCAATTTCATACTGGGTCAATGTTGAGGAAAATTATAATAAATGCCAATTAAATAAGGAAAAAATTTGATCCTCTGAATTTAGGCTTAGAATATCATGATAGACTCCGAGTAATAATTTCGAGTCAGTTGGAAGAATATTTGGGGTACCTTCCCTTATGCAACTCATATAACTCATTTGGTATGCGTTTAGTAAAACTGTAAAACTTGAGTAATTTATGGATCATTAGGTGGGAATGGAAGGTAGATTGTGTACCTAGGCTGTTAGAGAGGATGTGAGGTCACCATTAGGGATCCATATGTTGGGTGTACCTGATAAGCTAAGGGGTAAGGTCGTGTTCGAAGCCGATGAAAGATCGTCTTTCCCCTTAGAAGGTCATAAAATACGTAGGGTAATCCAAGTGTAATAATAAGAAGGGTATACTTATGGGTAGTCACTAATAACATTATGTGCCTTGGAAATGGAGCCTTGGGGTGTCATTCCATTATAGTTCCTTGTACCCTAGCGAGCCCCTCACAGGGTTGTCCTCGGGAAGTCCATGGTTAACCCTAAAGTGTAGGAATAAATGGCGATGCAAGATTAACATAATAATGCACACACCCATACATCATGTTTATGAAGGCTAGTTAGGTTTTATCTTACGAGCGGTAGGCTCGATGGTTGTTGGCACGGACGGGTTGGTCCAGCGAGCCGGCGGCTCGGATGGTTATTGTGTCAGACAGGTTAGTCCGAGGAGCTTAGGGATCAGATTTAGAAGGTAACATATTGTATGTGCATAAAGGTGGTGGGTCATTAGTGTTGACAGTCATCGCACTGACGTCAGTACTTTGGCTCGGTAAGTGTGGTTAACACTTTACCAAAGAAAAGTCTGGTGGACTAGCCAGTAAGAGTACGTAGGAGCTTCGTTGTTGTGTTCTTAGCGTTCTAGCGTACGATAGGTCTGGGTTAGGTAGTGCAGATACCAACCTAGAGGTGGCCGAGGCCCAACCCACCGCTTCCATTTTCCACTACGGAAGTATCTTGAGAGTTTTGCTAGCTCCACACAGGGGGAACTAAAGGCCTGTACGCATAAAGTCATAGTGTGTGAGTTGCACTTGTATGAACATAATATTAAACTGCATACCTTGCATAACATAGCATAAATATTGTATTTCAACCCCTACCCTTATCGTATAAATTGGTTATGGGACTTTTTATATGATAGGCCCTGCTAAACGACCCCTTGGTCAATAGGTTTGTGTGGGCATTCCTATAAATTAAGGTTACTTGTTCTTAGTACTGCTTTCCTTAGTGCCTTTCTTTACTATTGCTGTACTTATTACTACTGCTTACTTGCTACTGTTTTACTTCCTAATGCTTTACTCATTGTACAATATATTGCTTACTGTTAGACCCTTCTTTAGTTAGACTCATTGTCACATGCTTTTGATTATACCCCTTGATGTCCTCCGCTTCATCCTTCCTGCACGGTGCCTAGGAGTCACCAGGGGAGGGGTGGGGGATTGGCTTAGTCTTTTGACTAACGGTCGGTGGACCTTATCATTTTAGGGGACCGAGGAGATGCTGCAGCACCAGAGGCCGGTGCAGATGGAGGAGGGGCAGTCTAGCATGGGAGAACCGATGGCAGGATCCATTAGTGTCTTATTAGCTTTAGTAGATTATGCTTCCGCGAGTGAAATTGTAGTGAGGAATTGATGTACAGAGCATGAGCCCTTCTACTACTATCTTTTATTCAGTTATTTCACGTGGACATCTCTTTGTGAGTAGTTTATTTTCTATGTGATGTGGACTTGAAACTCTATAAGTTTGTTTATGCTTACTTCTTTTGTGATCAACTTGGCCGGCATGATAGGCATTTTGTAGTGGCGACCTTCCCGAGTGATGGTGACACCTCAAAGCAGCGGTTCTGGGCATAAGACCCGGGTTTTGAAAAAAAAATGGGGTCTTACATGCGGCCTCCACACCCGAGTTATACGCAACCTGCACCGCCCCAAAGGAAGAGTGCTTTGGATGAAATGTTGGAGAAGTTCGTTGATCTGGACCATACCAATATGGCCAATCAAATTGCTTCCATGAGGAACTTGGAGATGCAGTTAGGCCAATTGGCCCAAGTGATCTCCGAGCGCATCCAAGGCGCACTCCCAAGTAACACTGAGAAAAATCCACGAGAGCATGGAAAAAGCGTCTCAGATGCTGTTGGTAGCCATAAGGACACATGTGTAGTCGGCTGCAAAATTAATGATTTTGAGATGTCCGCAGTAGGCGACTCGGGATCATCTCAAAACATTCTTGCTCTGCAAGATGAGGAGAAATTGAACTTGAACATGAACAAAGATGAGCGTGCGTCGCTAGTGTTAGCGAATGGTGCTGTAGTTGAGACAGAAGGTGAGGTAAAAAATGTGCACGTTAGTGTGGATGGGACGGATGTCATCACAAACTTCCACGTCTTGGGACCCATGGAGAATGACTCTATCCCTATCTTGGGTACTCCTTTTCTGAAAGAGAGTGGGGAAATTCTACATTTCTCTGTGGCGCATGCAGCCTTATCAACTAAGGTTGAACACCCTCTATCCCTTCCCATGCGCACTATGGCCAATGATGATCCTAATTTATTCCGTGATACATGTTTATTGAAATTTGATGATAGTTCAAGTATAATTGAGTACATGGAAGAGTGTATCGAAAGCAGAAAAGACTTTGATGAAATCATGGAAGAAACTGAAGTAGACACTTTTGTGGAGAGATGCGAAAGTCCGCGGGAGTGGAAGAATGATATTGTTGTTGCTTCTACTGCCTGTATGGCGAGTGATGAAATATTAGAAACCTCTTTAATTTTGAGCAATGAATGTAAAACTATAAAATAGGTGCGATGTGTTGGATCGATATGCGCCCATAGAGGGGGGGGGGGGGGGGTGAATAAGGATTTTAAAAACTTATATTATATTTTGAAATATTTGCTTATGATAAGAGATCACAATATTGATTTTGAATAAAGATCTAAATAGTTTTATAATGAAGGAGAGGATAGTAAACAATTTAGAGAAATGAAGATCAAATCAATTTTATTACACAAAGAGAGACATGATTATTATTAATAAAATTAATTACAAAATTTGATTTCAATGACGCTAGAAATCAAAGCGAAATATGAAAGACTCTTTTTGTTTTCTATACCGACTCGTATCCCCACGAACCGGTTGGCTTTAGCCGATCCTTCCCCGGATACGACCTCAAGCCGCTCTAGCCAACCGTTCCCCGGATATGGCCTCGAGCACCCCCTAGACCTACACCCGAGACCTAGTCGCCAACACGAGGCGAATTTCTGCCCTAAGTCCTACCCAGACCTTGTCGCCAACACGAGGCGAGTTCACTAAACGATTATAAGAAGAGATGTGAAATAAATAAACAACAATATAAGAACTCCCTATATGGATCTCTTGGAGAAGTAGACGAAGACCCACAGAGTATGATCGTAGTTGATGCGGTCTTTCGTCACGATGATGATGCGTGTTGAAATCTTCTCCACGGATCTCCTTAAGCCTTCATGGATTTATGGGAGTATCTCTCTGAACCTTCCTCTCTATGTTGTGGCACAAAGCTCTGGAATTTTGGATCTCAAGAGGATGAAGAAAATGGATCCAATGGGTCCTTTTTATAGCCTTGGAGCTAGCGCCTGCGCTATCGCTACCGCTGGCGCAATCCCGGTTTAGGAAATATTCTCCGCATGAGAATCCTTCATTTTAAGCAAGCCGGCCGCTTTCCTCTATTGCATTGCGCTACCGCCGGCGCTATCTGCTTTCTATATATGCATCCCGCCAGCTTGAATTTCACTTTTGCGCTTTCAAGCGTTAGCGCCTGCGCTAGCAGCTACCGGCTGCTTTAGCAGCTACCGCCTGCTCTAACAGCTACCGCCGGAGCTACCGCCTGCACTAGCGGCCAGTTTTGAGTTTTTGGCTCCTAACTCGGGCGTTTCTTTCATATGTTATCCTTGAGTTTTGTGGACTTGTTTTCCTGCACACTTAAACACACAAGATCAAATACACATAGGATTTGTTATTCTCAAAACTAGGAGATGCGGAAGACCATGTTCCAACAAACTCCCCCTTTTGATAATAACAAATCCATTAATGATAAATCAGAGCATTAATATATAATTATGATGAAACTTACTTGTCTGTGTGTGAGAGTGATGACTTAGGATAATTATCGATTTTAGCATTTACAATTGCTCCCCCTAAATACATGCTCCCCCTAAGTGAATGCTCCCCTAATATGTAAGCTATCATCTTAATCATGTTAGTTTTTTATTTTGATAGCGGACTATATTTATCATGTTAGTTCTCCCCCTTTTGTTATTAGCAAAAGTGGGTAAGGAAGCAAAACACAAAATTTTTGATAATAAGATAAAGGCATGATCGAGCTGTTAGAGAGAGGGAATAATAAGTAGTTTTAGAATAATTTTTATTAAAATAGATCAGAGTTTTTAGCTTAACGATGAACAATCTAACATTTGTCAAGTACTCAATATTATCATGCTAGTTTTTCCTTTTTATATAAGAGTTTTAAGCATACAAAATGTAATGATTTCCAAGTAACTAAACTACCCAGACAATATGTCTACACCCTAGCTCCGTACTAAGTGACGGATGGGCATGAGGAGCTGCATACATGCCGTAGGTTGGGGTGTTAGTCCCATATGCAAACACTAGACAAACTCAACCCAGCACTCTTTCCCCCCAGTGCCTCGCAAGGCCCCACTGGAACCCTCCCCGGTTAAGGACACGATATGACTTAGAGGTTAGGTTATCTAATGTTTACAATCTTATGCCCCCGCTATGGTGAGATATGTAATCATGGATAATAATTATTGGAAGCATTTAAGCGTTTTAAATCTAATTATAATTTCATAGCCAATGGGTTTTAATATTTGAATTTTTAAAGAAAAGTTCACATAGCTAATCCATTAATAAATCAGAGTTTTAGTATTACAATATTTTCATAGAAATAAATCATAGTTTTTAGCTTAAAAAAAATATTCTTGTTTAAAGCAACCAATATAAAGTTTACCAAGCAAGTCTACCACTTGTTGAAAGAAAGGAATGTTAAGATTCAAGTGATGATGCACACACAATACAAGACTTTAAGTAAGCATGAAAGCGCAAGGTAAAACAATTATATGGTTATGATGCGGAAGACTTATAGAAATACAAGAAACATCTTATTGTAATCAATGATGATCCATAAAAAGATATATGAGTTAAATATCAAAAAGAAGATGTTTTTGTAAATCATTTTTCAATTAAAATCTTTAAGTTTGACAATAAAGTAAGCAAGCATGAAATAATGTTATCAAAAAGAGATTACTACAATGTTACTTTAATTCACAATTTCAAAACATACCAAACATTGTAGAAAGCATGCTAGGTTATCTAGTGCATTTCATAAATAAAGACTAGTATAGAATTAGCATTAGGATCCAATACTCATGAGAAAAAGTGTTATGGAAGATAATGATTTGCACATAAGTGTATTTTTGAGTAGAGTAAACAAATGTTTTAATCAAAAATACAAGAAATATGTAAAGTAAGAGCACAATAAAACACAAATAATTTTACTTCTGCACACTTCAATGCACAAACAAAATGTACAACTACCAAGGTGCTTTGCACACACAATGCTCATCAAGACTTATCAGGGTGCAAAGTAGTGCTTGGGGGATCACATATTTTATTTTATTTTAATGTTGAAACTAGTGATCCGGTGTACTTAAGAGTAAGTGGTTTTTATTTTGAAAGAAAGATATGGTTTGCACAAGATACTTTACTATTCTTTCCAAGGTGCTCAACCTCACAACTCTTATTAAGACTTATCAGGAGGTTCAAGTAGTGCTTGGTGGAGTTATCTTTGTCACTTTATTTTATGATTTTTGTTTTGTATAAAGTTCTCCGAATACACTTGTTTTGCAAACCAATATAAAGTATGAAAACATAACCACTTTTCTTAACTTTTAAAAGTGCAAATAAAGGTAGTGTAGGTAAGATACTTGTGCAATTTTAATTCATTGTACTAATACAAAACATACACAAGCATTCTTAGATTAAACACATATGTAGATAATGCCAAAGTGAGTGAATAAATATCATTACCAAACATAAAACATTTACTCATACTTAGAGGCATGCTAAGCTTGGTTCTACACAACTTTTATAATATAATTGATGCACATATTAATAGATATATCAAAGCATGATGAAAAAAATGTTCAAAGTAGTTTGAAAAGATAAATTGCAACATTATAGAATTTCTAAATGATGGGTTAAATCATGCTTGATTTTCAATGAAGTCCATACAGTATTTTTGATATTTTGAAGAATAATTTTGATTTAAAGTTTTAACTCATAAGATTGATTTGGACTTCCCGAGGACTACCTTGTGAGGGGTTCACCAGGTACAAGGAGATATGATGGGATGATACCCAAATCCCCCTTTCGCAAGATACATGTAAGTAGAAAATGTAAGTTCAAAAAAAAAAATACATGTTCATATTTTCTTTTGTATTTTTGTATTTGATTTTTGCATATAGAAATCAAACAAATAACCAAAGAGTTTTTTTTTTGTAATTTGGTTTTTGTAATTTTTCAAAAATCAATTATAGGCATATATGCAAAAATGAGTACTACATATAAAATAATATATTTTTAGTGATTTTTCAGAATTTTAAACTTATTGAAAATCAGACACTTGAGCTAGCCCGGCGTTAAGTCCTAGCGTCTGCGTTAGCTCACAGAGAGTGCTTATTTTAATCATATAGCCTAGATTTCTTCGATTTTGCTTCCGTTTATTCTTAATTATGTTTGTGCAATGTAAGGCATGTCTAATGAAGTGAAAAGACGAGAAGAAATCGCAAAAAGTTACGGAAGTTAAAATTTTAGTACATGAGTTACACATTCATTAAAGTTCTATATTCATTTAACCTTAATTCTTGAGTTTTGCACAACCATTTAAGCTTAATTATTATTGAATATGCAAACAAAGAAGATATGATTAATGTTATGCCAAAGTTTGATAGTGTTTCAACTTACAGACCTAGAATGAAGTGAAGATTCTATTTGATTTGATTTTGTTGATATCACGATGATTCTAAGGTCCAAACTTGACATAAATCACAATACGCACATAATACACCAACCATGGTAAACAATTATAATGTCAATTGTTATCATATAATTCATATACATGTGATAGAGATAGTTATTTTTAGATGATTTTTTTATATGAATTGTGATATACGATTTTTAGAGAATTTTATCATAGGACATCAATAGATCATTGTGGTGCGAGTGGCATTAGTATTTAAGACAATTAATCTTTCAATATGTCTTTTGTGATTTTATTTATAATTTAGATAAATATCTCATAACAAATTTAGAGTTTGATTCATATGGAAAATATAAGATATTTAGAAGCAATGAATATAAGAATAAAAGATAGGTCATCAAAATAAAATATGATTTTGAATTTTGATCAATTTGATTTATAAGATCAAATTTCCTATAATATATAAGATGATTATAACATGATAGTTTAAAAAGAAAAAAAAAATAGAAAAGACATTAAAGCACATCATAAAGTAGAAATTTGTATATTTCAATTTGAAAATATTCTACTTCATGCATTTGGTTGATACTAGTAGATGAGAGATTTGGGTATCCAAAGGGAACCAAGTGTAACTGTTCTTTTAGGTACCCAAATATAGCGTGATAATTTTTGGGGAGAGGACAATGAATGAATTCTTTCAAGTGGAGTTAATGTTTAATTTTTTTATTTTGGGTCTCCATTAATATTTTGATTTAATATTATGCATCAAATTTCCATATTCATTAAACTTAGGTTTAAAATAATAATCACTTTTGAAATTATATTTCATAGGAAATTTGTGCACATTAGAATTTAATTTGGGAGATACATAATGTGGGTTAGAATTCATTATGTTTGTGTGATTAAACATTCTACTATGTGCATGTTTAATATGTTTTAACATACTAGTAGAAGTTTTACACATGTTTGATGATAAACTAGAAATAAGATATTTAAAATTATTTAATCCTTTTTGAAAGAGTGATTTTCAAGATTCTAGTTTATAAGAGAGAATATTATTTTCGTTTATCAATTTTTCGTTATGTTTTTTGATATTAAAAGTTCTTTTTCTAAATCCTTAAATTTTTCTTTAATATTATTATAATAAAAATAAGGTGTATAGTTTTTAAATGAAGAGCATGATTGAGATTCATACACATCCTTTTTGGATTCTTCATTCACATTTGCTTTCAAAGTTTTATTTTCTAAACGTAATCTCTTATTAGCAATTTTTAATTTCATCATTCTACGTTTAGCAATTTTTTGTATATGGAAATAGGATAAAGAATTAGACTTTCTTACAGCGCAATCGGAAGAGGCAAGATGTGAACATGACGTTCCTTTGTCATCTTCTAGGCCTTCCTTCTTTATAAATGAATTTTCATCTCCTCTTGATGAATTTCTCTCTTTGGCTAAGTCAATTTCCATGATTTCCATGGTTTTGCTACAAGAGAGAATTTCTTGAATAATGGTGGATGCTTGTATGTCCTTATCTTCCTGTGTTTGTTCCATACCTGCAAGAGGAAGATCATAAGTTATCTCAAGAAAGTTCCACATCTCGTATGCAGTAGGAAAAGTATGAATGAGTTTGGAAATATTTTGATCTAACTCACAAAATAGACAATTCATAGATTTTGCATTTAAAACCATTTCATTTTTATTTAATACGCCAGGTGGCTTTTTAATAGTGATGTTCCAAACTTTTTCATCTAAAGCTTTAAGAGAATTTTCCCTTAATATTTTCCATCCTTTAAAATTTCTTCCTTCAAATAGAGGTGGTGCTAGTGATTTTCCTTCTTTATAAAAATTACCCCCACTAATAGAAGGGAGATCATGAGACGCCATTATTCCCAGTTGTTAACCCGATTGGAATAAAACTGCTCTGATACCACTTGTTGGATCGGTAGGCGCCCTTAGATGGGGGGGGGGGTGAATAAGTATTTTAAAAACTTATATTATATTTTGAGATATTTGCTTATGATAAGAGATCACAATAGTGATTTTGAATAAAGATCTAAATTGTTTTATAATAAAGGAGAGGATAGTAAACAATTTAGAGAAATGAAGATCAAATCAATTTTATTACACAAAGAGAGACATAATTATTATTAAAAAAATTAATTACAAAATTTGATTTCAATGACGCTAGAAATCAAAACTAAATATGAAAGACTCTTTTTGTTTTCTATACCGGCTCGTATCCCCACGAACCGGTTGGCTTTAGTCGATCCTTCCCCGGATACGGCCTCAAGCCGCTCTAGCCAACCCTACCCCGGATATGGCCTTGAGCACCCCCTAGACCTACACCCGAGATCTAGTCGCCAACATGAGGCGAATTTCTGCCCTAAGTCCTACCCAGACCTAGTCGCCAACACGAGGCGAGTTCACTAAATGATTATAAGAAGAGATGTGAAATAAATAAACAACAATATAAGAACTCCCTATATTGATCTCTTGGAGAAGTAGACGAAGACCCGCAGAGTATGATCGTAGTCAATGCTGTCTTTCGTCACGATGATGACGCGTGTTGAAATATTCTCCACGTATCTCCTTAAGCCTTCATGGATTTGTGGGAGTATCCCTCTGAACCTTCCTTTCTATGCTTTGGCACGAAGCTCTGGAATTTTGGATCTCAAGAGGATGAAGAAGATGGATCCAAGGGGTCCTTTTTATAGCCTTGGAGCTAGAGCCTGCGCTATCGTACCGCTAGCGCTATCCCGGTTTAGGAAATATTCTCCGTGTGAGAATCCTTCATTTTAAACAAGTCGGCCGCCTTCCTCTATTGCTTTGCGCTACCGTCAGCGCTATCTGCTTTCTATATATGCATCCCGCCAGCTTGAATTTTACTTTTGTGCTTTCAAGCACTAGCACCTGCGCTAGCAGCTACCACCTGCTTTAGCATCTACCGCCGGCTCTAACAGCTACCGCCGGAGCTACCGCCTGCTCTAGCGGCCAGTTTTGAGTTTTGGCTCCAAACTTGGGCGTTTCTTTCATATGTTATCCTTGAGTCATGTGGACTTGTTTTCCTGCACACTTAAACACACAAGATCAAATACACATAGGATTTATTATTCTCAAACCTAGGAGATGCGGAAGACCATGTTCCAACACGATGGGCCGACCTTTTATCCACAGGGGTGTGGAAATGAAGCCTCAATTTTAGAACGATGGCACTGAAATTTTTTCTGAGTGAACGGTTGGTGCTCGTTGGTGATCGCCTTCTGTGGAGAAATTAAAGCGGGAAAGATTGGAGCACATGGCTCACAGGTTCACCCTCTAGCGTGCGAAGGAAGAGGCGTGGGGCTGGGGAGACAACTCTCCCTTGGGCCCAAAATCATTCACCTCTTCTCTTTCTCATGTAGCGGGGGAGGATCATCACAAATCAGCATATAGCTGAGGTGTGGAGGACCCTTAGCCGCCCTTCTGTTTCTCTGTTGTTAGTTTTGTTGTTTTGTGCTGTCGGTTTGGTTAATGTGTTGTTTTCTTTCTGTGGTATCTTGTTTTGGTTAAAAACACTTGTTACCACTACTTAATACATGTATTGAGTCCAGCTTAAGGACGGTAAACAAAAGCGATGTTGGGAGACAATCCAAATCTTTTAATTTTATTGTGCTTTTATGCTATTAGTTGAGTTTTAAATATGTATTGCTTGGAGTCTCTGTTTCTTGCAGGTGCGCGACAATTATCTTATTTGGCAGATATTACAGCTTTGTTTTGGTTTATACGCAAATCTTCTGGTATGCTCACTTCTGAGCATTGGGTAACTTCTCTTCCCCTAGCTGTTATTTTAGTCTTTATTATATATCTTGTATTGCAATTTTTTGATTAAGTCTGGTGGAGAGAAGCTGTATTTGTTACCCACTGCACACACTCAATGTCATTGCATGCTACAAATATATTTATTTCATTTACTTAGTATTGTTTATCTTCACTGCACACCACATCACCCACTTGAGCGTGCATTTAGCCGTAGGCGCGTTACGAGTTCAACTCGTTTCTTTTGTGTGATTGGTAAAATCTCTGAGTTGGCTTAGGATTGTGAGGTGGAATAAAATGTTGACTCATGTAGTGCTCCTAGTTGAGTGCTCATGGTTTGCATACAAATCCGTGTAGAGTAGATTTCTCTTTATACTTTTAGATTTATATTTTTCTATTAGTGTAAATGTTGTTTAGTCTACTCAAATTGGTGAATCCGGTGTGAATCAAACGGTAGCATAGGGATGAGTGTAGACGATTGCCAGATTCATATTGCTCGAGTCGGCAGGAAGGATGGCCTTTCTCGGTGGCTAAGAACTTGCCTCAAGCGACTCTTGAAGCATTGTGATAGGATGATTCTATTGCTCGAGCGTGATGTAGGCCATCATTTTGGCCCGGTTGAACTTGTGTACCCTGCCATTAATCCTATCCTCGCTATAGCCCCTTTGTGTCTACCCCTTCCTATTGATTCAGCTCCACCTTCATCTCACCAAAGCCTAAAAGCCAATCCTAGTCGCACACCCAAATTTGAGCTTTAGTCTTGTTGTATTATCATTATTGGGGTGTTGATGTGGTGCATTTTATTTGTGGAGATTGTGGATATGTTCATTGGAAAATTACTGAAAAAGAAAAGAAAGAAATAAAAAAGGAATGAAAATGTAAGAAAAAGAAAATATTTCTACGAAAAAGTTATATTGAAAAAATTCTAAAAATATTTGTGTTGGGAGTATGCCTTTGGGTGTGATGCACTCACATGTTTGTGGTGCATGGGTAGCTTTATTTGTGTGCTCATTTGGGTTAGTGTTAGCCCCCTCGTTTATCATTTTATATCATACGGTATCCTAAGCCCCGTTTCTTACCTAAAGTCCTACTGACTTGCGCAGTGAACCGATCTAGTGTCATGAAGAGAATGTGAATGGGTGAGCTTATGGTCATTAACACTGATTGATTTCAGTGGAGGCTGTTCTGAACCCCGATCCATAGCAATGCGCATCTTAGTAATTAGTCTATTTTCTTCCTTTGCATGACTGATCGATTCACCGTGATTCACATTTTGAGTAGTAGTAATAGACATTTACTATAGTAGAAATTTATAAACTATCTTGTATAATTAGAAATCTATTTTTCTGTATTTCTGTGCACGTGAGCGTGCGACTTCGCATGGTATTCCATATCCCAATTTATGTGCTAACTAGCTATTTTCCCATCTGCATAGAATGGTTTTCTTGGGATGCGCAAACGGTTAAGTCTGGGGGTGTGATGAGTCCCAATTATATAGGGTTTTTTGGACTCATCTGGGACTATTTTCTCACTCGTGCACTGCCCTTTTAACGTTAAAATGCTCATATTTACTTTAGTTATCATTTTTACACGCAGTGCACTCTTTTCACCTATCGGGGTGCGCAATTGCGCATTCTGTGCTGGGGGTATGCCTTTGGGGGCTCCCCATGCCCGTCTTGTTGTTATTGTGGAAGTTAGTCTTATTTTCTATGTGTTTGGAGCTTTGGTTTTGAATGTGTATAGGTGGATTGTGCCCTTGAACTGAGCAATGCAGTCTGGGTAAATCGCACGACCGTGCGATTTTGTTGACGCACGATCAAGGCGATCGTGCGATTTACTCAGAGCTGCTTGTGATAATGTTCATCGTGCGTCTTCCTTAACGCATGATTGAATCCAATCGTGCATATAGGAAATCGAACAACCTACCTGGAAGCAGGTAAAATCTGCGGTCTGCCCTACCCAGTGCATTTTTTCTCACGCACGAGCATTCTGCTCGTGCCTGAACAAAAACGCATGACCTTCCTATAGCTCTAGACGTTGTTTATCTCTGTAAATCGCACGGCCCAAAATGCATGTTCGTGCGTTTTGATCGTGAGTTACTTAAAATTAATGCCTCTATTTAAGCGCAGGATCGTCCGACCTAGGGAGGTTCTTTTCGGCCTTTTAATTGGCAAGCCATCGGGAGGAGTGGGAAAGCTCCATCTTCGCCCTCAACTAGTTCCACCTTGGGAGAGAAGCTCTGACCACCATCTCTTTGTAAAATTCTCGCTAGAGCTTCGTCTCCGGTCTCTGCCATTGTTTCCAGCACTCAAGCTCCATTTCCGTTCATTTCGCGCTGCGTTTTGGGTAGCTTCCGACCAGATTACTGCCAGCAAAGACCAGCGAAGAAGATGTGCTCAATAGAAGGAACTGGAAACTCCTCTCCATACCCCGGACTTCAACTGTGGACCGATCTCAGACAAGGACTGACAATCCTTGTGTCCGGCCGCGAATCACGGCAAGCCTTCGTATGCTCGGTTGTATTTTCCCCCTTCTCCTTTTTGTACTATTGATAATGTGTTTTGAGATGTTGTCATGATGTATAAAAACCCTAACTTTTCTCTAGATGATAATCATGTTTGTGCGATTATTTTGGTGGTTTTTATATAAGTGGTGTGCCTTGTTCTTCGATCTTGTGTTGCAGCGTGTTGTGATAGTGTCGTCCTATCAATATCTAGGAGCGTGCTTGGCGAAGAGGTGATTGTGACCCTCATTTTATTTCTTGTTGATAACCTAGGAACCCAAATCATAACCCCCGTTTGGTTCGAAATCACACTTGCAATTATCTTTCTGATTAGGAAATCCACACACCCTACTTGCACTCCTCGAGAGATCGATACCTGGGGACTTGCTTCCATATTATTACTTGTGCGACCGGTGCACTTTTCATCTGTGCATCAGTCATTGCAAAGAGACAAGTCACATGATTGATGGTTGTCCATCTAAGAAGAAAGAACCCAAGAAGAGTGATGATAGAAGAAGTCCCAAGAATAAGAAGGAATCTAAGAAAGAACAAATGGCCAAGGAAATCAAAACATTTAGTGATTCTGACTCAGATTCATCAAATGATATAGAGGAAGTTTACATTGGCCTTATGGCCATAACTGAAGAAATCCAGGATGCATGCACCTCTCCTAGGAAGGTACTTATTAGAGCCCACTTATCTGTCTCTGATTCTGAATCAATGATTGATTATGTGTATGATAGTGAGTATAGATCTGCTTGCAATAGCATATCCTCAAGATCTCAACATGAGGTTGAATCTAACCTATTGATGCACAATGAAGCCTTGTTGATAAGAAGAGAAAAGTTTTTTAGAGATCAATCTAAGGAGTTAGCATCTCAGAAATCTGTCCAGTCTGAGCTCCAAGAGGCAACTGAAAAGCTGATTGTTATGAGCAAAGAAATGGACAAACTCAAGGATGTCACAACACTCCTAAATGCTGAGCTGGGAAAGAAGAACAAGGTCAACAAGGATCTTGAGGAAATGGTATTGGCTGAAAAGAAAATTATTGTCAGCTTCTCAATGCCCAAGACTGTCCTACCCATCATTGACCAATTCTCTACACCATTCATATTCAGGAGTGGTGTAGGATTTGGCAAGGAAACAGTCGAGGGCAAGACATCTGAAGCCCAACCTTCTTATAAAGAGAAACCACTGGCATCAAATTTCTCAAACCAGGAATATTCACATGATTATCTGACTAAGGCTTGCTCTACAAAAAGCAGTAAATTCACCAACACACATAGAAAAGCAAGCTATGGGCCAAGTGTTTCTAGAACACCCCTTGAAAAGACACATGTAAAGATTCCAGGTTCTCATGTCCATGGATCTGCAGCATCAATACTTAAATGTAAGGGAAAGGCAGCCAAGCCTGTTCCACGTTGGTGAATCAAAAAGTGGTGAGACCAGCTCAACTACATACCCAACATTGTGAGGTTCACCCAAGGCCTGTCAGAGCAGCTATCTTCACTCATACCCACCAATATTTCCATGTGGAAAGGCATAAGAGAAGATACAACAGGTATGAGTGTTGGTGTTGTGGAATGATTGGTCATTTTTCTCTGGACTGATGGTTCAATCCAACAGTTCCTAATGCAAGAAGAGGGCAGACCACTCATAAGTATAATACTTCAGTTTATTTCCCTAACATGAACCTAGGACCCAATTCCAATTGGGTGTCTATGGATATGTAATCCTTTTGCAAGTATGTCCAAATGCCAACCCTTTTGGTATTTGGATAATGATTTCTCCAGGCACAAGGCTGGAGTAAATAAGTATTCAAGAAAATTCAATCAAGAGAGAATAGACTAATAATGATACATGGAGTTTCAAACAAACTGATGCCACTCAAATATCAAATTAGCACCATTCCCAAGAATTCTTTAAGGAGTGCTCAAGATAAACATGTATCAAATGAATATTTCAATGACATGGATGAATTCTCAGCGATACGAGACGAGCAGTTTCGACGACAAAATCTGCGTCTCGACGCTATTAGTAATATTTCGACGACAACACTAAAGTGATTTCGACGACACTATCGTCGACGAAAACACGCATCGCCGAAATACTGCGCAGACACTTCATATTATATTGGATCTCTAATCTAAGTCATCTGATGGATTTTTAATCAATTAGCAAAGATAAAAAGATACGCGCCTTTTCATCTACTCCTAATATAAATAGAGTGAATGATTAGGGATCCAAAGAAGGAATAGTCCTCTGTCATCTCTGGATGTGAGCTCATTGGGGGAGGATTCAATTCTTGTTCAGAAGAGATCAGGTTAGTAATCGTGCTGATAGAATCAGCTGGGCTAGAGTATCAGTTCTGCGAACCATGTGCTATCATGAACAAGGAGTTCGAGGAGTTCTTTGATGGAGCTAGAACAAATAGCTCATGGGCTATTCTAAAGACTTTCGTTGCTGGAGAGAAGATCAAAATAACTGCCAAGAGCTTTGGAAAAGCCCTGAGGATTCCTAGGCTAAGGAAAGAGGTCGAAGAGGAGGACTTGGTCGCAGAGGATCTATCTGTTGGGTATGCCTGGTGTGGTCATAGTGGCAAGACCTACGGGTCTACTAAGAAGGCAGAATTCAACCAGAAGGGAAAGCTCCTTGCAGATATTGTAGGGAATGTGCTATTGTGCAAGCTTGGTTCCCATGACAGGATTTCTAAAGAGATGTTCGAAACAATGTACAGGATGATTGTTTCAAAGAATACAGACTGGAGAAAATTCCTATTCAATAGAATTACGAACACCCTGAAGACCCCCTCTTATGGAAGAATTCTACCCATCCTCCTACTGAATACCCTTGAAAATATTGTGAAGAAATGTATGTGAGCACCTCTGCACTACTCAAAGAGGTTGGATTTAAAAATGTTGGATAGATGGGAGAGAGTCATTCCCAAAAATACCCAAGCACCTGAAAAGGGAAACAAGAAGAAAGAAGTGATATCTGACCATCCAGATAAGGAAGAGTCCTCCAACAATTCTGAAGAAGAAAGAGCCCCAGCTCTACCAAACCCTGCTTTGACAGAGGGGGAGGTAGCTCAAAATCAGATGATCCCAGAGATCATGAGTGAACCTGCTCACACACAGGTCTCTGAAAAAAGAAGAAGCCCCACTTTGGAGAGTGATCTAGTTGAGGGGGGTTCCTAGAGGGAATCTCAGCCAAAAATACTGAGATGGTTGAAGGGGAGACCCATGTGGAGTGGTCTAATCCAACAGATACGGAACATTCTGCCCAGATGGAGGACATCCCAGAGGCAAGAAACAATAGCAAGGAAAAAGAACCAGAAGTAGTTGAGAATTCAAATCCATCCACAGGGCTAGAACTGGCACTTGGAGGTAAGATAGTACTGACAGTAGAAAGTGAGCCCATGGAGGATGTTTCTCCCAGGAAGTCTACTGTTCAAATAAGTAACTACTCAATTGATAGTGACCCTAAAGATGCCCCGAAAGAAAAAGTTGCTTCAGAAGAATATGCTACTGAAACATCCCCTGCACAATCAGGAACATTGTTTCGCATAATGTCAGCACTGCTCAAAGCTCAAAGGGAAAAGATGGACCAACTCATTTTACAGACAGTTGATGGACTCAGGCAAGAGATAAAGGCTGAGCTAAAAACAGTGAAGGATGATATATTCATCACCTCAACACTCGACACATCCACTTCTTTCATTTAGCTGCACCAGCCATGGAACATGTTGGACAGGAAATCAACAAAATTGGACACCAGTCCCTTCAGATTACTCAAAATCTAGGATCCATGACAAGGAATTCTGAGCAAGCTTTTAGGCAAATAGCTCGAAGGATAATGTGGATGAGGGTGAACAACATCTACATGAAAGGATAAATTTGGTTCAAGTAACTCTTGATGATCACATTGTTGAAGAAGTCCTATAGGTGGAGAAGGCAATGATGAATGCTGGCTCACATCAAGCCATTTGGACAGTTAATCAAGTTAAGCAAGACCTTCAGATGCCTTTGTTGGGAAAATGATTTATCGTAACCCCTAGAAATGAGTAGAAAATGAATTCTCAGAATGAAAAATTAGTTTAAGTAAATATGCGTCGAATAGTAATCGACGCAGCGTCGAAGTGTAGTCGACGTACCTCTCAAAATGAGTCGAAGTAACTCTAAACAGAATTCGACGTAACCGTAATCGACGTAACTCTGATTTCTAATTGACGCACGTCGATTTCTATGACATTCAAAAACGCGCTAGATTTCTTTCCTTTCTTTCTGTAGATCTGAATTTATGGAATTATATTATTCTCTTATAGCCGTTCAGAATTAAATCTTTCTTTCTAATTGACTCTTGGCTAATTTGATTAAGATTATTATGGATGATATTTGAAAATTGAATGACTTCTTTCCTTCTACAGAAATATTAATTATGGAAGATTTCTCTCTTACCATTTCTCTGTGAGCTAATTGATTATTCTCCTATAGCAATATTTTTGAATAAACAGAGCTATAAATACACAAGGAGGCCGGAAAAGAAAAAGAAGAAGTGATCCACTCCATTTCTAAAAAAGAGGAAAAGCTCCCAAGAGAGAAGAAAGAGAAAATTGAGAAAAGTGAAAGAGTGCTGCAGCAAGAAAAAGCCTTCTTCTTCTACTTCCTTATAAAGACATACTGCTGCAAATTTCTGAAAGCTCTCACTTAAAGAGAGAAAGGCCTACAATCTCCTTCTCACTATAGAAGAGAGAATACATTCACTATACTTGTGCTTCTAATCTTCTTGCTAGGAAGAAGATTCCTTCTTGCATAAATTGTTTCTTATTCTTGTTCTTCTTCTTGTTCTTATTCTTCTTCTTCTTCTTCTTATAATTATTTCAATTTCAATAGTGTAAAAGAGTTTTAAGAATCTCTCTTCAAAAGATTCAGTTGTAGTGGTTCTAAGAGTCTCCTTATCAAAAGACTCAGACTGGTTCTAAGAGTCTCCTTATCAAAAGACTCAGTACAAGATAGTGAATTCCTACCGATGGGGGTAGAAGAGTGGACTACCCAAAGTTTGGGGAACCACTATATTTCTTTGTGTTGTGCTGTGTTTTTCTTTTTGCTATTTCTTTCTTTATTTGCTTAATTCTTGCTGGTGTGTGGGAAGCCTAAAACTGTGAAAATTATATATATATATTTGTTGACTTTGCACAAGATATTTTTAAATCTCTATTCACCTCCCCCCTCTAGAGAATTCTAGTGAGGTTAACTGTGCACTTTCAATTGGTATCAGAGCTAGGTTGATCAAAAAGGGGTAACTCCTTGATCAAAAAGA
Organism: Dactylorhiza incarnata; assembly: GCA_033032865.1. Classification (NCBI taxonomy): domain Eukaryota; kingdom Viridiplantae; phylum Streptophyta; class Magnoliopsida; order Asparagales; family Orchidaceae; genus Dactylorhiza; species Dactylorhiza incarnata. Next base: position 862,244 of record JAWHQI010000287.1, on the reverse strand, counting down.
TCCTACCTCATATATATATATATATATATATATATATATATATATATATATATTTCTAAAAAAAATTTATGGCACAAATCAAAGATTATGCTTCCACCAGACCACCAATGTGCAATCTTGAGAAGTTTGCACTTTGGAAAACAAGAATTAGGATCTATATGAATTCTATTGATGAAGAATTGTTTAATGTTATTTTGACAGGTCCTCCCAAGCCTTATAGAAAGGACTCAAGTGGTAAAGTGACTCAAACACTTGTCCCAAGGGCTGAGTGGATAGATGAGGAGAAGAAGGCAGGAGCATGTGATGCAAAAGCTGTGAACATTCTTGTCTAAACCCTCTCAGATGCAATCTTTCAAAAGGTTGTTGACTGTAAATCAGCCACAGAAATTTGGGAGGCTCTTACAAAGATAGTAGAAGGAAATGTTGATGAAAGGAAAGATAGAAAGGCTCTATTGATCTCCCAATATGAGAACTTTCAAAAGAAGCATGAAGAAAGCATATCCGAGATGTATGACAAATTCAGTATGATCATCAATCAATTAAGGAGCTTGGATAGAGAGATCTCTCTCACAGAGATCAATGACAAATTATTAATGAGTCTCCCAAGTTCATGGGACTCAAGAATATGGGCAATAAGAGATACTAGAGGACAAAAGGAAATCTCAACAGATGCCCTCTTAGGAAAACTCAAATCCTATGAGCAACTACTGAAAACTAGAGAAGAGAAGGAAAGAAGGGAAAACACTCCAACCTCCTCAAAAGCTAGAAACATTGCATTAAAAGCAACAGAAGAAGAAACCCCTGTTACTGAAGATGAATTATTCAGCCTCCTGGCCAGAAGATTCAAGAAATAGGTCAGGACAGATGGGTCTAGAAGGAGAGAGTCAAAACCAAGGTATGATAAGACTCCTACCAAAGAAATTATTTGCTACTCCTGCAGGAAAGCTGGACATATTGCTCCAGAATGTCCAGAAAATGCTGAGAAAAAGAAAGATCTGAAAAAGAAAGATCTCAAGAGAAAGGAGAAGAAGAAAGAAAGAGGCTTCATTGCAGAAGCTTTGAGTGAAATAGATTCTGAAGACAGCACCCCACCTAAAAGTGACAATGAAGAGTCTAAGCAAGAAGACCTATGCTTAATGGCTCTTGGAAACTCAGAAAAAGAATGTGTTGCTGAATCATCGAGTGAAACAGGATCAGAAGGAAGCATCTCTTCTGAAGATGAAAAAGAAAATTCAACAACAAAAGCAAATAGCCTTATTCTCATAGAGGAATCTGAGGATAAGGATGAGGTAAGCATTTTTGATGAAATAGATTTTCTATGTGATAATTTCAAAAATGATTTTAAAGGATTCTATTTAGATCAACTAAAAGCTAAACAAGAAATTGAGGATCTAAAAGAACAAATTAATAGGAGAAATATAGAGGATACATGTTCAAAAAATTATGAACTAAGGTGTAAAATCTATAAAACAGAAAAGGAAATAGAAAGTGCTAAAATAAAAAATCAACTCTTTAAGAATAAGGTATCCCAGACAAAAGCTTTTGAAGAATCTATAAAAGTCAGAAGCAAAACACTTAAAGAAATCACTAAAAAACAAACAATAAGACATAAGAATCTGGGGCTAGGGGCTGATCCTTCAACTAGTTCAATACCATCTACCAAACCTGCTTGGATGAGCCCTGTTAAATTTACTAAACCCATGAAATCAACAAACTTAGAAGAAGAAGCACAAAATAAAGAAGACTTCACCTTCAAGGAGATAAACCATTTTAATGAATCATCATCATACCATTCAAAAGAAGACGAACAAACTCATTCTGAGAAGGCAACTAGGCCAAAAGAAACAATTCATAAAGAAATAAATCTCCCACCAAAAAAAGGGAAAAATTAAATCTGTGAAGACATATTTGCGTCAACTTCATATCGACGCATGAATGATAGTACACCGAACTCTACTCGACGCAATCTCTCAGAAACATCGACCTCAAATTGACGCATGAATAAAATTGCGTCGACTTATAATCGACGCAACTACTTCCATGCATCGATTCCAGATCGACGCAATCTAGAGGAAGCGCTGAATATAAATCGATGCAACTCTCAACATATGTTGAATACCTATCAACGCATAAAACCTCAGAGTAACTTAAATTCAGGACATATCTATGCTTTAAAAATTTTCTATCTTAACCCCCATTTAGGACCCATTCATCCTAATCTAAACTTCCATCCTAATCAACAATTTCATCCTAATCAACAATTTTATCCGAATCAACACTCAAATTACCATAATCCAAAGACAAACAGGTGTTATATCTGTAATAATACTGGCCACATTGCCAACAAATGTTGGCACAATCAATCCAATTATGTATAAAATTAGTCCAAAGCTGACTTAGAAAACCATAGGATTAGGAAGTAAAAATCTCTCAAGAAAACCTAGAATTTTCAGGCATACATCAAACTAGAAACCATAGCATCTCAATACTGAAACATGCGTCAAGTTCCATTCAACGTAACGTCGTCTTCACGAAAATAAGCGGTAATACGAAATGATTTTCCATCCCATCTACTGTAGTACCGAATAAACCTCGAGTTGTGTCTCGTTTCGACGCTTCACCTGACTCAAATAACACTCTTCAGTTAGGAATCTACACACTCTCTAATATCTCATTCCTCTCAGTCCAGTCATCTTTTCCTCCATCTCACTGACCAAAATGGCTCCCAAGATCAATTCTGGTTTCGACATTGAACTGGATTCCTTCAAAGCCGCCGCTGAAAACTACAAAAGCATTATAGCTCTTTTTACTGAAGCCAGTCTGGATAAACTCATCTCGACAAGATGCAGACTCCTGGAAGTAGAACTTACTGAGTTGATGAATAATGCACGAATATCTGAACATGAAGAGATTGCAGGAACAATCCATGAAACACTTGTTTCAATTTCTACAGAAAATCTTAGGGACACCTTTGACCTACCATCAGGTACATACCAACACCATTCTTGTTCAAATTCAAAAAGGAAAAAAGAAATTAACTAAATCTCCATCATTATTCCTTTATCAGGTGGTGAACCTATGGAACTCACCCCTGAAGAAACTATAAATTTGTTAACCACCATGGGATTCTCCAAAGATAGAGCAATCAACTTGAAGAAAATAGATTTCTCTAATGAATACAGGCTCCTGGCAGACATAGTAGGAAAAATACTACTCTGCAAAATCTCTGCCCCTGATGCAGTGCCCAAGCAGCAACTGAACATTATGGGGGCCCTTGTGCTGAAAAAGAAGATTGACTGGGCCAATTGCTTGCTAAAGATGATAGGGTACAAATATTGTCATAAGGAGAATGCCTTTATGAGGATAATGAGCCAAGTATTCAAACACTCCTATCCTGACCTATGTAGGTCAAAAGATATTCTCATTCCCCCTAGCAAAAGAATATCCATAGCACTCTTCTCCAAATGGGACAGGCAGATCCCAAGGCCTGGATCCCAGCCTGAAAAACCCTCTTCACCACCTGCTTCTCCTCCTCCTATGGACTCATCTGTTCAACCCACCTTTATTCCTCCTCCTCCTCCATCAAACACACCTCAACTTCTCACTACAACCACTAATCTCAAGAATACAGTCATCTCTCCACCTTCATCCCCTCCACCATTATCTCCTCCACCAACACAACCTGAACCATGCTCATCCACACATGCACTCCTTCTCCAGTGTATTCAATAAGCAACCCATAAATTTCAGGCCATACTTGATGGGCACTGCTCCCAACTTCAGTCCTCCATCATGCACATGCAAACCCAAATAGATGGGGTCATTGCCTCTGTGCAAAGCTTGAAGTCCTCTATATCTTCATCTAGGGTCACTAAGTCTTTCTTAACTTCCTTAGCTAAGAAGGTCAAGAAGGGGGAGAAGTTAGATGAAGAGCAGCCTCCAGTCACAAATCTCACTCACACAAATCCCCTCCAACATCAAAATCTGATAGTCCTGCTCTGCTTAAGATCATTGGAAATGAAAAAGTACCTGAGCTACATACTAATTAACAGATAACAGATGTACTTTTTATAGCAAGAGAATCTGAACAACAAGTAGTTGTATTTCAAAGGGAGGCAAGTAGAGTAGAAAAAGATGTTGAAAAGGAAGTTGTTGAAACAGCAAGAGAACTGAAGGATCCTTCAACTCAGGGGGAGACAGATGCTGATATGGCTGAAGCTAATACTGAAACTAAAAAAGAAACAGAGATAGAAGCTCAGGGTCAGGGGGAGATACAGAAATATACCATCATAACTAATGTAGAAGTTGAAAAAGAAAAAGAAAAAGAACTAAAGGAACCCTCAACTCATGGGGAGCATACTGCTTTGAATTAGGGGGAGCTGAATAAACATCTGGCTGAAGAGCATGAAGAGGAAGGCCAACTCACCCCTATAAGAAGACCTGATCTCTCTTTAGTATTCTCCAGGAAGAGAAAAACTCATCCTACTCCTCCTAAGTAACTTTTGCAAACAGCATAAGTAGTTTACAATTCTGATCCTTATTCTCTTAAAATGATTTTGTATGTGAATATACATGTCTTTACTTTCTTCTGAATACCAAATATATCTCTTTTCTATAAATATGCTTTGATGTGTTGATTAAAGCTGATAAAATTTTCTGTCTGATCAGGGTTAAGACAAATAGGGGGAGATTGTTGGGAAAATGATTTATCTTAACCCCTAGAAATGAGTAGAAAATGAATTCTCAGAATGAAAAATTAGTTTAAGTAAATATGCGTCGAATAGTAATCGACGCAGCATCGAAGTGTAGTCAACGTACCTCTCAAAATGAGTCGAAGTAACTCTAAACAGAATTCGCGTAACCGTAATCGACATAACTCTGCTTTCTAATCGACGCACGTTGATTTCTATGACATTCAAAAACACGCCAGATTTCTTTCCTATCTTTCTGTAGATCTGAATTTATGGAATTATATTATTCTCTTATAGCCGTTCAGAATTAAATCTTTCTTTCTAATTGACTCTTGGCTAATTTGATTAAGATTATTATGGAAGTTATTTGAAAATTGAATGACTTCTTTCCTTCTACAGAAATATTAATTATGGAAGATTTCTCTCTTACCATTTCTCTGTGAGTTGATTGATTATTCTCCTATAACAATATTTTTGAATAAACAGAGCTATAAATACACAAGGAGGTCGGCAAAGAAAAAGAACAAGTGATCCACTCCATTTCTGAAAAAGAGGAAAAGCTCCCAAGAGAGAAGAAAAAGAAAATTGAGAAAAGTGAAAGAGTGCTGCAGCAAGAAAAAGCCTTCTTCTTCGACTTCCTTATGAAGTCATACTGCTGCAAATTTCTGAGAGCTCTCACTGAAAGAGAGAAAGGCCTACAATCTCCTTCTCACTATAGAAGAGAGAATACCTTCACTATACTTGTGCTTCTAATCTTCTTGCTAGGAAGAAGATTCCTTCTTCCATAAATTGTTTCTTATTCTTGTTCTTCTTCTTGTTCTTATTCTTCTTCTTCTTCTTATTCTTATTCTTATTTCAATTTCAATAGTGTAAAAGAGTTTTAAGAATCTCTCTTCAAAAGATTCAGTTGTAGTGGTTCTAAGAGTCTCCTTATCAAAAGACTCAGACTGGTTCTAAGAGTCTCCTTATCAAAAGACTTAGTACAAGATAGTGAATTCCTACCGAGGTGGGTAGAAGAGTGGACTATCCAAATTTTGGGGAACCACTATATTTCTTTGTGTTGTGCTATGTTTTTCTTTTTGCTATTTCTTTCTTTATTTGCTTAATTCTTGTTGGTGTGTGGGAAGCCTAAAACTGTGAAAATTATATATATATATATATATATATATATATATATATATATATATTTGTTAACTTTGCACAAAATATTTTTAAATCTCTATTCACCCCCCCCCCCTCTAGAGAATTCTAATGAGGTTAACTGTGCACTTTCAGCCTTCATCAGTCTGTGAGTTAGAAGAACCATCTGAATGTACTGCCTCGGAAATCTATGGCATAAAAGTTGGACATTCTGCTACCTCCAGGAAGAGAAAAAGGGTTCAGAGCAAAAGATGCATGCAGAAGAGGCTAAGGTAAGTGCAGATAGATCCACAGTCATGCAGGTGGAGTCCTGATTCCAGGGCATCGATCTCAGAAGCCTGGATGGAGTCTGGATACCCTAAGGATGAGTTAGAAAGAAAATTATTATTCTGCTGATTGGAATAAACATTCAATTCAATTGGAGAAAAGGAAAAACCACAAACTTGAATTTCCTCATGGCCCTCCTCCTTCTCCAAAGAAGATCCCAAAACCCATCATCTTTTATGAAAGGCAAAAGAGGAAGGTGAAAGGAAGCAGCATCAGGGTTTGAAGACCATAGAATGATTTATTTGAAAAAAATGACTTGGGCAAATGACTGTGTTATATTTTGCTCTAAAACATTCTCCATTTATATCATGCTAGATGAATTTTATAATATTCTCTGAATGTCTTAAAATAATGATTTTATTTGTACCTTGACATTTATCATTGAAGTGAGTTATGACTTCTTCAAATAGGGGGAGATTGTTGGGAACTGTGCCAACAATGTTCCTGATTTGAAGAAGTGCTCAGATCAATAATAAATGCATTATGTATTTAATGTTATAGCTTATTCATGACTGCAAAAGATCCATTATATATCAGGAAATTTTCTAAGTATAATATCATCTAGGACTGGACATACAGTTGAGAAAGCATCAAAGCTACATCACTAGTGTATAGGAGACAAAATTATTGAAAATTAACTAAGTAAAATATTGTCTTAAGACTCAGCAGAAGAATAATGAAGAAAAGTATCATATCGTCAAAATGGTTTCGACGATATCGTCTTGATGAAGACACATCGTCTTGAAGGTTGTAGAATGCTTGTCATAGATAAAGCCAAGTTTAGATGATGACGACATCGTCTTGAAGTACGTCTGTCATGGAGAAAGCTAAGTTCATATCTCGTCGATATTAGCTTGAAGAGAACTAATAGCAGAGAAAGGCCAAGTCTAGATGTTTCGACGACGTCATCGTGTAGAAGATATATAGCCTTGATGATTCGTGACTTGACTCATTAAGTCATGAAGAAGGAATCATGAAGACAATCATCAATTTAAAGACCTTATATCATCTTGAAGATCAAGACATTATCATTTTGAGGAAAGGCTATCATCTTGAAGAAAAGTCTAAGTCTTATGAAAAGGAATATCTCGACGATATCGTCAAGAAGAAGTAATATCGTTTAGATATTACATAAAGCCTTGAAGAAGGATGTATGTCGACTTAATGGAAGCATACTACTTTGAAGATCAGAGACATATTGTATATAAGGAAGTATCTTGGCGATATTGTGTAGAAGAAGCAATCTCATTGAGATAATCAGCCAAGTACTGAAGTAGAAAGTATATCGATGGCATCGTCTTGAAGAATATATGTTGATCAAGATGATATCGTCTTGAAGGAACAATATCGTCTTGACAGATTGCAGAGCTGCATTTAATGCGCAGACATTCTTGGAAATGAATAATCAGGGAATGCGTATGCCGCCTATCTTACACACAAATCAAGGAGCCATAAATGAAATATTCTCTACAAAATATGGTCGTTTCACTGTAGTTAAGAAAGATATTTATAATTTCTATTCTCTGCAAGTTCAAAGAAAGGCTAGTAATAATGACAAAGAATTTCCAATTCTGCAAAATGTTTTGAAACGAGGAATTTATAACGCAATAATCAATAAGGGCATTTATGCATAAGTGCAGAGGAGAATAAAAGAAAGATTTTTCTTCTATAGAAGTATAGAACACACGAGTACTTAGTATTCTTTCTCAAGCTCATTCTGATATATACTTACAGAAGAGAAAGAAAAGAAAACGAGAAGAAGACTTCATTAGCTGTGCTGTGAAAATCAAAGAAGTTTCAAAAGAAAGGTTCAGTAATACACAAGGTCACTGGACTTACATTTGCTAGAAGAAGAAGAAGTCTGGTACTCAAAGCATATATCTTGAAGCCTTCTCTTCTACAATAGAACAACTCCTTTCCTATTTGGGAGGGATCTTTGTGAACCTGAGCATGTAGAATCTTGTACAAGATCTGAGTTGGTAGGGTTCCTTGTGAGCCTGAGCTTGGTAGCGTTCTGTGTGAGCCTGAGTTTAGTAGGATCTTAGTACAAATCTGAGTGCTTGGTAAGACTTTTGAAGTCTGAGAAACTTGTTGTAAGATTTGTATAACATGAGTGTAAGCTTTTCGGTGTGAAGAGCTGAGGTAGGATCCTTTGTGATCTGAGTTGTAAGATCTGTTGCATAGAGAAGAGATCTGAGTTTTTGGTGAAGTTTCCTAGTCTAGCACACTGCTAGACTACCTCTAGACACTTTGTCTTGCAGGGAACCACTACAAATCATTGTGTGTTTTCTATGTTGCTTTTGTGTTGTGATAGATATACTTTAAAGTTGCAAAGAAATTTTGAAAACACCTAATCCCCCCCCCCCCCACCTCTAGGTGTAGATCATTGACAACCCATATCTTTCAAACTCTTATAATCTGAGAAAATGTCACACCCCACACCATATAGATAGTTCCTCCAAATCTTAAGTGCAAAAACAACTGTTCCAACTCCAAATCTTGAGTAGCGTAATTCTTCTCAAGCTTATTAAGCTGTCTAGAAGAATATTCTATCATTCGTCCATGCAACATAAGTACAACACCCATTCCAAGTAGTGATGCGTTAGTATAAATCTAAAATCCTTCTTCTTTCGAAGGAAGAGCAGGAACATGAGTGGATGTCAACTGGTCCTTCAATGTGGAGAAAGCATCCTCACAAGCCGATGTCCATAAGAAAGGAGTATCCTTCTTAGTCAGAGAAGTAAGTGGTTGGGCTATTTTAGAAAAGCCTTCCATAAATCTTTGGTAATAATCAGTTAATCCGAGGAAACTTCGGACATCACTAGCCGACCTCAAAGTAGGCCAATCCTTCACTTCTTGGAACTTTGCTAGTTCAATAGATAACCCATTACCACTGATTATGTGTCCCAAGAAATATACTTCTTTCAACCAAAATTCACACTTACTAAATCTGGCAAAAAGTTTATGTTACTAAAATTTCTGTGACACCATCTGAAGTTGCTCGACATGGGTTTCTTCATCCTTAGAATAGACCAGTATATCTTTAATTAAGACAATCACGAAGACATCAAGGACCGTCTCGAACACTTGATTCATTAGGCTCATGAATATAGAAGGAACATTGGTGAGGCCGAAACGCACAACGGTAAACTCATATTGACCATACCAGAAGTTGAATGTTGTCTTAGAGATGTACGATTATCTAATACCCAGTTGATTCTATCCCGATAGTATGTATCGATTGGAAATTAAATGAGCTCCTCGAAGTTGATCAAATATTTCATCAATCATGGGGAGTGGGTATTTTGGACCATTAGCCTGTTAGATTCTCTATAGTCAATGCATAACCTCAAGCTACAATCATTCTTCTTAATAAATAGTACTAGAGCTCGCCAAGGTGAGGAGCTGGGGCGAACAAACCCAGAGTTTATCAGTGCTTGCAAGTGTACTCGCAATTCTGCCAATTCCTTTAGAGCCAATCAGTAAGGGTCCTAGCTATAGGTCGGGCCACGGGTACTAAATCAATAGTAAACTCCACTGCTCGTTGCAGTGGAAAACCAGAAAATCTCTGAGGGAACACATCAGGGAATTCATTAACTACTTCTAATGCGTCTAAGTCTATCTTATTTTCAGAATGACTAAATAAGACAGCGAACACCGCATCGCAACGGTTTGATGCCTTGACTACCTGTATATATGTCAAAAGCATACATGATGCAGTCTATATACCTTTGAACACAAGCGCAATGCGAGATAGTAGAGTTAGAGTAACTTCTTTGGCTTTACAGTTGATCTGGGCTTTGTACTGAGCAAGCAAATCCATTACCAAGATAAGGTCTAAGTTTGGAATATCTAGAACAGTCAAGGTGACATTAAATGTCTCACCTTCCAAGGTCATCTTTAATGAATATTTTGTCGTCGAATGAATTAATGATCAGTTAGGTAAACGAACCACAATAGGTTTACCTTTAAAGAATATAAGTCCAACTAGGTCTTTGATAAACTGTAACACCCCAAGTTTCGCTGAGCGCGGAGGCTGGAATGCCTAAGACAAGAACAGGCTTTTCTGTACCTAGGAGCTAGCATCGGCGCTAGGTGCTAGCGCATGTATTAGCTTCCCCATCGATAAGCCTAGTGGTTTCGTCGGATGCATCGAGTTGGATTCTTTGAGATAGTTTTGGTGAAGGGAGTTTGTCGAGAGCCTAGCGCGGGCGGTAGCGCTAGCGTTGGCGCTAGGTTTCGTCGAGTGGTGAAGTTCATCGGGATGTCGAGATGGCTTTGTCGAATGGATTTTCGTCAAGTGGCTAGCATTGGCGGTAGCGCTAGCGCCGGTGCTAGCTTACGAAACCAGATCCATAAGTAGCAATTTTTGGTCGCCTGATCTCCTTAGATCTTGATCCAAAGGTCCAGATAAGTGCGTCCTAAGGTCCTAAATAGGGCAGAGAATTTCTAAGCTTTTTCCATTTAAGTCTTTTGTGGTTTTGGAGGCTAAGGAAAGGAGGAGGGTTTGGAGGAAGAAGAAGGCTAGATCCGCCATTATTGGAGCACCAGAGCTCCGTTTGCCGATCCGAAACTAGATCCATAGAAACTACTCAAAGGAGCTCATTTCTATCCGTTCCTTTCAACCGATCCATGGAATGGAATAGAACACTTAGGGTAACGACATCTCTCCTCCCGGTTTTAGGATGCGTGCATGCCATCTCTTCCTTTGCCTTTCTCTTTTCTGAAATTTATGACATCGGATCTCTCAAATGAGAGGGGTTTGGGTTGCCTTGGTTCAAGAAGAACCATCGGGTTCATTGAGTCCGTCCCCGACATGATATTGCATTAGAGATCCTCTCCATTAACGGATTAGGCATTGTGGGTGAAGCTGAAATCATGACCGGTTGTTCGATTCAGAGATGTTGCTTAACGTGCATTTTAGAGATTTTACTAGAAATCCGATGACGGCAAAAATGTCGTATGTGTTGCCCTTATGTTTTGTGTGAGAATGATCGGTGGATCAAAAAGGGTAATTTTGTGTGTATTGAATGGCTTGTGATGCCACTTTTATGTGAAGGCGTGTCTTTGTCTTTATGGTCGGCTAGCTAGCCCATGAATGCTTGGATTCATGTGTGGAGAGTGTCCCGGCAAGACAAGTCCCCTTTTGTGATGACTGACGAGAATGTCCGTGCTGATGGACAAACCCGATGGCATTGTGGGCCATGTGCGGGTGGGGTCTCGACGAGAATTCTTAGCATCAGTTGTTTGGTTTGGTGATGGTGGCGAGAAGCAAAATGCTTATGTGCCCGTTGGCTTTGTTAGCCATGTAAGGGGCGAGATCTCAGTGGATTTCTTGGCCTTGGGCTTGAACGCCCTGGGTAAATGTTGAGTACCCTTTGAATGTTGTGAATTGATGATGTGTGTTGTTATGTTAGAAGCATACACGCCATAGGGTGCCTTGGGTGAAACCCAGATTTGCGAACATGTTATAGTGTTAGGCCCCTTACTTTAATTTCTCAACATAGAAACGTGGATGATGCTTGTGACACTCATAACTGTTGTTTTATGTTGCTATTGTTTATTATACTTTCATACGAATTGCTGACTTGCAGGGTGATGTAGTTCCTTGGGTTCCGCTAGGACGGCCGGGAGGAGGGGTGTTGTTACACTGTTGTTGGTCAGCCAAAGATGGCCCTCGTTATACCGCTCTTTGTGTATTGGATGCAGGGCAAGGATCGTGGGTTGGATCCACATCGCTGGAATAAAAGGTCTAAGCCTCATGAAGTGTACCTCCTCCTGTTTTCATGCTTGTTTATGTTGTCTTTATTTTGTTCTGGCTTGCATGCCGAGGTAGAATAGGAATGCTAATTATCTTTTGGATATTTTGTGTTGTGGCTGTTGACTTAAGCATGGGTTTTGTAAGGCCTTAAGACCATAGCACTCTTACGTTGATGTGGACAACTTCCGTGTCTTTTAATGATTCCACTGTGTTTGTTCTGAGTTTTGAGTTGGGTAGTTTCTGTATCACTTTTTAATACTAAATCTGTGGCGATTATATGCTGTGGGGTCCCGGCCGGACCTATATTATATTGTCATTGCAGGGGAGGTGTTACATAAACTCTCTGGACACAAAGGAGTGTGTGGTTCCCTTGTTGAATAATGTCCCCATAAATTTATCATTAACAGTAATAGAACATGTGCTTACCATGATTAGTATTTCTAACATGACTAAGTACCGTGTTGTAACAAGCAAAACATATAGGAAATGAATGCTCAAAGATAACAAATGTAAATAAACTTTTGTACCAGTCACAACATCTAGGGGCCTGTTCCCCTGGGTGAGATCCAAATCAATGCTTGCTGAGGTTCCATCTGCATTCCCTGGTTTCCATTGCCATGAACACTTCCTTTCACTTGATAAGTCATAAGATTGTCTTGATGGACCATCCTCTGAGGAGACCGGGACCTGAAATGCCCTGGATGATGGAAATGATGATAATTTCCTCTAAAAAGTACATTCCCCTAAGTAGGAGGTTGATTCTACTAAGTAGGCATTGCAACTGGAGACTTCTTCTCCTGCTTCTCCTAAGGACAACCTTGCCCTCCAAAGTTCTGATTGCCACAGAATTTGTTATAGTCACGAGGAAACTTCTTCTTGTCGAGCTTCCGATCGGGTACTCTCTGTGCAGAGGTCTCTCCTAATCTCTTCTTCTGGCTCTGAACTGCCATTTGGTCTGCTTCCAAAGCCTTGGCTAGCTCCACAATATACATGAAACTCAATTGAGAAACCATTATGAGCGCCTAACTCAAATAGTCTCGCAAACCTTGATAAAAGTAATTCACAGCACCTCTGTTTGATAGAGAGTAATTGCCCGCAAATTGAGCTAGATGAAAAAACTCTTGCTAATACTCCATCATAGAGAGGTTCCCTTGTCGGAAGTAAAGGAACCTCTCTTACAGCTCTTCTCTATCCATAGAAGGAATAAAGTGATCCAGGAATACATCAAAGAATTTCTCCCAACCAATTTCAGGTTGAAAACCTCCTCTAAAAGTAGATATATAAATAAACCTCCACCACTTTCGGGCATAATCCTCAAGCAAAGTGACGACCATAGGTAATAGTCATATCAGAAGGGCACCTCATGCCCATAAGTATCTCCTGAACTTTATCTAACCACTCTTCCGTATGAGCTGCTGTCTCTGTGCCTTTAAAATATGGAAGATACGATCTCCTGAATACACTCATCCAGTCCATCCATGACACTAATAAATAATCAGTTGTTTGGTTTAAGGAACCACAGAATGTCTCATGGATGGCTGAAAGAGTCTGTCCCATCTCAGTCTGATGGAATTGAGTAGAAGTAGTGGGATGAACTACAAGTGCATGTGTAATAGGTTCGGGATGTACAAGAGGTTGTGGATCTCCTAGTACAATAGTAGGTGTAGGAACACGATTACCCACAATGTTGTCTTTAAGAATTTATGAATCTAATGAAAGATCAGGTTTCACACGAAGGTTAAAGACAAATCTACCATCTGATTTTGAGAAAAATGTGTTGAAATATAGTGAACAACATATAGGACCACCAGCTTCCGCGAAGTTCATCCTTGAACTCGAAGAATCTGAGTAAGCTTATGCCAGTAACTTCCATACTTGGATATTCATAAGATATATCTAGAAGTTGTGGATACTTCTGGTATAAGATGCACCTTATAGCTGATCCTACATTGGTAGATACCAAATTTAAAATCCCCCTCCCAAAACACGGAGAGCCAATTTTATGCCAAGTGCAACCATCCTGCGGTGATTCCATACATCATGGTTACCCACCACCACATGACGCTTACCCTGCCGGCCAAAATATCACAATCCATATCGGAGTATAATTAATGGTCCAAATGTACACCAGAGGTCTAACCAGGAAGTAATACCAGCATAATTAAGTAAAGTCATCACTGATACACATACAAAGTGTCAAACAGAAAGTAGTAAAGTCTAAACATAATGGCTAGACAAACATATCCCTAAATAACAACGAAAGTAAAATCAGTACAAAAAGACAATCTCTATGACACTCACAGCCACTGGATCATCAGACAAATCCATGGAAGAGTCTGGTAATGGAGGCGGTGTGGGCGTCGTGCTAATATTTCTTCGTCTACCTCAGTACTGGTTGATCCTCAAAGGAGGCATCCACTACGGGCCGAAGATTATTTCAAACATAAAAATATAACATATCTTATTACAGTGCACATACATCGAATAAGATAATGGCCCGGGAGTGTTAACGTACGAATCACAACATCCAATATTGTAAGGAAAAACAAATCACTATCATACATGATCAATGATATTACTCAAGCACCATGTTAGACACCAAAATAACCTTATGGTTTATGAAATATGACAACAAAACAACCTTTTTAATAGGTAGCAATCCTACGAGCCTCGTCGTAGTGGTAAGACAATGACAACTGTATGGTTACCATCACTTCTAGGGAGTAACACACAACTCACCTTAGTCCCTATTGTACAGGTTAAACATGTACTCTTTTAGAGTAAATGACCAAGTCAAGTGCATAAACTATGAACAACTCCAAATTTAAGAAGGCAGAGCCCACGAGGAAGAATACCTTAGAAAGTAGCTAAGATCTACCTCATGACTCACTCCTTCTAAGAATCACCTCACAAACACCCAATTTGTGTGTCATGTTCGGGATAAATGGAAGGACTAACCACAAAACATAATAACTATCACAATTGTGATAGGAACTCAAGCATGTACTTAACTTAATTAAAATACAAGACAAAGACTTGTCTTCACATTATTATAGTTATAAACATTAGTACTAAACATGGTATTCAAGAGAATGGTAAAACATCCTTACTCTATGCAGTTTGCTATATATACATGTAATATATCAACTATTAGGGAACAACATAGAGTAAATGTACCGAACTCAACATTTGGTATTTCATAACTAAACAACCTAGTACATAAAATCAAGTAGTGATTTTATAGTTAGCAAACCAGTATTTTGGAAAACAGGTATTCATATCATCAACAAAGTATCCAAACAAGGATTAGAAAAATAATTATTATTAAAGAGGCAAGTGCTCTAAAATTTCAGAGATCACAACACCAAAAAACATGGTGTTAAGCCCTTGCCAAAGATGATTAAGTAGTGTCAATAATAGATTGCTCAAGATGACTGATGCGCAAATCCTGCACACCGCTATAGGCGGTAGCGAGACTGCGATCCGAACGGCAGTGAACCGGTCGCTATCAAGTAATAATATGAGGAAGTAAATCCCCAAGTATCGAATCTCACAAAGGAACATAGTAAGGTGGAGTTTACTATTGAGGCAGGACTTGAGATTGAAGTCCTTTTGTCGGATGGAACGCGAAGGGGGGTTGTTTGGGTTATGGAAAATAAAAGTAACAAAATTAAACTACTCCTATGCAGGCCTTGAGCGCACTGCTTCGCTAGGCGGGATGGAGACTACGTAGGCCTTGAACGCACTACTTCAAAAGGGCGGATGGACGAGTAGGCTAGCGGATGGAATGGTTCGAACCGGCGGAGTCGTGGTGGATTACATGGGCCGTTAGCACCACTTAGCTTGGCGGATGGAAGAGTAGGCTCACTGAATGAAATCGATAAAATGAATGACAATAGCGCACCTCATACACATGAATAAATCAAAAGGAATTTCATAAAGATGAAATAAAAGTTACAGATCTAGATTTATCATGTTCTTCATCCGCAAAATAGAGAGTTTAGCATACAAACATCATTTCGAAAGAATAAAGAGTAAGAGATTCGACCGACTCAACAGCCTTGCTGGGATTCACGGTTGGAATCGCTGGGTTGTCAATCCGCGTCCAAGCTCGGTCCTCAACTGCGTCCGGGGTAAAGGAGGGTTGTCACTTCCTCCCAATGGCCCGTCTTCTTCGTGTCACAACCCGGCGATGTCCATTGCTCTTCAAACCTTCCTTGATGATGAAAGTATGATCCAATCTCTTCCTTGAAGTTCCTAGATGAATAGAGGAGGCTTAGAACGAAAAAATGCAAAAAACGGCGCTGGAAAAGACCTAAAATCGAAGGAGTTCCGTCTGTTTTTGCGGAGCAGCTATTTATAGACAGGTGCAGATTTTCAATGCGCACGATCAGTGTCGCACGACCAGTGGTCGTGCGCACTATATCCAGTGGTCGTGCGAAGTGCCTGGAAGACCCGTTTTTAAGTGAAAATTAATGCACGATCAGTGGCGCACGACCAGTGGTCGTGCGCACTATGTCCAGTGATCGTGCGCAGTGTTCCTGTGCAGTTTTTGCGCCCCGGAACACTCGCACAACCCCCGTGTTAACATGAAAGATCATCGGGCCACTGAAATGGGCATTCCACACATTCTCAAATATAGAAATTAAATTGCAACATAAAGCATGAGTAAGATAGACATGAAAATACACCGAAACGGGCCTAGAAGTGCACATAACATGGAATGTCAAATATGCATGAAAACATGCCTAAAGTGTAGTGCAAAGACTAGAAAATCGGCCCAAATGAGTCCGAAAATATGTATATAATTGGGACTCATCAATGACACTTTTACTATTTTATATAAAGTATAAGCGATACCCATGTTCCTCCAAATTCTAACCATTCAAAGTAAATGGAAATACAAATCTACTGTACAAATTTCACATCAAAATACTTTATGATAGAAGAATTATGAACATAATTAAATTATGCTATAGTTTGATGTGATAATATTAACCAAATCATATTTGAGTGATAATCAGATTTTTATTAGTCAAAATGGCAACAAATTTGGGCCACTGAGACTTTATGACATACCAAAGGATCCACCAAAATTTCAGGTCATTTGGAATAGTAAAAGTACTGATAATTTCATATATTTATTTCTTGTCACACTAGTATATTTCACCATAAACTATAGAAATAATCATTACAAAAATTCCCAAATTAATACTAGAGATTTAAATAAAATTAAAAGCCGTTGCATAAAATTTCAGCACAAAATAATCATTTTTGAGACGGATATACACTTGTCTTAATGCAACCCAAAGTTTAACTTTCTCTAAGTAAAATGGACTTTCAAGGAGCTACATTTGTCACCATGAGAAGTGCAACACCAATTTGGAAAGCTCTCACTGTCCTCTTCCAGTTTGATGTTGGAAAATTTTTCTAGAAATGAGTGTAAGGCCCTCAATTTAATTAAATAAAGAGTCTGTATTTTTATTTAAATAATTGAAACACATTAAAATGATTTAATATAGACTAGGGGCATGGATAGAGTATTGCACCTAAATCAAGCAGGATGGACGACTGTGATGCAGCCGCACTAAATTCCTTATAACTAAGTCACGATATTAGGTAGTTACGATCCGCTGCATGGAAGACTAATCATTGTCGAGGAAACAAATGACCCTGATTTCATCATCTTCGTTGGATCAATAGTTAAGATTCAACTGTGCTTTGATCTCCACCACCACCCCATTTTAGTGATCAACATGGTAGAGCACCATCAAGATTTTACTTGTCGGAGGATGGTGAACCTCTGGGTGGTCTTATAGTGGCCGACCGCAACCGCCTATCATCGGAAAATGTTTAATAATGATTTCCCATGGCACGACCGCTCAGAGAATTCTTCTCCGCCATTTGCAGCCACCTTAAAGGCCTAGAGAAGGACCAGGGAGTCCTCCTATCCTCTGTGGTGCCCTCCAGTGAATCTCAAAGTGATCTAGAGTGCTCCCACCAAACATGTGGTGGTCCAAGGCTCGGTTGGCCGGGAAATAGGTTTTCTAGTGGCCGACTTGGCCCAACGAGGAGTTTGGACCCCTGTGAAGGGGGGCAGCTAGCGCTTACTGATCCTACGGAGGAACCTGACAGAATACTTAGAACAAAAGACATGACCCTTGGCAACAGCGCGGAGGTTCCACCACACACACAGAAGATCTTTTGAGCGCTTCCCCTCCAAAGCCAAGATTGAAATCGGGCACCTTGGAGAGCTGAAGGAGCTAACCAAAGAGTTCCTAAGGAGAAGAAAAGATTTGGTATGCTCTCTCAAGGTGACACAAAGTGTTTATTTATTGCCTTTCTAAACTGGTCTGCTAATTGCGGGATTCCGCCTTTTGGTCTTGCTATACGCACCCCAAACTGGTCTGATAATAGCCAAACTCCGCTGTTCTGGAGGGCTATTGGCATCCCACCAAGGGTATCAGTGTATATTCACCTACAGACCCCTGCTGGGCGAGTGGCTCATGAAGACATCACTCGCTAGCCTCCTTGCGAGCTAAACTCGTAAGACCTTCTCTCGTGAGAAGGGGCGAACCCCCACTCGCCTCGCCTGACTGATATTGCGAACCCTCCCTTGACTCGCTCTGGCTAAATGCACCCCAGAGCGTTTCTCTACAACTCGCTGAACCTCCACTGCTTGCTGCTCGCGAGCAAGATCTATGGTCCGCCTCGCCTTACCATGGCAAGGTACTCGCCGTGAGTCGGCGAGTACACCCCGAATTGCCTGTGATTGATTTCTTTGCGAGTCGGTGAACACTGGGTTGTACACAATCCCCGCTCTTTGCGAGTTTACTCTAAGCTCGTGAAGAAACATCCAACCCTCCATATTCGTCGGACGAGGATGAGCTGTCACGAATCTTTGGTGGGCCCCTCTCCCTAGTGCTATAAATACCAACATTCTGGGTTTATGAGGGACCCATTCTTTCCTTCCCTCCGTTACTCGCGAGCGCATTTGCTGAAGATGCCCGTCTCGGAAGAAGCTCAAGCCCTCTTGGCAGTGTCCTGTGTGAGGGTGCAATCTGTCATGAATCGGCTAGTCCCCTGGGGTGCCCGACAGGCTATGCCTCCCCCTACTCTGAAGTAGGCGCAAGTGGTGCGGCAACACTTCGGAACGACTGGGTCCTCCCTCTGGGACATGCTGCATGATCCCACACTCGCCGGACCAATAATGTTGGAACCAGTACTTGGCCAAATGAGGAGTTCGGACCCTTGTGAAGGGGGCAGCTAGCGCTTACTGATCCTACGGAGGAACCTGATCAAAGACTTAGAATGAAAGACACGACCCTTGGCAATAGCGCAGAGGTACTAACACACACCCGGAAGATATTTTGAGGTCTTCCCCTCCTAAGCCAAGACTGAAGCCGGGCACCTTGGAGAGCTGAAGGATCTAACCAAAGTGTTCCTGAGGAGAAGCAAAGATCTGTTATGCTCTCTCAAGATGCCCCAAAGGGTCTATTTATAGCCTTTCTTAACTGGTTTGCTAAAAACGGGATTCCGCCTTTTGGTCTTGCTATACGCACCCCAAACTAGTCTGCTACCAGCCAAACTCCATTGTTCTGGAGGGCTATTGGCAGCCCACCAAGTGTATCAGGGTAAATTCACCTGCAGACCCCTGCTGGGTTAGTCGCTCATGAAGACACCACTCGCTAGCCTCCTTGTGAGCTGAACTCGCGAGACCTTTTCTCGCGAGTAGGGGCGAACCCCCACTCGCCTCGCCTGACTATATTGCGATCCTCCCTTGACTTGCTCTGGCTAAATGCACCCCAATGCGGTTCTCTACAACTCGCTTAAACGCCACCGCTTGCTGGTCGTGAGCAAGATCTATGGTCCGCCTCGCCTTGCCTTGGCAAGGTACTCACCGCGAGTCGGCCAGTACTCACCGAATTGCCTGTGATTGATTTCTTTGCGAGCTGATGGACACTGGGTTATACAGCAGGAACCCCCATAATACTCCTCCTACATGATCTATACATTCAGGGTGTTCAGATGTTCACCTGAGAAGAGTCTTTTGACATCAAATGGAGGTGCGACAGAATGGTGCAGTTCACGATGATAGAAATCTCAAACTCGCTCGCCAGTCATCGGAGGCTGCCTCTATAATGCTCTCTCATTTCGACATGGGTCGGGAAGGAGAAATGGAGGTATTGGGGGCTTTGGGGAGTTATATAACACTCCTATAACTACTGTCCATTAATCTCCACCACTCAATTGGCGGTTTGCCATGGTCGTGGCACTCTTGTTGGGAATATTGCCCTCAATGCTCCCTTGATTTAAAGAGGCATTGATGCGATGATTCGGCAAGTGCACCGGTCGCGCAAGTAATAATAATGGGGAAAATCCCCGAGTGTCGGTCTCTTGAGGAACACAGTAAGGTGGAGTTAACGTTCAAGGAAGGACTTGAGATCGAAGTCCTTTGGGTCGGATGGATTGCGGAAACGGGGGTTGGTTTGGTTTGTGGAAAATAAAGAGAAAATGCTACAACTACTCCTATGCAATGCCGCTATGCAAAGCTTCGCTCGGCGGGATGGAAGACTACGTAGGCCTTGAGCGCGCTACTTCATAAGGGCGGATGGACGAGTAGGCATGCGGATCGAACTATGCAGGCCTTGAGCGCGCTGCTTCGTTAGGCGAGTGGAATACGGGCCGCGATGCCACGCTTCGGTACGCGGATGGGCGAGTAGGCTAGCGGAATGAGGGTCGCAAGCACCTCTTCAAAAGGCACGCCACTAGCAATTGCTAGTGCGGCACCGGACACGATGGTGGGATGGAGGATGGAATGGGGCGCACCTCAATAATATAAACAAAAATACTCAATCACATAGACATAATCAAGTAAAAATGCTATTTAATCAAAATACACTTCATCATAATGTTAGATCTAGTTGCAAATACATCAATAAAAGGAGAACAAGGCAAGAAATCGACCGAATCCGAAGGCTCGTTGAAGATTCACGGTTGGAATCGCCGGGTTGTCAATCCGCGTCCAAGCTCGGTCCACAACTACGTCCGGGGTAGAGAGAGCTGTCACTACTCTCCAATGGACCCGTCTTCTTCGTGTCACGATCCGGTAGAGGTTGCAACACTTCCTCTTGCTTGAAGGTAATGGCGGCTAGGTCTACCTTTGGAGCTCGTGGATGAAGGAGGAGGCCGAGAGGAAACTCCGGCGAAGATTTGGCGTTGAAAGCTTGCCCGGAGATCCTCCCTAAGGTGGGCGGCGATGGAGGGGCGAAACCAGGCGGACGGGAGCAGAAAACGGCGGAGTCGGGCGGGGGATTTGACCTAAATCGCGAGCAGGGAATTTATAGGCGCTGGAATTAAACAGTGCGCACGGTCAGTGGCGCACGACCAGTGGTCGTGCGCACTAGCATTCGGTGATCGTGCGCTCTGCCTGGACGGAACCTGCAAAGACAGAAATTATGAAATAACATGTTCGCACGACCAGTGGCGCACGACCAGTGGTCGTGCGCACTGGAGTTGATGGTCGTGCGCAATACAGCAAACAGAACTCAGAATTTTAATGATAAGTGCGCACGAGCAGTGGCGCACGACCGGTGGTCGTGCGCACTGGCGTTGGTGGTCGTGTGCACTGCACCAAACAGAACTCATAAAAAGGGTTTAAGTGCACACGATCAGTGGCGCACGACCAGTGGTCGTGCGCAATAGAACCAGTGATCGTGCGCAGTGTTCCTGTGCAGAATTGCACCGGGAACACCTGCACGACTCCTGTTCTAGCGTACAACCACGAATCCAGCTACTGAAAGTGGCACCTAACAGTGCATGAAAACTACTAATGAAGATAAACATGAAAACACACCAAAATGGGCCTAGAAGTGCACTTAGCATAGACTGATCAATATGAACTATAACAGGGCTAAAGTGCGGTGAAATGACTGAATAAATGGCCCAGATGAGTCCGTAAATGTGTATATGATCAGGACTCATCACACCCCCAGACTTAACTGTTTGCGCGTCCCGAGCAAACAAATTCTAAGCGAACTGGGAAAGAACAGTAGATGGCTTAATGATTACACTACAGAGTACCATGCGAAGTCGCATGCTCACGTGCATAAGAAAAATAGTAGAAAAGATTTCTGATTATAAAAACAGTTTATATATTTCTAAAAGAGTAAAAGCATATTACAACTACTCAAAATGGTGAACAACGGTGAATCATTCGGTCGTGCATACGGAGAAAGTAAACTAAACGCTGAGACGAGCATTGCCCAAGATCGGGATGCGGGAAAAACTCCACTGAAATCCATCAGTGTCGGTGACCATAGGCTTGCCCGGTCACATTCTCTCCACGACACTAGATTGGTTCATAGCGTGAGTCGGTAGGACTTTAGGTTAGAGATGGGGCTTGGGTTACGGTGAGGTAAACAAGGATACACAAAATGGCTCAAACACATAACCCAAATGAGCTTTAAAAATAACTACCCACGCACCAAAATCGAATGCAAGTGCATCACACCCCCAGACTTGGACATTTGCAACATAGGTGTGTGCACCGCCTACTCCCAATACACAATTCTTCTACATGATTTTCAATAAAACTCGCCTTTCTTTTTCTCTTTTTTCCTTTTCAATTTTTTTTTCTTTTTCTTTAAATCTTCTTTTCCTTGTCGTTTTCTTTCAGCAAATTTTCAAAGGAGCATAACCACAGGTTCTCATAGTAAACACCACAATCAACACCCCCCAAAATGTAAATGAAATTACAACTAAAGCTCAGATTTGGGTGTGCGACTAGGTTAGGCTTTTAGGCTTTGGTGAGAAACATGTGGAGCTGAATCAAGGAAAGGGTAGGCACAAAGGGGCTAGCAAGGGTAGACGATAGGCATGAAATAAAAAGTTCAACCGGGCCAAAATAATGGCCTACGTCATTCTCACGCACTAGAACTATCCTATGCCAATGCTTCAAGAATCGCTTGGGGCAAGTTCTAGCCACCGAGAAAGATTCTCCTTTCTCCCGACTCAAGCAATACGAATCTAGCGATCGTTTACACACATCCCTATGCTACCGTTTGATTCACACCAGATTCACCATTTGAGTAAAGTAAACAACATTTACACTAATAAGAAAAATATAAAACCATAGTATAAAAAGAAGTCTAATCTACACAAATTTTTATGCAACCGAGCACTCGACTAGGAGCACTACTAGAGTCAACATTTTACTCTGCTACATAGTCCTAAGCCATCACCTAGACTTTTCCAAATAAGCAAAAGAATTAAATTCACAACAGAGCAAGCAAACAGATGAGTACGCGCTCAAGTGGGTGATATGGTGTATGCAATAATAAAAATACACTTCTGATATGCAAAAATGTGTACACGTGTAGTGAACACTCGGTACACTCCCCCCCCCCCAGACTTAAACTAAACAATACACAGAATAAATGACATGAAAATCAGGAAGGGCTAGGGAAAGAGAGTACCCAGTGCTCAGAAATGAGCACACCAGAAGATTGGCGTTTAAACCAAGACTAAGCTGCAGCGTCCGCCATCCAGAATAAGATACCTACAAGGGTCAGCTCCGCAAAAACAAAAGACAAAAGAAAATTGAAAAGAAAATACTACTAACTAAACATGATTAGATAAAAATAGAAATGCAGAAAAGGAAGATAACTACTGGGGTTATTGTCATCCCAGCACGACTTATTCAAAATCTTAAAGGTTCTAGCTAATGGGCCTATGGAAGGAGAAGTGGACAGGTAACTGGCCTAATATCCGTGTCGGTTGCGGGTACCGATACGGTGATAGAACAGTCACCCCTCTACCTGCATAAAGATAAAACCTGCCCATCACAGGTAGAGGGAAAAGAAAGTAAGAAGAGGAGGAGGCCTGGTCCTCACTCAACTCACCAAAAATATCCTTGCCTAGCAAGGTATCGTCCACAGCAGGTCCGCAGGAGGAGAAGGCAACGAATGAGGCTTCCTTAATGGAGGAGGGGTCAACCTCCTCGCATATAAGGATGCAATCATCGTTGACTCGGGCAAGAAGCTCCAAGTCCTCCTGGGGAACCTGTGAGGACTCAACCTGCACAAGCTCGGATGAAGAAGGGGGGTCAAGAAATAAAGAAGACGAAGGACATAAATAAACATCAATCGGGGGAGTGGTCCCGGTCTCACTCCCATCAGGTTGGGGAAGTAAAATAATGTTTGCATTGTCATCAATGCTACAAGATTCGGCGGGATCAACGGTGGCCAGGCTTAGGATTTGGACTTCCTCCACCGGTGCTGAGGAAAATTCCTCTTCACCTAGAAGGTTGTCCTCCTCCATAGGAATAGGCACAACACTCAGATCAACCGCCTCCTCCTGCGACACATCATCAACAATGTCGTCTGAGATGAGTGTAGTATGCACAACAGGGAGAGGAATAGTGCTCGGATAAAAGTCGAGCACCGATTCCTCACAAAGAATCGAATCCACTAGAGGTGGTGGATGCACTGGGAGAATGGGCTCAGCAATATCGGTGCCCAGATCAGCCACGCATCTGGTGACTGTGTCAATGCCATACCCTTCAAGATGTGAAGGTGGCAAAGACACAAAACCGGATGTTGAAGGTGTGCCGCCAGAGTTAGGATTCGGGACGATCCGGATATCCGGCTCATCATCCTCATCCAATTGGCGACGAAAAGCAGCACAATCCTTCAGGGCATGATCTGTGCTCCGACAAAACTGGCACTGCCTAGCGGGCTTCTTTGGCACAGCGGGGGCTGGAGCCGAAAAGAAGTATGACGGTAACGGCTCAGCAGAGTAGCCATAAGACTTACGCGCACCATATGGAGTACCAGACGAAGTCGGTGCTCCATATGCTGGGCTATAAGAATTATGCCTACTATTCTCCGTAGGACATTCATCACTAGAGTGGGAGGTAGCTCCACACCAACGACAACGGAAATTAAGATGTGCCCACATAGTGTGAAGATAATACGATTCAAAATAAAAGTGCTATTGTGCAAAATACTACACCTAACAAAAATTACTAAAGCAACCTAATAAAAACAAGAAAATGGAATAAAAAGAACAGAAATAAAATAACAGAAAATGCAATTTACAAATGGAAGGGCTTTTCTCTCAGGTTCTCCCTCTCCAGAAAACTCACACGACTGTGTTCCCCGGCAACGGCGCCAAAAACTTGATGCGATGATTCGGCAAGTGCACCGGTCGCGCAAGTAATAATAATGGGGAAAATCCCCGAGTGTCGGTCTCTTGAGGAACACAGTAAGGTGGAGTTAACGCTCAAGGAAGGACTTGAGATCGAAGTCCTTTGGGTCGGATGGATTGCGGAAACGGGGGTTGGTTTGGTTTGTGGAAAATAAAGAGAAAATGCTACAACTACTCCTATGCAATGCCGCTATGCAAAGCTTCGCTCGGCGGGATGGAAGACTACGTAGGCCTTGAGCGCGCTACTTCATAAGGGCAGATGGACGAGTAGGCATGCGGATCGAACTATGCAGGCCTTGAGCGCGCTGCTTCGTTAGGCGAGTGGAATACGGGCCGCGATGCCACGCTTCGGTACGCGGATGGGCGAGTAGGCTAGCGGAATGAGGGTCGCAAGCACCTCTTCAAAAGGCACGCCACTAGCAATTGCTAGTGCGGCACCGGACACGATGGTGGGATGGAGGATGGAATGGGGCGCACCTCAATAATATAAACAAAAATACTCAATCACATAGACATAATCAAGTAAAAATGCTATTTAATCAAAATACACTTCATCATAATGTTAGATCTAGTTGCAAATACATCAATAAAAGGAGAACAAGGCAAGAAATCGACCGAATCCGAAGGCTCGTTGAAGATTCACGGTTGGAATCGCCGGGTTGTCAATCCGCGTCCAAGCTCGGTCCACAACTACGTCCGGGGTAGAGAGAGCTGTCACTACTCTCCAATGGACCCGTCTTCTTCGTGTCACGATCCGGTAGAGGTTGCAACACTTCCTCTTGCTTGAAGGTAATGGCGGCTAGGTCTACCTTTGGAGCTCGTGGATGAAGGAGGAGGCCGAGAGGAAACTCCGGCGAAGATTTGGCGTTGAAAGCTTGCCCGGAGATCCTCCCTAAGGTGGGCGGCGATGGAGGGGCGAAACCAGGCGGACGGGAGAAGAAAACGGCGGAGTCGGGCGGGGGATTTGACCTAAATCGCGAGCAGGGAATTTATAGGCGCTGGAATTAAACAGTGCGTACGGTCAGTGGCGCACGACCAGTGGTCGTGCGCACTAGCATTCGGTGATCGTGCGCTCTGCCTGGACGGAACCTGCAAAGACAGAAATTATGAAATAACATGTTCGCACGACCAGTGGCGCACGACCAGTGGTCGTGCGCACTGGAGTTGATGGTCGTGCGCAATACAGCAAACAGAACTCAGAATTTTAATGATAAGTGCGCACGAGCAGTGGCGCACGACCGGTGGTCGTGCGCACTGGCGTTGGTGGTCGTGTGCACTGCACCAAACAGAACTCATAAAAAGGGTTTAAGTGCACACGATCAGTGGCGCACGACCAGTGGTCGTGCGCAATAGAACCAGTGATCGTGCGCAGTGTTCCTGTGCAGAATTGCACCGGGAACACCTGCACGACTCCTGTTCTAGCGTACAACCACGAATCCAGCTACTGAAAGTGGCACCTAACAGTGCATGAAAACTACTAATGAAGATAAACATGAAAACACACCAAAATGGGCCTAGAAGTGCACTTAGCATAGACTGATCAATATGAACTATAACAGGGCTAAAGTGCGGTGAAATGACTGAATAAATGGCCCAGATGAGTCCGTAAATGTGTATATGATCAGGACTCATCAGGCATCACACTCAATTCTAGTACATATTGTATTTGATAAACCTTATTTTACATCATGTATATGCATGGTTAGGTTATTCCAAACAATGGAATAGTTCTATGGTTTTACGGTCAAAACCGCTGAGACGAGAGCTTGGTCTCAGCTGAACCATTGAGACGCAGCCAGAGACGTTGAGAAGGAGTCTGTCTCAGCTAAGCTACATTTAGACAAAATCCGCCGAGAAGACTAAATGTCTCAGCGGATCCGCTGAGACGAAGATAGATTCAGCCGCTGAGAATGAAGACTGTCTCAGCCCAACCGCTGAGACAGATTCATATTTGAATAAAGCACTGGCTAGATATGCTTTTGGCGCAAGTGGCTGGAAAGCAAGATAACCTTTTCGAATCCTGTCTAGGCTGTGTCAGGGCCCACTTCAGAGCCATTGCAGATTGGAGGGAGTATAAAAGAAGATGTTAGGTCATTATAGAAGGGGTGGAAAATATTCTGAAAGCAAAACTACTGTGTTATTGATGGCTTCCACAGATATCTCTCAACCCACTTCCTGAAGCTACAAGCAAGCATCTGAGATAAGATAACTCTTCCCGATTCAATCCTGAAGAGCAAGTAGATCATTCTTCATCAACTGAAGAAGAAGATCAGATAGACGCAAGGACTAAAGAACTTACATTCATCCCTACTTCAAGACAGCACCTGCTTTGCACCAATAATAGAAGACCAGAGCTGAATGTTAAATCTTGTCTGTCCTCTGTTGTATAAGAAAACACTATTATCTCTATAAGAACATTATTATTCTGAGTTAGTAGAGCTGTTGAGCCTGAGTGTGTAAGGCTATTAAGCTTGAGTCTGTAGGGCTATTGAGCCTGAGCTTGTAGAGTTGTACTCCCAGCTTGAGTGTAGGATCTCTTAGGAGATCTGAAATATGGCTTCTTAATAGGCCTCATGTAGGAAATCAGGAGGATTTCTGAGGTGTAGGAGTTGGAGCACTCTGAGATGTAGGGTTGTTGAGCCTGAGTTAAGGATGTTGAACCTGAGGTAGGGTTTGGAGCATACCTTAGAGATCCCAAGGGATCTGAGTTGTAAACTCTTGGAGCTGAGTTTTTGGAGGAGGTTGCTTTGTCTAACACTCTGTTAGAAAGGTGTAGAGGGAAAGTGGACTTCCCATACACACACTGTCATGGGGAACCACTATAAATAGCTGTGTGTTTTCTGTGTTGTGAATTTACATTATATAATCTCTAACACCAACTAGCAGTAACTAAGAAAAATCAAAGAAACCAATTCACCCCCCCCCCTAGGTGAATTAGACTACTACTTAATAAACTATCAAGTGGTATCAGAGGGAGGTTGGTCAATAAGGACTTAACAGTCTGACCAGATCCTACAAAGAGTACTCAAGTCTGAATCCATGAATTCCACTGGAGGTCAGAAGGAGATGGGATCTGTGAAGTTGCCCATATGCAAAAAGGAGACTTTTGGTATATGAAAGTAAAGGGTAAGGCTGTTCATGGAAGCCTCAGAACCTAGGATATATATAACTGTCAAAGAGGGTCCTTTTGTCTTCACAAAGCCCTCCACTATAGATCCTACAAGGCAAGTGGCCAAGTCAGATGCTGAAATGACTAAGGGTGAAATTTCACTTGCTACCATGGACAAGAGAGCACAATAAATAATAGAAAATGCAATTGATGATTCCACCTTCCAGAACTTAGTGCACTATGAGATAGACAAGGATATGTGAGATACACTCATATTGTATATGGAAGGTACTGAAGAAGTGAGGGATGTTAGGAAATCTCTCCTTAATCAGAAGTATGAAACCTTCAGGCAACACAGCCTGGAATGCATAGCTGACTGCTATGAAAAGTTCTTTAGTGTGGTGAATGAGATGAGGAGTCATTATGAGCTGAATGACAAATTTCTAAGATCTCTAACTAGAGATTGGGATACAAATATCTGTGCCATCAGAGAAGTGGCATAGCTAGGTGAGACTCCTCCCCATACACTGTTTGGAAAGCTGCTCTCCTATGAGATGCAGCTTTCTGTAAGGAAGGAGGAGGACACATCCACCAGGACTCATGCAAAGGAGAGAGTTGTGGCTCCCAAAGCTGAAATATCTAAGAAGAGCAAAGCAAGAATGCCTTCTCCACCAGGAAGTGTTGCTGACTTAGAAAATTCTGAGCCCAGTACATCTGACAGCAACTCATCAGTCGAGGAGGTTACTACCTTCTCAAGGCACTTCAAGAAGCTGAAGAGGAGGAAGCAGTGGAAGAACAAACCTTCCTCCTCCTCACATCACAAGAAGGAACACAGCAGATCAGAAAGGCAGCACCCCAAGGGTGACAAGTATGACCCTAAACATGTTAAACATATTTCAGATAATGTTATATGTTATTGTTGTAGCAAGCCTGGACATGTCATAGATCACTGTCCAATCAAGAGAAAGGAAAGAGGTGATAGGAAGCCTCATCACCCGAAGGGAAGGAAAGGTGAAAAATCCTTTCTTGCAAAGAAGGAGAAAAGCTGGAGTGAATCTGAGTCTTCATCCTCAGATTCTGAAGAAGAAGAAGTAGCCTACATTGGGCTATTTCCAACTGAAGAAGATGAAGATTTTCCAACTGCTAAGGTTGGCATCAGGTCCCCTCTATCACATTCAGATTGTGACAATGAGGAGGATTAAGATGAAGATAAATGTTATGTCTTAATGGCCATGTCTGATGATGAAAAAAGTCAGGAAAATCCTGATAAGGTATCAACTCCTCTCCTTCCCTCTTCTGATTATGAGTTAGTACCAGAATCTGAAGCATGCTCATCTAATGATGAGAGTGGTTCAGAATCTGAAGTGGATGTCAATCAATTGATTGACAAGTATGGTGCTCTTTTGGAAGCTCTGAAAAAGAGCACGAAGCAAGCCAAGAGGCAAGCTCTAGAGATTGCTTCCCTTAAGCAGGCAAAGCATGATTGCACTGACTCATCTACCTAGGTGGATTAGATGAGTAGAGAAATATGTCAGCTGAAGGGAATTACAATATTCCAATTAAGCACCATTAGCCAAAAGAACAAGGTCATTAAGGACCTTGAGGAGAAGCATCTCAAAGAGATGAGCTTGGTAGCTCAATTCTCCAAATCCAAAGCCATACTGCCCATTATTGACACCTTATCCTCCCAATCTATTAGGAGAGGGCTAGGTTTCAATAAAGTTGCAATATGTGCTGAGAATGGAGGAAAGGGATAGGCTAAAGCTAAGCCTCATACCACCTTTCAAAAGGTGTTGCTTCCCTCCAACAGGTATGACCAGGACAACATGTATGGTCATTGGAAGAATGGAAGTTCCTATAGGAAGGAAAATACTCCTTATTATAGCAGAAGAAAGGGCATGAGGATTAGTGCTTTGAAAGCTCCCAATAAAGAAGTTCATATGGTCCATCCTAAACCATTTGTATTGGGTGTTTCAGCTGGTTCTTCCATATCCCACTTAGCAAAACACATGGCTATTGTCAAGCCTATAATCAAGTCAAACAACATTGTTTCTGATGCCATCAACTCTTTCTTGGCTGTTAAGCTAAGACCAGCTGATGTCATTCAAAAAAGGTCTGCTAAGACTAACAATAGAGAGTCAACTAGCCATGTTATTGCTAACAGGAATGGGAAGAATGCTGCTTCCTTCTTCACTGAACACAAGCATTCTTATACTCCTTCCACCTCAATGAGCGTTCAGAAAAGAAGGTACAACATCCATGAATGTTGGTGTTGTGGTAAAGTGAGACACTTTACCATAGATTGATGGCACGACACTAGTGTGCCTAATGCAAAGAGGAGCTTTCATGCAAAGGTTGCAATGAGTGAAAGAGTGGTTGTTTATGCTAACAGGAATCTAGAACCCAAAAACAATTGGGCTCCCAAGAGAAATTTAATTGCATTTTGTAGGATAGTTCAAGTACCAACCTAAGGGAGATATGGTACTTGAACAGTGGGTGCTGAAGGCACATGATAGTTTCAAGGAGACTTCTGCAGGATTACACTTCGGTGAAGAATGGACCAAAAGTTATCTTTGGAGGTTCTGAAAAATGAGTCACCAAAGGATATGGTATGATCATAAATGACATATTCTCAATAACAAGGGTAGCTTATGTTGAAGGGTTGCAACACAACCATGTAAGTATAAGTCAACTATGTAACTTGGGCTATGTCATTGAATTCCACAATGACAAGTGCTTGATCAAAAAGTCAATTGACTTATAGGTCATTCTCTCAGGCACTTGGAGTGGGAATGTTTATTGCTTAGATTTTATTTGCAATAATTCTCTATCTCCTGTATTTCTTGTAGTTGATGAAAGTGAATCTCTTTGTGTTCAATGGCACAAGTGACTTGCCCACATTTACTACAAGGCAATGTATAGACTATTTTCTAAAAACCATGTTAGGAATAGTCCAAATTTGAAATGTATTAAAAGTGGTCCCTGTCATGCATGCCAAATGGGCAAGTGATGAGTCCCAATTATATACACATTTTTGGACTCATCTGGGCCGATTTTCTAGTCTTTTCACTTCACTTTAGACATGTTTTCATTCCTATTTAATACTCCATGCTAAGTGCACTTCTAGGCCCGTTTTGATGTTATTTCTTGTTCATCTTCGTTACTAGTTTTCATGCAGCGTTAAGTGCCACCTTCAGTGGCTAGACTGGTGTTGTATGCTGGAACAGGAGTCGTGCAGGTGTTCCCGGTACAAATCTGTACAGGAACACTGCGCACGATCACTGGCTCTATCGCGCACGACCACTGGTCGTGCGCCATTGATCGTGCACACTTAACGCCCATTTTATGAGTTCTGTTTGGCTTATCACATGACCATTGACGATAGTGCGCACGACCACTGGTCGTGCGCCACTGATCGTGCGCTAATTCTGCACTCCGGGATTATGCTACAGGTTCTTCGCGCACTATCACTGGCATTCCTTCACGCACGGTCACTGGTCGTGCGCCACTGATCGTGCCCGTTCAAAATTCTGCTTTCTATAAATACGCGTTTTCACGAATTCTTCCGCCCTAACCCGCATTTTAGGTCTATTTCAGCGCCTTTTCTTGCTCGAGATCGCCGACTTCACCCCTCCATCGCCGCCCACCATCGGGAGGAGCTCCGGCCGCCATTCTCTTGCAAATCTCAAGCCGGAGCATCCTCTAGGCCTCCTCCATTGATCGTGCATCTCCAAAGCTTCATTTCAAGGGATTTCCTGCTGCATATATGAAGTTCTCCGATGAGATCGTGGCCAGAGAAGATTGACGGAGAAGACGGGTATAATAGAAGAAGGTGACAGCTCTTCCGGACCCCGGACGGCAGTTGGAGCCCGAGTCCGGACAAGGATTGACAACCCTAGATTCCTGCCGTGAACCTCTGATGAGTCTCCGTGCTTTGGTTGTAATCTAAACCCCCTTTACACTGTAGTATCATTTTCCTTTATTGTTTGGGTGTATGAACAATGTTTGCTAAAACCTATTCATGTTATTTTTGTATTTCATGTTAATGTGAAATTGATATGAGTGGTTTGTGCAAGTGAGGAGCGCGCCATTCCATCCTCCATCCCGCCGTCACGTTCATGTGCCGCACTAGCAATTGCTAGTGGCGTGCTTGTCGATGAGGTGCTTGCGACCCTCATCCGTATGCCTACTCTTCCATCCGCCTAGCGAAGCGAGGCATAGCGGCCCGTGTAATCCATTCCGACTCCGCCGGTGCGACCCATTCCATCCGCTAGCCTTCTCGTCCATCCGCCTAGTGAAGCGTGGCATAGCGGCCCGTGTAATCCATTCGCCTAACGAAGCAGTGCGCTCAAGGCCTGCACGGTTCGATTCCGCTTACCTATTCGTCCATCCGCCCTTGCGACGCAGCGCGCTCAAGGACTGCCTAGTCTCCATCCCGCCAAGCGAAGCATTGCATAGCGGCATTGCATAGGAGTAGTTGTAGTTGTTTTCTTTTATTTTCCAAAAGCCAACCCAACTCCCCCGCATTCCATCCGACCTAAAGGACTTCAATCTTAAGTCCTTCCTTGAAAGTTAACTCCACCTTACTGTGTTCCTTCCGAGATCGATACTCGGGGATTTACTCCTCGTTTTATATTACTTGAACGATCGGTACACTGCCATTTTGTGTCGCAGTCGAGCTACCGCCTATAGCGGTGTGTGAGATTTGCGCATCAAGTTTTTGGCGCCGTTGCCGGGGAACACAGACGTGTGGGTTTTCTTGAGAGGGAGAGCTGAGAGAGAGAAGTTTCTTCCAGTGTGTATAACCGCCTTCTTATTTTTATTTGCTTTTTACTTTTTTACTGCTTGTTATTATCTCTGTCCCTCTTATTTTAAAAGTTTTAGGCAAGTCTAATCCAAGAAGTTTTATTAGTTTGTGTAAATTTTCTTGCAAAGAATTTCAGTCTCGTTATATCTGCTTTAATTGTCAAATATGTCGTCATGGGATATTTCACCTAGCTTTAACGACAATATGGTTTATTATTTAGACCAAATGAATGAGTTGAATGCTGGGCAGTGTAGGAACATTGTTTGCTTATTATGTCGAGGAGAGGGTCATGAATTGAAGGACTGCCCTAGTCTTTTCAATCCTGACCGCCGCTCCTCCACTCATGACAGCATTGTCCCTATCACTCATTCTTTACCCATGGAGGCAATTATGCCCTCTGCCCCCGAGCTTGTCTCGTGCATGGACTCCTCACTCCCTGTGTATGGCTTCACTCCCAGTGATGATGATCACTCATCTGTTGGCCAACTAGGAGAGGAATGGGAGCTCCTTGATGCACCTGAGTATGATGTGGAAAGTATTCTTTCCATCGGGGAGGTTTTAGCAGATCTTTTTGCGGAGGAACCAAATTTTTGTGTTCCTCCAGTTTCTTTGCATGATTTTTCTACACACATTCTTTTTGATCCTATCAAAGTAAAGGAGCGGGGTGATGCTTCGGACTCGGAGGATGCTCCAAGGTTGGTTGAGGAGGATACTCCTTCTGATGAGGAGGTTTGCACTTCCTCATGGGACGAGGAGGTCCAACTCACCACCGAGGCCCTTGAGTTCTTAGGTTCCCCTCGCCATGATACTTACGATGATGATAGCGATCTATCCTTGGATCCTGCTGGGAGTGAAACCGGGATCACTCCTATAATTACAGATTATTTATGTCTTTCTTCTATTTTGTTTCCTGACCATCCTTCTTTACTTGAACACGTGCAGGGGGACTCAGCAATGGTAAATCTTTGGGAAGCTGAACCTGAAATACCCTCCACTGCTGATCCACCTCTATCTCCTCTTCCTGATATTTTTAATGCTGATTCTATTCCATCTATGCAGGATTTTGAGTATGTTGACCCATTTTTGGGTAATGTTGAAAACCAATACTTGCAGGGGAAATACAGTGCTGTGATGGTGTTTCCCTTGAAGGATTGGCTGCAGGGAGGCAAAAGATATTCGTATCCTGATCTAATGTCGGAAGAGAAGAAGAAGGCGAAAAAGAAAGAGATTTGGGGATGGAGGATAAATCCTTCTTTCTACCCCTACTGCTGGGTCTTCGGACCCATTTCTTTCATTTCTAGTTATCACTTTAAATCAACATATAGTTGATTTCTCTGCTGGTTGTGTAATAATAATTAGTAGACTTTTTTAACTGTTGCCTTTTATGATTAGACAATCCTATATAACTTCATAATACAGGTATTAAGTCCAGCTTAAGGACAGTAAACAAAAGCGCTGCTGGGAGACAACCCAAGTTTTTGTGCTTTTAGTTTTCTCTAACATGCTAATATTTTAGTTTTACATATATTTTTTTTGCATGGAGTCTTTTTTCCTGCAGGTGCGCGGCGATTTTCTCGTTTGGCGGATATGGGAGTGGATTCTTTAGTACATGCCAATCTTCTGGTATGCTCACTTGCTGAGCATTGGGTACTCTCTTCCCCTAGCTCTGTTTTCGATTTCCATAGTTACATATTGTGTTGGATTGTTTAGTTTAAGTCTGGGGGAGAGCTATTTTTTTGTACCCACTGCACGTGCACATATCATTTGCATACTAGAAGTATATTGATCTCATTTATTTTGTATTGTTCATCTTCACATCACATCACAACACACACTTGAGCACACGCTTATTTGTCTATGCGTCTCGGGTAAATATTATTTTTTCTGTGTGATTGAAAGATCATGATGCTGGCATAGAATTGAGTGGCAGAGTAACATGTTGACTCTAGCAGTGCTCCTAGTCGAGTGCTCGCGTCTCGTGTTGAAATTCTTGTAGAATTAGCTTTTTCTCATGCATTTAGTTTTATAATTTTCCAATTGTGTGAATACTGTATATTCTACTCGTATTTCGTGAATCTAGTTGAATCCGACGATAGTGTAGGTGCGTGTGTAGACGATCGCTAGTGATGTATTGCTCGAGTCAGGAGGAAGGATATTCTTTCTCGGTGGCTAAGAACTTGCCCCTAGCTACTCTCGAAGCATGGGTATAGGTTATTTCATTTGTGCAAGTGTGATATAGGCCATTCTTTGACCCGGTTGAGCCTTTGCACCATTCCTAAACACTCTATCCTTGCTTATCCCCTTTGTGCCTAATCCCTACCATTTGATTCAGCTCCACCTTCAATTCACCAAAGCCAAAATGACTATCCTAATCACACACCAAATTCTGAGCTCAAGAAATTTGTGCATTTTAGGGTTGGGTGTTGAGGCTGTGTATATTTGTGGTTGTGGTGGGAATGCGTTATTGAAAATATAGCTGTGTTTGTTATTATATGTGCAAAGTTATAATTTTACAAAAAAAGAAAAGAAAAAAAAATGTGAAAAGAAATGAAAAAAAGGTGTAAAGCAATGTATTTGGGAGTAGGTGGTGTACTCACCCCATAGTTTCATGTTTAAGTCTGGGGGTGTGGTGTACACATTTTTTGTTATTGCCGGATAGTTTTTTTATTGCGAGCTCATTTGGGTTAGGTGTGCTAAGCCCCCACGTTATCATTGTCTACCGCACCGTAGCCTATGCCTAAATCATAATCTAAAGGTCCTATTGATTCGCACTCTGAACGTAACTAGTGTCGTGGAGAGAGTGTGAACGGGCAAGCTTATGGCCATCGTCATTGATGGATTTCTTTGGAGTTTGTCCCGATCCTCGATCTCTGGCAATATTCCACTTAGTGATCGAGCTACTTTCACCCTACGCGTGATTGAAGGATTCACCACGATTCAAATTATGAGTAGCACTAATAAGTAGAAATGCAATCTAGAAAATTCTAATCTATTTCGCATGTTTAAAAGGTTTTTCTACTGAAATTTCAACGCGCACGTGTAAGCGACTTTGCATTGTACTTCGCATATTCAATTACTTTGCCAGCTTATGATTTTTCTACTTCACATGGGAGATAGTTTGATCGAGATGAGCAAACAGGTAAGTCTGGGGGTGTGATGAGTCCCAATTATATACACATTTTTGGACTCATCTGGGCCGATTTTCTAGTCTTTGCACTTCACTTTAGACATGTTTTCATTCCTATTTAATACTCCATGCTAAGTGCACTTCTAGGCCCGTTTTGATGTTATTTCTTGTTCATCTTCGTTACTAGTTTTCATGCAGCGTTAAGTGCCACCTTCAGTGGCTAGACTGGTGTTGTATGCTGGAACAGGAGTCGTGCAGGTGTTCCCGGTACAAATCTGTACAAAAACACTGCGCACGATCACTGGCTCTATCGCGCACGACCACTGGTCGTGCGCCATTGATCGTGCACACTTAACGCCCATTTTATGAGTTCTGTTTGGCTTATCGCACGACCATTGACGATAGTGCGCACGACCACTGGTCGTGCGCCACTGATCGTGCGCTAATTCTGCACTCGGGGATTATGCTACAGGTTCTTCACGCACTATCACTGGCATTCCTTCACGCACGGTCACTGGTCGTGCGCCACTGATCGTGCCCGTTCAAAATTCTGCTTTCTATAAATACGCGTTTTCACGAATTCTTCGGCCCTAACCCGCATTTTAGGTCTATTTCAGCGTCGTTTCTTGCTCGAGATCGCCGATTCGCCCCTCCATCGCCGCCCACCATCGGGAGGAGCTCCGGCCGCCATTCTCTTGCAAATCTCAAGCCGGATCATCCTCTAGGCCTCCTCCATTGATCGTGCATCTCCGAAGCTTCATTTCAAGGGATTTCCTGCTGCATATATGAAGTTCTCCGGTGAGATAGTGGCCAGAGAAGATTGACGGAGAAGACGGGTATAATAGAAGAAGGTGACAGCTCTTCCGGACCCCGGACGGCAGTTGGAGCCCGAGTCCGGACAAGGATTGACAACCCTAGATTCCGGCCATGAACCTCCGATGAGTCTCCGTGCTTTGGTTGTAATCTAAACCCCCTTTACACTGTAGTATCGTTTTCCTTTATTGTTTGGGTGTATGAACAATGTTTGCTAAAACCTATTCATGTTATTTTTTTATTTCATGTTAATGTGAAATTGATATGAGTGGTTTGTGCAAGTGAGGAGCGCGCCATTCCATCCTCCATCCCGCCGTCACGTTCATGTGTCGCACTAGCAATTGCTAGTGGCGTGCTTGTCGACGAGGTGCTTGCGACCCTCATCCGTATGCCTACTCTTCCATCCGCCTAGCGAAGCGAGGCATAGCGGCCCGTGTAATCCATTCCGACTCCGCCGGTGCGACCCATTCCATCCGCTAGCCTTCTCGTCCATCCGCCTAGTGAAGCGTGGCATAGCGGCCCGTGTAATCCATTCGCCTAACGAAGCAGTGCGCTCAAGGCCTGCACGGTTCAATTCCGCTTGCCTATTCATCCATCCGCCCTTGCGACGCAGCGCGCTCAAGGCCTGTCTAGTCTCCATCCCGCCAAGCGAAGCATTGCATAGCGGCATTGCATAGGAGTAGTTGTAGTTGTTTTCTTTTATTTTCCAAAAGCCAACCCAACTCCCCCGCATTCCATCCGACCTAAAGGACTTCAATCTCAAGTCCTTCATTGAAAGTTAACTCCACCTTACTGTGTTCCTTTCGAGATCGATACTCAGGGATTTACTCCTCGTTTTATATTACTTGAACGATCGGTACACTGCCGTTTCGTGTCGCAGTCGAGCTACCGCCTATAGCGGTGTGTGATATTTGCGCATCAGCAAGCAAACTAGGGCCACCTTTAAACGTATTGGCTCCAAAGACACTAAAAGATGTCTATATTTATTGCATATGGACTTGTTTGGTCCTTTGCCCATTCAGAGCCTAGTGGGAAGCTGTATACTTTAGTGATTATAGGTGATCACTCAAAATATACATGGGTTTTCTTCCTTAAGAAGAAATCTGATACTTTAGATATCATCATAAACCATGTCATGCCAATCTAGAATGAACTACAATGTACTGTGTTCAAAAAAAGAACTGACCATGGTACAGAATTTTAATCTGGGGCAAAGTTCTTATGTGCATGGTCAATTCTTTGTTAATGCTTCAAGAGTCGCTTGGGGCAAGTTCTTAGCCACCAGGAAAGATAATTCTTCCTCCCTACTTGAGAAATACAAACCTAGCAACCGTCTACACACATCGCTACGCTACCGTCGGATTCACACCAGATTCACCACTTTTGAGTAGGATAAACAATTATTACGCAAATATAAAAAATACAAAACTATAAGCATAAAGAAAAATTTATTCTACACACAATTCTATGCAAGACGTGAGTACTCGACTAGTGTACTACGGGAGTCATCATATTACTCCATCTCACAATCCTAAGCCAGCACAACAATTTTCCTAATCCTACAAAAGAAACGAGTTAGACTCATTACGCGCCTACGATTAAGTACACTCTCTAGTGGGTGTTGTGGTGTGTGATGAGAATGAACAAATAATTATAAGATTGTAACTTCTAGTATGTTGTGCTTATGTGCACGTGCAAGTGGGCACTAAGTACAACTCTTCCCCTAGACTTAAAGCCATCCAGATCAAAAGAAAACATTTGCATAATAAAAAGGGGCTAAGGGTAGAGGGTACCTAGGCTCATAAATGAGCCTACCAGAAGATTAGTGATTCTTGTCCAAAGGCAGCAATGTTGCATGCTCTAAATAGATTTGACCCTGCGATTAAAGCATTCCCCCAAACAAAATCGAGATAAACTAATATATAGAATAAAAAAATAAACTAAATGGAACCAAGTGGTTCCAATGGGTTGTTTCCCAAGAGCCCTTTTGTTTACCATCCTTAAGGTGGACCAAATACCTGTACTAACATTATAACAAAATGGAGTTCTAGCAATTGTCCAATATATTACCAAAAGCAACACATAAGCATGGTTAAAGACATGGAATGAAGCACTAAATCATCAAAACACAAGCCCGGGGACTCCGTCACGACTCAGATGTATGCTGATTTGTGATGATTCTCCCCAGACACACGAGATGGGAAGGAGGTGAAGGCTTTAGGTCTTAAAGGAGATGTTTCTCCCTTGCCCCTAACCTCTTCCTTCTCATATCGGAGGGCGGTTAAGCATGTCGCGCATAGTAAATTTTACTGCTTCAATTTCTCCACAGTAGGAGAGAGCCAACGAGCAATATTAGCTCGATCAAGATCACTGTCTAGCGGTCTCAAATCAGCCAAGGGATTCATTTCTTCACCCCCCTATGGGTGACAGATCTGCCCAACGAACCTGTTTTAGCTGTTTATAATTAACTCCTGTTTTAATAAAATTATTTAAAATGTTTGTGGCCATGCTGGCCATGGTAACTTCTAACTTTGTAGCCTCGCGCCATTGTTTTCATCATTCTCTTCCTCCATCGTGTAGTTCTTTGCTATCTCCTCTCCTTCCTTCTCTAACTCAGCATTTGTCTTATTTCTCTTTTCTTCCACAACTGCATTTGACTCACTAACAAGCTCATCGGAAATAATAGGCACAATACTGATATCATTGGTTATTATAGATGGGTGAGTGTGGTGTGTCACTTTGTGTGACAATGTGACACACCCACTAGCAAGGTGATTGGTAGCACCACTCTCCTTCAAGAATGGGACACCTAAAATAGGCATGGAATTGTTTTCCATGGGGCCCAAAGCATTAAAGTTTGTGATAACCGAAGTTCCATCTACAATCACCTCGACATCCATAATTTCTCCTTCTGTTTCCACCACCATTCCACTAGCAAGGACAAGCGACGTCGGTTCATCGATATTGATTTTTTAGGTTTAGATTTTCAACGTCTTGCAATGCAAGAGCGTTGCATGACGATCCAGTGTCGTAAAGAGCGGAGGTTTCAACATTATTAATCTCACACTTCACAATCAAATCTCCCTCATGGAATCCATCCGACTCGATTATACTCTTTCTCTGCTCACGGGGGTTCTTTTCCAATGTGCTGGGGAGAGCACCTTTATTACGCTTAGAAAGCACTTGAGCCAATTGGCCCAGTTGCATTTCTAAGTTCCTCATCGAGGCAGTTTGATTGGCCATATTTGATTGGGCCACATCAACAAACTTCTCCATCATTTCTTCTAACGCACTTTTTCGCTGCACCGGAGCGCCTTGGTTATAACCGGGTTGAGGCGGCCTTGGTTGGCTTCCGGACGCTTGAGCATCAAATTGATGCTAGCCCGGTTTCCATCGTTGGCTTGCAGTGTTTTGGTTCCATGAGAAATTTTGGTGATTTCTTACACCCAGATTATAAGTATTCGAAAAAGGTATAGTGCGGTTTTGATTTTGAATGTAATTAACATTTTCTTCCACATTGAGATTAGAAAAATTAGAGGAGATTTCACCTAAGGGGCATTCGTAGGTATGATGTCCGGAGTTCCTGCACCCTTGACAAGAAATAGCCATCACTAGAGCTGGAGAATAGGCGGGAATCTTCAACAATGCTATGCTCTCGTATGGTGATGGTGCTACCTCCGTAGGTGGACCATACGTGTTCACTTCAAATGGTCTTCTTGCATTCCACTGGTTGTTCGGCCCTGCAGTCCAAAAAGAACTATGAGTCGTGGTGTCCTACAAAATTCGCAATGCTTCATCAGGAGTGTGATTTAGGAGAGTTCCGCCGGCAACAACATCAATCATGGCCCTGCAGTTAGGCTCTATTGCAAAGTAGAAATACTCCACAAGGTTCTACGGTTGTAGCTCATGGTGTGGACACTTCCGGAGGAGTTCCATAAATCTTTCCAAAGCTTCAGCGAGGGTCTCCTGATCGTGTTGCTGGAATGTTGCAATCTCTCTCCTTACGTTAACAGTTTTGTCCACTGGGTGGAACTTTGCCAAGAATATGGAGGAATGCAGCTCCCATATGGTCGCAGTGCCCGGCGGGATTGTATGGAGTCAAACTTTTTCTTTATCACGGAGGGAGAACGGGAATAATCTTAATTTTACCGTGTCATCAGCTATGTCGGTATACCGGAATGTTTCGCATATTTATGAGAACTCTGACAAGTGAAGATGGGGGTCTTCACTTGCCAACCCAGAGAACTGGGCATTATTGCGGATGATGTTTAGGATTGTCGGCTTGATCTCGAACTAGTTGTTTGTGATGGCTGGGCCAAAAATGGGATACACACTTCCCACAGTGAGAGTGGTGTAGTCTCACATTGTTCTGGCCTTGGCCAGGCCACCTCATTTTCATCAGCCACCTGACCAGCAGCTGGTGCATTCTCTCCCCCGGGGTTAACTCCATTTCTGTTAATATTAATATCCATAACAGCAGCAGCACAGCGGCGCGCACGCAACATCCTCTCTATCTCTGGATTGAGAGCTACTAAATCACCAGGGCCTTGCCCCTGCATAAACTTACACAATAGAAAAAAAATCAAAAACAACAAAGACCTTTATAAAATTTTCCTGGAAGAAAGACTCATACAACGCTTGTGATCCCCGGCAACGACGCCAAACAAATGACACGTTTACGGCAAGTATACCGATCGTACAAGTAATAAAAGTTGGGAGAGACTCCCCGAATATCGTTCTCAAAGGACTGCAAGTTGGGTGTATGATTTTCTCGTTAGGGGAAATAATTATAAAGATTTATATGTTAATAAAAAGGGGGTTTTAGTTTAGTTTTGAGATATGTGGTTGATGAAAGCTAATTAACTAATGTGGTTCGGATGCACCACTTCGCTTGGTAGGTGAACGAGTAGTCTTGCGGATGAACAAGAAGGCTTGAGGATGGATGTTTTGTAACCGGCGGATTGAGGGTCGTAAGTACCTCATCACAAAACACGCAACTAGCAATTGCTAGTGTGGCGCACAACGTACCAATGGAGTGGATGGTGGAATGGGGGCGCTCCTCAATTCACATAAACCATTAGAAATCTCACAAACATGAAATTACATTAACTCTAACAAAAGTTTATGCACATCATCCAAAACAAACAAACAACCACAGTAAAGATCTGGAACAATACAAGGGGAAAAGAGTAAACCCAAGCTCGAAGACTCGCTGAATTTTCTCGGTCAGAATCGTAGGGTTGTCAAGCCTCGTCCGAGATCGGTCTTCAGTTGCCGTCCGGGGTTTAGAGGAGTTGTTACCTTCCTCCATGTTACCCGTCTTATTTATGGTTCAGCTCAAGCTAGCTCTTGTTGGAGACACCATGAATGCAACAGAAACTTTACATCAATGACGTTCTTGAGCTCGTGGATGATGGAGGAGGCCGAGGAGGAAGCTTTAGCGGAAGATTTGCAAGAAAGCAATGGTCGAAGCTTCTCCTAGGTTGAATGGTGGTGGAGCGATGAAAAGGGCGGACTGGGGCTAAAAATGGCGGGCTCCCAAAAGTGTTCTCCAAGCCAAGCAGAATTCCTGGCTTTTATACAAAATTATCAGAAATTAAGTCACGTACGGTCGAACACACGACTGTGCATAGACCGTGCATTATTAATGAAGCAGAAAGCCCGGGAAGACGAAGCAGAAATGCCCATGCATTTTACTCATGCAAGGTTGAAGTCGACCGTGCTTAAAAACGCACGAACAATTCCAGACAGCCTGAAAACTAGACTTAACAGGTGATCGTGCGATTCCTTCATGTACGGGCAACTTCCCGTGCGTGTACAATTTGCACGATCATAGATAGAACGTCAAAGTAAGCCGCAAATGACCTCGCACGACCAAAGCAATTGTGCGTCATTGAAATGCACGATAGTGCGATACATGCAGACATGAAATCTGGGCAAAGTGGACAATCTATCCACTTGCATAATAAAGCCTACAACATATACCCAGCTGGTAATACTCCTCCAGCTCAATACAAATACAGAAAAAGGGTTAGCGAGCACCATGTGCTTACCCCCGATGACATGAAGCACAAATGCATACCAAAACGGGCCTTAACAGTGCACATAGCACGGAAGTGAATACAAGTGAAATACAAGCGATTATAACTTGGATAAGACGTGCACAAGAGTGAAAACTAGACCGGATGAGTCCATAAAATAGTGTAAATGTTGGACTCAACATACTACCGTAGGCGGTAGTTTCTATAGCCTATAAAAAGGATGGATTTCTCTCTTTCATGTAACCACCATTGAAGCCATAATTCTAACCTATTGTGAGAGCCTTCATCCCTGAGTTCCAGAGCATTCCAAACTCCATCATTGAAGAACAAGAGTGAGAAGGAGATTGCAACATGGTCATACTTGAAGAAGGATGCACGCTTCAACTCTAATAATGTTCACGGCGATCCTTCATCTCCTTCAGAGATTTTTCTAAATAGGGAGTGTTTTACTTTATATTTATTCTCTTTACTTTTGAAGTGGTAGTGAATTCAATGGGGCGGGGGGGGGGGGGGGGGGGGGGGGGTTGGAGACTAGGCCTTGCGAGGTTTAGAGGGAATTAATCGTGGTGTTTGTTGCGACTAAGTCTAGGTGTAGATCTAGGGGGAAGGCTAGAGGCCATAACCTGCGGAAGATAGGTTATAGCCAACCGGTCCTTGGGAGAAGGATCGGTGAAGAATAAAAAAGTGTTTTTATTATATCGCCTCAATTTCAAGCGCTATTGAAATTAATATTCTTGTAATTATCTTTTGAAATAAAATCAATTTTAATCTTCTTTGATTTTCTAAAATTTTATTTCGTTCAAGACTTTTTAAGAAAAACACTTTGGGACATTTTTGAGAAGTTCTAAATTTCTGGACGCAACTGCGGACGTTAACTACTTACTGTCGGTGGTAGTGATAGAACTCATTTTACGCTTTTTATTCAAAATTCAAAAAGCCCTTATTCACCCCCTATAAGGGAGCCTACAGATTCAACACTTGGTATCAGAGCAAGGTTATTCCAAAACGATATCACAATCGAAAATAATGGTGCATCATGATAATTCTTTTTATGAGGGTCAAGGGATTAATAGACCTCCTCTATTTACCGATACCGATTATAATTATTGGAAAACAAGAATGCGTTGTTTTTTGGCTACCTTAGATAATGATGTTTGGGGTATGGTAGAAGAATGCTGCTCTCTACCAACATTTGTTATTGGAGAAGTTACTATGGCGAAACCTATAGAAAAATGGGATGATAACGGTAAGTTGAGATGCAAGAATAATGCTAAAGGTATGAATTCTTTATTTTGTGCTTTGGATAGAATGGAGTTTAATAGAAATTGTGCTTGTGAAACTGCTTATAATATATGAAATTTATTAGAAATTACTCATGAAAGTACTTTGCATGTCAAGGGATCAAAGCTTTTCCAACTAGAATCCAAATACAAGAAATTCCGGATGGAGGCGAATGAAGACGTAGATTCAATGTACACAAGGTTCACCAAGATCGTCAATGACTCAAAAGTGCTTGGGAAGATGTTCTTCAACGACGACTTAGTGAGAAAAATTCATAGGTCTATCCTTCCAAAGTTCAATCCATCTTCTTGCAAGAGTATATACATAACTATGAAAAGGATCTCAACCCCTATTATATCGTGTGCCAAATGTCATATATTTGGACACACCTC
Organism: Dactylorhiza incarnata; assembly: GCA_033032865.1. Classification (NCBI taxonomy): domain Eukaryota; kingdom Viridiplantae; phylum Streptophyta; class Magnoliopsida; order Asparagales; family Orchidaceae; genus Dactylorhiza; species Dactylorhiza incarnata. The sequence goes on along the minus strand of JAWHQI010000287.1, from coordinate 817,546 downwards.
AGACTCTTGTAAGAAGAAGGGTTGTAGTGCTTTAAAATAATTCTGGGTGCATAAGGCTTCCACCTATTCTATGGGAGGGACCTCTTGGGTATCCAAATCTTTGCTCTCATCTCCTTCTTAGGTATGTTGGCAAGCTAAGGATAAAGAAGTCGTGTGGTATTTGGACTCAGGATGCTCCAAACTAGCAGGCAACAAAGCAAAGTTCCTTAGCCTTGAGATGAAGAAAGGAGGGATGGCGACATTCGGAGACAATGGAAAAGGAAGGATCATGGGCATCGGCACAGTGGGTAACGAATTGTTTTCATTTTCTAATGTTTTGTTTGTAGAAGGTTTGAAGCATAAATTAATTTCAATCAATCAATTATGTGATAAAGGTTTTATTGTATTATTTGAATCTTCTACAAACATTTGTAAAATCTTAAATTATAAAACAAATGAAGTCATACTTACTGCACCTAGGATGCATAATGTTTATATGATTGCCTTTAATGATATTTCAAATTCTTCTTTAAAATGCTTTATTTCTAAAAATGAAGAATTACAACTTTGGCATCGGCGCCTTGGTCACTCTAGCACCAAGCTTATCTTGAAATTATCAAAAGATAAATTAATTAAGGGATTACCTATGTGAAAGTGCACAGTTAACCTTACTAGAATTCTCTAGAGGGGGGGGGGGGGTGAATAGAGATATAAAAATATTTTGTGCAAAGTTAATAAATATATATATATATATATATATATATATATATATATATATATATATGTGTGTGTGTGTGTGTGTAATATTCACAGATTTAAGCTTCCCACACACCAACAAGAATTAAGCAAATAAATAAAGAAATAGCAAAAAGAAAATCACAGCACAACACAAAGAAATATAGTGGTTCCCCAAACTTTGGGTAGTCCACTCTTCTACCCCCTTGGTAGGAATTCACTATCTTGCACTGAGTCTTTTGATAAGGAGACTCTTAGAACCAGCCTGAGTCTTTTGATAAGGAGACTCTTAGAACCACCACAACTGAATTTTTTGAAGAGAGATTCTAAAAACTCTTTTATACAATTTGAAAATGAAATAAGGATAAGAAGAAGAAGTAGAAGAAAAACAATTGAAGCAAGAAAGAATATTCTTCCTAGCAAGAAGATTAGAAGCACAAGTATAGTGAATTTGAAATCTCTCTTCTATAGTGAGAAGGAGATTGTAGGCCTTTTTCCCTTTCAGTGAGAGCTTTCAGAAATGGCAGCAGTATGGCTTAAGAAGGAGAAGAAGAAGGCTTTTTCTTTACCGCAGCACTCTTTCACTTTTCTCTGCTTTCTCACTTTTCACTTGGGAGCTTTTCCTCTTTTTCAAATGGATGGAGTGGATCACTACTCTTTTTCTTTGCCGACCTCCTTCTGTATTTATAGCTCTGTTTATTTAAAAAGCTATAGGAGGATAATCAATTAGTAGTCAGGGAAATAGTAAGAAAGAAAAGTTTCCATAAACATTATTTCTGTAGAAGGAAAGAGATCATTTTTCAAATAATGATCATAATAATCTTAATCAAATTAGCCAAGAATCATTTAGAACGAAAGATTGATTCAGAACGGCTAGAAAAGAATAATATAATTCCATAAAATTCAGATATACAGAAAGATGAAAAGAGATCTGGCATGTTTTTGAATCTGTCACAGAAATCGATGTGCGTCGATTACTATTCGACGTAAGCGTCAATTTCAGCCTGGCTAGACGTCGAGAAGAAAATATGGAAGGAGCATCGACTGAGGTGCGTCGAGATTACTGGGTGCGTCGACTAGAAATCAGAGTTACGTCGACTTTGGTTACATCGAATTCTGTTTAGAATTACTTCGACTCAGTATGAGAGATACGTCGACTACACTTCGACGTTGCGTCGATTACTATTCGATGCATATTTACTTAAACTAATTTTCCACTCTGAGAATACATATTCTACTCATTTCTAGGGGTTAAGATAAATCATTTCCCCAACAATCTTCCTCTATTTGTCTTAACACTATTCAGAGAGAAATTTTTCCAGCTTGTAATCAACACATCAAAGCATATTTATAGAGAAGAGATATATTAGGTAATCAGAAGATAATGGAAAAAGAAATCATATAACAGACTTTTTGTACAGATCAAGCAGTACTTAAGTATTAAAAATAGAGCTTTGCTCAAAATTGTTCAACATATCATTCAGGAGGAGTAGGAGGAGTTTTTCTCTTCCTAGAGAATACTAAAGGGAGATCAGGTCTTTTTATAGAGGTGAGTTGTTCCTTCTCAGTAGCAAGATGTTCGTTCAGCTCCCCCTGAGTCAAAGCAGTCTGCTCCCCCTGAGATAGAACATCCTTTATACTTTCTTTTTCTGCTTCTTCAGCTTCTTTCTCAGCTCCAGCTTCAGCTATGACAGCATCTGGCTCCCCCTGAGCTTCAGCCTATTTTTCTTTTTCACTTTCAGCCAAACCTTCAGCCTCAGCTTCCTTTTCAACTTATTTCTCTACTCTACTTTCCTACCCTTGAAAGAGAACTACTTGTTGTTCAGCTTCTCTTGCTATAGAAAGTACATCTGTTAGCTGTTCTGTAGTATGTAGCTCAGGTACTATTTCATTCCCAATGGTCATAAGCAGAGCAAGACTATCAGATTTTGATGTTGGAGAGGATTTGTGTGAGTGAGATTTGTGACTGGAGAGCTGTTCTTCATCTAAGAAGTCCCCCTTCTTGACCTTCTTAGCCAAGGAGGTTAAGAATGATTTAGTAACCTTAGATGAAGACACAGAGGTTTTGAGTACTTGCACAGAGGCATTCACCCCATCCAACTGGGTTTGCATGTGCCTGATAGAGGAGTGAATTTGAAGGCAGTGTCCATCCAGCATTTATTGAAATCTTTGGGCTGCTGACTGGATACACTGAGTGATGAGAGTTTCAGTGTATGGAGATGATTCAGGGTGTGTTGGTGAAGGATATAAAGGTGGAGAAGTGATTGTTGATATATGAGGTATGTGAGATGATGTAGGTAGAGAGGATGTGACAGTAGGAGGAGGAAGAGGTGGTGATTGAATTGGTGTATGTGAAGATGTAGTTAAGGTAGGAGGTGTGAGGGTAGTGGAGACTATTGCTGTGGATGATGTTGGTAGGGAAAAGATGTCTGTATGTTGAGGAGGAGGTGAAGATGGATGCACAGGAGAATTAGGAGGAGAGGGAGTCCTTTCAGGAATGGAACCAGGCTTGGGGATTTGCCTGGTCCATTTTGAGAAGAGGGCTATGGACATCCTTTTTCCAGGAGGAATGGGAATTCCTTTTGACCTACATAGGTCAGGGAAGGAGTGAAGGAGTACTTGACTCATGATCCTCATGTATGCATTCTCTTTGTGAGAATATTTGTGGCCTATCATCTTCAGTAAGCAGCTGCCCTAGTCTATCTTCTTTTTCAGCATAAGGGCCCCCATAATGTTCAATTGCTGCTTGGGCACTGCATCATGGGCAGAGATTTTGCATAGTAGTATTTTTCCTACTATGTCTGCCAAGAGCCTATATTCATCAGAGAAGTCTATTTTCTTCAGGTTGATTGGTCTATCTCTGGAGAATTTCATGGTGATTAATAAGTTTTTGATTTCCTCAGGAGTGAGTTCCATAAGTTCATTACCTGACAAGGGAATGATGATGGATATTCATTTAGCTATTCTTAGAAAATAATGTGCTTTCCCTTTGATTTGAACAAGGATAGTTTTGGTGTGTGCCTGATGGAAGATCAAAGATATCCCTAAGATGTTCTGCAGAGATTGAGACAGGTGTTTCATGGATTGTTCCTGTAATCTCTCCTTGTTCAGATATCTGAACATGATTCATTAACTCAGTGAGTTCTATTTCCAGGAGTTTGCATCTTGTTGAAATGAGTTTGTTTACACCGGCTTCATTGAAAAGAGCTATGATGCTCTTGTAGTTTTCGGCGGTGGCTTGGAAGGAGTTAAGATCAATGTCAAAACCAGAGTTGATCTTGGGAGCCATTTTGGTCAGTGAGAGAGAGAGGAAGTTATGGATGGACTGAGAAGTGAGAAGGATGAGAGATGCAGAGAGTGTGCAGGTTTCTAACTGAAGAGTTTATTTAAGTCAGGTGAAACGTCGAGATGAGACACAACTCGAGGTTTATTCGGTACAACAGTAGATGTGATCAAAAATATTTTAGTATTGCCGCTCTTTTTCATGAAGTTGACGTTGCGTCGAGTGGAAGTCGATGTATGCGTCGGTACAATCTGAATTGAGATGTTAGGGTTTCCTATCGACGATGCGTCGATTTAGAAATCGACGTGACCTTTATTTTGTCTTGAAAATTCAAAGTTTTTCTTGAGAGATTATTTCTTCCTAATCCTAAGGTTTTCTAAGTCAGCCTTGGACTAATTTTATAGACAATTGGATTGATTATGCCAACATTGATTGGCAATGTGGCCAGTTTTATTACAGATATAACACCTGATTGTCTTTAGATTACGGGAATTTGAGTTTAGAGAGGGATAGAGGTGTTGATTAGGATAAAAGTTATTATTAGGATAGAAATTTTGATTAGGATAAAAGTTTTGATTAGGATAGAGATTTTGATCAGGATGAATGGGTCCTGAATGGAGTTTAAGATAGAAAATTTTTGATGGATAGATATGTCCTGTATTTAAGTCGTTCTGAGGTTTTATGCGTCGATACCTAAGCGACGTATGTTGAGAGTTGCGTCGATATGTATTCGGCGCTTTCTCTAAATTGCGTCGATCTGGAATCGATGCATGGAAGTAGTTGCGTCGATTGTAAGTCAACATAATTTTATTCATGCGTTGATTTGAGGTCCAAGCATTTGAGAGATAGCGTCGAGTAGAATTCGACGTACTATCATTCATATGTCGATATGAAGTCGACGCAATTGTGTCTTCACAGATTTTATTCTTCACTTTTTCTTGTTGGAGATTTATTTCTTTATGAATTGTTTCTTTTGGCCTGGTAGCCTTCTTAGAAGGAGTTTGAGAGTCTTCATCTGAATAGTATGATGTTTCATCAAAATGGTCTATCTCCTTGGAGGTGAAGTCTTCTTCTTTATTCTGTGAGTCTTCTTCTAAGTTTGTTGATTTTATGGGTTTAGTAAATTTAAGAGGGCTCATTCAAGCAGGTTTGGTAGATGGTATTGAACTGGTTGAAGGATCAGCCCCTAGCCCCAGATTCTTATTTCTGATTGTTTGTTTTTCAGTGATTTCTTTAAGTGTTTGGCTTCTGACTTTTATAGATTCTTTAAAAGTTTTTGCTTGAAAAACCTTATTTTTAAGGAGTTGATTTTCTATTTTAGCACTTTGTATTTCCTTTTCTATTTTATATTTCACACCTTAGTTCACAATTTTTTGAACATGTATCCTCTATTTTTCTCATGTTGATTTGTTCTTTTAGATCCTTAATTTCTTGTTTAGCTTTTAGTTGATCTAAGCAGAGTCCTTTAAAATCATTTTTGAAATCTTCACATAGAAAATCTATTTCATCAAAAATGCTTACCTCATCCTTATCCTCAGATTCCTCTATGAGAATAAGGCTATCTTCTTTTTCATCTTAAGAAGAGATGCTTCCTTCTGAACCTGTTTCACTCCATGATTCAGCAACACATTCTTTTTCTGAGCTTCCATGAGCCATTAAGAATAGGTCTTCTTTCTTAGACTCTTCATTGTCACTTTTAGATGAGGTGCTGTCTTCAGAGTCTGTTTCACTCCAAGCTTCTGCAATGAAGCCTCTTTCTTTCTTCTTCTCCTTCCTCTTGAGATCTTTCTTTTTCAGATCTTTCTTTTTCTCAGCATTTTCTGGACATTCTAGAGCAATATGTCCAGTTTTCCTGCAGGAATAACAAACAATTTCTTTAGTAAGAGTCTTATCATACCTTAGTTTTGACTCTCTTCTTCTAGACCCATCTATCCTGACCCATTTCATGAATCTTCTGGCCAGGAGACTGAATAATTCTTCTTCAGTAACAGGGGTTTCTTCTTCTGTTGCTTTTAATGCAATGTTTCTATCTTTTGAGGAGGTTGGAGTGTTTTCCCTTCTTTCCTTTTCTTCTCTGGTTTTCAGTAGTTGCTCATAGGATTTGAGTTTTCCTAAGAGGGCATCTGTTGAGATTTCCTTTTGTCCTCCAGTATCCCTTATTGCCCATATTCTTGAGTCCCATGAACTTGGGAGACTCATTAATAATTTGTCATTGATCTCTGTGAGAGAGATCTCTCTATCCAATCTCCTTAATTGATTGATGATCAGACTGAATCTGTCCTACATCTCATATATGCTTTCTTCATGCTTCTTTTGAAAGTTCTCATATTGGGAGATCAATAGAGCATTTCTATCTTTCCTTTCATCAGCACTTCCTTCTACTATCTTTATGAGAGCCTCCCAGATTTCTTTGGCTGATTCACAGTCAACAACCTTTTGAAAGATTTCATCTGAGAGGGTTGAGACAAGAATGTTCACAGCTTTTGCATCACTTGTTCCTGCCTTCTTCTCATCAACTGTCCACTCAGCCCTTGGGACAAGTGTTTGAGTCACTTTACCACTTGAGTCCTTTCTATAGGGCTTGGGAGGACCTGTCAAAATAACATTAAACAATTCTTCATCAAAAGAATTCATATAGATCCTAATTCTTGTTTTCCAAAGTGCAAACTTTTCAAGGTTGCAAATTGGTGGTCTGGTGGAAGCATAATCTTTGATTTGTGCCATAAAATTTTTTTCGAAATATATATATATGAGGTAGGATCTTTTTGATCAAGGAGTTACCCCTTTTTGATCAACCTCCCTCTGATACCAATTGAAAGTGCACATTTAACCTTACTAGAATTCTCTAGAGGGGGGGGGGGGGTGAATAGAGATTTAAAAATATTTTGTGCAAAGTTAATAAATATATATATATATGTAATATTCACAGATTTAAGCTTCCCACACACCAACAAGAATTAAGCAAATAAATAAAGAAATAGCAAAAAGAAAATCACAGCACAACACAAAGAAATATAGTGGTTCCCCAAACTTTGGGTAGTCCACTCTTCTACCCCCTTGGTAGGAATTCACTATCTTGCACTGAGTCTTTTGATAAGGAGACTCTTAGAACCAGCCTGAGTCTTTTGATAAGGAGACTCTTAGAACCACTACAACTGAATTTTTTGAAGAGAGATTCTAAAAACTCTTTTATACAATTTGAAAATGAAATATGGATAAGAAGAAGAAGTAGAAGAAAAACAATTGAAGCAAGAGAGAATCTTCTTCCAAGCAAGAAGATTAGAAGCACGAGTATAGTGAATTTGAAATCTCTCTTCTATAGTGAGAAGGAGATTGTAGGCCTTTTTCCCTTTCAGTGAGAGCTTTCAGAAATGGCAGCAGTATGGCTTTAGAAGGAGAAGAAGAAGGCTTTTTCTTTGCTGCAACACTCTTTCACTTTTCTCAGCTTTCTCACTTTTCACTTGGGAGCTTTTCCTCCTTTTCAAATGGATGGAGTGGATCACTACTCTTTTTCTTTGCCGACCTCCTTCTATATTTATAGCTCTGTTTATTCAAAAATATTGCTATAGGAGGATAATCAATTAGCAGTCAGAGAAATAGTAAGAAAGAAAAGTTTCCATAAACATTATTTCTGTAGAAGGAAAGAGATCATTTTTCAAATAATGACCATAATAATCTTAATCAAAATAGCCAATAATCATTTAGAAGGAAAGATTGATTCAGAACGGCTAGAAAAGAATAATATAATTCCATAAAATTCAGATCTACAGAAAGATGGAAAGAGATCTGGCGTGTTTTTGAATCTGTCATAGAAATCAACGTGCGTTGATTACTATTCGATGTAAGCGTCGATTTTAGCCTGGCTAGACGTCGAGTAGAAAATATGGAAGGAGCGTCGACTAAGGTGCGTCGACTTTACTGGGTGCGTCGACTAGAAATCAGAGTTACGTCGACTTTGGTTACGTCGAATTCTGTTTAGAATTACTTCGACTCAGTATGAGAGATACGTCGACTACATTTCGACGTTGCGTCGATTACTATTCGACGCATATTTACTTAAACTAATTTTCCACTCTGAGAATACATATTCTACTCATTTCTAGGGGTTAAGATAAATCATTTCCCCAACACTATGCTTAATGGAAATTTATCTTCTCTTTGCACGCCTTGCCAAAAAGGAAAATTTTAAAAAAATTCTTTTAAATGCAAGAAGGTAATTTTTACTTCTAGACCACTTCAATTAATTCACATGGATTTATTTGGACCGATTAGCACTTCTAGTCTAGGAGGTAGAAAATAAACTATTGTATTAATTGATGATTATTCTAGATTTTGTTGGACTATATTTCTATCTTCCAAATCCGATGCATTTCTTGAATTTACTAAACTATGCATTCGTATTCCAAACAAACTTGATTTAAAAATTAAATGCATATGATCTGTTCATGGAGGAGAATTTGAAAATGATAAGTTTTCTTCTTTTTGTAATGATCTAGGAATTAAGCATGAATTTTCTGCTCCACGCACCCCACAATAAAATGGTGTAGTGGAGAGGAAAAATAGAACCCTTCAAGAACTAGCACGCACTATGCTTTCCGAATATGGGCTGCCCAAATCATTTTGGGTAGAAGTTGTTAATACTACATGTTATGTTATTAATCGTGTCATGCTTCGCCCAATCATAAAATTAACACCTTATGAGTTATATTTTAAAAAGAAACCTAATGTATCTTATTTTCATCTTTTTGGTTGCAAATGTTTTATTTTAAACACTAGAGATGCATTAGGAAAATTTGATGAAAAATGTGATGAGGGAATTTTTATTGGCTACTCTTCAACTAGTATGGCTTATAGAATATAAAACAAAATAACTAAAATAGTTGAAGAGTCTATTCATGTAAGATTTGATGAGTTTTTTCCTTGTGTAGATGTTAATCCTATAGGAAACAAAGAGGAACCCCTTTCCCATTTGGAGCATGATGACGATGAATCGCATGTAGAAAAATAAGAAGAAAAAGTGGAGAAGGAAGAAGAAAAAGAAGAATATGTTCATCCAAGTGTGCTATAGTTTTCAAAGGACCGTCCAAGGGAGCTTGTCATTGGAGAACAATAAAAGGAGTAACTACTCGTTCTACTTTACATAAGTCATTTTCAAACATTTGTTTTGTATCTGAAATAGAACCAAAAAAATATTGCAATTGCTTTAAATGTTGAATTTTGGCTTTTAGCCTTGAATGAAGAACTAAATCAATTTGAACGTAATAAGGTTTGGAAACTTATAGAGAGGCATCTAATCATCCATTTATAAGTGTTAAATGGATTTTTAAAAATAAATTATGAAAGTGAGGTTAGAACTTAAAGTTACTCTAGAGGGGGGGGGGGTGAATAGAGTATTAAAAAGTTTTCACTTATTTTTGTAGCAGAATTAAAATAGTGATACTTATATGTGTATTGAGTGAGTTATAAAATAAATAAAATAAATCACAGCACACAGCACAACACACAGAATATCACAACACAGAGGACACAAGGATTTTATAGTAGTTCCCCAATAAACCTGGGTACGTCTACTCTTCTACCACACTTGGTAGGATTCCACTACAGGTTTTCGTTCAGGTGCCCTGCCACCAAGGGGGTTTTGATCAGGTGTCCACACACCAAGTGAGCTTTTGATTAGGTGATCTAACCAAACTATAGGTTTTTGTTCAGGTATCCTGCCACCAATGGGTGTAACTTTTGAAGGGAGTTATAACCCTTTATATAGTTGAAAGAAAACAAAATATATTGTTCTTCTCTTTCAGAGAAGACTCTAGTGGATCCTTGATGATGTTGAAGAGCTCCCCCTGATTTGTTTAGTGTTTGATGATCAGGTGAGGAAGCTTCTTCTCTAGAATTTAGTAACTCCTTTCTCCTTCTTCTACAGTTGAGATCCTGAGCAAATGATCTTGATTAAGTGTCTCAGGATGAAGATGATCTGCAGAGAAGAGTTAGCAAGCAAGATAGATAAAAAATATGTTGTTCTCTGTCTCTATCTTCTTTGTGCTTTCTTTGTCTATTGTAATCTGGAGAGCTTCTCTCTTATCTTCTTATTCTTGACGAGAATGGAAAGTCTCTTTTATTAACTGGACTCCTCGAGAAGATAAACTGCCATCCTTAATTTAAGCTGTTCTACAATGGCTATATCATTAATTGTTCTACAACGGCTATATCATTAATGTGAGGTAGTGATAATTCATACCAAAGAAGGGCAGCAATATATAAATAGAAACTATTCAAAATATTACTTTATCAGATCTGATAACATATAGAATTTTAGTCGAGCTGAGAAATGAGATTTTATAAAGCAGATAATATTTCGTCGATCTCAGCTTGAAGTACGTCAGGCTGAGCTCGACGTTTGTCGATCTGATCATTGATTAACTGCAGAATAAACTTTCGTCGAGCGCTGCTTGGTTTTCGTCGAACGCAGCTTCAGAGATATTTCGTCAAGCGTTGCTAGGTTTTCGTCGATCGCAACTTCAGAGATAATTCGTCGAGAGCTGCTAGCTTTTCGTCGATAGCAGCTTTAGAGATATTTCGTCGAGCGCTGCTAGATTTTCGTCGATCGCAGCTTCAGAGATATTTCATCGATCACAGTTTAACTTATATTATTTTCTCAGTCTTCTGTATTAATGGGATTTGATTTAAGTTATAGAAGATGTGTTATGATAGAAACTTTAGACCATAAAGATGGATCCTGACTCAAATCAAAACTAGGGTTCCAACAAATTAGATGGTGACTCTAGAGTTACAAGGAATAAAGCTAGACTAGTTACACGAGGATATTCTCAAATCCAAGGGGTAGATTTTGATGAAACTTTTGCACCCGTTGCTCGCCTAGAATCAATTAGAATTTTTCTTGCATTTGCGAGTTTTACAAAGTTTAAATTATTTCAAATGGATGTTAAAAGTGCATTTTTAAATAGGATAATAAAAGAAGAAGTATATGTTAAACAACCCCCCAGTTTTATTAATGAAAAATTTCCTAATCATGTATATAAATTGGAAAAGGCGCTTTATGGTTTGAAATAAGTGCCACATGCTTGGTATGAAAGATTAACATCATTTTTGTTGAAGCACGTATACACGATGGGAAGTGTGGATATCACACTCTTCATTAAGCATGTTAATAATGATTTGATTATATTGTAAATTTATGTAGATGATATTATCTTTGGAGCCACAAATGAAGAGTTTTGTGATGAAGTAGTTTTAGTGATGAAAAATGAATTTGAAATGAGCTTGGTATGAGAACTCACATATTTTCTAGGATTTCAAATCACACAAAGACATGATGGTATTTTTATTTGTAAATCTAAATATGTTCATGATATTCTCAAAAGATTTAGATTTGAAAATATAAAGCAAGCCAATACTCCAATGAGTGCATCACTAAAGTTAGGAAAAGATGAAGCCAGTATTTTTATTTATCAAACATTATATAGAGGAATGATTGGATCATTATTATATTTGAGTGCATCTAGACCCAATATCATGTTTGTCGTTTGTTTATGTGCTAGATTTCAAGCTAACCCCAAAGAATCACATTTAAAAGCGGTTAAATGTATTTTTAGATATTTACTCAGTACATCTAGATTAGGCTTATGGTATCCTCATAATGATTCCTTTATTTTACATGTTTTTCAGATTCATACTATGCGGGATGTTCATTAGATCGTAAGAGCACCAGTGGCATGTGTCATTTCTTAGGCCCCTCACTTGTTTCATGGTCAAGTAGGAAACAAAATTCTGTTGCCCTCTCCCCCACCGAGGCCGAATATATCGCACTAAGTAGTTATTGTACACAAGCTTTACGGATAACTCAAACTTTAGAAGACTTTAGAGTTCATCTAAATAACATTGAATCAAAAAGTGATGACAATTGGGCTATTGATCTTACAAACAATCATGTACATCACTCTAGATCTAGTCATATAGATGTCCGACATCATTTTATTAGGGATCATATTAAAAAGAAACATATAAGAATCAATTTTATCCGAATTGAATATCAACTTGCGGATATCATTACCAAACCTCTCCCCGATGCTAGATTCAATAGACTTAGATTATAATTTGGAGTGTTAGATATTCTGGCTTAAAATGAATAATCCATAATTTTACTCTCATTTTTGGATTTCCTTGCTTTATCCTATAGCCCACATAATGACAAAATATATTCAAGCGAAAAATCTCAAAACAATATGAGTTTTACATGAAAAATCAAAGTTCTGTTACTATCGTCTGGCGGTAGTTATTATTGCTAGTGTTAGCCTGATTCTTAATATATCTGATCCCTCTCTGATTTTTACCTTTCTGAAAAATTTATTATACTGTAATTTCACTGGTTTCAGAAAGTTTCATCTATTTTAATTTTGATATTGTCCTTAAAATTAAAATCAAAGATAAAACTTCAAAAGCATTCCAACAATACAAAATATGCTTTTATCTTTTATTACATTTTGTTTATTTGTTTCTATTTTATTTCTAAGAATTTAAAACAAAAAAATTACTTAATACTTCAGTGCTTAAAATCAAGGATGATTATATTTATTACTTAAAGATGATTTACAATGTTCAATTTTAATTTCAAATTTCTTTATAACATTGTTCTTGAATATATCATTCCTTGAGTATTATCTTACAAGGTGCAATGAATTTGGTTGTAGAATACATGTGTAGAATTTTTTTTGCATGCCTCTAAGTATGAGTGAAGTTTTATATTTGATAATGATTATCTCACGCACCTTTTGGATAATTTACATGTGTTTTTAATCCTATTCTTGCATGATTGTGTAGTGTAAGAACTTATCATATTGAATTGCATAAATAGATTACCTGCACAACATTGAAATCTTTCTTGAAATTATTTATTTTCATGCACTTGTGATTAGAGAAAAGTGGTACATAAACTAAAATTTCTAAGTTTGCAAAAACAAGTGAATTTGGAGTCCTTGGTCACAATATTTAAAAAAACAATCAAAATCACATACAAATATATGACAAGCAAAACTTCACCAAGCACTACTCACCCTCCTGATAATTCTTAATGAGCATTGTCAGGTTGAGCATCTTGGAAAGAATTGTAAAGTGTCTGTGCAAATAAAAATTTCACCACTTCTCTTTTTTTTAAAAAAAAAATTGTTCATTGAAATTTGTGGAAGTAAAAATTTTTATGTTTATTTAAATATTATACTTACATCACATACATTCATGTAGTTTGATTCATATACTTGTATACTTTATTAAAACACCATTTTGAACACATTATTATCTATTGTAACACTTCCACTCATGAGAATTGGACTCTAAAGCTTACTTACATTATTCTCTACAATCTCAAGTAAAAGCACTAAATTGCAAAGCATGATCTTTACAATATTTATGTTTACTTGAAATGCAAATTAATTTACATTGTAAAACATATCTTTTCTTGATATTTGTAATCTTGCTTGCTTGCATCTTTTGTACAAAAATTCATACATCTACTTTTAAACTTCAAATTTGATATATTACCTTCTTTATAAAAATAAAGATGTTCAAAATAACTTTCGTTGTGTCTACTATTTCTAAAAATTGATATTATCTAAAATCTCTACATAGTGCACATTAGTTCATATTTCATCTACTCTTACCCACCTCATTTTGATAATACCAAAAGGGGGAGAATAAAATGAAGAAATCTAAGAAATTGATAAGTAGTTTTTATATAACCTTTTTTGTATAAATTTTGGTAATTATTTAATATGAACTTTTCTTTTTCATGTCAATTTTAGCTTATAACTAGTTCTTTTATGAAAATTATTTCTAATTTAGCTTATTTGTATTTTTGTAGAATTTTGGGACAAATTTAGGATATTTTGCATTACACGCCCTAGGTCACGCCCTTGACCAAGGGTGTGTAATCATAAGATCGTCCAGAATTGATGCCGCACAATTTGAGCTCGTCCACAGCAAGTCACGTCGGTGACCCAATGGTCAAGCCTATGACCAAGGGCATGTAAACTTAAAGTGATGCTCCCGGTGATGCTGTCGAGATGTGGAAATGCAGTCGAGAAGTCAACTCAAGTCACGTCCATCACCCAAATGTCACGGCCGTGACTATCCCGCATTATCCCTGCTCGCCTCCGCGCCGCAGTCAAGCCCACGCTGCATGTAATGAAGCTATCATAGGTCACGCCCGTGACCCAAATATCACGGTCGTGACTTGTCCCTTTTCGCCGCGCTGCCACGCAAGACCCACGCCGCTGTCAGAACTGAGTTGAACACTGGTTACACGCCCTTGTTCACGCCTGTGACCGAGGGCGTGTAACTTGAAAAAAATTTATACAAATTTGGAGGGTCTCCTTGAGTCTAGGGTTCAGAAATTTGGAGAGGGGGAGGTGATGCTAGAGCTGTTAGTGACCTTTTTCATGATTTTGTCCATGTCTTTCCATTTCATGTTTTCTCTCATTTCATGCCAAGTATTGTTATAATTTTCTTTCTTGTAATATCCTAGTTTAAGCTTGTATTTTTTTCATTTCTTGTGTTGTAACCTTTCTTTAAGGCTTGTAATAGTTTTTATTTCAATAAAAATTAGGTTTGCTCTCTTTCTTTCTCTCTTTGTACTTTAGTTAGTTTCTCCTTAATGCACTCTTATTTTTCTCTCTTTTCCCCTCCACTATGATTAAATAATTCTCATTAGTGCTTGGTCAAAATGATCCGAGGATGAGATAATCAAGTTATGATTTTCTAAAGCTCTCTTTTTTCATTTTTTAAACACTTGATTTACTCTTGATTTTTAATTAGCGGAACCATATTTTCAATATATGGTTCTCGTTTTAGTTTTCATACTTAGCTAGCTGAGAGGCTCAAAGTATGAATGGATAATTCAAGAGTAAAGAGAGTTGCACGCACCCCTCGAGAGAGGATGACGTAAATCTCTTGGATTGGAGTCAAATCTAATAAATGGGTTAACAACGTAAAGCAAGTTTTAGATAATCGATTATAGAACGAGAGTTCGGTTGATTTTTCCTAAACTTAGTTAGGCATTTCCCTCGAGAGAGGCATGTTCGAGCTTCGGGAACCTCCACGGTCAACTAGTTTACTTAAATAGAATTAGAATTATTTTTTCCTTCTCTTTATTATTCTCACTCCAAGGTGACTTTAGATTGAGCACTAAGCCTTTTTGCCATCGTTTAAAACCTTCTTTAGTTTACAAATTATCTCTTTTAGATAAGTAAAACAAACCTAAAAAAATCATTAGATAAGATAATAGTGATCTCCTCGAAGTAGAAGTAATCAACGTGCCCCGAGGAATATGACCTTGGTATTTTCAAAATATCCTATACTATAGACGATAAGGTACACTTGCCTTAAACCGATATGGTTTGGAAAACATCATCAATCTCTTCGCTTTTCTTAAATCCAAATCCCTAAGTAAGAAGTAGATTTTTGCGTATCAAGTCTTTGGCGTCGTTGTCGGGGAGTATTGTGTAAATATTTTGAAAATATAATAGCTATTAATTTTATCATGTTTCTTTTTATTTTATTTTACTTTCTCTAGTTTCAAAAATCTTAAAGGTGTAATCTAAATCTTGGAAAGGGACGTTTGGGTTATCATCCCATCACACCACCTAGTACCGGTGAGAACCCCTTACTGGTGTACCTCGGGAAGTCCAAGACTAACTTAATCCACCTAAAAGAAAATTATATATATATTAATCAAGTTTTCCTCTTTCTTTATTTTTAGGTTTATCATTCTCTCTTTTCTCTTTTCTTTCTCTTTCTTCTTTCACCTTTTACTTTATAGTGTATGCCACGAGGTAGCACTTCGAATATTCCTTTTGATCCAGAGATTGAGCGAATCCTTTCGTGGCACCGCCATTCTCGTGATCAAGAACTATAATTATTATTCGAAGAGTCGATCAGGGACACTAACACAACAAATATGGATCATACTCTTTATCTTCCTAATCCTAATTCGCCCAATCCTACTGAGGTCGCGCAACGTACCATGTCCTATTATGCACGGTAGAATCTGAAAGGCTCACAGTCAAGTATTGTTGGCGAACAATAACTTTGAGATCAAGTCCAGCATCATACAAATGGTGCAGCAATCAGTGACCTTCGATGGCCAGCCACACGAAGATCCAAATTGTCTTATTTCTTATTTTCTCAAAATCTGCGACACATTTAAAATCCATGGAGTCACCGATGATGCCATTCGATTATATCTTTTTAATTTTTCTGTGTTCTAAGGCCAAGCAGTGGTTGGGCTCACTTCCTAGGGAGTCCATCACTACATGGGCGGATATGGCGGAAAAATTTCTCACTAAAAATTTCTCACCTACAAAGACCGCCAAAATACAAACCGATATTGCGTCATTTTTGCAAATCGACTCGGAGACTCTCTATGATACATGGGAGCGCTTCAAGGAGCTTTTGCGTAAATGCCCTCACCATGCACTACCCGCTTGACAACAAGTGCAAACCTTTTATAATGGCTTGAATTTCCAAACTAAGCAAATTAGTGATGCGGCCACCGGGGTTACATTAAATAGGAAAACCCCGAAGCCCGCTCGAGAGCTTTCTGAGGAAATGGCCATGAATGCTTATCAATGGAATTTTCCCCATTTGCGGCCTATTAAGCCAACCGGTATTTTTGAAATAGATGCTACTTCTACTTTAGCTTTACAAGTTGAGCTCTTAACAAAGCAAGTGGCGGAGATGTCTGCTTCCTCCGCCACTCCTCCTTGGGCTAATAATATTTTAATCGAAGAGCAGGTTAACTACATGGGAAATACGCCTCGGCCTTGCTATAACATGAACTCCCCTCCGTACAACAACACATACAATGCGGGTTATAGGAACCATCCGAATTTCTCGTGGAGCAACCAAGGAAATGCTCAGCGTCCTTTGAATATGAATTAACCTCCTAATCAACTTCTTAACTTAACTCCCCCTCTAAACTTTAATCCACCCAGTTTTCCACCGCAACAGCAAAAGCCCTCTCCGCTTGAAGAGGACTTTGCAAAATATGTTGCTACAAATAAAATGAACATCCGGAACCTCACCGGATCAATAAAAAATTTAGAGAATCAAGTGGGGCAGTGATGAGTCCTGATCATATACACATTTATGGACTCATCCGGGCCATTATTCAGTAAATTCACCGCACTTTAGCCTTGTTATAGCTTATATTTGATAATCCAGGCTAGGTGCACTTTTGGGCCCACTTTGGTGTGTTTTCGTGTGTATTATCTTTAGTAGTATTCATATGTTGTTAAGTGCCACTTTCAGTGGCTAGATCTGCGTTTGTGCTGGAATAGGAGGCGTGCAAGTGTTTCCGGTGCAATTCTGCACAGGAACACTGCGCACGATCACTTGTTCTAGTGCGCACGACCACCGGTCGTGCGCCACTAATCGTGCGCACTTAACCCTTTTTCACGAGTTCTGTCTGGTGCAGTGCGCACGACCATCGACTCCAGTACGCACGACCATCGGTCGTGCGCCACTGCTCGTGCGCATTGACCATTAAATTTCTGAGTTCTGTTTGCTGCATTGCGCATGACCATCGTCTCCAGTGCGCACGACCACCGGTCGTGCGCCACTGGTCGTGCGAACATTGTATTTTATAATTTCGTCTCTTGCAGGTTCTGTCCAGGCAGTGCGCACGATCGCAGAATTCCAGTGCGCACGACCACTGGTCGTGCGCCAATGATCGTGCGCAGTATTCAATCCAGCGCCTATTTAAACACCTGTTGCGATTTTAGGGCGGATCGATCTTCCGGGAGCGAGGTTCCTGTTCCGCACGCCGCCGACCACCGCCCTGGAACGCCCCTACTTCATCTTCCACGCAAGGGGAAGCCTCCTCCATCCATTCCAAGCCTTCCTCCATCGTCCGTGAGTGTTCTCCATCGTCCGCAAGCCTCCAAGCACCCATTTTCGCTTTCCGCCCGGTGAGAAGAAGAAGAGACCTTGAGTCGAAGACGACGGAGCACGTAGGGAGATAGTGACAGCTCTCTACGCCGGAAGCATTGCCCGTCCGAGTCCGGAGGTAGCCCGACAACCTACCATTCCGGCCGTGAACGGCCGCTAGTCTTCACCGCCGGTTATTTCTTCCTTCTTTCCCTTCATTGCACTCTTTGAACCATGTACTAGATGAATATTGTAATATTTATTTTGATGGAAATGAATATTTCTTTGTTTTTCTCCATGGTTTGCTCATGATTCATTCCGTTCTCACTCACTCACTCGCACACGCACGCAAGGTGTTTGCTCCGTGTTAGCAAGAGCTAACGACGGTTGTGAAGAGGTGTTTGCGACCCTCACCCTTTCGCACTTGAGTTCACTTCATCCGCCTCACGAAGCACGGCATCGCAGCCGTTGCATCCACCTTACTTTGCGAAGCGGTGTTCTCGACCCGCATCTCTGTTGTTGTTGTTAAAATTAGGAAAACCAACCAAAAACCCCTCTTTGTGTTTGTGAAACGCTTGTGTAACAATAATCACTGCGCGATTCGTTCACCCATCCTGCATTCCTCAAGAGACCGACATCCGGGGAATTTATTCTCCACAATTATTACTTGACAGCGACCGGTGCACTTGCCGACGCGCATCAAGTTTTTGGCGCCGTTGCCGGGGAATGCAGACGTGATGAATTCGTCTGCGTGAGGATTTGTTGCATGAGAATTTTCTTTTCTCTCACTTCTCTTGTTCACCCCTGGTGTCTCCGTTTCTTTTCGATCCGCACTTCTGATTACTTTCGCCTTTCCCATCGTTTGCTAATCGTTTTGTTTGCAAGTATTTGCGACATGAGCTCAATTCAGGAATGCATCTACCAGGAAAGCTTAAAAGATTTAAGAGATCAAGCAGAAAGAAACAATCATGACCTCGGGATCTCCTCCGACGTCATTGAGTACATGTCTGGGAATTGCAAGTTCAGCGGGGATGAGCACGAAGACGCAGTACAACACATGCAGGACTTCTTAGCAATCTATTATACATGTATATTTAGTGGAGTTGAAAGTGACCTGCAAAAGATTCTGGCATTTTCATTCTCCTTGCGTGAAAAAGCCAAAAGATGGTATTGGGATATCCGAAAAAGAGAGGTGCTCACTTGGAAACAACTCGAAGGGAGATTTTTGCAAGAGTTTCAACATCGCACCCAAGCTTTGAATAAGTACAGGGAACTCGTAACCTTTGGATAGGGGAAGGAGGAGACGTTAATCGATGCTTGGGAGCGTTTCCAGTCCCTGTATAGGGGATGCTACCGTGAAGATCTTTCGGAAGCTTTCTTGATTCAGATTTTCTACTTTGGAGTGCTGGATAATTTCCGTCTTCTATTTGATATGGCAGCTGGAGGGGCCCTGTTTAATAAATCAGGAAAGGACGCGTGGGACGTAGTCGTGAATATTGTTCACACCAGTCAGCACTGGAGTCATGTTATTCGCCCCCCATTTACTGCTGCAGTTAATGCCGTGACATTCAAAGGAGTAGCGGACTTTTTGCCGCCAGAGCAATCAGAACAGTTAGCGACTTTGGTGGTCGGGGTATTGAACAAAATGAATGACCAATCAGTCGCAATCCAACAGCTTCGCTCTACCATTGGGACGCTGTCCGATGCTGTTTCTGAGCTTGCAAGTCAGCCTCCTGATTCAGTGAACACCATGCGATTGAGAAGTGGGAGAAGTGTAGACAATTCTCCTCGACAGGAACCTCCTATGTGTTCGACTGACAGGCATAATGAAGAAACCCCCGAGAAGCTGGCTCAAAGTCATATTGAGCCACATCCTGTGAGCGAGGCACAACCCTCGAAAAGTGCTGTTCACCCCCCATTCCCTCACAGACTGCGAAACGAGAAAACTGAGCAGCAATTCCGCAGATTTTTGGAAATAATGAAAGGAGTGCAGGTGAGCATACCGTTGATCGAAGCTATTTCTCAAATGCCGGGCTACTCCAAGTTTTTGAAAGATTTGATCTCAAAGCGGAAGCAGTTGGAGGATCTCAAAACCATCGACCTCACTGAGGAGTGCTCTGCCATCATTTCCAATTTACCCACTAAGTGCAAGGACCCGGGCAGCTTTACGATTCCTTGCAGGATCGGTCATCACCGTTTCAGCCAGGCACTCTGTGATTTGGGGGCATCAATCAACTTGATGCCGCTCTCTATCTTTCGTGAACTCGGTGCTGGGATCTTGAAGCCAACACAAGTAATGCTGCAGCTTGCTGATCGGTCGATCAAGAAGCCGTCGGGAATCGTCGAGGACCTCACAATAGTTGTAAACGGTCTCGCTTTTCCAGCTGATTTTATCATTCTCGACATGAAGGTCGATACAAATGTTCCCATTATTTTGGGGCGGCCCTTTCTCGCTACTGCTCGTGCTATTATTAATGTGGAGCAGGGGGAGCTCACACTAAGACTAGGGGAGGATGCTATATCTTTCAACGTCCACAACCCGTCGCAACTTTTTGAAATTACAGAGTATGAACCAGCAGAAGCGCTTGAAGAATTCGATGGTCAGAACGGTGTGGAGTTGGATGACCGCGTGATGTATCGGCATCACGAAGACGAGGAAGAAGAGGGTGCACACTCAAATCACCCTGATTTGTCACATTCAAGTGGAGAGCTCTCCAACGATTCGGCTAGCCCAAACCCATGTCCGGCTCTCAAACAACTTCCGGACTCTCTAAAGTACGTGTTTCTTGGAGAAAAAAACACACATCCGGTGATTATTTCTGCAGCCCTGTCCGCCGCTAATGAAACTGCATTATTGGGTGTGCTGAGAAGGTACCACAAGGTCTTCGGACGTTCTCTTGCTGACATTAAGGGAATCAACCCCACGGTCTGCATGCATAAGATCCTCCTTGAAGATCAGTACAAACCGACAGCACAGCCCCAAAGGCGGCTGAACCCGAGAATGCAAGAGGTAGTAAAGGCTGAAGTGATAAAGCTGTTGGACGCTGACATCATTTACCCAATCAGCGATAGCAAATGGGTCAGTCCAGTTCAGGTGGTACCGAAGAAGGGAGGGATTACTGTCGTTGCCAATGAAAAGAACGAGCTGCTACCGACCCGAATGATCACCGGGTGGAGAGTCTGCATCGACTATCGCAAGCTGAACGACGCGACGCGCAAGGACCACTTTCCGCTCCCCTTTATTGATCAGATGCTAGAAAGGTTAGCGGGGCAGGATTACTACTGCTTTTTGGATGGATACTCAGGGTACAATCAGATTCTAATTGACCCATCTGATCAAGACAAGACGACATTCACATGTCCCTTTGGTACATTTGCGTTCAAAAGAATGCCATTCAGACTGTGTAATGCCCCCGCAACCTTCCAACGTTGTATGCTCGCCATCTTTGCTGACATGGTAGGGGACTTCCTCGAAGTTTTCATGGATGATTTTACTCTATTTGGCAGTAGCTTCGACATTTGCCTGGCGAATTTGGCCAAGACCTTGAAGCGGTGTGAAGACACCAATCTTGTCTTGAACTGGGAGAAATGCCACTTTATGGTTCGCGAAGGAATTGTGTTGGGACATAAAGTTTCCCGCAAAGGGCTCGAAGTGGATCAAGCAAAGGTAAGTGTCATCAGAAAACTCCCTCCACCCATGTCAGTGAAAGGTATTCGAAGTTTTCTTGGTCATGTGGGCTTCTATCGAAGGTTCATCAAGGACTTTTCCTCCATTTCAAAGCCGTTATCTCGCCTGCTGGTTAAGGATGTTCCCTTCCACTTCAACGAAGCATGCATGCAAGCCTTCGAAACTTTACGGGGACAACTCATCTCTGCCCCAATTTTGGTGGCACCCGACTGGACTCTACCTTTTATCATCATGTGCGACGCAAGTGATGTGGCCGTAGGTGCTGTGCTCGGTCAAAAGAAAGATAAGACTTTTCACACTATTGCGTATGCCAGTCGAACTCTCAACAGTGCACAAGCAAATTATACCACTACAGAGAAAGAAATGCTAGCCGTGGTCTTCGCCTGTGAAAAGTTTCACTCATATTTGGTTCTTTCCGAAGTGATCGTGTACACGGACCATGCCGCTCTCAGGTATCTTTTCAGTAAGAAAGAATCCAAATCGCGTCTAATTCGTTGGATTTTACTTTTGCAGGAATACAATCTGGAAATCAAAGACAAGAAGGGGGTGGAGAATGTGATTGCTGATCATCTCTCGCGTTTGGAGTACGACACTCCCAACAACGTTGCGGAGGAAACGGACGACTATTTCCCGGATGAGAAGTTATTCACAATTACTACGTCTTGTCCAACCGCACCTTGGTACGCAGATATTGCTAATTACTTGGCTTGCAAAACGTTCTCCCCGAATCTGTCCCCCCAGCAAAGACGGAAGCTTGCCTCTGACTCAAAATACTATTTTTGGGAAGACCCGCTCTTATTCCACACGTGCAGCGATGGGATTATTAGGCGTTGCATTCCGGAAGCTGAGTTTCATTCTATATTACAGCACTGTCATGACAGAGAAGCTGGCGGGCACTTCGGGGCCGTTCGAACAGCACGAAAAATCCTGCAATGTGGATTGTTTTGGCCGACCCTCTTCCGGGACGCCCATACCTATGTTACCAAGTGCGATGAATGCCAAAGGACCGGAAATATTTCCCGGCGTGACGAGATGCCCCTTAATAACATGCTGGTCTGCGAACCCTTTGATGTCTGGGGAATAGACTTCATGGGTCCCTTCCCGATGTCTCATGGTAAGCATTACATTATTGTGGCAGTTGATTATGTCTCAAAGTGGGTGGAAGCTGAAGCGGTGGCCACGAATGATGCCAACACAGTGCTACATTTCATCCACAAGAATATCTTTTCCAGGTTTGGGACGCCGAGAACGATCATCAGCGACGGCGGTAGTCACTTTTGCAATAAGCAGTTTGTGCAACTAATGAAAAAGTTCGGGGTCCATCATAAGATTTCTTTGGCATACCACCCCCAAACATGTGGGCAAGTCGAAGTTTCCAACCGCGAGCTCAAGCGAATAATTGAGAAAGCAATACATTCAAATAGGAAGGAGTGGGCTAAAAAGGTCGACGATGCATTATGGGCTTACCGGACTGCGTTCAAAACACCCATAGGCATGACTCCGTTTCAATTGGTATATGGCAAGGCATGCCACCTTCCGGTGGAGCTGGAGCATAAAGCATTATGGGCAACCAAATTGTTGAACATGGACATTGGAGCCGCGGCCGAGGTGCGTCGTTCTCAACTCAACGAGTTAGAGGAGCTCCGTCATTTCGCTTATGAAAACGCTCGTATTTACAAGGAGAAAACGAAGAAATGGCACGATCGGCATATCATTCCTAAGGAGTTCAAAATTGGAGACCAAGTGCTGCTCTACAACTCTCGTCTCCGCCTCTTCCCTGGGAAGTTAAAATCGAGGTGGAGTGGTCCTTTCTCCGTGACCGCCGTCTCCCCCTTTGGTGCCATAGAAATATCTGGAGATAAGGGGGACAAGTTTAAGGTCAATGGACATCGGCTGAAGTTATACGATGGTGCCACTATAAACAAGGAATGTCAGTTGTTGGCATTGGGAGATAGACATCATTCAAGCACCGGCAGCTGATTTTCCCTTCTTGTTTCTTATTGTTGCAAAACTCTATTTTTGAGTATTTCTTTTTAATTCCTGCACTCTTTATAAACACTGTTAATACAGGTATTTGGTCCAGCTTAAGGACGTTAAATGAAAGCGCTACTGGGAGACAACCCAGATTTCCGTTTCCGTATTTCTTTTTTTAGTTCAGCTTTTGTATTTGCTTTTGTTGCCTTGAGTTTGTGCTTGCAGGTTTCGTGTTCGATGGCGGATGCTGCGGACTATTCTTGATCGTAAACGCCAATCGTCTGGTATGCTCATTTCTGAGCATTGGGTAACACTTCCTCCCCTCTTTCAGCTTCAAATTTCTAGATATCGTGTTTAGCTTAAGTCTGGGGGAGCGGTTGTTATTATCCACTGTGCACGAGCTGCATTGCATACTAGAAGGTTGCTTTTTATTTTTCATTATCATTATCATTGTTGCATTCCTTACACACCACTTCACCCACTTGAGTGCGTGCTTGTCTTTTTGTGTTGTTCCGTTTAAATTAGTTTGGTTGGAATGTGAAATAGTTTGTTAACATAGGAATTATTATTTGGAGCGCGATGTCGACTCATGTAGTGTACTAGTCACGTCGCATGTTATGGTAGAATTTGAGTAGAACTAGATTTTCTTTATGCATCTAATTTATATTTAGTATTTCTGCGTAAATTTAGATTTAGTATACTCAAATGGTGAATTTGTATGAAATTGACGATAACCTGGTATTGTGTGTGTACGATTGCTAGTCGTGTGCTGCTCGAGTCGGGAGGAAGGTTTATCTTTCTCGTGGGCTAAGAACTTGCCCCAAGCGACTCTCGAAGCATGGGTGAGAGCTACTCGTTGAGTCAAACATGATGTAGGCCACCCTTTGGCTAGTTTGAGCTTTGTTATGCCATGTCCATTTCATTCACCTTTGCAAGCCCATGTTGTGCCTACCATTCCTATTTTCAGCTCCTCTTCTTCCACCAAAGCCTGAAGCCTATCCTACACCCGCAACCAAAAATGTTTTAACTGCGCTCATAATTTTCAACTTGTGTGGTGTTTGGAACCATTGTGTTAAGAAGGGAAAATAAAGTTTATCCGCTGATGTTGAACCAACCGGAGGATACATAAAAGAAAAAAAAAAGTAGTTTGAAAGAAAAAAAAAGTCTTCCCGAGCTAAAAACAGAAAATCTGTTGGTGTTTGTGAAGTAGGCCGTGTGCACACCTGGTTTTCATGATAAGTCTGGGGGGGTGTCACACGAGCGTAGTTTGTGGTTTTGTGGGGTGCAGCGTTCCGATAGCTCACTTGGGTTGCGCAGCCATCGTGTTTAACTTTGAATATCATACCGTAACCTAAGCCTCGTTTTAATCCTATAAGTCCTACTGATGTGATTTGCGAGTTTGCTAGCGCCGTGGAGAGAGTGTGACCGGGCGAGCGTATGGTTCACGACGTTGATGGATTTCAGCGGAGTTATTCCTAAGCCCCGATCTTTTGCAACACCCGCTTCAGTGTCTCGTCACTTTCATACTGGGCATGATCGTCAAATTCTTCATAATTCACCAACTGAGTAGGACTAAATCTTTACTTACGCTTTAATACTTACGTAAATTAGTTAGCATAGTTAGAATCTCTTTCTACTAGAATTTCTACTCGCATGCGTATGTTACTTCGCACCGTACTCCTTTGTGTAATTCTCTATGTTAATTATTCGTTTTCACATTCCACCGGATTCGTTTGCTCGGGACGCGCAAACAGTTAAGTCTGGGGGTGTGATGAGTCCTGATCATATACACATTTATGGACTCATCCGGGCCATTATTCAGTAAATTCACCGCACTTTAGCCTTGTTATAGCTTATATTTGATAATCCAGGCTAGGTGCACTTTTGGGCCCACTTTGGTGTGTTTTCGTGTGTATTATCTTTAGTAGTATTCATATGTTGTTAAGTGCCACTTTCAGTGGCTAGATCTGTGTTTGTGCTGGAATAGGAGGCGTGCAAGTGTTTCCGGTGCAATTCTGTACAGGAACACTGCGCACGATCACTTGTTCTAGTGCGCACGACCACCGGTCGTGCGCCACTAATCGTGCGCACTTAACCCTTTTTCACGAGTTCTGTCTGGTGCAGTGCGCACGACCATCGACTCCAGTGCGCACGACCATCGGTCGTGCGCCACTGCTCGTGCGCATTGACCATTAAATTTCTGAGTTCTGTTTGCTGCATTGCGCACGACCATCGTCTCCAGTGCGCACGACCACCGGTCGTGCGCCACTGGTCGTGCGAACATTGTATTTTATAATTTCGTCTCTTGCAGGTTCTGTCCAGGCAGTGCGCACGATCGCAGAATTCCAGTGCGCACGACCACTGGTCGTGCGCCAATGATCGTGCGCAGTATTCAATCCAGCGCCTATTTAAACACCTGTTGCGATTTTAGGGCAGATCGATCTTCCGGGAGCGAGGTTCCTGTTCCGCACGCCGCCGACCACCGCCCTGGAACGCCCCTACTTCATCTTCCATGCAAGGGGAAGCCTCCTCCATCCATTCCAAGCCTTCCTCCATCGTCCGTGAGTGTTCTCCATCGTCCGCAAGCCTCCAAGCACCCATTTTCGCTTTCCGCCCGGTGAGAAGAAGAAGAGACCTTGAGTCGAAGACGACGGAGCACGTAGGGAGATAGTGACAGCTCTCTACGCCGGAAGCATTGCCCGTCCGAGTCCGGAGGTAGCCCGACAACCTACCATTCCGGCCGTGAACGGCCGCTAGTCTTCACCGCCGGTTATTTCTTCCTTCTTTCCCTTCATTGCACTCTTTGAACCATGTACTAGATGAATATTGTAATATTTACTTTGATGGAAATGAATATTTCTTTGTTTTTCTCCATGGTTTGCTCATGATTCATTCCGTTCTCACTCACTCACTCGCACACGCACGCAAGGTGTTTGCTCCGTGTTAGCAAGAGCTAACGACGGTTGTGAAGAGGTGTTTGCGACCCTCACCCTTTCGCACTTGAGTTCACTTCATCCGCCTCACGAAGCACGACATCGCAGCCGTTGCATCCACCTCACTTTGCGAAGCGGTGTTCTCGACCCGCATCTCTGTTGTTGTTGTTAAAATTAGGAAAACCAACCAAAAACCCCTCTTTGTGTTTGTGAAACGCTTGTGTAACAATAATCACTGCGCGATTCGTTCACCCATCCTGCATTCCTCAAGAGACCGACATCCGGGGAATTTATTCTCCACAATTATTACTTGACAGCGACCGGTGCACTTGCCGACGCGCATCAGGCAGCTAGCAAAAATGTTCTCTGAGCGCTAGCAAGGAACTCAACCGGGAAATACGGAGCAAATTCCAAGGGAAAGAGCGAAAGTGATTACTCTCCGAAGTGGAAAGGAGGTTGTTTCACATGGTAACTACTTCTCCTCATCCCCCTACTCCTATTTTATGTTCAAATTTGCCCGCTTTGTTAGATCTGCACGCTTCTAGTTCAAATATTTTGTATCCGTCTAAGATTAGGAGCGAGTGCGCTGAGAAAAATTATAAAAGTTTTTAGAAATTTTAAAACAAATTCATATTAATATATCCTTCTGCGAGGCTATCTCTCAAATGTCAAAGTATGTGAAATATCTTAAGGGGTTGCTCTCCAATAAGAAGAAATTAAAAGATATTTCACATATTTCCTTAAACGCAGAATGCTCTGCGGTTATACTTAACAAATTGCCTCAAAAAGCAAATGACCCGGGACAGTTCTCCATCCCGTGCCGATTTGGCAATTCGTTAGTAAAACACGCTTTAGCTGATCATGGAGCAAGTATAAATCTCATGACTTTTTCACTATTCAAAAAGTTAGGTCTAGGAAACCCTAGCCCCACCCGAATGAGTATTCAAATTATAGTTCATTCATTAAACTATCCAGTAGGGATAGTGGAGGAAGTGCTCGTTAAGGTTGACAAGTTCATCTTCGTGGTGGACTTTGTCATTCTTGATATCGAAGAGGATGCCGAAGTACCCCCCCCCCCCCATACTCGGCCGCCCCTTCCTTGCCAACTCCTGCGTGATTATCGATGTAAGTAATGGAAAGCTCCTCCTACTGGTTGGAGATGATGAAGTTACTTTTAGTTTAAATCTCTCGATGCGAAACACTTTAGTGAATGATGATTCATGTTTTTACTTAGAAGAATGTTTTGAAAAGGAATTTTATCCTCTTCCCGAGTTGGTCTCCACATCGAGTAATGATTCCAAGCGCCTCGAGCTCTTTTGTCTAGAAGAAATCTCTTGCTCCACACCACCCGAGCCATTAGAAAAATTAAAAATTAAAACTTCATATGAAGAGCCACCCGTGTTGGAATTAAAACAAATCCCCCCTCACCTAAAATATCTCATTTTAAAAAAAGACTCTAAGCTACCCATTATTATTAATTTTGGATATAAAGGGTATTAACCCTTCCTTCTACACACACAAAATCTTCCTCAAAGTTAATTCCCGCAACACAGTCCAGCCTCAATGACGGCTAAACCCGATTATGAAAGAAGTCGTTAAGAATGAAGTTATCAAACTTTTCGATGCGGGAATCATCTACCGGATCTCGGAGAGTACTTGGGTTTGCCCAGTACAAGTCGTGCCAAAGAAAGATGGCGTAACGGTAGTAGCGAATGAAAATAATGAATTGATCCCAACTTGTACTGTTACGGGTTGGCGGATCTGCATTGATTATCGAAAACTAAATGATGTCACCCATAAGGATCACTTCCAGTTACCTTTTATCGATTAAATCTTAGAACGCCTTTCAGATAATTCCTACTACTATTTTCTCCATGGTTTGTCGGGATATTTTCCAATCCCTATTTCGCCCGACGACCAAGAGAAAACCACATTCACTTGTCCCTTTGGCACCTTCGCTTATCAAAGGATGTCATTTGGTCTTTGTAATGCGCTGGCTACATTCCAATAATTTATGTTGGCGATATTCGAGGAGTTATTAGAGGAAGTGATGGAAGTTTTCATGGATGACTTCTCCGTCTTCGGAAATTCATTTAAAATTTGTTTAAAAAATTTTGAGTGTGTGCTACAACGTTGTGAGGAAACAAATCTAGCTCTTAACTGGGAGAAATTCCATTTAATGGTTAATGAAGGATTAGTCTTTGGACATAAAATATCAGGCAAAGGGATCGAGGTCGATAGGGCCAAGATTGAAGTTATCGAAAAATTCCCCCCTCCAACAAATGTAAAAGCCATTAGAAGTTTCCTAGGGCATGCATGGTTTTATCGGCATTTTATACAAAAATTTT
Source organism: Dactylorhiza incarnata (assembly GCA_033032865.1). Taxonomy (NCBI): domain Eukaryota; kingdom Viridiplantae; phylum Streptophyta; class Magnoliopsida; order Asparagales; family Orchidaceae; genus Dactylorhiza; species Dactylorhiza incarnata. The sequence goes on along the minus strand of JAWHQI010000287.1, from coordinate 788,668 downwards.
CCAAAATCACAAAGTCGTTAACCCATCTTCTCGAAAAAGAATCTGAAAGTGAGGTTAGATCTTGGATTTACTCTAGAGGGGGGGGGGGGGGGGGGTGAATAGAGTATTAAAAAGTTTTTCACTTAATTTTATAGCGGAATTAAAATAGTGATATATATGTGTGTACTGAGTGAGTAATAAAAGCAAACACAAAGAGAGCACAGAGCACAGCAAATCACAACACAGACGACACAAGAATTTTATAGTAGTTCCCCACTAAACCTGGGTACGTCTACTCTTCTACCACACTTGGTAGGATTCCACTACAGGTTCTTGATCAGGTTCCCTGCCACCAAGGGAGTTTTGATCAGGTGTCCACACACCAAGTGAGCTTTTGATCAGGTGCTCTAACCCAACTACAGGTTTTTGATCAGGTGCCCTGCCACCAATGGCTGTAACTTTTTAAGGGAGTTATAACCCTTTATACAGGTGAAATGAAAACAAAAAATATATTGTTCTTCTCTTTCTATGAAGACTTTAATTGATCCTTGATGATGTTGAAGTGCTCCCCCTGATTTGATTAGTGTTTGATGATCAGGTGAGGAAGCTTCTTCTCTAGAATGTAGTACTCCTTTCTTTCTTCTTTTACAGTTAAGATCCTGAGCAAATGATCTGGATTAGTTGTCTCAGGATGAAGATGATCTGCAGAGAAGAGTTAGCAGACAAGATAGATAATTAGATATGTTGTTCTCTGTCTATCCCTTCTTTGTGCTTTCTCTAACTATATGTAATCTGGAGAGCTTCTCTCTCTTATGTTCAATTCTTCTTCTTCTCTCTCTCGTCTATTTTTGAAGGGAAGAGATAAAATCTCTTTTTATCAACTTGACTCCTCGAGAAGATAAACTGCCATCTTTAATTTAAGCTATTCTCCAACGGCTATATCATTAATGTTCTGCAACGGCTATATTAATTGTTGTTCTGCAACGGCTATATCATTAATATGAGGCAGTGATAATTCATACAAAAGAATAGATACAAAACATTCAAAATATTGCATTATCAGATTTGAATCATATAGAATATTAGTTGAGCTTAGAAATGAGAAATTATAAAGCTGAAGGTTGAATTCGTCGAACACAGGATGGAGTTCATCGATCTCAAGTGGGAGTTCGTCGAACTGAATATTTTGTCGACCGCTGAGATTTAGTCAGTTCGTGGACCGCTGAGCCGCTGAGACGCTGAGAGAACTTTCATCGAGCGTTGCTTGGATTTCATCGAACGCAGCTTTTCGTCGAGCGCTACTTGGTTCTCGTCGATCGCAGCTTTTTGTCGAGCGCTGCTTGGTTTTCGTCGAACGCAGCTTTAAAGCTATTTCGTCGATCGCTGCTTTGATTTTGTCGAACACAGCTTCCTTGATATTTCGTCGATCGCTGCTTGTTTTCGTCGAACGCAGCTTGATCGCTGCTAGCTTTTCGTCGAACGTAGCTTCAGAGCCATTTCGTCGAGCACTGCTTGCTGTTCGTCGAACGCAGCTTCAGAGTCATTTTGTCGAGCGTTGTTAGCCTTTCGTCGATCGCAGTTTAACTTATATTATTTTCTCAGTCTTCTGACTTAATGGGATTTGATCTAGTTTATATAAGATGTGTAATGATAGAAACTTGGACCATAAAGATGGATCCAAACTCAAATCAAAACTAGGGTACCAACAATCTCCCCCTATTTGAGTTGGGATACAGATTTGAAATATAAGACATAAAACATACATGGATCCTAATTAAGACATACAGGGATCTTAATCCAAATCAATACTAGTGATCCAACAATCTCCCCCTATTTGGTTTTGGATGCCAAGCAAGAGAAAATAGAATTAACTCAAAGCATAAGATATTTCAGTAAATATTATAATGCTTTAAGGAGATATATAGAATAAACAGATAGTAAAAATTAATTGTTCTTTATTCATAAATTACTAAATTTCTTCTACTTCTAATTTCTTCTTCTTTTAAATTCTCTTCTTTTAAATTCTCTTCCTCTATTATTTTCTCTTCTTCTTATTTTCTTCTTCTTTTAAAATTTCTCTTTCTTTTAATTTCCTTCTTCTAATTAATTCTCCCCCTGTCTTGATTTAGGAACCCTGGATCAAGACCCCTAGAAGAAGGGTAAATGGGAATATAAACAATTTTGATTCATAGATTTTGTTTCAATAGGATTCTATTAATATGATGAGTTGCTACAGCTGTTAGTGGATTCTAAGGAATTTTTAAGATAGAAAATTTTATAGATTTGAATTACTACAGCTGTTAATGGATTCTAAGGAATTTTTAACATCTCATAAAAACATTGTCTGATACCTTCCTTCTTACAGAATTCTCTCATCAGAAGAGATTCAAGCTCAGTGCCATGATCATTTTTAATCAATGCAACTAGAGTAGAGTACTCAAATCTTGATGGACCTGAGAAAGTCTGTAGGAACATGAAGTTATCTGACTTTATTTTTAAGATAGAAAATTTAATTGAATCTTATAACTTTTTGTTTGATTACAATTGGAGTTAAAAAGTTTTTCAATAGGTCAAGCATTGCCTTATAGTTAGTTATATTGGCTTTTGTATCTGTTAAGTGTATTACAGATTGAAAGTTTCTTATATAATTATTAAAATATATGTTTGATAAACTATTCTGATTTCGTCGATCTTGGGTTGACAAAGTGCAGTGATTTCGTTGATCTCTGATTAAGGAATAGTTATATTTATTCTCTGTGTTTAGAGTATTTTTCTTTTGAATATGACATAGATTAGATAAATATCCTAAGCTAAGTTTGCTGTCATTTAATCTGGCATTTATAGTGCTTGTGATATTCATTATTTTGATATTTCTTTCATTAAGAGATTGTTCAAAAAATTTAGCCTTAATTGAATTATTTTTCAACGAAATAATTTGCTCTTCTCATATTTTCAAATCTTCTTTAGTATCTTCAGAAGTTAAATTTCTTATTTGTGTTAACTCTTTTCTGAAAGATTTGATTTCTTTCTCTGATTTTAAAAAATCGGTACATAGCAATTTAAAATTTGATTTGCATTGTTTTGGAGTAAAATCAAAACTTGAAATTACCTCATCTTCATCAGATTCAGATTCTACATCTGAGTTGTGGTTTGAGCCATTTATGGCCATCATGCAGAATTCTATAGCTTTTTGTTCTTCTTCTTCTTCTTCACTTGAGCTAGATGATGATTCTGTATCTGAATCACTTGAGGTGGAAGAAGATTCAGCTACCATTCTTGTGAGTGAGTTCCAGAAGTTTCTTGCTCAAGTGCAGTCAGCAACGATTTGAAAAATGTCATTTGACATTGCTTGAGCTAATATGTCCATAGCCTTGGTATCAGCACTTTTCAGCTTCTTTTAAGCATCTATTGATGTTGATGAAGTTAGAGGTCCTGTCAGGATAGAATTATAAATTTCTTCATCTATTGCATTCATATATAATCTGATTCTAGCTTGCCATAAAGAAAATTTATTCAAATTACAGATAGGTGGTCTAATACTTGAAAATTCTTCTTGTGCCATAACAAAAATAAAAGAAAACTCTAAAATAAATTTAAGATCTAATTGATCTTTATGATTCAGGTGTTAGCTTGTAAATAATCAACCTCCCTCTGATACCAATTGAAAGTCAATTGAATATCAGTTGAAAGTGAGTTGATATAATCAACCACGCTTTGATACCAATTGAAAGTGAGGTTAGATCTTAGATTTACTCTAGAGGGGGGGGGGGGGGGTGAATAGAGTATTAAAAAGTTTTTCACTTAATTTTATAGCGGAATTAAAATAGTGATATATATATATATATGTGTACTGAGTGAGTAATAAAAGCAAACACAAAGAGAGCACACAGAACAACAAATCACAACACAGACGACACAAGAATTTTATAGTAGTTCCCCACTAAACCTGGGTACGTCTACTCTTCTACCACACATGGTAGGATTCCACTACAGGTTGTTGATCAGTTGCCCTGCCACCAAGGGAGTTTTGATCAGGTGTCCACACACCAAGTGAGCTTTTGATAACGTGCTCTAACCCAACTATAGGTTTTTGATCAGGTGCCCTGCCACCAATGGCTGTAACTTTTGAAGTGAGTTATAACCCTTTATACAGGTGAAATGAAAACAAAAAACATATTGTTCTTCTCTTTCTAAGAAGACTCTAGTTGATCCTTAATGATGTTGAAGAGCTCCCCCTGATTTGATTAGCGTTTGATGATCAGGTGAGGAAGCTTCTTCTCTATAATGTAGTACTCCTTTCTTTCTTCTTTTGCAGTTGAGATCCTGGGCAAATGATCTGGATTAGGTGTCTCAGGATGAAGATGATCTGCAGACAAGAGTTAGCAAACAAGATAGATAATAAGATATGTTGTTCTCTGTCGATCTCTTCTTTGTGCTTCCTCTGTCTGTATGTAATCTGGAGAGCTTCTCTCTCTTATGTTCAATTCTTCTTCTTCTCTCTCTCGTCTATTTTTGAAGGGAAGAGATAAAGTCTCTTTTTATCAACTTGACTCCTCGAGAAGATAAACTGCCATCTTTAATTTAAACTGTTCTGCAATGGCTATGTCATTAATGTTCTACAATGGCTATATTAATTGTTGTTCTGCAACGACTATATCATTAATGTGAGGCAGTGATAATTCATACAAAAGAATAGATAGAAAACATTCAAAATATTGCTTTATCAGATTTGAATCCTATAGAATATTAGTCGAGCTTAGAAATGAGAATTTCTAAAGCTGAAGGTTGAATTCGTCGATCTGATACTGATTCGTTGAACACAGGCTAGAGTTCGTCGATCTCAAGTTGGAGTTCATCGAACTGAATATTTCGTCGACCGCTGAGCCGCTGAGCCGCTGAGACGCTGAGAGAACTTTCGTCGAGCGCTGCTTGGATTTCATCGAACACAGCTTTTCGTCGAGCACTGCATGGTTCTTGTCGATCGCAGCATTTCATCGAGCGTTGCTTGGTTTTCGTCGAACGCAGCTTTAGAGCTATTTCGTCGATCGCTGCTTTGATTTCATCGAACGCAGCTTCCTTGATATTTCGTCGATCGCTACTTGTTTTTGTCGAATGCAGCTTCCTTGATATTTTGTCGATCACTGCTAGGTTTTCGTCGAACGCAGCTTCAGAGCCATTTCGTCGAGCGCTGCTTGTTGTTCGTCAAACGTAGCTTCAGAGTCATTTCGTCGAGCATTGTTAGCCTTTAGTCGATCGCAGTTTAACTTATATTATTTTCTTATATTATTTTCTCAGTCATCTGACTTAATGGGATTTGATCTATTTATACAAGATGTTTAATGATAGAAACTTAGACCATAAAGATGGATCCTAACTCAAATCAAAACTAGGGTTCCAACAGAATCTTCATTCCTTTTTAATGACGAATTTCAATTGGCCATTAAACTTATCAAAGAAAAACTTATAAATTCTCCGAGTTTAGTCACCTCAGATTGGTCACTAGCTTTTGAACTTATGTGCGACGCGAGTGATATTGTGGTAAGTGCCTTATTAGGCCAACGGGTGAGTAAGTATTTCCACCTGATTTATTATGCAAGCAAAACACTCACGTCAACATAAGCGAATTACACCACTACCGAGAAGGAGATTTTAACGATCATTTTTGCCTTTCATAAGTGTAGGTCGTACATCACTCTCTCCAAGGTAATCGTTTTCACATATCACTCTGCTCTTAGATATCTTTTAAGTAAATCAGAGGGCCAAGCCCCATCTTTTGCGATGGATCCTCCTCTTGCAGGAGTTTGATTTAGAGATCCGGGACAACAGGGTAGCCGAAAATGTGGCGGTCGATCATCTTTCCCGTCTAGAAAATCTCGCTACAGAAGCGTTGGTAGAAGCTGATATTAATGATAAATTCTATGAAGAGCGCCTCCTTACTCTCAAAAATATAAATACATCTTCCACCCCCTGGTTCACAGATTTGGCTAACTATTTAGTAGCCCGGGCCCTGCCAAAAGAATTCTCTAGTCAGCAAAAGAATAAATTCTTTTCTGATTTGAATAATTATTTTTGGGAGGACCCCTTTCTATTCCGTGTCTTCGCAGATCAGGTAGTGAGAAGATGCGTCTCGAGTGATGAAGGACTAAAAATTTTACGGCATTGTCATGAAGGACCAACTGGTGGTCATTATCAAGCGAACTAAACTGCGATGAACGCGCTAGATGCGGGCTATTATTTGCCCACGCTCTTCAAAGATGCTCACACACTTGTGAGTACTTGCGACAGCTGCCATCGGTCAGGGAACATCTCCCGCCGAGTTGAGATGCCCCAAAATATTTCCTTTGAATGTGAAATTTATGACCTTTGGGGAATTTACTTCATTGGTCCTCTTCCTCCTTCTTTTTCAAACAAATAAATTCTCATTGCGGTCGACTATGTGTCAAGGTGAGCGGATGCGCAAGCTCTCCCCACCAATGATGGGAGGGTTATCGTAAATTTCTCAAAAAAATTATTCTCTCGATTTGGCACGCCGTGCGCTATTGTTAGTGATCGGTCACCCATTTTTGCAATAGTCATGTTGAGAAAAACCCTTGATTTAACTTAACAAATTATATGAAAGTGATTTTAGCTACTAGGATTGAGGTACTCATTGTATAACGAGGGTATTCTAGTCATTAGATGTCTTAGGATATCACATTCAACATAAGGTGTCAGGACCAGATCAAAGGAAGAAAAATTGGGCTAAGTTAACATTTGCGTCGAATAGAATTCGACGCAACATCAAGTCCATATCGTCGTATCTCTGACTAGAAGTCCAAGTGGTTCAACCCTTTTATCAAAGTAACTCAAGTCGATGTTACGTCGAATAGATATCGACGTAGAGGTTAGGGACTTATCGGAGTAACTAGTGAAGTCAACGCAGCTTCTACTTCAACTCAATGCAGAAGAGGTTATCTATTGAAGCCATCTAAAGTCGACGCAACATCGACTTCATCTTGACGCAGAAGATAAAGTTCAGATCCAGGCAGATCAACTCGACGGACACGTCGATAAGATGTTGACACAACGTCGACTAGCAGAGTTCAATCATAGCAGAGATGAAATCGAAGCTACTTCAACAAGAACTCAAAGTTGCGTCAATAAGAGAAGAAATGAATTCGACGCTATGTCGAATACAGCCTATAACAGTATATCTTTTCATCTGTCTCTCTAATCTTTCTTTTCATGGCCCGCATCCTTCAAGACCGTTCCCCAACGGCTTAATAATTGCCTGAAATAGAAAAGAGCATTAAAGAAGGAGACAAAAAGGTTTCTTGGAACCATATTCCTTATAGATGGACGGGCCGAGAATTAAAGAGGAAAGAAAGAGAATGTCATTTGCAGATTACCTTTTCAGGGTATACAAGAAAGGGAAAGAAATTTGAAATTGAATAGAAAGAATAAAAGGAGAAGAGAAGACATAAACAAAATCTGCATTAATCACAATGAGTCGTCTTCCTTCTTGCTAGGGCTTCCTCTTCTTCTCCCTCTCTCAGGAACCCTAACACAAAAAAGAGAAAAGTAAAGAAATCTTTGTTGTTCTTCATCTAATAGAATAGAGGATCTGAAAGCTGCTCTTTATCACAATCTCTTAGCAGCCAGATCTCAATCAGCAGAAGTAGAAAGGATCTGACATACAAAGCACCTGCAATTCATCACTATCTAAAGCAGGGGTTAAGCAAGAGCAGATCGTGTGGAACTTTTAATAGGTTGTTCTTCATACAGTCTTCTCAAGAATTATGAGAACAGAATTCCTACAACTTTCTTCCTTCTCATTCTCTCTCATTCTGTAAAAGAGTTTTATAAATCCCTCTTCAAAGGATTCATTGTTTCAAGATCTTCTTATCAAAAGATCTGGTGGTTCAAGATCTCCTTATCAAAAGATCTGGTGGTTCATGATCTCCTTGTCAAAAGATCAGTGGTTCTAAGAGTCTCCTTACCAAAAGACTCAGGCATAGTGGTGCATCCCTACCAGGTGGTAGAAGAGGGGAGTACCCACATTTTGGGGAACCTCTATAAAAAATTTGTGTGTCTTCTGGTTGATAATTTTCTATGATGTCCATCATAACTTAGATTTCATTTACTGCTTTTTCTTTCATCACTTAAATGAAGTTACTTATTTCTAGGATTTATCTTTGTGAAGCATAATACTTAGATTTTATTGTACTTGAGCAAATAGAATAGAAATAAATTTAAATCTCTATTTACCCCCCCCCCCCCTCTAGAGGATTCACAGAGGGACAACTTTCAAGTTAATTCATGAAAATCTTAGCAAAATATGGTGTCACGCACAAACTATCCACTGCTTATCACCCACAAACGAGCGGCCATGTCGAAGTCGTAAATTGAGAATTAAAGCAGATTTTAGAAAAAAAAAATTCTATTAATCGGAAGGGTTGGGCGCTTAAGCTCAATGACGCGCTATGGGCCTATCGAACGGCGTACAAGACCGCTATCAGTTGTACACCGTATCGATTGGTTTATGGTAAGGATTTTCACCTTTCGGTCGAATTAGAACACCGCACATTATGGGCGCTTAAATTTTTAAATCTCGATTCTACGTTAGCGTCCGAGCAAAGAAAGTTTCAAATGAATGAGCTAGATGAGTGGAGAGCGAATGCGTACGAGAATAACAAATTCTATAAGGAGCAAACAAAGTTTTATCACGATAAACATTGTAAAATTCCAAATACTTTTTCGTCGGGCGATCTCATACTCCTCTAGAATTCTCGTCTTCGCCTTTTTCTGGGAAAGCTAAAATCTCGATGGTCTGGAACCTTTATCATTTAATAGAATTGGTCCTATGGGACAATTCTAATTTCCCACCCGGAAAAAGGTTCCTTTAAAGTAAATGGTCATCGTCTTAAGTTATATCTTCCAGGGGATTCGTCTATCGAAAAGAGTGAATCAATATTACTTTCACTAATAACATGAATGCCAATTGGGTAAAGCTACAATACCTTACTGGGGATGGGGCGAGAGGGGACAGGCCGCCCTCTCCTCTCGCCCCCTTACTGGGGATGGGGCAAGAGGGGGCAGGACGCCCTCTTTTCTCGCCCCCTTACTGAGGATGGGACGAGAGGGGGCAGGATGCCCTCTCCTCTCGCCCCCTTACCAAGGATGGGGCGAGAGGGGGAAGGCCTCCCTCTCCTCTCGCCCCCACCCCCCTCCAAAAGCTGGGCGAGCAGGGGGCAGGCCGCCCTCCCTGCTCGCTCCTTTCTTTTTCTTGGACAGAGCTAAAAAATAACATTTGGCCCAAAGACCTCCTGGGTCTCGGGGGCCCACTCGGTGAATAAAGAGTTGTACACAATCCCTGCTCTTTTCGAGCGGGACTCACGCTCGGAAAGAAAAGTCCAACCCTACATATTCTGTGAGTGCCTTCCTGAGAGCCCGGCTAGCGGAGTCACCTCGGGGGAAAAAACTACTTTACCTCCTTGAGAGGCCATCCTACCCTGCTGGCTAGTGAGAGCCCGGCTAGCGGAGCCACCTCAGTGGAAAAACTACTTAGCCTCCCCGAGAGGTCATCCTACCGTACCGGCTAGTGAGAGCCCGGCTAGCAGAGCAACCTCGGGGAAAAAACTACTTAGCTTCCCCGAGAGGCCATCCTACCCTACCGGCTAGTGAGTGCCCGTCTAGCGGAGCCAACTCGGGGAAAAATCAATTTGAAGACCTTCTGCTACCGAGCGGTTTCTAGCCCCGCTAGCTTGATGGGAGCCTGTTCAGCGGGCCAGCATCGGGGCTAAGTACTTACCTTCCTGCCACTGAGCAGTTCCCAACCCTACCAGCAAGGTGGGAGCCTGGTCAGCGGGCCAGCATCGGGGCTAAGTACTTACCTTTCTGCCACCGAGCGGTTCCCGGACCTGCCAGCTAGGTGGGAGCCTGGTCAGTGGGCCAGTATCGGGGCTAAGTACTTACCTTCCTGCCACCGAGCAGTTCTCGGCCCTGCTAGATAAGTGGGAGCCTGGTCAGCGGGCTAGCATAGGGGATAAGAACTTTCCTTCCTGCCACCGAGCAGTTCCCGCCCTGCCTGCTAGGTGGTAGCCTGGTCAGGGGGTAGCATCGAGGCTAAGCACTTACCTTCCTGCCACTGTGTGGTTCCCAGCCCTTCCAGCTAAGTGGGAGCCAATTCAGCGGGCCAACATCGGGGCTAAGTACTTACCTTCCTTCCACCGAGCAGTTCTCGCCCTTGCCAGCTAAGTGGGTGCCTGGTCAGCGGGCCAGCATTGGGGCTAAGTACTTTCCTTCCTGCCACTGAGCGGTTCCTGGCCTTGCTAGCTAAGTGGGAGCCTGGTTAGTGGGCCAGCTTCAGGGCAAAGTACTTATCTTCCTGCCACCGAGCGGTTCTCGGCCTTGCCAGCTAGGTAGGATCCTGGTCAACGGGCCAGCATCAGGGCTAAGTACTTTCCTTCATGCCATCGAGCGGTTCCCAGCCCTGCTAGCTAGGTGGTAGCCTGGTCAGCGGGATAGCATCAGTGCTAACTACTTTCCTTCCTGCCACCGAGCGGTTCCAGGACCTGCCAGCTAGGTGGGAGCCTGGTTAGCGAGCCAACATCGGGGCTAAGTACTTACCTTCCTGCCACCGAGCGGTTCCCGGCCCTGCCAGCTAGGTGGGAGCCTGGTCAGTGGGCCAGCATCGGGGCTAATTACTTACCTTCCTGCCATAGAGCGGTTCCCGGCCCTGACTGCTAGGTGGGAGCCTAGTCAGTGGGCCAGCATCGGGGCTAAGTACTTACCTTCCTGCCACCGAGCGGTTCCCGGCCCTGCCAGCTAGGTGGGAGCCTGGTCAGCGGGCCAGCATCGGGGCTACGTACTTTCCTTCCAACCATCGAGCGGTTCCCAGCCCTGCCAGCTAAGTGGGAGCCTGGTCAACGAGCCTGCATCGGGGCTAAGTACTTATGTTCCTTCCACCGAGCGGTTCCCGGCCCTGCCAGCTATGTGGGAGCCTAGTCAGCGGGCCAACATCGGGGCTAAGTGAAAGTGCACAGTTTACCTCACTAGAATTCTCTAGAGGGGGGTGAATAGAGATTAAAAATTATTTTGTGCAAAGTTAATATATATATGTGTATGATCACAGTTTATAGCTTCCCACACACCAACAAGAATTAAACAAGTAAAGAAAGTAAATGCAAGAAACGAAATCACAGCACAACACAAGAAAATATAGTGGTTCCGCAAACTTTGGGTAGTCCACTCTTCTACCCCCTTGGTAGGAATTCACTATCTTGTACTAAGTCTTTTGATAAGGAGACTCTTAGAACCACCCTGAGTCTTTTGACAAGGAGACTCTTAGAACCAACTGAGTTTTTGATAAGGAAACTCTTAGAACCAGTACACTGAATTTTTTTTAAGAGAGATTCTAAAAACTATTTTACAATGTTTTAAGTAAGAAGAATAAAGTAGAAAGAAATAAGAACAAGAATGAATCTTCTTCCTAGCAAGAAGATTGGAAGCACAAGAAGTGAATTAATTCGTTCTTCTATAGAGAGAAGAAGATTTGTAGCTTTTCTCTCTTATGTGAGAGCTATCAGAATTTGCAGCAGAGTGGCTTCAGAAGAAGAAGGAGAAGATGAAGGCTTTGTCTCTGCAGCACACTATCACTTTTCTCAGCTTATGTCTCTGTTCTTTTGGGAGCTTTTCCTCTATTTCAAATGTATGTGGTAGATCACTCATGTTCATTTTTCTGCCGACCTCCTCTTTTTATAGCTCTGTTTTAGTCAAATAATACTATAGGAGGAAAATCAATTAGCAATCAGACAAATAGAAAGAAAGAAATATTTCCATAATGACATTTTCTGTAGAAGGAAAGAATGAGTCCTAATTTCAAATAATATCCAAAGTAGAGTTAATCAGATTAGCCAAGAATCAAATAGAAGGAAAGAATGATTCAGAATAGCTATAAAATATTAACATTATTCCATACAAATCAGATCTACTGAAAGAAGGAAAGAGATCTGGCGCATATTTAAATCTGTCACATAAATCGACGTGCGTCGATTACCATTCGACGTAAGCGTCGAATTCATCCTAGCTGGACGTCGAGAGGAGAATAAGGATGGTGCGTCGACAACGGTGCATCGACTATATTAGATGCGTCGACTAGAAATCAGAGTAACGTCGACAACACATACGTCGAAATCTTCCTAGAGTTACTTCGACTCAATATGAAGGAAACATCGACTACATTTCGACGTTGCGTCGAATACTATTCGACGCATATTTACTTAGCCTTATTTTTCATTCATAGAATTCTTCTTTAACTCATTTCTAGGGGTTAAGAGAAATCATTTTCCCAATAATCTCCCCCTATTTGTCTTAACCCTATTTAGAGGGAAATCGTACTAGCATATAATTAACCCAGCACAACATTTGTAAGGATAAGAAATATATTAAATAATCAGAAGAGAAAGTGGAATAAGAAAGCATATGACAAGTATTTGTCTTTCACAGAAATTTAAACTAGAAACTTCTTTTTGTACATGAAGTTAACAAAAGCAGAATAAAGTTTCCTAGATAAGTTTTCAATAGCATCAAGAATGTAGCCCCTGACTCTATCAGGTCGTTCCTGGACATTTCTGATGATTGTATGCAGTTTTTCCAATAGTTTATCACCATCAGGGATTGTGTCATTTATGGAGTAGCCTTTGCTGATGATTATTGATGCTTTTTCATCAATCATCTCAATTGTAATGTTTTGAACTTTCTTTTCAGTAGGCTTGATCTCAGGTGGTCCCTTGTTATCAACCTTGGGCCTATATATTGTTTTCTTTTCTGATTGCTGCTTTTCTGGAATGTCAGCCATTTTTTCTTTCCCTTTCCAGGGTGAGGCATGCCACTTGTCTAATTTTATAGGTCTGTTGGGCTTCTTGTAGGGAATGTAAGTATCTTCTGTACACCCTACACCCTTCTTGTCTTTTTGACTTTTATCTAGGATGATCCCTGCCTGAGGGTTTTTCTTTTGATAAGCTTCAATATCAAACAATTTCTTTGGAATTCTGATAGAAGATTCAGCAAGAATTTGTTCTTTAGTCATTCCCTTGTTAATCTTTTCCATCCAGGCAATCCTTTTATCTTCCACTTCTTTCCTAGCTGCTTCATATTCATACAGTTCTCTTTCTCTTATCTCTTCATGCCTCTTTTCCATGTCAGGGTCATGGTACTCCTTCACAGGGCTGTTAGGAGTGATAATAGGCATCTTTTCAAATCTTTTTATTTGCTCACATGCTTTTCTATACTTCCTTTCTTTTGCATACTCTCTCCTTTCTTCTTTGGAGAAGTTTTGCCAGTAGGGAATGGCTTCTCTTTTCCTTTTCATCTGTCCTCCTGAACTTTGCCTAGGTAGGATTTGTTTGGAGAAGCTTGCCACTTGTGGAGGTAGAGGTAGCAGAGGAGGTAGAGAAGAAGGTTGAAGTGGAGGTAGAGGTAGAGGTGGAGATGAAGGAGAGTGAGTTTTCTCTTTGGGTGGAGAGGGAACAATATCAAGAAGAGGAGTCTGTTCTGCAATAGAAGGCAGAATGACTTCAGGTAGAATGATCTCTGCTGAGGGATGATTGTCTCCTCCAAGCTCTTTTGTAGGGATGTCCTCAAGTAGAGGTGTCTTCAGCTTGATGTAACTGGCAGAGAAGCCAGGGGAGTGATGTTGAAGTTCCTCCTCACATAAGGGTGCATCAATCCATATCTGTCCATTCCAATCATCAGAGGTGACTGCTTCTTCCTCCCCCTGGATTTCTGGGTTCTTTACTACAGGAATCTCCCCCTGGTTATTTGGATTATCAATTCTGAATTCTGAATCCACAGCATGCTCCCCTTCAGTGTTGTAAGAGGAAGATTCACCAAAGTGTTTGATGAAGGTGTAGTCAGAGTGATTTGAGAGGAGTGGAGCCTATAATGGAATTGGAGTAATAGTTAGAGAGAATACTTAGAGTTGGATAGAAGAGAGTTAAATCTGAGCTTTAAGTGAGATCAAAGACCTGGCAAGAGGGGTTTCTGGAGCAACTCTCCCCCTGGTTTATATCTTTCAGGAAGGATGTTAACCTTTGTGGCGACAGAGGTTCTTCTCGAAGAAGAGCATGAAGCTCAGGAAGAGAGGCAGATAGGGTGGCCAATTTGGCTTCACAGGTGGTGATCATATTGGCACATTCATTGGAGAAGTTGGTTAGACTTGTCTGGAAGTCTGTGAGAAGATTTTCCAGAGCATCATTCATCGCTTTGATAAGGGCAGTTTGAACAGGAGTAGGCATCATTGATGCAGAAGGAGAGAGAGGTGGAAGACAGAGTTTTGGCGGGTTCAAAAAGGTATATGTTATGAAATACGAAGTATTATTTAAAGAAGATGAAACGTCGAGAAAGGAAATAGAAATCAAGGTAATCCAATTGTCAGAAGAGGAAGTAAGGATTTGATTCAAATTTTAACCTGAAGTCGTCATTACGTCGAATGGATGTCGACGTTTGCGTCGATATAGAGTTGGCACTCCGTGGAAATCGGCCAGCCTGGAGCTCTATCGACGTGATCATAGTAATGCATCGATATGAATTCGACGGTGCGTCGATAAAAGATCGACGTAACTTTGTCTGATGGAAATTGGTGCCAGCGTCGAGTTTGTCTCGACGGAGCGTCGATATATATTCGACGCATCTGCAAGAAGTTTTCTTAGATTGTCGGATTCCTTTAGAGTTCCCTAACAATGGTGTTTACAAGCTTCCATCAAGCATTCCTAAGGTGTTTATGAAGTAGTTGTGCTTGGTTTCATCCAAGGGTTTTGTAAAAATGTCTGCTCTTTGATTTTCTGTGGGTATATATTCTAAGGTTATCTTACCTTTTCAACATTGTCTCTAAGGAAGTGATGTCTGGTCTCTATGTGTTTGGTTCTACTATGAAGGACTTGGTTAGAAGCTATTGATATAGCAATAGAGCTATCAAAATAAATCTTAGAGTTATTGACTTCCAGTTTGTAGTCAAGAAGCTGATTTTGCATCCACAAGATTTGTGAACAACAGCTCCCAGCAGCTATATATTCAGCCTCTGTTGTTGAGGTTGAGACTGAGATTTGTTTCTTACTAAACCAAGAGATTAATCTGTCACCTAGGAATTGGCAAGTGCCAGATGTGTTTTTTCTATCAACCCTACATCCAGCATAGCCTGCATCTGAGAAACCTATTCATTCAAAGTTGGTTTCTGCTGAATACCTTAGACCTAGTTCAGGAGTTCCCTTTAGGTATCTAAGAATCCTTTTTACAGAGGTGAGATGGGATTCCTTTGGTTCAACCTGAAATCTAGCACATATGCAAGTTGCAAACATAATGTCAGGTCTGCTAGCAGTGAGATATAGAAGGGATCCGATGATTGCCCTATATGTCTTTTGATCTATTGATTTTCCTTTATCATCTTTTTCTATAATAGCATTGGTTGCCATGGGTGTTTTCATGGTAGATGCTGATTCCATACCAAACTTTTTGATTAGCTCTTTAGTATATTTTGATTGTGAGATAAAGATTCCTTCACTACTTTGTTTTACTTGTAGCCCTAGGAAGTATGAGAGTTCTCCCATACTACTCATTTCAAATTTAGATTGCATTAGATTAGCGTATCTTTTACACAGTTTAGGATGAGTTGAGCTAAAGATAATGTCATCTACATATATTTGAACAAGGAGGAGTTGGTTTGTATGGGTTCTAGTAAAGAGTGTCTTGTCTACTTTTCCTCTTTCAAAGGAATTTTCTAGAAGAAAATTTGAGAGAGTTTCATACCAAGCTCTAGGTGCTTGCTTAAGACCATATAGAGCTTTGTTAAGTCTATAAACAAAGTTAGGAGAAGAGGGATTAACAAAACCTGGTGGTTGCTCCACGTATACTTCTTCTTGAAGATCACCATTTAGAAAAGAACTCTTGACATCCATTTGGTAGACTTTCATCTTCATGAAGGCTGCATAGGCAAGAAAGAGCCTGATTGCCTCTAATCTGGCTACTGGAGCAAAGGTCTGGTTGTAGTCTATCCCTTCTTCTTGTCTATATCCTTGTGCTACAAGTCTTGCCTTGTTCCTGACAATTACTCCAGTGGAATCTAATTTGTTTCTATATACCCATTTTGTGCCAATCACGGGGTAGTTTCTTGGCCTTTCCACTAAATTCCATACTTTGTTTCTTTCAAATTGGCCTATTTCTTCTTGCATGGCTATAATCCAGTGAGGATCACAATTTGCTTCCTCAAACTTCTTTGGTTCAACTTGTGATAGAAAGCATTGGAGCACCATCCTAGTGGAGACCTGGTGTCTTGTTCTTACTCCTGTATTGGGGTCTCCAATTACTTGAGTTTGTGGATGATCCTTCAAATTGATCCCTGTTCTGCTTGAACTTGTCAGTTGTTCTTCTTCTTCATTCTCAATGAGATCATTGTTCAATTGTTCTTCCTGAACCATGTTCTCTTGTGGAGATGGATCTTGAATGCTCTTTTCTGAGGTTTCTTGTTCAGACTCCTCACTTGGTTCCTCTAACTGGTTTTCCTCTCCATTATCTGTATTCTCTAGAGCTAGTTGCTCAAGCTGGGTATCTATGCTGTTGTTTTCCTGTGGAAAAGAACTGGTGGGAGTCTCCTCCCCCTTAAGTAGCATGTTAGTTTCATCAAATACAATGTGCATGGATTCTTCAATTTTAAGAGTTCTTCTATTGTAGCACCTATAGGCTTTACTAGATGATGAGTATCCCAGAAATATTCCATCATCAGACTTCTTGTCAAATTTGGCAAGATGATCTTTCCCATTATTTAGAATAAAGCAAGCACATCCAAAAATTTTAAAATATTTAACAGTGGGTGTTTTATTTTTTAGGAGCTCATATGGAGTCTTTGATTTAGTTTTGTGTATGAGGCTTCTATTTAGAACATAGTTTGTAGTGTTGACTGCTTCAGCCAAAAAGGTTTTTGGTAATCCTGATTCTGCAAGCAGGGTCCTTCCTGATTCTATTAAGGTTCTATTCTTCCTCTCAGCAACTCCATTTTGTTGAGGAGTTCTAGGTGCTGAGAAGCTTTGTTTAATACCTTCTTCCTCACAGAGACTACAAATCATTTGATTCTCAAATTCAGTCCCATGGTCACTTCTTATAATTGAAACATTGGAGTTGAACTCAGATTGAATTTGTTTTATGAATTTTGAGAGAATTTTATGGGTTTCAGATTTCACCCTTAGAAAGAATACCCAGCTAAACCTAGAATAATCATCAACAATAACCAAGGTATAGGATTTTCCACCCAAGCTCTGAGTGGATATGGGACCAAAGAGATCCATGTGTAGTAAGTATAAGGCCCTGGGAGAGTCATCCTTACCAATGGGTTTGAAAGATGATTTGGTCTATTTTCCCAGTTGGCAAGGTCTGCATGGAGAATCCTTAGAGTACCTACCCTTTGGTAAACCTCTGACTAGGTTATTCTTTGCTAGTTTACTAATGGTTTTGTAGTTTAGATGACCTAGTCTCCTATGCCATAGTTCATTTTTATCTATGATATTGTTGAATAAGCAAACTTCTGTGGGTGAAGAGCTAAAGTCCACTACATATACTTTTCCTTTTCTAGTTCCATTTAGTACTGTAGCACCAGTCTTGATATCAATAATATGACAGAATAGTGTGGTGAATTTTACCTCATACCTACCATTTTCACATATCTGACTTATACTTATCAGATTGTGCTTTAGTCCTTTGACTACTGCCACATTCTTGAAGGTGACTTTCCCTTCTTTGAAATCTCCAAAGCCCTTGGTTTGGCCACAGCTAGAATCTCCAAAGGTTACTGATGGTCCAAGTCTATCCTCAAAGTTGATTAATAGGTTTTTGCATCCTGTCATGTGCATGGAGCATCCACTGCCCAAGTTCCACACCATCCTGGAGATGTGATACATATGCACATAGAATTTTAAACATTAGTTTGGACCCTGCTGAGCTGGGGTCCCTTCCTCTCATTAGTAAAAGATTTAATAAAAGAATAAGTGGGTTTTTCAGGTTATCCTTCCTTCTTATGGGGTACTGGCTTATCATACCAATCTTCTTGGATGATATCACAGAAATAATGTTCATAATAGAAGGACATGGATTGAGAGACCTGTTTGGAAACAGAAAATTTTCTGTCTGAATTATTGCGTCGATAGGGATTCGACGTAGACTTATGATTGCATCGATATGAATTCGACGTAGGTTTCTGGTTGCATCGATATGGAGTCGACGCTTTCTTCATTCTGAGTCTACTTTCAGTCTAAGCATGAGAGAGGTTGCGTTGAGTATAAGTTGACACATTTTGGTATAAGCGTCGATTAGTACTCGACGCATGTTGGTAAGAATTCGATGCATGTTCAAATTTTTCCTGGGGATATTTTCCTAAGATTCCTTTATCTGTAATGGGATTAGGTTTATTAAAAACAGTGGTTATTTCAGGACTTTCTTGTGATCTTTCTCCTGTTAGATAATTCTCCCTAGTGAAGTGAATTGGATGTTTCCAGACAGATTCGCTGGAAGTTTGAGGTTTAGATGCTTCATTAGTATTCTGATTTAGCTGTCTAAATCTATTAGTGAGATTCTCAGAAATGTTTTTGAGCTTCTGACCTTTCCCATTAAGAGAGTCTTCAAAGACTTTAGCCTTTGCAAGCTCCGTTCTTAGTGTTAGATTTTCTGAATAGATTTTGTCTAATTCCTCTTCTGAGAGTTCTAGATTGAGCTTATAATTTTTATGATGTGTATTTACCTGTTTGAGATTTTTTAATTCAATTCTTAATTCTTTTACTTCTTTTTCAGATTTGATTAGATCTAAACAGAATTCTTTGAAACTTTGTTTGAAGTCAGTAGAAGAGAAATCTATATTATCAAGTATATTTACCATGGATGTATCATCAAGCTTCTCGGTGGCCATCAGACAGGTTTCCTCTTGCTTGACCTCTTGCTGATCATCATCTGATGAGGTACTTTCTTCAGATTCTGAATCACTCCAAGATTGAGCAATGAATCCTTTTTCTTTCTTCTTCTTCTTCTTTAGATCTGCTCTTTTTAGATCCTTCTTATTGTTGATCTCTTTAGGACAATCAGGTGCAATGTGTCCAGGTTTCCTGCAAGAGTAGCATATAATTTCTTTAGTAGGTGTTTTATTATACCTAGTTTTTGAATCTCTTCCTCTGGATCCTTCTATTTTGATCCACTTCTTGAACCTTCTGGCCAGTAGACTAATCAACTCCTCATCACTTGTAGAGGGTACTCCTTCAACAGCTTTCAAAGCAATACTCTTTTCTTTTGGGAGTGGAGAAGCCTTTTCATTTTCTTCTTTCTCAGCCCTTGTTTTCAACAGTTGTTCATAGGATTTCAATTTACCCAATAGGACATCTGTTGAGATTTCTTTTTGACTTCTGGAGTCTTTGATTGGCCAGATTCTTGAATCCCAAGAGCTAGGGAAGCAAGTCAGCAATTTGTCATTTATCTCAGTAAGAGATATGTCCTTCTCAAGTGTTCTCAATTCATTGACTATGAGGCTGAATCTTCAATACATGTCAGCAACACTTTCACTTTCTTTCTTTTGGAAGTTTTCATATTGGGAGATGAGTAGTGCCTTTCTGTCCTTTTTCTCATCAGCACTTCCCTCAACCATTTTGGTGAGTGCTTCCCATACTTCCTTAGCTGACTCACTCAGCAATCTTTTGGAAGATTTCATCTGAGAGAGTTGAAACTAGGATATTCATAGCCTTGGCATCATATGCTTGGGCATTCTTTTCCTCTTCTGTCCATTCAGCTTTTGGAGCAAGTGTTTCAGTTACTTTTCCACTTGAATCCTTTTTGAATGGCTTGGGGGGACCTGTCATGACAACATTAAATAATTCATCATCAATAGAGTTTAAATAGATTCTGATTCTTGTTTTCCAAAGTGCAAACTTTTCAAGGTTGCAAGTTGGTGGTCTGGTGGAAGCATAATCTTTGATTTGTGCCATGAAAATAATTTTGTAGAAAAAAAAAATATATATATATAAGGTAGGACCTTTTTGATCAAGGAGTTAACCTTTTTAGATCAACCTCCCTTTGATACCAATTGAAAGTGCACAGTTTACCTCACTAGAATTCTCTAGAGGGGGGTGAATAGAGATTAAAAATTATTTTTTGCAAAGTTAATATATATATGTGTATGATCACAGATTATAGCTTCCGACACACCAACAAGAATTAAACAAGTAAAGAAAGTAAATGCAAGAAAAGAAATCACAGCACAACACAAGAAAATATAGTGGTTCCCCAAACTTTGGGTAGTCCACTCTTCTACCCCCTTGGTAGGAATTTACTATCTTGTACTGAGTCTTTTGATAAGGAGACTCTTAGAACCACCCTGAGTCTTTTGACAAGGAGACTCTTAGAACCAACTGAGTCTTTTGACAAGGAGACTCTTAGAACCAATACACTGAATTTTTTTTAAGAGAGATTCTAAAAACTCTTTTACAATGTTTTAAGTAAGAAGAATAAAGTAGAAAGAAATAAGAACAAGAATGAATCTTCTTCCTAGCAAGAAGATTGGAAGCACAATAAGTGAATTAAATCTTTCTTCTATAGAGAGAAGAAGATTTGTAGCTTTTCTCTCTTATGTGAGAGCTATCAGAATTTGCAGCAGAGTGGCTTCAGAAGAAGAAGGAGAAGATGAAGGCTTTGTCTCTGCAGCACACTATCACTTTTCTCAGCTTATGTCTCTGTTCTTTTGGGAGCTTTTCCTTTATTTCAAATGTATGTGGTAGATCACTCATGTTCATTTTTCTGCCGACCTCCTCTTTTTATAGCTCTGTTTTATTCAAATAATACTATAGGAGGAAAATCAATTAGCAATCAGACAAATAGAAAGAAAGAAATATTTCCATAATGACATTTTCTGTAGAAGGAAAGAATGAGTCCTGATTTCAAATAATATCCAAAGTAGAGTTAATCAGATTAGCCAAGAATCAAATAGAAGGATAGAATGATTCAGAACGGCTATAAAATATTAACATTATTCCATACAAATCAGATCTACTGAAAGAAGGAAAGAGATCTGGCGCATATTTAAATCTGTCACATAAATCGACGTGCGTCGATTACCATTCAACGTAAGCGTCAAATTCATCCTAGCTGGACATCGAGAGGAGAATAAGGAAGGTGCGTCGACAACGGTGCGTCGACTATATTAGATGCGTCGACTAAAAATCAGAGTAACGTCGACAACACATACGTCAAAATCTTCCTAGAGTTACTTCGACTCAATCTGAAGGAAACGTCGACTACATTTCGACGTTGCGTCGAATACTATTCGACGCATATTTACTTAGCCTTATTTTTCATTCATAGAATTCTTCTTTAACTCATTTCTAGGGGTTAAGAGAAATCATTTTCCCAGCACTAAGTACTTTCCTTCCTGCCACCGAGCGGTACCCGGCCCTGCCAATTAGGTGGGATCCTGGTCAACTGGCCAGCATCAGGGCTAAGTACTTTCCATCCTGCCACCGAGCGGTTCCCGGCCCTGCCATCTAGGTGGGAGCCTGGTCAGCGGGCCAGCATCAAGGCTAAGTTCTTTCCTTCCTGCCACCGAGCGGTTCCCGGCCCTGCGAGCTTGGTGGGAGCTTGATCAGCCAGCATCGGGGCTAAGTACTTTCCTTCCTGCCACAGAGCGGTTCCCATCCCGACCAGCTAGGTGGGATCCTGGTCAACGGGCCAGCATCGGGGCTACGTAATTTTCTTCCTGCCACCCAGCGGTTCCCGGCCCTGCCAGCTAGGTGGGAGCCTGGTCAGCGGGCCAGCATCGGGGCTAAGTACTTTGAAAAACTTTCTTGATATTAATCATCATAATACATGCAAGAAAAAAACCAAGCATGGAAATGAAACATCCCAATACATGGACTTAAGGGTAGAAAAAACTAAGTATGGAAACCAAAACTTGGTCTCCTACTCCCAGACCTGGTCTTCCTCGACCTCTTCTGGTTGTTGTTGTTGTTGCACTGGGCCCCTTGCCCCCCTTGCTTCCAGAAACTCAGGACAGGTGGACGTCGCGTGACCTGTTGGATCGATTGGCGCCCTTAGAGGGGGGGTGAATAAGGGAATAAAATTCTTAATAAATTTTTAGACAATTTACTAAATTGTTTAGAGAAAATTAGAACAAAATAACAATTTAGTTAAATTAAGAGAATATCATAATAACCAAGTTTAGAAACAAGTACTAAATTGTTTTCTGATGAAAGAGATTGAAATAAACAATTTAGATAAAGTATTTATAATTGAAAAACTTAGTAACCAATATTTTAGAGATTATGCCAAAAGAGAGAAATCAAGTAAACACAAATAGAGACATGATTGTATTCATATGAAAAGGTGTTTACATAAATTTGATTTCAATATCGCTAGAAATCGGAGGCGTATAAAGTAAATAATTTTTTTCCGTTTCTATACCGACTTGTATCCCCACAAACCGGTTGGCTTTAGCCTATCCTTCCCCGGATAAGGCCTCAAGCCGCTCTAGCCAATCCTTCTCCGGATATGGCCTCGAGCACCCCCTAGATCTAATCACCTAGACCTAGTTGCCAACACAAGGCGAATTCCTCCCTAAGTCCTACCCAGACCTAGTCGCCAACATAAGGCGAATTCTCTAAACGATTACAAAAAGTATGGAATGAAAATAAAGATAACAATAATAAAACTCCCTATATGAGATTTTTTGAAGTCGGAGATGAAGGATCACTGTAGTATGAGCGAGGTCGAAGCGATCGTCCTTCGGATGTAGCGTGATGTAGTCCTCCTCCAGAATTCTCCTTAAGCTTTTTGTGGGAGATCCATCATAACAATGATGTAGTTTTGGAACAAGTATTTCTCTGGAAGCTCTCTCAGATTTCTGGAAAAAAGACTTCAATAATCCTCCAGCAACGAGCAAAAACGAAATCATGTCTTTAAATAACCACTGGAGCTAACATGTGGCGTTAGGAGTTAACGTCGGCGTTAGTGAATCGTGTTCAGCAGTTGCTGAGATCGTGCATAGCATTGGGAGCATGGCTGAACCAAATTTTGTCGAACGAAAACAATTTTCATCGAATGCGCCTTCGTCGAACGGAAACCCATTAGGTCAACTGTCAGGATCGTGCAAACCTTCGGGATCATGGCATAAACTTAGTTCGTCGAACGGAATCAATTTCATCGAACGGAACTCCAAGTTCGTCGAATGTAGGTTGTCGGGCGCAATGCCATCGAGCGCAGGCTCATTTCATCGAACGGAACTCCAAGTTCGTCGAACGCAGCTTGTCGAGCGCAATTTCGTCGAGCGCGGACAATTTCGTCGAATGAAACTCCAAGTTCGTCGAACGCAATTTATCGAGCGCAATTTTGTTGAGCGTAGGCAATTTCATCGAACGGAACTACAAGCTTGTCGAACGCATGTTCCTTCAGGTTTAGTCGAGTGCCTTCAGAGTTCATCAAACGCAGTTCAGTTCGTCGAATGCAGTTTAGTTCAGATTTTGTTGAACGCCATCTCAGCGGTTTCCTTCTCAGCGGTTGTTAACGCTGGGCGTTAATGACTAATGCGAGCATTAGCACACTTTCCAGAGAGTCATCTCCAATCTGTTTTGTACCTGTGGAGTATTGCACCTATAGTTCCTGCACACTCTAAACACATGACAAGCAAGATCAAATACAATTTGGGACTTGTTATTCTCAAACAAAAGGATGTCACACACATGTCCAATAATCTCCCCCTTTTGATAATAACAAATCCTCTTAGCAAGAAATCATTAAAGGTGATTATAGAATATAATAAGCAAGACAATAGTGCAACTATAGTATATGATATGCATGATAATGTGCATACTCCCCCTATCTTAATGCTCCCCCTACATAAATGCAATTTATGTTTATTCCTCCTAAATGATTGATTACAGGAATTAGTCTCCCCGTATTCTTCTATATTTCTCCTATATAGATTTCTTCAATTAATCTCCCCCTTTTGGTATTATCAAAAGAAGGTAGGGTGAGGGTATTAAGGAGGCATTTCTTATAAATGATAAAGCATGATCGAGCTTTTGTAATATAGATAATGATAATGATTTTAAGCATAGTATATTTAAGAGATTTCAAATAAAAAGATAAGAGTTGTAAGCAAGCGGAAGATTATAAGAAACATCTTTTTGTAAGCATGAAAAGCATAAGTAAAAATATGAGTTTTAAGTTCAAAATGTAAAGAGGTTTTAACCTTTTTGAAATCTCATAGTTTTACATAAAGATACCAAGCATGAAAATGAACATATCAAAAAGAATATACTACAATGTTACTTAATTTTAAGTTCAAGAGATACTAAAACATTGTAGAGATCATGCTAGGTTATCTAGTGCATTTATTATATAAAAAGTAGTATAGATAAAGTATTAGAATCCAATACTCATGAGAAGAAGTGTTGTGAAAGATAATGATGTGCACATAAGTGTATTTTGGGCAATGTTAACAATTGATTTAAATCGCAAAATACAAGACATATGTAAAGTAAAGTTCACAATAAAACATAAGTAAATTAACTTTCGCACACTTTAATGCACACTATTTTATAAAAAGTGGTGTATTAATCAAGGGTTGCGCAAGACACTTTACTATTCTTTCCAAGGTGCTCAACCTCACAATGCTTATGAAGACTTATCCGGAGATTCAAGTAGTGCTTGGTGGATTTATAGTTGTTTACATATATAATTTTTTGTTCACATTTATGCGACAACAATCTCCGAATACACTTGTTTTGCAAACCCACAATTTTTGAAACTTAACCACTTTTCAAAATTTCATAAGTGCAATTCAAATGTAGTGTAGGTAATAAACTTATGCAAGTTTTAATTTATTGTACAAATACAATACACAAACAAGCATTTTTAGATTTAAACACACATGTTGATTACCAAAAATAAGTGAGTGAAAGGTATCATTATCAATCATAATACTTTTACTCATACTTAGAGGCATGTTAAGTTTGGTTCTACACATATTTTTCAATTCAATTGATGCACTTTAAATTGATATATCAAAGCATGATAAACAAAACAATGTTCATAATAATTTGAAGGAATAAATTTTAACAATGTAAATAATTCTAAGTAATAGAATTCATTAATGCTTGATATTAGTAATAAAGATCATACAATTTTTTTTTGTTTTATCATTTTTTTAATGAGATAAAAACAGAAAATCACAAAAACATATTTTTGAATTTTGAACTTTTGTAGTTGATTTTTCATAATATGAATAAAACACAAATCTCAAAAACATATTTTTGTATTTTTGAATTTTGAACTTTTGTAGTTGATTTTTCATAATATGAATAAAACACAAATCTCAAAAAGATTTTTTTTTTATTTTTGAATTTTGAATTTTTGTAGTTGATTTTCTTAAATATAAATTAAAACAAAGATAATAAATGTCAGAAATTCAAAAACAAATTAGTAAATATAAACTAACATATTTTTAAGGATTTTTAGAAATTTAAAAATCAGAAATTTCAACACCAACGCTAACGCTGGAGTTAAGAGTTAACGCTGAAACAGTACACGATTATTTGAGAATTTGAAAAATCTGATTTTTGATATTTATTAAGTGTCCTTAGAGTAGTCTTGTGCAGAAATTTTGTAAGTTTTGGAGATATCTTGATTGCTCAAATTTACATAAAACTTTAGCTTTTTCAAATACATGTGTTTTACAAAAACATTTAACCTCAAAAAGATAAATTATGCAAACACAAGAGGACGTTATTTTATTAAACAACCCAAAATATGCATGATTTATGTGATAAGTAAATAAAATGATCATGCAAAGAGTAATATAAGTATGTCCAAAAAAACTACCCCGACTAAATGTCTACACCCTAGCCCTATACTAAGTGACGGATGGGCATGAGGAGCTGCACACATGCCATAGGTTGGGGTGTTAATCCCATATGCACACACTAGAGAACGCTCAACCTAGCACTCTTTCCGCCCAGTGCCTCGCAAGGCCCCACTGGAACCCTCCCCGGTTAAGGACAAGACATGACTTAGAGGTTAGGTCTCTAATGCATACAACCCCACGCCCCCGCTATTGTGAGATATGAAGTCATAGGTGAATAATCTTTGGACAACCTATGCTTTTAAACTATGGGTTGCTTTACAAACTATGGGTTTTGTTTAATGTGATGACTTATATATTGTCGCATAGTTTTTCTACTTTTATGAGATGACGATATGTGATAACTAGCACAATTAATAATATTCAATAAGTGATAAATCTAGTATGATGAGTTTTGAGTTTAATGTCATGTCATAAGATTAATATTAATATTGCATGTATTCCAAAATAGAGTTTCAAATTATAGATCTAGAATAGAGTGATGATTAAGTTTGATTTATACTTTCATTACAAAGTTGATTCTAGAGTCTACAAATGTGAGAGATACATGCAATCACTAGCAAAGCATATCAATACATCAAATAATGTAAAGAAAACATTATTCATATTTTTATCATAAGATTCATAATTCCTAGGTGATAAACATTATTGATTTGAGATATTTCTTGATAAAACATGATCTATGATTTAGGATAATAGAGAATTTTACATAGAATATATGATAGATCATCATGATGTATGTGCATTTTATTCCTTCTAAACTTATGACAAAATGATTTGGTGATTTTTGAATAAGCATGTTTGATTTTTTAAGTCTAGAAAATGATGATCATGTAATCATATCAAAGATAAAGATCACATATATAATGTTTTGAAATTTATAATAAAATTGCACTCAATAATTGAAACTATTGATCTTTGGTTTTGCAAGATAATATATGATTCTTGATACAATATTCATATATATTCTAATAATTAATCCATAAATAATGTGGTTGTTGGAATTTTAGTATTTTATTATAAAACACATAGTTATCATGAAATTTGAATAACATTGTAAATGTTATACCTAGCATATAAATTTAAGCATAAAATAAGAAGTGATTCTAGGATGATAAGTTTTAATGCAATGTTATAATAGAGGATTAATGGAGATAATGTTGCGTGTAATATGAGAAGAATTCAAATATTTTTGTTTTAGACCAAGAATGAAATGATTAAACTTTTGATTTGAACTAAATGATACAGGATGATTCTAAGGTCTAAATACTTGCAAACAATGGTGACACACATTACACACATTATACAAAGGATATCATGTGACGAAGAATCCAAATACACAGAAATTTCCGAAATAAGAAAATTGATATAGCTTTTTAAACAAAGTTGAGTTTGGGCAATTTTATAGCACCAAACGAATTTGAACGGGGAAGTTTGGTTCTCCGTTGGATGGAGATTTTTGTGCTCTTTCCGAAAAGATATTAAACGCGAAAATCGGACCAGCGGATCAAAAGATATGGCTGTTTAAAGTTTTGATCTAAAACTCGCATTTTTGAAAGATTAAACATGCATTTTGTGAATGTTTGTTTTCAATTTTATTTGATAATATTTTCAATATAAGGGCTAACATATGCAGCAAACAAAATGGAAAATAATCAAAAAATGTTGCGCAATTTAATTTTTATCCTAAGCCCTTTAATAAACCATTTAAATCCATTCTTTAAAATAAATTCATTAGTCTTGATAATTATTTCAATATTCAAATTATAATGATAATTCAAGATATTGATGGGTAAGGGGTTTAAAAGGATATATATAAACAATTTTTTAAAGAAATGAGAGGTAAGTCACTTTTAAAATCATATTGCTTTATGTTCAATTTTAATTCAGTTGAATCTATAATCATTAGGCTTAAGATGAGTAAGTCTTATATTATGAAATATAAAGTGACCATAAATATTTTGGATCAAAAAATACAAAACAAACAAAAGAAAAAGAAATAAAGCACATCATGAAGTAGAGTATTGATATTTCATTTTTAATTGTATCTACTTCATGCAAATGAATGGATATTAATGAATAAGAGATTTAGGTATCCAAAGGTGACCAAGTGGGATGGTTCCTTTGGGTACCCAAATACATCGTGGTGGCTTTTGGGAAGATAATGATGAATGGGCTTTTTCAATTAATGATGATATGTCAATTTTCTTTATAGGTCTCCATTCATACGTTGGTTTTTTTATCACTTAAATCCATATAATGATTATGTGACATCTTTATATGATGATAGTTGTTTGTAAAATAATTCATTGTGGGTTTATGTTTATTCAAATTATTTTTCAAAATAGGTTAATGTTTGATAATCATCATGAATTTTATTATATGGATTCTTTGAAAGTTTATAAGAGTGATTGTCTTTCTGTAGAAGTGATTGTTGAAAGAGTGGGTTACAATCAATTTTAAATGATTGATTCTTATTTTGATGATTTTCGTTTCCACTCTTTCTTATAGACATACTCTTATAATATGAAGGATAATATTTTATAGTTTGATTTCCATGAAAAGGAGTTTTTAAATTTGAGACATGATTGAAAATATATTGAGACTTATAATAGTGACTCTTAAGAATTTTATGAGGGTCATAATTCTTTTTGAAGCTAAACTCCTTTTAGTTGATGTATGAAAATGGTCCTTTTTAGAAATGATTTTGTAAGCTAATTTGTTTTTATTCAAAATCTTATGATGAAAGTCATTACTAGAAATTAGAACTTTTTCAACAAAAGATTTTAATTATCTTAACTTACAAGTTAAAGCATCATTTTTAATTATCAATTTTTCATTATGCCTTTTAGAAACTAAGAGCCCTTTTTCAATATCCTTGAATTTTTCTTTTAATAGATTGCAATCAAAACAAGGAATAGGAATTTTAACTAAAGAGCATGAAAGAGAATTTCACACATCAATATTTGATTCTACGTTATCGTTTGCTTTTAAGGATTTATTTTCTAAGCATAATTTGGAATTAGCAATTTTTAACTTTAAAATTTTACGTTTAGCAATTTTAAGCATACGAGATGTGGAAATAGAATTTGTTACAAAAAGAGAAGTTTTTTTATTTTCTTACATTGTTATAGGATGAGGCAAGATTTGAACCAAGGGTTCCTTTGACATCTTCTTCGCATTCCTCTTCCATAGTTTAATTTCCGTCTTCTCTTTTGCTTGATGGGTTGCCAACAAATGAGTCCAATATTGTGACGTTGTATTCTTCTTCCTCCAAGCATAAGTCCTCATCAGTTTCTTCGCTTGGGTCCATAAGGAATTGCTCTTCTTCATCATCTGTGGAAGGAAGACAATAAGAATTCTCAAGAAATTTCCAAACTTCATAAGCAGTAGGAAGTGTATAAATAAGTTTGAAAATATTTTGATCTAATGCACAATATATATTATTCATTGATTTGGCATTTAAAAACATTTCATTTTTATTTAAAATACTTGGGGGCATTTTAATTTTAATATTCCATACTTCAATATCCAAAGATTTAAGAAATTTTTCCATAAGAATTTTCCACCCATTATAAATTTGCCTTCAAATAAAGGTGGTGCCAAAGATTTTTCATTTATAAGAAAAT
Source organism: Dactylorhiza incarnata (assembly GCA_033032865.1). Taxonomy (NCBI): domain Eukaryota; kingdom Viridiplantae; phylum Streptophyta; class Magnoliopsida; order Asparagales; family Orchidaceae; genus Dactylorhiza; species Dactylorhiza incarnata. The sequence goes on along the minus strand of JAWHQI010000287.1, from coordinate 759,148 downwards.
TTCCCCCACTAGTAGAGGCAAGATCATGAGACCCCATTATTCCTGGTTTTTAAAACATTTGGAATAACCTCCCTCTGATACCACTTGTTGGATCAATTGACGCCCTTAGAGGGGGGTGAATAAGGGAATAAAATTCTTTATAAATTTGAGGACAATTTACTAAATTGAATAGAGAAAATTAGAACAAAATAACAATTTAGTTAAATTAAGAGAATATCATAATAACCAAGTTTAGAAACAAGTACTAAATTGTTTTCTGATAAAAGAGATTGAAATAAACAATTTAGACAAAGTATTTATAATTGAAAAACTTAGTAACCAATATTTTAGAGATTATGCCAAAAGAGAGAAATCAAGTAAACACAAATAAAGACATGATTGTATTGATATGAAAAGGTGTTTACATAAATTTGATTTCAATATCGCTAGAAATCAGAGGCGTACAAAGTAAAACAATTTTTCATTTTCTATACCGACTTGTATCCCCACAAACCGGTTGGTTTTAGCATATCCTTCCCCAGATAAGGCCTCAAGCCGCTCATGACAATCCTTCCTCGGATATGGCCTCGAGCACACCCTAGATCTAATCACCTAGACCTAGTCGCCAACACAAGGCGAATTCCTCGCTAAGTCCTACCCAGACATAGTCGCCAACACAAGGCGAATTCTCTAAACGGTTACAAAAAGTATGGAACGAAAATAAAGATAACAATAATAAAACTCCCTTTATGAGATCTTCTGAAGTCGGAGATGAAGGATCGTTGTAGTATGAGCGAGGTCGAAGCGATCATCCTTCGGATGTAGCGTGACATAGTCCTCCTCCAGAATTCTCCTTAAGCTTTTTTGTGGGAGATCCATCATAACAATGATGGAGTTTTGGCACAAGTATTTCTCTGGAAGCTCTCTCAGATTTCTGGAAAAAAAGACTCCAATAATCCTTCAGCAACGAGCAAAAACGAAATCGTGTCTTTAAATAACCACTGGAGCTAACGCGTGGCGTTAGGAGTTAACGCCGGCGTTAGTGAATCGTGTTTGGCAGTTGCTGAGATCGTGCATAGCGTCGGGAGCGTGGCTGAACCAAATTTCGTCGAACGAAAACAATTTTCATCGAACGTGCCTTCGTCGAACGAAAACCCATTACGTCAACTGTCAGGATCGTGCAAACCACCGGGATCGTGGCTGAAACTAAGTTCATCGAATGGAATCAATTTCATCAACCGGAACTCCAAGTTCATCGAACGTAGGTTGTCAGTCGCAATACCACCGAGCGTAGGCTCATTTCGTCAAATGGAACTCCAAGTTCGTCGAACGCAGCTTGTCGAGCGCAATTTCATCGAGCGCAGACAATTTCATCGAATGAAACTGCAAGTTCGTCGAATGCAGTTTGTCGAGCGTAATTTCATCAAGCGCAGGCAATTTCAATGAACGGAACTCCAAGTTCGTCGAACGCAGGTTCCTTCAGGTTTCGTCGAGCGCCTTCAGAGTTCGTCGAATGCAGTTCAGTTCGTCGAACGCAGTTTAGTTCAGATTTTGTCGAACGTCATCTCAGCGGTTTCCTTCTCAGCGGTTGTTAACGCTAGGAGTTAAGGACTAACGCGTGCGTTAGCACACTTTCTAGAGAGTCATCTCCAATCTGTTTTGTACCTGTGGAGTATTGCACCTATAGATCCTGCACACTCTAAACACATGACAAGCAAGATCAAATACAATTTGGGATTTGTTATTCTCAAACAAAAGGATGTGACACACATGTCCAACATGACCTTCCTCCTCATGGAAGTCACAGTAGGATAACACTTCCCTATCCCCTCCTCTTCCTCTCCTTTTTGCTTTCCTGTCTCTCCTCCTTATTCCCCCTCCAATTATCATGGTTTGTTGAGGTGGTGGAGAGGGTGCCTTCGGTCCCTGCCTCCACCCTGGGGGGTCGGACACTTCCCCTGGAAGTTACCTTTTCCTTGGTCAAACTTCCTTCCTGGATCTTCCATACTCCCTCTGTGCTGCCTTGCCTCCGGCTCGCTAAGCTTGGCCAACCTTTTTGCGAACTACGGGTTGTCCTCCACACTCTCAATTTATTCCACCGCCCTTTCCATCAATTCCTCGAAGGATAAGGGGGTCTCCCACTTTATGCTCATCTTAAAGAATCCCTCCCGCAGCCCCACTATGAAGGTGAGCTGGAGGGTGAACCCAGGCACCTCCTGAACTTGCAGGACCTCTTCCTGGAACCTATCCACGTAACGAGCCAGCGACTCCCTTGGCTCTTGCTTGATCTTGAAGAGTGCCTCAACATCCTTCTTCCTCCTCTTTGAGGTTGGGAAGCGCAGTAGGAAGCCGCGACGCAGATCCTCGAAAGCATATATTGACCCGAAGGGCAAATGGTGGAACCAGTCCCTCGCTTTCTCCTTTAGAGTGGTGGCAAAGAGCTGGCACTGGAAGGCATCTAACATAGGCCTGACTGAGACAATGCTCTCGAACCAATGTAAGTGCAGGATGGGGTTATCCTTGCCGGAGTAGTAAGACATCTCCGACCCCCTAAACCTTCAGGAACCGGGGACGATAGGATCAACTCACAAAAAGAGCTCCCCCCGGCTCGTCCATCCACATCTGCTCGACCTCCTTTGGGGTGGGGCGAATGGGGGCCTGATTCCTCCCCGCTCGCCCCCCCCCCCCCCCCCCCCCCCCCCCCCCCCCCCCCCCCCTTTGGGGCTGGGAAAGTGGGGGAATGGCACCTCCCCACTCGCCCCTTAGGGGCTGGGCAAGTGGGGGATGGCACCTCCCCACTCGCCCCGTCTTTGGAGGTCGGGCGAGTGGGGGCCAGATGCCTCCCCACATGCCCCCGCCGACACATCTCTCCTGGGCTGCTGGCCTGGAGTGCTCTCGCCCATCCGCTGGGTCGGGACCTCCGGACCGCCTCCTCTCTCGCCTTCGCCTATCGTTGCAAAAGCAATCTACAAGGTCTGCGGGACCCCCCGCTTGAAATCTTCAAACATTTCCATCGTCACCACAGCACCGGTGACTCTGAGTGGCCTGGATCAGACCCTTCTCCTCCACCTCCAGCCATAGAGCTCAGCTTGAGATTTTCTTGTGCTGGTCACTCTCCACACTCACCACACTATAATGTTGAAACCAAGACTTGGCTTCTTTGTGGATCTCGAACCCCCAACAAGTTGTGGGTGACCGAACACTTACTAATCTCAAGGGAGAGTGCAAGGTTGAAGGCTTAGGAACTAGGAACAAGGCCAAGGGCTTAGCGAGGAGGCCCCACCACACACCCGGAAGATCTTAGAGAGCTTCCCCTCCCAAGCCAATGCTAAGCTTGGGCACCTTTGAAGGCTCTCTCCACCCACCAAAGAAACATGGGGAGAGAGTGGCCAAAAAGAGAAGTCCCTCCAAATGGTTCCCCCTTGGTCCTATTTATAGATTTATGGACTTTGTCTGCAAAGAGCCACAATCTGGCCTACGAGATTACGAAAATACCCCCGGATTTGTCCTGCCAACAGCCAAATCCCGCTGTTCCGAGGCGCTAAACACAGACTGCCTCTTCCTGGAGCTGGGTGAGAGGGGGCAGGCTGCCCCCTTGCTCTCGCCCCTTTATTGGAGCTGGGGAGAGAGGGGGCAGGCCGCCCTCTCCTCTTGCCCCCTTTGTTGGAGCTGGGGCGAGAGGGGGCAGGCCACCCTCTCCTCTCTCCACCTTTGTTGGAGCTGGGGAGAGAGGGGGCTGGCCGCCCGCCTCTCTCGCCCCCCTTGCTGGGACGGGGGCGAGAGGGGGCTGGCCGCCCGCATCTCTCGCCCCCCTTGCTGGGAAGGGGGCGAGAGGGGGCTGTCCTCTCGCCTCTCTCGCCCCCCTTGCTGGGGATGGGGCGAGAGGGGGTAGGCTGCTCTCTCCTCTCTCCCCCTTACTGGGGATGGGGCGAGAGGGGGCAGGCCAGCCTCTCCTCTCTCCCCCTTACTGGGTATGGGGCGAGAGGGGGAAGGTCGCCCTCTCCTCTCGCCCCTTTACTAAGGATGGGGCGAGAGGGGGCAGGCCGCCCTCTCCTCTCGCCTCCTTGCCGAGGATAGGGCAAGAGGGGGCAGGCCGACCTCTCCTCTCGCCCCCCTCCAAGGGCTGGGCAAGCAGGGGGCAGGCCGCCCTCCCTGCTCGCTCCTTTCTTTGCCTGGGACAGAGCTAAAAAATAACATTTGGCCCAAATACCTCCTAGGTCCCGGGGGCAAACTCGGCGAATACAGGGTTGTACATGAACTCTATTAATGAGGAAATTTTCAATGTCATCCTCACAAGTCCTCCAGCCCCAATAAGGAAAGACTCCATTGGGAAGGTCATACAAACCTCAGTTCCCAAAGTTGAATGGACTGAGGATGAGAAGAAGGTCAAGTCATGTGATGCCAAGGCCATGAACATACTGGTCTCAACCATGTCTTGTGACATATTCCAGAGAAGTTGCTGATTGCAACTCTGCAAAAAAGATCTGGGAATCTCTCTCCAGTCTAGTTGAAGGAAGCTCTGATGATAGGAAAGACAAAAAGGCTCTTCTCATATCTCAATATGAGAACTTCAAGAAAAAAGGCTGATGAAAGCATTACAGAAATGTATGGCAGATTCAGCCTCATCAAAAATGAGCTGAGAGGACTTGACAAGGAAATCTCTCTGACAAGATTAATGACAAGCTCCTCATATGCTTCCCTAGCACATGGGACTCTAGAATTTGGGCTATTAGAGATTCTAGATGCCTTAGGGAGATATCAACTGATGCTCTCCTAGGAAAGCTCAAATCCTATGAGCTCTTACTGAAAAGCAGGGCTGAGTCAGAAGCCCAAGAATGGGCACCTACTTCCAAAGAAAGGATTCTTGCATTACAAAGTACAGAAGCAGAGTCCTCCACTATTGAAGAAGAAATGTTTAATCTCTTGGCTAAGAGATTCAAGAAGTGCGCCAGGACAGAAGATTCCAGAAGGAGAGAAAGGAGCTCAAGGAAGCCAAGGTATGACAAAACTCCTAAACAGGAGATAATCTGTTTTACTTGCAGAAAACCAGGACATATCTCTACTGAATGTCCTGAGGAAGACAAGAATAAGAAAAACAAGCAGATGAAGGAGCGCAGGAAGAAATCCTTCAAGAGAAAGGAGAAGAAAGGAGAGAGAGGTCTCTTATCTGAGACCTGGAGTGACTCTGACTCTGAATCAAGATCCTCCTCATCTGATGATGAAGAAGAAGGTGGACAAGGAGAAGCCTGCATGATGGCCTTTGAAAATTCCACTGATGATGCTGAGGTAAGCATCCTTAAAGACTTTGACTTCTCTTCAAGAGATTTCAAAGAATGTTTTCAGGAATTTTGCAAATATTTTATTAACAAACAAAAGGAACTTGAAACAATTAAATTTGAACTAGAAGAACTTAAAAAGGATCGCCTATACTCAGTTAACTACAATCTGAGAGGTGAGTTGTTCAGAAAAAAAAAAGAATATCTATTAGATATCAGTAATTCAAACTTAGAGAAAGAAATCACAAAGGCAAAAGCCTTGGTGGACTCTTTAAATGGAAGGAGTCAAGAAATTAAAAATATGTCACAGAATCTTTCCAAGAGATTTGATCATCTTGATCAAGGATCACAACAATCCACCAGCACACTAATCACTAGCAAACATGCTTGGGAAAACCATGTGGCATAATTTAGGTCTGAATCCTGTGAAGTTCTAGGTAATAATAATCCTGACAAACTCACCTTATTTAATAAGGGAAACATTAATAATCAACCAGGGATATTAGGAAAACACCCCTTAGAAAAATCAAACTTGAACAATACAATTCTTAATTAAAAGAGAAATACATCGAATAGAACTCGACGCAATTTTATAGATACATCGACTACAATTCGACGGAGATCAGCATATGCGTCAACAAACATTTGAAGCAAACATGAGGATGCGTCGAATTATACTCGATGCAACCAATGTTCTATATCGAATAGTTATCGACGGAACTATGCAGACACATAGAATTACATTCGACGCATCTCTAAGACTGCGTCGATTTCTTCTCGACACATGTCCTCTGCATTAAATTCTCAATTATCTAAACCTTCTTCTCTATCTATTCCTAGATGCTTTTGTTGTGCTAAATTAGGACATATTGTAAGATATTGCTGGCATAATGATGCAACACTTCTTCACCTAAGGGGATATAGTGGAAGACCATCTCACTCTTTCATAACCTCATATGATGATAGAAGAAAGAGACCCCAGCATGAGAGGGTCTGTACTAATGTTTAATCTAATGTGCAGAAGGAAGACTGTTCTACCACAAACCAGTAGTGGTATCTGGACAGTGGGTGCTCCATGCATATGACTGGAGCAAAAGATATGCTGGAAAATTTCAAGGCCAAGGAAGGGCCCAAGGTAATTTTTGGGAATTCCCACTCTGGTCAAACCAAAGGATATGGTTTGCTCAGGATTGGTGAAATCTCTTTTTCTAAAGTAGCTTATGTTGAAGGACTTTAACATAATCTAATTATCATTAGTCAGCTGTGTGATGGTGAATACAAAGTTGTATTCACTAAGTCCTTGTGTCATATAGTTAGCTCTAAGACTAATCAAACAGTTTTGTCTGGTCTTAGAAAGGGTAAAGTATATGTTGTAGACTTTGAGTACACAAAGTCTGAGATCTGCTTGTTTAACTCCAAATTAGAAAATAGTGAGTTGTGGAATAGGAGACTTAGTCACCTTAACTTTAAGACTATAGCTAAACTTTCCAAACTCAACCTAATCAGGGGTTTGCCAAATGGTAAATTCAATAAAGACCATCCCTGTAGAGCATGCCAACTAGGAAAGCAGATCAAAGCATCATTCAAACGAATTGGTAAAAATGATTCTCCTAGAATCTTTTTTATGTTGCACATGGACCTTTTTGGTCCTATCTCCACTCAAAGCTTAGCTGGTAAGTCCTACACCTTAGTCATTGTTGATGACTTTTCTAGGTTCAGCTGGGTGTTCTTTCTAAAAGCTAAGTCGGACACCTTCAAGATCCTCTCAAGATTCATTAGACAGATTCAATCTGAACTCAATACACAGGTTGTTGTGATCAGAAGTGATCATGGAACTGATTTTGAGAATCAGTTAATGTGTAGATTCTGTGAGGATGAAGGCATCAAACAAAGCTTTTCAGCTCCTAGAACCCCCCCAACAAAATGGTGTGGCTGAAAGGAAAAATAGAACCCTAATTGAATCAGGAAGAACATTATTAGCTGAATCTAACTTGCCAAAGTCCTTCTGGGCCAAGGCAGTAAAAACTGCAAATTATGTTCTGAATAGAAGTCTCATCCACAAGACTAAGTTGAAGACTCCATATGAGCTGCTGATGGGAAAGGCACCCATTGTCACCTACGTTAGAATCTTTGGGTGTTCTTGCTTTATCCTTAACAATGGGAAAAACCATCTTGCCAAATTTGATAAGAAGGCTGATGATGGAATATTCTTAGGATATTCTTCATCAAGCAAGGCCTATAGGTATTTCAATGAAAGCTCTCTCAAAATTGAGGAGTCAATGCATGTAGTTTTTGATGAAACTAACATGGTATACAAGGGAAAGGAAACTTCCACCAGTCCCATTCTATAGGAAGAAGATCATCTTGCAGAGCAGGTTGAAAGAATGAGTATAGTAGATCATCCATCAGTATGTCAAGAAAAGGAACAATAAGAGATTGCACTGACTCTGATGAGGATTCTGCAGCAGATAAAGAGGAAATAGCAGCACCTGGAGTACCAGTCACAGAGACTATCCCAGTACATGAGGCTGAAATCCCAACTATCACTGAGCAAGTGATAGCACAAGAAGAAGAGCAGATCCTAGATCACTCATCTAGATCCAAGATGACCTAAAAAGATCATCCTTCAACTCAAGTGATAGGAAACTTGACACCATGAGTCAAGACAAGGAACCAACTCACAAGTGAGACTATGTTGCAGTGTTTTCTATGACAATATGAACCCAAGAAGTTTGAAGAAGTAGACAGTGACCCTCACTGGATATCTGTTATGCAAGAGGAACTGGCCCAGTTTGTGAGGAACAAGGTGTGGACTCTGGTAGAAAGACCAATGAACTACCCAGTAATTGGCACCAAGTGGGTGTTCAAGAATAAAATGGACTCAACGGGGGTCAATATCAGAAACATGGCTAGTCTTGTGGCACAAGGGTACAGATAAGAGGAAGGCATTGACTTCTATCAAACATTTTCCCCTATAGCAAGGCTGGATGCAATCAGAATGTTCTTGGCATAAGCTGCCCACATTAAGATAAAAGTCTACCAGATGGATGTTAAGAGTGCCTTCCTCAATTGAAAACTACAAGAAGAGGTGTATGTGGAACAGCCACCAGGTTTTTTCAATCCAACTTTTCACTCTTCTGTATTTAGACTAGATAAAGCACTATGTGTCTCAAGCAAGCTCCAAGAGCTTGGTATGAGACCTTATCCACTATTCTTCTAGAACACAAATTTGAAAGGGGGAAAGTGGATAAAACCCTTTTCACAAGAGCACGCAAGAAACAGCTACTTCTTGTACAAATTTATGTGGATGATATTATATTTGGGTACACAGATCAATCTTTATGCAAAAGGTTTGCTTACCTAATGCAGTCAAGATTTGAAATGAGTAGCATGGGGGAGTTATCCTATTTCCTTGGACTTCATGTTAAACAAAGTCCAGATGGCATTTTCATATCTCAATCCAATATACCAGAGAACTCATTAATAGGTTTGGGATGTAGAATGCCTCTGTTATGAAAACCCCCGTGGCTACTAATGCTGTCTTAGATAGAGATGAACAAGGCAAGTCTTTTGATCAGAAGACTTACAGTGCAGCCATTGGCTCACTTCTCTATCTAACAGCTAGCAGACCTGATATAATGTTTGTTACCTGTATTTGTGCAAGATTTCAGGTTGACCCAAAGGAATCCCACATGAGTTCTATCAAAAGAATTCTTAGATAGCTAAAGGGTACTCCTGAGCTTGGCTTATGGTATCCAACTGAATATGGTTTTGAATTGATTGGATATTCCGATGCAGACTATGCTGGATGCAGGCTGGATAGAAAAAGCACCTCAGGGACATGTAAATTTTTGGGTGCTAGACTGATCTCATGGTTTAGCAAGAAGCAAACCACAATCTCCACTTCTGCTGCTGAAGCTGAGTACATAGCTGCATGAAGCTGCTGCTCACAAATTTTATGGATGCAAAATCAATTGTTGGACTACAACTTTACACCTACCAATTCCACAATCTATTATGACAGCTCCAGTGCTTTTCCAATTGCTTCCAATCCTGTTCTCCACAGTAGATCTAATCACATAGAGATAAGGCACCACTTTCTCAAACACAATGTAGAGAAGGGTAAGATCAACCTTCAATACATATCTATTGGCACTCAAAGGGCTGACATCTTCACTAAGCCTCTTGATGAAAGTAAGCACAAGTTCTTCATCAATCCCATGGGAATGCTTGATGGAGCTTTGTATGTCCCAATTATTATGTATAAAGATCTATTTTCTGTAGAAAATTATTGTTGGAAAAACAGCAAAAATCTTAAATAAAATCATAAATGTTTAATCAAAGCTGCGTTGAATTCAAATTGACGTAACGTCGACTTCTCCTAGACGTCAGCTTCAAGAGCTCTATGGGGAGGATCCTTCAAATACCACTCGATGTAACATCCAATACTTATCGACGCTTATGTCGACATCATTATTAATGACTATATCTCGAAGCCACGTCGACATCAACTCGATGCTCCGTCGACTTGGCAGATCGCGCGCTTTAACATATTTTGGCGCGCTGAATTCTGCTCCTCTCTCGATGTTGCTTCGAATAAAACCCTAAGTTGCGATGATTCATCTACTCAAAGCAACTTTTGCATTTAATTCTATTGTGCTATTCGAGTTCTCTCCTTCAAGCTCTCTTCCTTCTTCCCTCTCTTCATCTATTTTCCTTGTTTCAGTGCAGGTACGCGCAGTGTTTCAATGGCCTCTCCACCCAGTCATTAAGATATTATGGAGGCAGTCAATCTAGCTCTTAAAACAGTACTATCCAAGTTTGGCTCGCTCTATCTGGACTTCTCCACAGACTGCTATCGAAAATTACGCCGTCAACATAAAAGATTGCAAGACCTTACCTCTGACCTAGAGGTCATTGACAGGGAAGTGAGATCGGCAGCTGTGTCTGCTGATGGCTTTATATCCTTCTTCAATAATGTAAAGTAGGGGGAGCTGTACCAGCAGGAAACTCATCAACAGCAGGTTCCTCAAGATTCTGTCTTTACGACAACAATCCCTCTCTCCCTCATCTATGAAGGAGAGCCTGCTGTCTCATCTAAATTACAGATAGATGTAGCCATCCAGGGGGAGTCATCCTCACTAAGAATCCTGCCCTTAATACATGGGGAGTCTTCAATACAGGGGGAGAGTCCTGTATGCTCATATGATCAAATCCATGTCATGCACACTCAGGGATACACTGCTAATACTGAGATATCCATTCCTGATCACCTCCAATTCATGGTGTCTTCCAGTGACTCTACCACAACACCTACTTCTGCCAAGGTTTCTAATCAAGAATTTAATTCAATTGAACTTGTCTCAAATCATCCTGTCACAGATCTGCTGTCAATACCAGTTCAGCCTCCTTCTCCATCACCTGTACCAAGACAAAGAACTGAACCTATCCTTCCTACACCTATCTTCAGAGGAAGACCTCCTTATCAAGGCAAAGGAAGAAGGGGAAGGGAAGAATACCCATATGGGAAATGTACACAACGGAGCAAAGAAAAGATTACAGAAGGGATATGTCATATTACAAGAAGTATGAAAAGGTTGAAGTTCCAGAAAACACAATGAAGACCTATAATGATCCAGAAATGGATAAAATATTAGAAGACATTGGTGAAAGAGAGAGATATGAATATGATGCAGCTCAAAAGGAGCTTGAAGAAAAGAAAAAATAGATTCATGGATATTTTGAAAAGAGGAAAAGAAGTTGTTGAAAAGGAAGAACTGGCCAAGCTAATTCCAATCAAATCCACTTTATTTGATCATACCATGTATACAACAAAGAACCCTCAAGCAAAAATGCTAGAAGGTGTTGGAACATGGTCTTCCGCATCTCCTAGGATTGAGAATACCAAATCCTATGTGTATTTGATCTTGTGTGTTTAAGTGTGCAGGATAACAAAGTCCACATGACTCAAGGATTACATAAGAAGGTTGCCCCTAAAGTTGAGCCATCAAATACAAAACTCCTACTAGTGTCAGCGGTAGTCCTAGCGCAGGCGCTAGCTTTCGCTCGACGAACTGTAAGCGGGGCTCAACGAAATTCTAATTACTACGTTCGACAAAAATTCGCTCGACGAACTGTAAGCTGCGTTCGACGAAATTTTGATCGACGAAAAGAATGCTTAAGTGAAATTTCGGGAGTACTTATAGAAGGTGATAGTGCCTGGCGATATACGATAGCACAGGCGATAGCGCGGGGCACAAAAGGCAAGAGAGAATTATTTCCTCAGATTGAAGATTCTGCCGCGCAGCATATGTCCTAAAATGGGATAGTGCCGGCGGTAGCGCTAGCGCAGGCACTAGCACTGAGGCTATAAAATGGACCCCTTGGCTCCGTCTTCCTCATCCTCTTGAGATCCAGAATTCCAGAGCTTCGTGCCACAGCATAGAGTGGAAGGTTCAGAAAGATACTCCCACAAATCCATGAAGGCTTAAGGAGATCCGTGGAGAAGATTTCAACACGCGTCATCATTGTGACGAAAGACCGCATCGACTACGATCATACTCTGCGAGTCTTCGTCTACTTCTCCAAGAGATCAACATAGAGGGAGTTTTTATATTATTGTCTTTTTATTTCACATCTTTTCTTGTAATCGTTTAGTAAACTCACCTCGTGTTGGCGACTAGGTCTGGGTAGGATTTACGGCAGAAATTTGCCTCGTGTTGGCGACTAGGTCTAGGGTGTAGGTCTAGGGGGTGCTCGAGGCCATATCCGGGGAAGGATTGGCTAGAGCGGCTTGAGGCCGTATCGGAGGAAGGATTGGCTAAAGCCAACCGGTTCGTGGGGATACGAGTCGGTATAGAAAACAAAAAGAGTTTTTCATATTTCGCTTTGATTTCTAGCGTCATTGAAATCAAAATTTTGTAATCAATTTTATTAATAATAATCATGTCTCTCTTTGTGTAATAAAATTGATTTCTCTAAATTGTTTATTATCCTCTTCTTTATTATAAAACAATTTAGATCTTTATTGAAAATCACTATTTTGATCTCTTATCATAAGCAAGTATTTCAAAATATAATATAAGTTTTTAAAACCCTTATTCACCCCCCCTGTAAGGGCGCCTACCGATCCAACAAGTGGTATTAGAGCTAGGTTTTATTCCAATCGGCTTAACGTCCAGGAATAATGGCGTCTCATGACCTCGCTTCTATTAGTGGGGGTAATTTTTATAAAGAAGGAAAATCACTAGCACCACCTCTATTTGAAGGAAGAAATTGATGGAAAATATTAATGGAAATTTTTCTTAAAGCTTTAGATGAAAAAGTTTGGAACATCACTATTAAAAAGCCACCTAGCGTATTAAATAAAAACGAAATGGTTATAAATGCAAAATGTATGAATAGTCTATTTTGTGCGTTAGATCAAAATATTTCCAAACTAATTCATACTTTTCCTACTGCATACGAGATGTGGAATTTTCTTGAGATAACTTATGATCTTCCTCTTACAGGTATGGAACAAACACATGAAGAGAAGGACATACAAGCATCCACCATTATTCAAGAAAATTCTCTTATAGCAAAACCATGGAAATCATGGAAATTGACTTAGCCAAAGAGAGCGATTCATCAAGAGAAGATGAAAATTCATCTATAAAGAAGGAAGGACTAGAAGACGACAAAGGAACGTCTTGTTCACATCTTGCCTCTTCCGATTGCGCTGTCTAATTCTCTATCTTATTTCCATATACAAAAAATTGCTAAACGTAGAATGAAGAAATTAAAAATTGCTAGTAAGAGATTACGTTTACAAAATAAAACTTTGAAAGCAAATGTGAATGAAGAATCCAAAAAGGATGTGTTTGAATCTCAATCATTTGAAAACTATACACCTTATTTTGATTATAATAATATTAAAGAAAAATTCAAGGATTTAGAAAAAGAACTTTTAATTTCAAAAGAACATAACGAAAAATTGATAAAAGAAAATAATATTTTCTCTTATAAACTAGAATCTTTAAAATCACTCTTTCAAAAAGGATTAAATAATTATAAATATCTTATTTCTAGTTTATCATCAAACATATGTAAAACTTCTACTAGTATGTTAAAACATATTAACCATGCACATAGTAGAATGTTTAATCACACAAACATAATGAATTCTAACCCACATTATGTATCTCCCAAATTAAATTCTAATGTGCACAAATTTCCTATGAAATATAATTTCAAAAGTGATTATTATTTTAAACCTAAGTTAATGAATATGGAAATTTGATGCATAATATTAAATCAAAATATGAATGGAGACCCAAAATAAAAAATGAAACATTAACTCCACTTGAAAGAATTCGTTCATTGTCGTCTCCCCAAAAATTATCACTCTATATTTGGGTACCGTAAGGAACCGTTACACTTGGTTCCCTTTGGATACCCAAATCTCTCATCTACTAGTATCATCCAAATACATGAAGTAGAATATTTTCAAATTGAAATATTCAAATTTCTACTTCATGATGTGCTTTAATGTCTTTTTTATTTTTCTCTTGTTGTTTCCCTTTTGAACTATCATGTCATGGTCATCCTATACAATATTGAAAATATGATCTTATCTCTTAAAAGCTTAATATGTTTATAAAATCAAATTGACCAAAATTCAAAAGTCATATCTAATCTTAATGACCTATCTATCTCTCTTATCTTCATTTCCTATAAATATCTTATATTATCCATATAAATCAAATTATAAATTTGCTATAAGATATTTTAAATTAACTCAAGTAATTAGGATATTAAGTTTTTTAGCCTTCACCAACAAGTGGTGTAGAAAAATAACATGATCTAAAAGAAAGTTCAAGATCTAAATGAAAGCTCAACTTTCAATATGGTTGTCTTTGTGCACAACAAAAAAATTATATTGTGTTCACTCCTTGATGTCAAATATGATCTAAACCATCACTATTCTTCACTTATCAAAAATCACATATATATATATATATATTCAAAATTCATAATTAAAAGAAAATCACTAAAATGTATCGAAAGAATTTACCTTCATAATGAATATTGATGTCACTCGCACCACCATGATCTATTGATGTCCGTTGCTAAAATTCTCTAAAATCATATAATCATAACTCACATCAAATATCTTCTAAAAACAACTATTTATATCACATCCATATGAATTATATGATGAAAATTGATATTATAATTGTTTACCATGGTTGGTGTATTATGTGTGTATTGTGATTTATTTTAAGTTTAGACCTTAGAATCATCTTGATATCAATAAGATCAAATCAAATTGAATCTTCACTTCATTTTAGGTCTATAAGTTGAAACACTATCAAACTTTGGCATAACATTAATCTCAAACTTATCATAATAACATTATCACCTAAAGAATATTTATGTCTATGTTAGGCTTTATATGTTTACCAAGATATACAGGGTGGGTATTATTATCTAGGGCTTAATCATGATATTCTTTGCATAAACATCATACTAATCATTTAAATTATGCTTATTTGGCTTATTCGAACATGACATCTTGTGCTTACATCTCCTATCATTTTCATCTTACACCATAATTGACAAATATAAGTCTTAGAAAAATTAAAAGGAAGATATAATAAAATATATCTCATGCAATGTTTATTTAGTAAAGTCATATAAAAAATCATTAATGTTTCATGCAATTTTGACCATCCAAAACATCTCCTAAAATTCTGAAATTTCTGCATGAAACTACTATTGGGACAATTAATCAAGATCAACATGTAAAATTTTCAAAATCATTGAAAATCATATACTATTTTCAGCTCTAGCAATAACGCCGGCGCTAGCGCACCTTTCCGATTTTCTGTAATTTTAAAATTTTGAAAAATTCTTAAAATATATTATTCTATATGAACTATTTATTTTTACTCTTCTGACTTTATTTGATTTTTGAAAAATTAAAATACAAAATTAGAAAAGCTAAATTACAAAAAAAAAAATCTTTGGTTATTTGTTTGATTTCTATTCCTATATGCAAAAATCAAATACAAAAATATAAAACAAAATTAAGTATAAAAAATTATTATTGTAAACTTAACTTTTCTATTTACATGTATCTTGCGAAAGGGTGATTTAGGCTATCATTCCATCATATCACCTAGTACCGGGTGAACCTCTCATAGGGTAGACCTCAGGAAGTCCAAGATCAAATTATAAGAGTTCAAACTTTAAATTAATATTATTTCGCAAAAATATCAAAAATACTGTATGGACTTTTCTGTGAAAATCAAGCATGATTTAATCTATTATTTAGAACTTCTACAATGTTGCAATTTATCTTTTCAAACTACTTTGAACATTGGTTTCATCATGCTTTGATATATCTATTAATATGTGCATCAATTATATTGTAAAAGTTGTGTAGAACTACGCTTATCATGCCTCTAAGTATGAGTGAATGCTTTATGTTTGATAATGATCTTTATTCACTCACTTATTTTTAGCATTGTCTACATATGTGTTTAATCTAAGAATGCTTGTGTATGTTTTGTATTAGTACAATGAATTAAAATTGCACAAGTATCTTACCTACACTACTTTTATTTGCACTTTTAAAAGTTAAGAAAAGTGGTTATGATTTCATAAATTATATTGGTTTGTAAAACAAGTGTATTCTGAGAACTTTGTACAAAACAAAAATCATAAAATAAAGTGACAAAGATAACTCCACCAAGCACTACTTGAACCTCCTGATAAGTCTTAATAAGCGTTGTGAGGTTGAGCACCTTGGAAAGAATAGTAAAGTATCTTGTGCAAACCATATCCTTCTTTCAAAATAAAAACCACTTACTCTTAAGTACACCGGATCACTAGTTTTAATATTAAAATAAAATAAAATATGTGATCCCCCCAGCACTACTTTGCACCCTGATAAGTCTTAATGAGCATTGTGTGTGCAAAGCACCTTGGTAGTTGTACATTTTGTTTGTGCATTAAAGTATGTGGAAGTAAAATTGTTTGTGTTTTATTGTGCTCTTTACTTTATATATTTCTTGTATTTTTGATTAAAACATTTGTTTACTCTACTCAAGATACACTTATGTGCACATCATTATCTTCCATAACACTCTTCTCATGAGTATTGGATCCTAATGCAAATTTTATACTACTCTTTATTTATGAAATGCACTAGATAACTTAGCATGCTTTCTACAATGTTTAGTATGTTTTGAAATTGTGAATTCACATAACATTGTAGTACTCTCTTTTTGGTAACATTATTTCATGCTTGGTTACTTTATTATTGAATTAAAAGATTTTACTTGAACAATGATTTACAAAACATCTTCTTCATAAAATGGAACTCATATATCTTTTTATGGATCATCATTGATTACAATAAGATGTTTCTTGTATTTCGATAAGACTTCCGCATCATAACCATATAATTTTTGTACCTTGCGCTTTCATGCTTACTTAAAGTCTTTTATTTTGTGTGCATCATCACTTGAATCTTAAAATTCCTTTCTTTCAACAAGTGGTAGACTTGCATGGTAAACTTTATATTGGTTACTCTAAACATGAATATATTTTTTGCTAAAAACTCTGATTTATTTCTATGAAAATATTGTAATACTAAAACTCTGATTTATTAATGGATTAGCTATGTGAACTTTTCTTTAAAAAATTCAAATATTAAAACCTATTGGCTATGAAATTATAATTTGATTTAAAACTCTTAAACACTTCCAATAATTATTATCCATGACTTCATATCTCACCATAGCGGGGGCATAGGGTTGTATACATTAGATAACCTTATCTATAGTCATGTCTTGTCCTTAACCGGGGAGGGTTCTAGTGGGGCCTTGCGAGGAATTGGGGGGAAAGAGTGCTAGGTTAAGTTTTTGTCTAGTGTTTGCATATGGGACTAACACCCCAACCTACGGCATGTTTGCAGCTCCTCAAGCCCATCTGTCACTTAGTACGGGGCTACGGTGTAGACATATTGTCTGGGCAGTTTAGTTACTTGGAAATCATTACATTTTTTTGCTTAAAACTCTTATATAAAAAGGAAAAACTAACATGATAATATTGAGTACTTGACAAATGTTAGATTGTTCATTTTGAAGCCAAAAACTCTGATCTATTTTTATAAAAAGTATTCTAAAACTCCTTATCATTTCCTTCTCTCTACAAGCTCGATCATGCCTTCATCTTATTATCAACTTGTAAGTGGTGTCTCCTTACCCACTTTTGCTATTAACAAAAGGGGGAGAACTAACATGATAAATATAATCTGCTATCAAAATACAACACTAACATGCGTAATTAAGATGATAGCCTACATATTAAGGGAGCATTCACTTAGGGGGAGCATGTATTTTGAGGGAGAAATTCTAAACGCTAAAATCAATAATTATCCTAAGTCATCTCTCGCACACACACACAAGTAGGTTTCATCATGCGTATATATTAATGCTCTGATTTATCATTAATGGATTTGTTATTATCAAAAGGGGGAGTTTGTTGGAACATGGTCTTCCGCATCTCCTAGGTTTGAGAATAACAAATCCTATGTATATTTGATCTTGTGTGTTTAAGTGTGCAGGATAACAAAGTCCACATGACTCAAGGATTACATAAGAAGGTTGCCCCCAAAGTTGAGCCATCAAATCCAAAACTCCTACTAGCGCCCGCAGTAGTCCTAGCCCAGGCGCTAGCTTTCGCTCGACGAACTATAAGCGGCGCTTGACGAAATTCTGATTACTGCGTTCGACGAAAATTTTCTTGACAAACTGTAAGCTGCGTTCGACGAAATTTCGATCGACGAAAAGAATGCATAAGCAAAATTCTGGGAATACTTACAGAAGTTGATAGCGTCTGGCGGTATCCGATAGCGCAGGCGATAGCGCGGAGTATAGAAGGCAAGAGAGAAATGTTTCCTCAGATTGAAGATTCTGCCGCGCAGAATATGTCCTAAAATGGGATAGTGCCGGCGGTAGCGCTAGCGCAGGCGCTAGCGCTGAGGCTATAAAATGGACCCCTTTGCTCTGTCTTCCTCATCCTCTTGAGATCCAGAATTCTAGAGCTTCGTGCCACAGCATAGAGAGGAATGTTCAGAGAGATACTCCCACAAATCCATGAAGGCTTAAGGAGATCCGTGGAGAAGATTTCAACACGCGTCATCATTGTGACGAAAGACCACATCGGCTACGATCATACTCTGCGAGTCTTCGTCTACTTCTCCAAGAGATCCACAGAGAGGGAGTTTTTACATTATTGTCTTTTTATTTTACATCTTTTCTTGTAATTGTTTAGTAAACTCGCCTCGTGTTGGCGACTAGGTCTGGGTAGGACTTAGGGAAGAAATTCACCTTGTGTTGGCGACTAGGTCTAGGGTGTAGGTCTAGGGGGTGCTCGAGGCCATATCCGGGGAAGGATTGGCTAGAGCGGCTTGAGGCCGTATCCGGGGAAGGATCAGCTAAAGCCAACCGGTTCGTGGGGATACGAGTCATTATAGAAAACAAAAAGAGTTTTTCATATTTCGCTTTGATTTCTAGCGTCATTGAAATCAAAATTTTGTAATCAATTTTATTAATAATAATCATGTCTCTCTTTGTGTAATAAAATTGATTTCTCTAAATTGTTTATTATCCTCTCCGTTATTATAAAACAATTTAGATCTTTATTCAAAATCACTATTTTGATCTCTTATCATAAGCAAGTATTTCAAAATATAATATAAGTTTTTAAAACCCTTATTCACCCCCCTCTAAGGATGCCTACCAATCCAACAGAAGGAGTAGGGCAACTCCACAGAGGAGGGATTGGGTGTAATCCAAAGGTTACAGTACTGCTACCTCTGAAAAGAAAGAAAGGAGAGATGTCACCTGAAGAGGAGATAGAGAAAAGAAAGATCATGTTTACAAAAGCCTCAACCTCTAGGAAGGAAAAAGCAACTGCTGATGAATCAAAAGCAAACTCTACTGAATCAAATCCTGACAAAGAGCCTAAATCAGATGATCTGAGTCTAGAAGTCATAAGTCTGATGACAGCCAAGGTCTTTGGTCTTGGTTTTACGCTCAAGGATGTTCATTCTAATACAGAAATGGACCTGGAGAAACTTTTCAAAGCTCGTGGAAGAATATAGAAGAACCCATAGAAAGCCACTCCTGCAAACTTCAAATATGTGGAAAATAAATACAGGAGGGTATATGAGGACTTATTCACATTTCTCAAAAAAAGGAAGTGATACTCTGCTTGGGTAGTCTTTGATAAACCTTTGTTGATCAATAATCAGATGTTTATTTTCTGTTTATCAGCATATCTAGATTATTCATTTGATAGTGTCTATGTATGTTTGTTTATGCAAAGAAATGTGTAAAATCACTCTATTCAAACTGTAAATTTTGTTTAGATAAATAGGTGGAGATTGTTGGGAAAAACCCTTGATTTAACTTAACAAATTATATGAAAGTGATTTTAGCTACTAGGATTGAGGTACCCATTGTATAGTGAGGGTATTCTGGTCATTAGATGTCTTAGCATATCACACTCAACATAGGGTGTCAGGACCAGATCAAGGGAAGCAAAATTGGGCTAAGTTAACATTTGCGTCGAATAGAATTTGACGCAACATCAAGTCCATATCGACGCGGCTCTGACTAGAAGTCCAAGTGGTTCAACCCTTCTATCGAAGTAACTCAAGTCGACGTTACGTCGAATAGATATCGATGTAGAGGTTAGGGAATTGTCGGAGTAACTAGTGAAGTCGACGCAACTTCTAATACAACTCAGCGCAGAAGAGGTTATCTATCGAAGCCATCTAAAGTCGACGCAATGTCGACTTCATCTTGACGCAGAAGATGAAGTTCATAGCCAGGCAGATCAACTCGATGGACATGTTGATAAGATGTCGACGCAATGTCGACTAGCAGAGTTTAATCAGAGCAGAGATGAGATCGAAGCTACTTCTACAAGAACTAGAAGTTGCGTCGATAAGAGAAGAAATGAATTCGATACTATGTCGAATACAGTCTGTAAAATTATATCTTTTCAGCTATCTCTCTGATCTTTCGTTAATGTCCCACATCCTTTAAACCGTTCCCCAACAGCTTAATAATTGCCTAAAATAGAAAGGAGCATTAAAGAAGGAGAAAAAAAGGTTTCTTGGAACCATATTCCTTGTAGATGGATGTGTCAAGAATTAAAGAGGAGAGAAAGAGAATATCATTTGCAGATTACCTTTTCAGGGTATACCAGAAAGGGAAAGAAATTTGAAATTAAATAGAGAGAATAAAAGAAGAAGAGAAGACAGAAACAAAAACTGCATTAATCACAATCAGCTGTCTTCCTTCTTGCTAGGGCTTCCTCTTCTTCTCCCTCTCTCAGGAACCCTAACACAGAAAAGAGAAAAGTAAAGAAAGCTCTGATGTACTTCCTCTAATAGAACAGAGGATCTGAAAGCTGCTCTTTATCACAATCTCTTAGCAGCCATATCTCAATCAACAGAAGTAGAAAGGATCTGACATACAAAGCACCTGCAATTCATGTAAGACCCCATTTTTTCGCTACAAAACCGGGGTCTTATGCCCAGAATCGCCGCTTTGCGATGACACCAACACACAGGAAGGTCGCCACTACAAAACGCCGATCCTGCCAGCCATATCGATCACAGAAGAAGAAAAGTATAAACGAACAAAAAAAAAGTTCAAGTCCACAATCACATGCTATATATAATAAATGTCCACATGGTATAACTAAAATAATAAAGTTACAATAATAAAGGACACATGCCCTGTACATCATGTCCTCACTACAAGATCACTCACGAAAGCTAACTACTAATCACTCACTGATCCTGAAACTTGTGCTCCTGTACTAGACTAACCCGTCTCCGTCTGCACCGGCCTCTCGTGCTGCTGCGTCTCCTTAATCCCCTAAAATGATATGGTCCACCGACCGTTAGTCAAAAAGACTAAGCCTTATGTTCCCCAAGCGGTAAAACTAGGGTCCTAGGGCATATCCACCTCGACACCACCCCATCTTACTCATGAAGGTGTTTTAGGTGATCCTAAACCAGTGGCAAAGGTTTCAACTCATGGTGATGAGTTCTGACCACCATACCCCAAGATAAACACCATGCCCTAACTTTGACCCAATTTGACCTAACTTGGGTTGACAAATTACCAAACCAAATCAGTCCCAATTGGGCTGAGATTTTTACCAGGGTCAGGTGATAACCCTAAGAAGTACCCACCAAAATTTGGAGGGCATTGAAGGTCATTTGACACAATAATTAATAAATATTTAATTTATGAAATTATTACAAAAACCTTAGAAAAAGGTTCTCCTAAAATTCCCATCTTTGGGTATGATGTGTGGGTAAGTTTAAATAGCCTAGGTTTCAATTTTAAAGTCAATCCCATAACCCAATCAAAAGTTATTCAAGAAATGGTGGTTGACCTACACTAGGGACCAGTCCCACCAAAATAGACCTACAGGGAGCTACAGAACTCCTTTTGGGTTGAAACAAATTTTAAAATAAAGTAGACTCCAAGGGCTACAACTTTTTGTTGACCATTTTTTCTGTAGAGGGGCCTAATTATTTTTAATAAGTTAATCTATGTACAGCAAAATAAAAGACAGAAATACAAAATAATATAACAAAACTGCAGCACACATCTTGTTGCAGAAATGGACGGCATCCCACTTTTTTCTTCCTCTAGCCGACGGCTGAGATTGCTCTGACCTGGGCAGTTTTGGAAGTGGTTTTACCGGCCACCCACGCCCCTCCCCGGCTGGCCAATGCCACCACCACCTTCCTTGAGGTGGTGGCCGGCGATGGGGGGGGGGGGTCTTGGCCGGCCGGTGGTGGCCGGAACCGGTGGTTTAGAGAAGAAGAAAAACCTCCAAAAATGGAGATTTTAGCCATGTTGATTGGGAACCAATTGGCCCCAATCCTTGTCGATTTTTGATGTAGATCTATCCACTAGAGAAGAGGATAAGAACCAGACCTTCTTGGAGCCTGACGACGATGGCGGCGGTGTTCGGCCATGGCTCTTCCCTTCTCCGGCGTGCTTGCCCGATCCCTCCATTCGCCACCAAAACCTTCAATCCAATATATAATTTCAACTGCCATCCACCTTTTGAATCTAATGGTGGAGTTAGATTTGAGAATGGGGGATGTATAGGGGGAATTTGAGGGGGGGAAATTTCGGCCATGGCCATTAATGTCCATTAAGACTAATTTCGGCCATGGTGAAAACTCCCATTTCAGCCCCCGTGTGGGCTGGAAAAACTCCTAAAATTCTTGTGACATCCAGGGGAGATGAATCCCCATCAATTGGGAGAGCCTTTGGCCTCCCCTTTGCAATGAACACCATTACTTCTCTCTTTCTCTCTCCTTCATTTTTTGGGAAAATGGGATTTTCTCTCTCCTGGAAGAATTCTCTAAAATTGAATGGAAGTTTTAGTAATTCCCAACCCCATTAGGTGGTGTACCACCTCAATTGAGTCTAGCCCAAGTGGATTGGGTTTGATTAGGTCAAAATAGGTCATTTTGACCTAAATTTAGGGTGGAGTTGACTTTGGTCAATTTGACCATTTGGGTTGGCCCCAATGGGTGGTTAGTGACCCATTGGCCTCCCCTAAGGGTTAGGAATGTCTAGGTAGGGTCAATTTGACAAAGTGGAGGTCAATTGACCCACATTAGGGCAATTTGACTAAAACAGGGCTAGAGATGACTTAGGTCAATTTGGCCAAATTGGTGGCGCCATGATGGAGCTTTTTGGTCCATTGAGTACCTAATAACTTTATAAGGGTAGGGGAAAGGTCAATTTGGCATGGTGGAGGCCAATTGACCCTAATTAGGCTACTTTGACCAATTTAAGATTAGGGTTGACTTTGGTCAATTTGGCCTCTTTGGTTGACCCCAATGGCTCCTTGATGCTCTAAGGGACCCTCCAAAGGGTTAGGTGTGCCATGGTGGGGTCAAAGGATCAAGTTGAGGCCCTAAAGTCCAACCCTAAGCTTGGTAACTAGAAATTGATATTTGCAGACCAAGGTGCTCTTCTCCTTCAAGCCTAAGGCCAAGTGATCTCTTCAAACTTCCTAGGGTTTTGTCATGACCTAGTCATGATAAAACCACTCTAGGGGTCTAGTTGTTTGGGGGATGTTACAAATCATCACTATCTAAAGTAGGGGTTAATCAAAAGCAGATCCTATGGAACTTTTAATAGGCTATTCTTCATACAGTCTTCTCAAGAATTCTGAGAACAGAATTCCTATAAATTTCTTCCTTCTCATTCTCTCTCATTCTGTAAAAGAGTTTTATTAATCCCTCTTCAAAGGATTCAGTGGTTCAAGATATCCTTATCAAAAGATCTGGTGGTTTAAGATCTCCTTATCAAAAGATCTGGTGGTTCATGATCTCCTTGTCAAGAGATCAGTGGTTCTGAGAGTCTCCTTACCAATAGACTCAGGCACAGTGGTGCATCCTACCATGTGGTAGAAGAGGGGAGTACCCACATTTTGGGGAACCTCTATAAAAATTCTGTGTGTCTTCTGGTTGATAATTTTCTATGTTGTCCATCATAGCTTATATTTCATTTACTACTTTTTCTTTCATCACTTAACTAAAGTTACTTATTCTGGGATTTATCTTGGTGAAGCATAATACTTAGATTTTATTGTACTTGCACAAATAGAATAGAAATAAATTTAAATCTCTATTCACCCCCCCCCCCCCCCTCTAGAGGATTCTCAGAGGGACACTGTGCACTTTCAAGTCAATTCATGAAAATCTTAGCAAAATATGGTTTTATCACGCACAAACGAGCGGCCAAGTCGAAGTCATAAATCGAGAATTAAAGCAAATTTTAGAAAAAAAAAATCTATTAATCGGAAGGATTGGGCGTTAAGCTCGATGACGCTCTATGGGCCTATCGAACGGCGTACAAGATCGCTATCGGTTGTACACCGTATCGATTGGTTTATGGAAGGCTTGCCACCTTTCGGTCGAATTAGAACACCGCGCATTTTGGGCACTTAAATTTTTAAACCTCGATTCTACTTTAGTGGTCGAGCAAAGAAAGTTTCAAATGAACGAGCTAGATGAGTGGAGAGCGAATGCGTATGAGAATAACAAATTCTATAAAGAGCAAACAAAGTTTTATCACGATAAACATATAAAAATTCCAAAAACTTTTTCATCCGGCGATCTCGTCCTCCTCTATAATTCTCGTCTTCGCCTTTTTCCGTAAAAGCTAAAATCTCGATGGTCCAGACCCTTTATCATTAAATAGGTTTGGTCCTATGGGACAATTCTAATTTCCCACCCGGAAAAATGTTCCTTCAAAGCAAATGGTCATCGTCTTAAGTTGTATCTTCCTGGGGATTCGTCTAACGAAAAGTGTGAATCAATATTACTTTCACTAATAACATGAACGCCAATTGGGTCAAGCTACGCGACCTTAAACAAAGCGCTTTTGGGAGGCACCCCAAAGTTATCTTTTTATTATTTTCTCTTATTTTTGTAGGTAACTGCCGCTTCCCCGCATCTTCATAGCCAGGGAAGCCCTTTTTTCTTTCTTCTCCTTCCTTCTTGTTTTAGCTTGCTTTTCTTTTTTGTTTGTTCGTGTCTTCTATTTCTTCATACTTACTTTTAAACATTGGGGACAATGTTTAACTTTAAGTATGGGGGTGTAAATAGCTCTTAGTTTTTAATTTTGAAAACTTTTCAAAACCTATATTTTCTTATGTCTTCTTTTATTCAAGTACTTTTCAAACCCAAAAATTCAAAAAAATTAGAAAATCGAAAATTTAAATCTTGGAATAGGACGTTAGGGCTATCATTCAATCTCATCTCCTAGTACCGTTGAGAACCCTTCATGGGGTATACCTCGGGAAGTCCAAGAGTTAACAAAATTGTTAGGCTTAAAACTAGTTTCCTTTCTTTCACTAAAAAATCCAACAAAATAATATCAAAAATTCCAATAAAAATTTACTAAACCCCTACTTGTTGTTTTTGTGATTTCTTAGAAATTTAGTTGAGAATATTTATAAGCATTTTTATGTTTTTAATTAGCTAAAATTTTGTTTATCATAGTTTTGTTAACTCTGAATTTTAGGTAATCTTATATTAAGAATCATTTTATGATTTGAGCTTGATTAGAGAATTTTTGTTAGCATGATTTCTCTCTTTATTTTTAATTGGTTTTATTTTGTAGTAAATTTGTTAAACCTCTTTAGATTTCTATTATATTTTTTTCTAGTTTTTTAGATCTTAGGAAATTTAAATTTACTAGAATTTTCTCTCAATATAATTTAATTTATAAGCTAGAAATTTTCCTACCCACCCTTTTTGATGGCATAAAAATAAAAGTGTTTTAAAAGATCATATGTCATGGGAATAAGAGGATAAAATTCATTATTCCCTAAACATATGCACCCAAAATCATTTAAAAGATAATATGGCATGGAGTAAGAGGATAAAATTCATTTCTCCTAAACATATACATTTATGGTTTTTAGAAGAGGATTTTAAAAGATTACATGGCATGGAGCAAGAGAATAAAATTCATTACTCTTAAACATATACAAAAAAAATAGTCAGGTGAGAGGATAAATTTCATCACCTCCTTTCTAAGATCTCTTCTTATGTCAAGCTTTGTAAACCTCCCATTAGCCAATATCTTTGATCTAGATTTAATTTAAGTTATGGAGAGAGCAATATTTAGTAGGTTACTTTTCCTTAAAGTTTCTTTTAAGATAGAGTTCTTATAATTTTAATCTTATTTAGTTTTATAATTTCTACAATTTTGTTTGCTAATTAATTATCATGAGAAGTCTTTTCCTAAACACTTCCTCCTCTTTTCAAATCATCATCATAATTTAGGACTTAACTCCTCCTAGAATTTATTCTTAACTTAACTTTTGATCTAAATGAAATTTTAGTTTGTAATTAAAATATTATATGAATGTCTTATGAATTATGTCTTATACTTTTGCTCTGGAATAACAAAACCTCAAGTATGGGGGTATTTGATAAGTAGTTTGTATATAACCTTTTTTGTATAAATTTTAGTAATTATTTAATATGAACATTTCTTTTTCATGTCAATTTTAGCTTATAACTAGTTCTTTTATGAAAATTGTTTCTAATTTTGCTTATTTGTATTTTTGCAGAATTTTGGGACAAATTTGGGAAAATTTGCATTACACACCCTAGGTCACGCTAGTGACCAAGGGCGTGTAATCATAAGATCATCCAGAATTGATGCCGCACAATTTGAGCTCGTCCACGGCAAGTCACGTCCTCGGCCTTGCCCGTGACCCAATGGTCACGCCCGTGACCAAGGGCATGTAAACTTAAAGTGATGCTCCCGGTGATACCGTCGAGACGTGGAGATGCTGTCAAGAAGTCAACTCAAGTCATGCATGTGACCCAAATGTCACGGCCGTGACTTTCCCGCATGATCCAGGCTCGTCGCTGCATCGTAGTCATGCCCACGCTACATTAAATGAAGTCGTCACAGGTCACGCCCGTGACCCAAATGTGATGGTCGTGACTTATCCATTTTCGCCGCGCCGTCATGCAAGACCCACGCCACTGTTGGAACTGAGTTGAACTGTGGTTACACACGCCCATGACCGAGGGCGTGTAACTTGAAAAAAAATTCTATAAATTCAGAGGGTCTCCTTGAGTCCAGGGTTCAGAAATTTGGAGAGGGGGAGGTGATACTAGAGCTGTTAGTGACCATTTTCATGCTTTTGTTCATGTCATTCCATTTCATGTTTTCTCTCTTTTCATGCCAAGTAATGTTATAATTTTCTTTCTTGCAATAGCCTAGTTTAAGATTATAATCTTTTCATTTCTAGTGTCTTAACATTTCTTTAAGACTTGTAATAGTTTTTATTTCAATAAAATTAGTTTTGCTCTCTTTCTTTCTTTCTTTGTACTTTAGATAATTTCTCCTTAATGCACTCTTATTTTTCTCTCTTTTTCCCCTCCACTATGATTAATTAATTTTCATTAGTGCTCAATCGAAATGATCCGAGGATGAGATAATCAAGTTATGATTTTCTAAGGCTCTCTTTTTCCATTTTTGTAAACACTTGATTTACTCTTGATTTTTAATTAGCGAAACCAAAGTTTTGAAATATGGTTCTCGTTTAACTTTTCATACTTAGGTAGCTGAGAGGCTCAAAGTATGAATCGATAATTCAAGAGTGAAGAGAGTTGCACGCACCCCTTGAGAGAGGATGACATAAATCTCCCGGATTGGAGTCAAATCCAATAGAGGGGTTCACAACGTAAAGGAAGTTTTAGGTAATCGATTATAGAACGAGAGTTCGGTTGATTTTTCCTAAACTTAGTTGGGCATTTCCCTCGAGAGAGGCATGTTCGAGCTTCGGGAACCTCCACGGTCAAGTAGTTTATTTAAATAGAATTAGAATTATTTTTTCCTTATCTAGATTATCCTCACTCCAAGGTGACTTTAGATTGAGAACTAATCCTTTTTACCATCGTTTAAAACCTTCTTTAGTTTGCAAATTATCTCTTTTAGCTAAGTAAAACAAACCTAAAAAAAAACATTAGATAAGATAATAGTGATCTCCTCAAAGTAGAAGTAATCAACGTGCCCCGAGGAATACGACCTTGGTATTTTCAAAATATCCTATACTATAGACGATAAGGTACACTTGACTTCATCGGATATAGTTTGGAAAACATCATCAATCTCTTCGCTTTTCTTAAATCCAAATCCCTGATGAGTCTAATTTATATAGAGTTTTTCGGACTCATCTGGGCTAGTTTCCTCTCACTTGCACTTCACTTTCTGCATATTATTGCTTATATTGCATTGATACACTGGATTACACGAAATGCACTTTTTGGCCCATTGTGGTATAGTGTTTCCTTCCCTTTCATTCTGCTATTTTTATAGTCTTATTTATTCATTGAATGCTTGGGATGTTTGTCTCTACCAGTGGTCCAGGCTATTTTTCCGCAGGTACAGAGGTTGTGTGGACGCTCGGTGTTGGATGGGGCATTTATAGCCTAAAAGCCTCTGGTCGTGCATTTTTGTTCTCGCACGATCAGGCGCACGACCAGTGGTCATGCGCATTCCGCCAATTTTCACCCGAGCGGTTCGCACGATCACTAGATTCCTTCTCGCACGACCACTGGTCACGCGCCACTACCCATGCGCTATTTTGGCATTCCAGATTCTGCTACAAGTTGTACGCGCACGATCAGTGGCATTTCATCGCGCATGACCACTGGTTGTGCACCACTGATCGTGCGCGCTATTATATCTCCCACCTATATATGTTGTTTGTGATCTTTAGGTCATTCCAAAGAGGGCTGCTCATGATTTTCTTCCGTCATCAGGGCGGAAAGCTCCGTTTTTTATGGTTTCTTCCTCCCCCTTTCACCTAAGGCCACCTCGCATCATCGAAGCACTTCAAGTAAGAGATCCTAGTCATACTTTCATCACCGAGGAAGGAGTATACAGATCTTGTGGCAGCCAGATTGTGAGACAGAGAAGATGGGTACATTGGTGGGAGCTGATAGCTCCTCTGGACCTCGTACGCAGTTGTGGACAGAGCTAGGACGTGCATTGACAACCCGGCGATTCCTACCGTGAATCTTGACAAGCCTTTGGATTTGGTTGTATTTTTAGCTCTTCCTCATTTCCTCCTTATGATTGTAGTTATTTTCTCTTTATGTTGATGATGTTGCACTCTATATTTGTTGAACTTCTTGTTATATATTATGAAATGTTTTCATGCTTTATGAGTGCTTGAGGTGTGCTTTCATGGTGATTGTGGTGTGAGTGTTTGGTGTTGCAGCACTAGCGATTTCTAGTGGCGTACTTGTTGACGTGGTGCTTGCGAACCTCATTCCGTCGGTGTGTCTCACTCCATTCGCAATCCTTCTCGTCCATCCGCGCAGCGAAGCGGTGCTAACGGCCCATATAATCCATCCGCCTAGCCAAGAGGTGCTAACGGCCCTCAAACCTTTCCACATTTACACATACCTCATTCGCTTGCCTTCTCGTCCATCCGACTAGCAAAGAAGTGCATAACAGCCTGCATTGTTTCATCCGCCCAGCGAAGCAGTGCATAGCGTCCTGCATAGTAGAAGTTTAGTTTCTTTTCTTTTATTTTCCATAAACCAAATCACTCCCTACACGTTTCACCCGACCTCTTGGACTTCAATCTCAAGTCCTTCCTCAATAGCTAACTCCACCTTACTGTGTTCCTTTAGAGAACGATACTCGGGGATCATATTACCAAATTTATTACTTGACAACGATCGGTACACTGCCGTTCGGACTGCATTCTGCTCTCACTTTTAGCGATGTGGAATCTGCACGTCATGTTTTTGGCGCCATTGCCGAGGAACACAGTTGTGTGAGTTTTTGGAGAGGGAGTCGAGAGATAGAAGCCCTTTTCCATTTGTTTATACCATTTTCTTCTTTGTTTTAGTTCTTATAATTTGTCATTTTAAATTTCTTTATTCCTTATCTATTTTGTGATTTATCTAAAGAAGGCATTCATTTTTTTTCTTATCGGTAGTTAATTCTTACAAAGAAATTTTATCTGTTGGTGAATTCTCCCCACTACACCATGTTTTCTGCTTTAAATATCTGTTGTAGATGGTGTGGAGATTATAACCATTCTAGTGATAAATGCCCCGCTGGAGATAGTGGGCATAATTCTCAAGTCCCAGTGTATGGACCACCGTCCTCTTACGGTACTTCATACACCGTACCCAAGTCTTATGGTCACTCTTCTTCACCCAATTTACCATTTTCATATTCCTCTCCGGCCCCGTCTGGACCGAGGAGTAATGGAAAATGGTGTTTGTGTTGTCATAGCACCGAGCACGCATTGAAAGATTGCGTAGAATTTCAGCGTCAGATGGAGGAGGAGGATGAACATGATGTTCTTATCGTTCCATAAACCTCTCATTTCGGTGCTCATTCTAAATTTGATGATATATTCGCAGTACCACCTTTTCTATGAGGGGCTGCTGTGGATATCCCCATCTGACTTTCTGTTGATCAGTGTGATGACATGATGGATACTTCTCTCCTGGCGCATTCATCACTCCTTTTGGATTCACTCTCAGAGGAACCTGTGCACATTTTCTCTGATGATGTAATTACCTCTGTTCCTCTGCTTTCTTTGCAAGAACTCTCTACACCTATTCTTGGTGAGTTGGTTGATGTTGTTAGGTTAGAAGTTCATTTGAAGCCTGAGGATGCGCCGAAGTGGGACGAGAATGTTATTCTCTCTGATGGGGAGTGTGACTCCTTGGAACATGATGATGCACTGAGGTGGGATGAGGAGGAAACCCTTTTTGATGAGGAGGTTTGCACTTCTTTATCGGATGAGGAGGTCCAACTCAACACCGAGTACCTCAATCTTTCGGACTCCCCTCGTTATGACTCATATGATACCGACAGTGATCTATGCTTGGATACTACTTGGAGTGAGACCGGGACCACTCCCCCGATTTTTGATTATTTAAGTCATTCTTCTCTTTTATTTCAAGACCCCCCCCCCCTCCTCTTCATCTAAGCCTGTGCAGGTTGAGTCTTCAAAGGTACTTCAGGAGGACTTGGAGCATGTTGCCCAATTCAATGATGAGTGTATCCTCATATGTAAGGAGGTTGATCCTTCCTCCATAGTGGATGCCTCACTCATTACCTTTTCCTCTTGCTGCCTCCCTGAAGTCAAAACCTTGCTGGGCAAGGATATTGTAATATCTAGTTGCCAACCTAAATCACCTAAAGGGGGATGAATAGGTATTAACTGCATCTTTTGCGGAATTAAAAACTTGATGAAATAGAATGCACAGAAAGCAAATCACAATCACAGACGACACAAGAAATTTATAGTGGTTCCCCGTTCTTGGGTACTCCACATGCCGGCCTCACCAATCTAGCACCACAGCTAGACTTGACTACTTCACTATAACTCGGATCAAGAATGACCCAACAATCTCAGAGTCAACACTCCTACAATCTCGGAGACAAATCTCCTACAAACTCAGAGAAAATCTCTCTTACAACTCGGAGACAAACCTCTCCTACAACTCGGAGAAAACATCTCCTACAATCAAATGTAAATTGAGATTGATACAATACTTATCAATACATAAACATATCAGAAAACCCTGAGAGATCTTCTTCCTTCTTAGAGCTTGAAAAGCTTTGACTTGTTGTCGATGAGGAAGAATTGAAAATAAATCAGATCTGATCTTCTACGATTCGACTTGATCCAATAGATTCAGTAAAGGATGGAGCAATGATCAATCGAACCTTTTCTTCCACAGGAGACAATTGATTCAGAACAGAAGATCGATCTCCAGCATTGGTGACAGGAGGCGGCACTTTCTCGTTCTTCTTGGATCGAATAGAGAATTAGGGTTAATGAATATAATGATTGATAATCCATAATTAATCCTTAAAAGAGAACCTTATATAGCCATAAACTTAACGGCAAGAATTAAGGTAGGATTAACCTTAAACGAAATC
Organism: Dactylorhiza incarnata; assembly: GCA_033032865.1. Lineage (NCBI taxonomy): Eukaryota > Viridiplantae > Streptophyta > Magnoliopsida > Asparagales > Orchidaceae > Dactylorhiza > Dactylorhiza incarnata. The sequence continues at coordinate 727,332 of JAWHQI010000287.1, read as the reverse complement.
ACACGAGCCATCACATCAGACAGAAGGAATTACGTCCCAACAAATGGACTGAAAATCACTTAAAGAACGAAAACACAATTTCTCGAGAACAAAGAACTTCTCGAGAAACAGCAGCTTCTTCTTGAGAAAATACATAGAAGGATTTACGAGAGATAGAGATAAACTTCTCGAGAGATAAAGAATTTCTCGAGAGATGGATGGACTTCTCGAGAACAATTGGCTTCCCAAAAAAAACAACCTTAGAAAAACTTTTCTTGCAGACGAGAAAGACTTTCCGAGAGACAGACATATTTCTCAAGAGAATGTTTGAATTCTCGAGAAACTCAAGTCTTGCCGAGAAACCTTTAGAAACATTAAATAAAGGATAGAAAAGGATTTCTCGAGAAAGGAATATGAAAAACAAAACTGTGCAGAGTCAATTCATCGGCTGAGAAAAATTCGTCGAACGGAGCTCGATGAAATCACTTCAGTTCGTCGAATGGCGATTGACGAACGGCGATCAATGAAACCACTTCAACTTTCAGCAAAACAACGATCGACGAAACTACTTCAGTTCGTCGAACGGAGCTCGATGAGCGGCGATCGACGAAACTACTTCAACTTCAGAAAAACAGCGGTCGATGAAACTAATTCAGTTTGTCGAACGGAGCTCGACGAAAGCTGAACTCAGAATTTTAGTAAAACTGTCCATCAAACGGCGCTCGATGAAAACACTTCAGTTCGTCGAACGGAGCTCGACGAACTCACCAAAATTCGTCGAACAAAAAATACTTAGGAAAAAATATATCTTCTTCTCTTGGACACCAGCTGCACTTCCAAACCATGGGCTTCAATAGTCTTGAAAATAAAATGTATCCCAATAGAGAGATCACACAAGAGTCAACACCATGTTCCATACAATAAGGAATTACATTGTATGAAACTGGGCTTATTGACCCACTGTGACCTGACATTGGTCTACACTTAGCAATGTGAACCTGCAAGAATAATACTAGAAAGACATATCAAATACACTAGCAATTCAATCTGGTTCAAGGATGACTTCCCACAAATCAAGTTTATTGTGGATACAATACCCAACAATCTCCCCCTATTTGTAGAAGTCAGAATCCTATTTACCAAGATGAATTGCATCAATATAAAACATAAACAAAACACACCATAGAAGAAAAGATATAAAAGCAGAGAGAGCATCAAAACCAATAACTATATATATTAGATTGTCTTCATCAAAATCAACAACTATATATATATTTAAGATTTTCTCATGAATTAATGCTCACACAATCAGATTGAGTAAAAGGTTTGATGGAACTCATAATCTTTTCTTCAGGCATTGTCTCTTTTCTTCTGTTCTTGTCTTGCAAAATAAGCATATGGCTTAGGATGGTATTTTGGAGGAGGGGCTGAAGATGCATGATTGTTATAACCATAAGTCTTGTAATGTATCCTTGTCTTGGTCATGCTAGTCTCATACTTTATCCATTCAGATGTGCTGAAATAGTCTAAAACTTTCATACCACCTTCATCCACTAGCTTGAATGAGTCAAGAATAATTATTTTAGAAACAAGACTCCACACCTCTGGAACATCTTTAGTAGCAACTGCCTTTCCAGAGCTTGACCCAGGGACAGACCTGCTAGCAGATGGCCCTTCTCCATACTTCCTTTTTCTTGAACCAGGCACCTTATACTGATTTTCAGATTGTTCTGCAGGCCAAACCTGGGAATAATCAGTAAGAGCTTCATATTCAGGTTGCCCTTCAGATCTAGTTGAAAATTGAGGTTGAATTTTAAACTCAGGAAAAATCTCATTATGAATCCACACAGCAGTCTTTGAAGTGTGAGCATTGATATATACAACCTGCCTTTGGACACCAGAAGAAAATTGTTCATTCTGAATTCCCAAGCTTCTTTGATGTTCAGACAATGAATGATCCAAAAGCTCTATCATCTTATCCTCCCCCTTTCTGACTTCTACAGTAAGGGTTTGGATTACAGATTCCTTGAACATACCAACCTCATCAACAATTTTGAAAGAACCTTCTTCTTCTTTTGATGCCATAGATTCTTGAGTCTTTCTGACCTGAATAGTGTCTGCCAACACCTTTGCTACACACTCAGTTGTATGGTCTATAGCTTGTCCACCTTGAATTACAAGCTCTTTGATTTTGTCTGTATTGACTTTTATTTCAGCTAGGCTTCTACTCATTTGTTTTTCAACATTGGAGATTCTAGAATGAACTTCGTGAATTGAATTTTCAAACTTAACACTCTGCTTCTTGAGCAACAGCTCAATCTTACCAAGAATATAATCTTCTTCAAACAAAGGTGGAGAAGGAGGTGGAGGAGTAATAGCAGATCTGAAATCATCAGGTAATTCTTCAAGAATCACAGAACTTATAACTTTTGGTGAAGAAATTTTAGCCACATCACTTTCATCACAAACTAGCTCTCCTTGAGCTTCCTTGTTTGCTTCCAAACAGAACTCTTTCTCAACCTCAAAATGTGTTGGGGGAGGAGATAATCCATGAACAGACACATCATCGGCTTCAATGGAAAAATCAAAATCTGCACCAGACCCTGCAATATGGCCATTGGGACTGTGCTCTGCCAAATCATCCTCTACAATTATGGTAGCTACAGAATCTGCATGTACACTTTCAATATCAACATCTGGAGGAGGTTGAGCTGATGCTGCAGATTGAAGAGGTTCTTGAGGAACTAATAACTGTGGTAGAACTGGAGCTTGATGTTGAACTTGTGGTTGAGCTGGAGTCACATTCTGATCCTCAGAAGTGACAGAGGGGGAGCCTCCCCCTGGGAATTTGCACCTGCATTGACTGGCTTAGTTATCCTGATGTCTCACCTTTGAATTGTGGAGACATTTAGCTTCTTTAGATGATGAATAACCACACCCTTGGACATGTCAAACATGGAAGGGTTAAACTGATTCAAATATAAAGAAAGTATCCTTGCATAGTTTGGTGCAAGTATACTTGCTTTAATTTTAGAAAGGAGAAGTGTGGCCCAGTCACATTTGTTTCCAGTCACAACTGCAATCATCAGACAGAAAACATCTTCAGAGACATATACTAAACTTCCTGTTTTACAGAGAAGGACCTTAGAAATAATGTCTACCAGCAGCTTTCCAACACCATTAATCCTCTATCTTCTAACAGATGTATAAGCCTTATCTAAATCACAAAATGACATAGTTCTAGCCCAATCAAGATCATCTAGATCATCTTCAGATTCTATAACTAGTAGCCTTAGATATTTGGTTAGAGATTTGGTTGAAATCTTGATCTTCAGATTATCCACAAAGAATATTAACATTCTTACCTCCTTTACTACTTTCACATTGATATAGAACTCTTCAACTTCTCTGAACAGAATTCGACAAGGATGCTCTAAAATGAAAGATAACCTGGCAGCATCTAGGAGATAGAATAGGTTTTGAAAATCGTCTGAAAGATCGCTCAGACCTAACCTTTCAAGCTCACTACCGACGCCTATCTTAGCTCTGAGACCAGGAGCCATCGAATCGAGTCCAAATCTTATGTTGACAGGGAGAAATCGCGAGAGGAAACGAACCAGATGCCGAATGTCGCGAGAAGAGAATGAACAGTCGAAGGGTTTTCAAGAAGAAAGGGAAAGGGTTTGCGTGAACATTAATTCATTCAAGATTATCTATTTATAGTTTTGATTTGATTTAACATTTAAATGAATTCTATTTAACTTTTAAATAACACCTGCATACCTGCCCTTTCGTAATCCCGAAAAATAAAGATTTTCTGAAGATCAAAAATAAATGCCATTTCTCGAGAAGTCAAATGATATCTCGAGAAATCAAATTATTCAGCAGACTCATCTTCGCAAGGTCATTTCTCGAGGAATAACTCCATTTCTCGAGAAGTACAATATAATTTTTGGAGAAGTACTAAGATTCTGTCATTTAGCCTTTTTCACCAGAGAAACATCATTTCTCGAGAGATGATTGTTGGATCTGTAGGCGCCCTTAGAGGGGGGTGAATAAGGGATTTAATCTTTTTCTGATTATTAAAGAAAATAATTCTCTGTTGCTACCGCCAGCGGTTGTGTTACCACTCGGCGTTAGTGACAGAGAAAATACGTTTAGGTTAAAACAGTGAAAATCAGAGAGCACGAATCAGAGATGAAGACATAAACATATTTTCATTAATATTAATTTGAAACAGTTATGATTACAAAACTTTTCCCAATGACGCTTGTAAAGAGGCGACCAACAAAAACTCTTTTGGTTTTCTAAACCGACCCTTCTCTTAAGGACCGGTTGGCCTTAGCCTATCTCTCCCCAGATAAGCCCTCAAGCCGCTCTAGCCCTTCCCTCACCGGAAAGGCCTCGAGCACCCCCTAGATCTGCACCCTAGACCTAGTTGCCAATGCGAGGCAAATTTCCCCTAGTCCCCGCAAGGCCCTAGTCGCCGTGTGGCGAATTCCTCTACCGAACAAAAGATAAAAGGTTACAAATTGAAACTAAAACAAATCACAAATTAAAAACACCCTCAAAAGAAGAACTTGATGTCGATGTAGATGCGATCGGATTGGTCTTCAAGTTCTTTGCGTTCACGAACATTGACGGAGTTCTTCGGGCTGCTTGGAGAAGGCTCTCACGAGTGCTCTGAATATGTGGCTTCAAATTATTCTGTATAGGAAGCATCAACGAAGGAAGCGCGCGTCTTTAAATAGAATCAGCCACTACCGCCTGTGGTTGTACTACCGCCCCGCGGTAGCCACATTAGGCAATGACCCAGCACACGGATCGTGGCAGAATAGGCAACTTTTGAACGCCAAACTTTGAGCTCTGACTAGCGCGCCGCGATAACGCTAACGCTCCGCGATAGCGAGATAACCTTCCTTCAGCCAATATTTCCTTCCATATTTGCTCCTCAATCACATGCAGACGGGAGGATTCCAAAAGCTACAGCCGGGCGGCAGAGATGCCGCGTCGCGATAGAGCATGCTAAATATGCATCCCGCCAAACATTCCTTTTTTCCACTGTTTCCTTCCCTCAATTGTTTCCATTTATGCTAGCGCCAGTGGTAGTGCTAACGCTCCACGGTAGAGCACATCTCTTTTCGTCGAACGCATCTTCAAAGGCCTCACATTTCGTCGAACGATGTTTTCATTTCGTCGAACTCCATTTCGTCGATCGCTATTTTCATTTCGTCGAACTCCATTTCGTCGATCGTGGTAGTGCTAACGCTCCGCGGTAGAGCACATCTCTTTTCGTTGAACTCCGCTTTCATTTCGTCGAACGCCGCTTACATTTCATCGAACTCAATTTCATTGAACGGCCTCACATTTCGTTGAACCGCTAGTGCCAATGGTAGTGTTACCGCACCGCGGTATCAGCAGAGAATCTTCCAAATGTTGCTTCGACGTCTTTCTTTTTCACACTCCTTTGGGGATTGAATGTTGAAGATCCTGCACACTATAAACACAATGCAAGTATGATCAAATACAATAGGATTTGTTATTGTCAAACCAAGAGATGCGGAAAGCATGTTCCAACAAACTCCCCCTTTTGATAATAACAAATCCCTTTAGAAAGAAATAGTGCAAAAGATAGGAATTATGTTTATTAAAAAAGGATAAGCATGAAATTTAAGACGTGCAAATGCTCCCCCTAAATGAATGCTCCCCCTACAACAATACTTCCTATGAACTTGACTTCCCCAAACATGTGAATTTCTTTCAAATTTATTCTCCCCCTTTTGGTATTATCAAAAGAGGGTGGAGAGAAAGTCAAACAGAAATGTGTGCAATAAATGTGTAGAGAGGGAATGAACATGATAAAGAGTTAAACGCTTAGGAAAAGATATAATATATAGGAGTGAAAAAGGGAATGTGAAGAAATTGTTATAATGAAACCACTTGTTGGAAAACGTATTCATGATCGTAGTAAAGAGGTGGAAAGCATGAAGAAATATATTTTTGAAGTGAACATCTATATAAGAATGGTGAAGCATAGTAGATGATTAAGAGTTTTAGACCAAAAAATAGATGTTGGAGCAATTTAAGTACACAAAATGATTTCAGTTGCAACATAACCATAAACTTGTTTTGAAAGGTAAGCAATAAAGAGTACACATGATGTAGCAGAAAAAAAATGTAAGCATGATACAACATATCAAGTCAAGATAGAAGAATACAATGTCTTAAATTGAGAAATCAAGTACACTTATACATTGTATTGATCATGCAAAGCTATCTAGTGCATTTACTTAAGAATTTAGAGAATACATGCAAATATGTAATAGACTCCAATTCTCATGAGTAGATGGCTTACAGGTGATAATGATGTGTACAAAATAGTGTTTTTGATAAAAGTATACATATGAGTTAATCAAAACACATGACATGTATAATGAAATAAATACAACATTATTGAAAATGCATTTTTAGAGTTACTTCTACCCACAGAGCTATATAAATTTTTCAATGCACATAGAAAAGTAGTACAACTACCAAGGTGCTTTGCACACACAATGCTTATTAAGACTTATCAGGGTGCAAAGTAGTTATTGGGGAATCACAATTATTATTTTGAATTTTAGTTATTTTTGATCCAGTGTACAAGAAGAAGTAGTGTAAAAAAAATGTTTGCAACAAGGCACTTTACAATTCTCTCCAAGGTGCTCAACCTCACAATGCTCATTAAGACTTATCAGGAGGGTGAGTAGTGCTTGGTGGAGTTATATTTGTCAATTATTCATTTGAATTTTTTTCTTAACGACAAAGGTCTCTGAATTCACTTGTACGTGCAAACAAAAGATTTTTGAAAAGGTGTGAGTGAATAAATTATTAGCAAATATAAACCATTTACTCATACATAGAGGCATGCTATGCAATACTATACATGATTTCTATAATCACTTTCAAAGCACACATAAGATAATGATCAAAGCATGATACAAAACAATGTTATTAAGATACTTGAAATAGAGAATGAAACATTGTATTCTAAACATGGCAAGATAAACCATATCATCCTTAAAACATTGAAGATTAATCCATTTTTATAAATTTTATGTTTTTCTAAAGCAAAAATAAAACAAATAGAAAGCATGTTTTTGTTGTTTTAATTGGTTTTTCAATTTTGTAGTTTGTTTTGATATATAGAAACACAAAGCATATTTTTGGTTGGTTTTTTATTTGTTTTATAGTTTTTTTTTTTGTTTGTAGAATTTTAAAAGAAGAATAATAGGAACAAAAAATAAAAAATGAAAAAGAAAACTGGAAATTCAGAAAATATCCACTACCGCCAGCAGTAACCAGCTATCGTCGAGAGGTAGTGACAGAGCTCAAATTTTGAGGAAAACATGAACTTGTTCAGAATTTTTCTTTTGAGAATATTTGTGCAGATTAGTGACCATATAGTTCAGCAAAGAAATCAGATATATGCATACACAAAATGCGGATTTTGCAAGTTTATGCTTGGATGTCTAATACCCCTAGTTCTAGTCTAAGTAGAGCAAATCGTAAATCGGGTAGAGGCTTGGTAATGATGTCCGCAAGTTGTGATTCAGTTCTAATGAAGTTTACATGAACATGTTCCTTTTTGATGTGATCCCTAATGAAGTGGTGTCGTACGTCTATGTGTTTAGATCGTGAGTGATGAGCGGGGTTGTTTGTTAAGTCAATAGCACTCTTGTTGTCACACTTAAGTTCAATATTAGTTAAATGAACACCAAAGTCTTCTAAGGTTTGAGTCATCCATAGTGCTTGGGCACAAAAACTTCCTAGTGCAATATATTCTGCATCGGTGGTGGAGAGGGCAACATAATTTTGTTTTCTACTTGACCATGCAACTAGAGAAGGACCTATGAAATGACACGTACCACTAATGCTGTTCCTATCTAATGAACAACCCGCATAATCAGAATCTGAATACCCATGCAAGAGAATAGAATCATTATTTGGATACCAAAGTCCTAATTTAGATGTGCCTATTAGATATCAAAAAATTTGTTTCACCACTTTTAAATGAGATTCTTTTGGATTTGCTTGAAATCTAGCGCATAAACATACGGCAAACATAATGTCGGGGCTAGATGCACTAGGGTATAATAGGGATCCAATCATTCTTCTATATAACGTTTGGTCAATTGAAATGTCGGCTTCATCTTTTCCTAATTTTAGTGATGCGCTCATTGGAGTACTAGCTTGTTTCATGTTTTCAAAACCAAAACGTTTTAGCATATCATGGACTTATTTTGATTGACATATAAAAATTCCATCATTTCTTTGGGTTATTTGAAATCCTAAAAAATATGTTAGTTCACCCACTAGACTCATCTCAAATTCATTTTACATCACTAAAACAACTTCATTACACAACTCTTCATTAGTGGCTCCAAAAATAATATCATCAACATATATTTGTAAAATAATCAAATCATTATCAAAATGCTTAATGAAGAGCGTGTTATCGACACTACCCATTTTATAACAGTGCATTAATAAAAAAGATGTTAAGCGTTCATACCAAGCACGGGGCGCTTGTTTTAAACCATAAAGCGCTTTTTCTTATCTATATACATGATTTGGAAATTGTTCATTAATAAAGTCGGGGGGTTGTTCAACATAAACTTCTTCTTTAATTATCCCGTTTAAGAAAGCACTTTTAACATCCATTTGAAATAATTTAAACTTCTAATAACTTGCAAAAAGCTACAAAAATTCTAATCGATTCAAGGCGAGCAACGGATGCAAATGTTTCATCAAAATCTACCCCCTCAATTTGAGAATAACCTTGTGCCACTAATCGAGCTTTGTTCCTAGTTATTCTAGACTCTCCATCTAATTTATTTTTAAATATCCATTTGCACCAATAACGGGGTGATTAGTTGGTCTTTCAATTAGTTTCCATACCCTATTACGTTCAAATTGATTCAATTCGTCATTTATAGCAATAAACCAAAATTCATCATTCAAAGCGGTGGAAACATTTTTCGGTTCTATTTTGGAAACAAAGCATAAGTTTGAAAAGGATTCATTAAAAGAAGAACATGTCATTACCCCCTTGATGGTTCTCCAATGATAAGCTCCCTTGGGTGATCTCTTGTAAATCGAAGCACACTTGGAGGCACGAACTCCTCTTGCACCGTGTCTACTTATTTTTCTTCTCCAAGTGGTTTATCATCATCATGCTCCAATGGTAAAGGAGGCTCATCTTCATTTCCTGCAAAAGTAGAATCTACACAAGGCACAAGTTCATCAAACTTCACATGAATAGACTCTTCAACCTTTTTAGATTTTTAATTTTATATTCTATATGCTTTGCTAGTGGAAGGGAACCAAGAAAAATATCGTCATCACATTTTTCATCAAATTTAGCTAATGCATCCTTGGTGTTTAGAATAAAAAATTTACAACCAAAAACATGAAAATATGATACATTAGGTTTCTTTTGAAAATACAATTCATATGGAGTTAATTTCAAAATAGGGCGAAGCATGACACGATTTATGACATAACATGATGTATTTACGGCTTCGGCCCAAAAATATCTAGGAAACCCATACTCGGATAGCATAGTGAGTGCGAGTTCTTTAAGAGTTCTATTTATCCTCTCCACCACACCGTTTTGTTGGGGGCGTGGAGCGGAAAATTCGTGCTTAATACCTAGATTATTACAGAAACTGGTGAAGCTATCGTTTTCAAATTCCCCTCCATGATCCGATCGTATACACTTGATTTTTAGAACTAATTCATTTTGAATACGATTGCAAAGCTTTGTAAATTCAGAAAACGCATCAGATTTGGAGGTAAGAAATAAGGTCCAAGTAAATCTATAAAAATCATCAATTAATACAAAAGTGTACTTTTTACCACCAAGACTGCACGTGCTAATAGGTCCAAAAAGATCCATGTGAATTAGTTGTAACAGTCTTGAGGTGGATATTTCCTTTTTACTTTTAAACGATGTTTTTGAAAATTTTCCTTTTTGGCAAGGCGAGCATAAAGAAGATAGATTTCCATTTAGCATAGGCAAACCTTTAACTAGTTTATTCATTGGCAGTTTTAAGATTAACTTGGTGCTAGAGTGACCGAGACGCCTATGTCATTATTCAAGTTCTTCATTTTTTGATATAAGACATTTGAGTGACGCACGTGATAGATCATGAAAGGCAATTAGATACACATTGTGAATTCGTGGTGAAGTGAGTACAATACTATTGGTTTTAAGATCTATAATTGTACATAAATTAGTAGAAGACTCAAATAAGACATTTAGACCTTTATCGCAAAGTTGACTAATAGAAATCAAGTTATGTTTCAAACCTTCGACATATAAGACATTAGTAAGAGAGAAAGAATTGTTACCCACAGTACCGGTGCCTAAAATCCTTCCCTTTCCATTGTCCCCAAATGTCACCATTCCTCCTTTCTTCTTAGTGAGGCTAAGGAATTTTGCTTTATCGCCCGTCATGTGTTTGGAGCACCCTGATTCCAAGTACCACATGTCTTCCTTTTCCTTAGCCTGCTAACATACCTAACAAGAAGATGAGAGTAAAGATCCGGATACCCAATTGGTTCCTCCCATAGAATAGGTGGAAACCTTAGGCACCCAGATTTGCTTGACAGTACATCGACCCTTCATCCTACAAGAGTCCAAGGTATGCCCGAAGTGATGCCACTTGGCACATAACACAAAAGGGGTTGAGACCTTTTTTAGTTTTTGTTGTGGACTCTTGCTGGAGGATGGAGAATCATCAGAAAAAATTCCATATTTCAGATTATTACATGAATTATGAGTTTTTAACTACCGCCAGCGCTAACTATTACCGCCGGGCAGTAGTTAGCAGAGACATAACCTAGCCCAGTTTTTGCACTACCATGCCTTTGGTTGGCCAAAATCATATCAAGACTTTTCTGGCCAACACCAAATTTTTCTATGGCTAAATTAAGGTCATGGATTTGAGCTTTTAATGCAAAATTTTCACTAACTAAATTTCTGCATCTATTTGCAAAGTTTTTCTTTTCATTTTCAACATTAGAAAGTGAGAGTTTCAAATTTCTTTCTAAGTATCTCTTTTGTTTCGAGAGTGATTCGATATTGGAGAGAGCGTTAGAAAGATCAATTTCAAGTTCGCTAGTCCTTGCCAAAAGATCATCATTCTTTTGGCAAGACTCCATCTCCTTTCCCAAGGCTAGTACTTCCTTATTTAATTTTTTATTTTGTTTTAAAAGGATTTTATTTTCAGTTTTAAGTAGATCGAGATCTTTTAAATTTTTGCCAAAAGATTTACAAGTTTTTAAGTATTCGGAATAAAGATCATCATAGTTAGAAGGGATTACCTCTGTGTCGCTTTGGACACTGCACTCATCGTCGGTTGATTCATTGCTTTTCCCCATAAGGCACAAGTTTACCTCATCATCATCGCTTGAGCTTGATATACTTGAGCACCCAGAGGAAGAGTCATCCCATGTTGCAGCTTTTAAGACCTTCTTCTTCTCCTTTCCTTTAAGCCATTTTCTTTTTGCTCCTTCAAGAAATTTGGGCATTGTCTTATAATATGCCCGGTATTCCTACAGTGGAAGCACTCGGGAGGTGGTCGCACTTCGTCGTCATCTCTAGACTTCTCCTTCTTCTCTCTTTTGGATGAGGAGCCCTTTCGGAAAAACTTCCGGAAGGTGTTCCTTCTTTCCAGATTATTCATGAACTTAGTGAAGTTCTTCACAAAGAGACTCTCCTCGTCATCTTCCTCTTCATCATCTTCTTTTCTTGACTTCAGTGCCAAGACTTTCTTCTTTCGCTCCTTGTTGTACTCTTCTTCTTGAATCTTGAGTTCTACCTCATGGGTTTTGAGGTTCCCAATGAGGCTCTCAATTTGAAGCCGCCTCAGATCATGTGATTCGGAAATCGTCGTCACCTTTGGATTGAACTTTGGTGGGAGAGATCGAAGAAGCTTTCTCACCAAGTCGTCGTTTGAAAATGTTTTTCCAAGAATTTTTGAGGCATTGACGATCTTGGTGAATCGAGTGTACATGACATCGACGTCCTCATTCGGATCCATCCTGAACCTCTCGAATTCAGATTCCAGTTGGAATAGTTTTGAATCTTTGACCTGCGAGGAACCTTCATGCGTTATTTCTAATAAGTTTCAAATATCATAAGCAGTTTCACATGCACTTACTCTATTAAATTCAGTCCTATCAAGAGCACAGAACAAAGCATTCATCGCTTTCGCATTATTCTTATACCTAGCCTTATCTCCATCATCCCATTTATCCCTAGTTTTTTCCGTGGTTACTTCTCCAACAATATATGTAGGAGAAGTGTATGGAGTTTCAACACATGCCCATACATCTAGATCTAAGTTTATCAAAAAACAACGCATACGCGTTCTCCAGTAATTATAATCAGTTCCAGTAAACAGCGGAGGTCTACTTATTCCCTGCCCCTCGTGGAAAGTGAGATCATGGAGCGCCATTATTCCTGGTTGTTAGACCGAATTGGAATATCCTGGCTCTGATACCACTTGTTGGATCTGTAGGCGCCCTTAGAGGGGGGTGAATAAGGGATTTAAACTTTTTCTGATTATTAAAGAAAATAATTCTCTGTTGCTGCCACCAGCGGTAGTGTTACCGCTTGGCGTTAGTGATAGAGAAAATACATTTAGGTTAAAATAGTGAAAATCAGAGAGCACAAATCAGAGATGAAGACATAAACATATTTTCATTAATATTAATTTGAAACCGTTATGATTACAAAACTTTTCCCAATGACGCTTGGAAAGAGGCGACCAATGAAAACTCTTTTAGTTTTCTATACCGACCCTTCTCCCAAGGACCGGTTGGCTTTAGCCTATCTCTCCCTAGATAAGGCCTCAAGCCCCTCTAGCCCTTCCCTCACCGGAAAGGCCTCGAGCACCCCCTAGATCTACACCCTAGACCTAGTCGCCAATGCGAGGCGAATTTCCCCCTAGTCCCCGCAAGGCCCTAGTCGCCGTGTGGCGAATTCCTCTACAGAACAAAATATAAAAGGTTACAATTTAAAACTAAAACAAATCACAAATTAAAAACTCCCTCAAAAGAAGAACTTGATGTCAATGTAGATGCGATCGGATTGGTCTTCAAATTCTTTGCGTTCACGAACGTTGAAGGAGTTCTTCGGGCTGCTTGGAGAAGGCTCTCACGAGTGCTCTAAATATGTGGCTTCAATTCATTCTGTAACAGCAAGCATCAACGGAGGAAGCACGCGTCTTTAAATAGAATCAGCCACTACCACCTATGGTAGTACTACCGCCCTGCGATAACCACATTATGCAATGACCCAGCACACGGATCGTGGTAGAATAGGCAACTTTTGAGCGCCAAACTTTGAGCTCCGACTAGCGCGTCACGGTAACTCTAATGCTCCGCGATAGCGAGATAACCTTCCTTCAGCCAATATCTCCTTCCATATTTTCTCCTCAATCACATGCAGACAGGGGGATTCCAAAAGCTACCGTCGGGCGGTAGAGATGTCGCGCCGCGGTAGAGCACTCTAAATATGCATCCCGCCAAACATTCCTTTTTTCCACTGTTTCCTTCCCGTCAATTGTTTCCATTTATGCTAGCGTCAGCATTAGTGTTAACGCTCTGTAGTAGAGCACATCTCTTTTCGTCGAACACATATTTGTCAAACGTCCTCACATTTCATCGAACGCTGTTTTCATTTCGTCGAACTCCATTTCGTCGATCGTTGTTTTCATTTCGTCGAACTCCATTTCATCAATCACGGTAGAGCACATCTCTTTTCGTCGAACGGCCTCACATTTCGTCGAACGCTATTTTCATTTCGTCGATCGCTGTTTTCATTTCGTCGAACTCCATTTCGTCTATCGCGGTAGTGATAGTGCTCTGCGGTAGAGCACATCTCTTTTCGTCGAACTCCGCTTTCATTTCGTTGAACTCCGCTTTCATTTCGTCGAACGCCGCTTTCATTTCGTCGAACTCAATTTCGTTGAACGGACTCACATTTCGTCGAACCGCTAGCGCCAGCGGTAGTGTTACTACGCCGCGGTATCAACAGAGAATCATCCAGATGTTGCTTCGACATCTTTCTTTTTCACACTCCTTTGGGGATTGAATGTTGAAGATCATGCACACTATAAACACAATGCAAGTATGATCAAATACAATAGGATTTGTTATTGTCAAACCAAGAGATACGGAAAGAATGTTCCAACAAAGACTTCCATTTCTCGAGAAGTCTCAAAAATGACTTAGAATTTTTCTTCAAAATTTCAGACCTTTGCTTCCTTTAGAGTTTGAACATATGAAGATCTACCTTCCTTCTTATCTTCTTCCTGACTTGAATATTACGCCATGTTGAGCATTCCAAGCTCTGTCTTGAAGAAAGAGAACTTGGTCTCATCCAGCGGCTTCGTGAAAATATCTGCAACTTGCTTATTTGTCGGGACATAGCATAAATTGATCTCCCCATTCTCCACATGCTCCCGGAAGAAATGATATCTTAATTCAATATGCTTTGTCCGGCTGTGCGAGACTGGATTATTTGCAATTGTTATAGCACTAGAGGAGTCGCAAAACATTGGGATGTCTTTGAACTTCAAGTTATAATCTTCAAGCTGATTCTTTATCCAAAGAAGTTGTGCACAACAACTGCCTGCAGAAATGTATTCTGACTCGGCTGTTGAAATTGCAACACAATACTGCTTCTTGATACTCCATGAAATAAGTCTTCTTCTGAGAAATTTGCATGTCCCGGAAGTGCTTTTCCTGTCATCTTTACTACCTGCAAAGTCTGCATCTGAAAAACCTATTAGCTCGTTATCATTACTTCTTGGGTACAATAAGCCCAGATTTGGTGTACCCTTAAGATATCTCAAAATTCGCTTTGCAGCAGTATAGTGAGATTCCTTAGAGTTCACCTGATATCTAGCACATACACATGTAGAGAACATTATATCAGGTCTACTAGCAGTAAGGTAGAGCAAAGAGCCAATTATTCTTCTGTACTTGGTTTCATCGAAAGGTTTCACTTTCTCATCCTTGTCCAGAGACATAGCTGAGCTCATTGGAGTCCTCATAGAGGTGGCACTCTCCATTCCAAATTTCTTAACCAACTCCTTGGTGAATTTTTTCTGTGAGATGAAAATTCCATCTTCAATTGCTTCACCTGAAATCCTAAGAAATTTTTCAGCTCACCCATACTGCTCATTTCAAATTTCCCTTGCATAAGTTTGGAAAACTTTTTGAAGAGGTTATCATCCGTAGAGCCAAAAATAATGTCATCAACATAGATTTGCACTAGTAAAATTTTGCATTTTACTTCCCTAAGAAATAATGTCTTATCTATCTTTCCTCTTGTAAACTTGTTCTCAAGAAGAAAGTTAGAGAACATCTCATACCAACCTTGAGGAGCTTGTTTCAAACCATATAAAGCTTTTTGTAATAAATAAACATATTTAGGGTAGTCAGGATTAACAAAACCTGGAGGTTGTTCAACGTATACTTCTTCTTTTATATTACCGTTGAGAAAAGCTGCCTTGACGTCCATTTGGTATACGGTGAATCCTTTGAATACAGCATAAGCTAGAAACAGCCTGATCGCTTCGAGTCTTGCTACAGGAGCATAAGTCTGATCGAAGTCGATACCTTCTTCTTGTTTGTATCCTTTTGCTACAAGTCTGGCTTTGTTCTTGATTATTGTTCCGTCTTCATCCAATTTATTTATGTACACCCACTTTGTTCCAATGATATTCTTATCCTTGGGTTTTGGAACTAGTGTCCACACTTTGCATCACTTGAATTGATTCAATTCTTCTTCCATTGTAATTATCCAATGGGGGTCTTCATTTGCTTCTTGGAACTTCTTTGGTTCAACCTGCGAGAGGAATTTTAAATGCATATTTTCGTTAGTAGTACCTCTTCTGGTTATTATGCCGCCATGAGGATCTCGTATGATCTGATCAATAGGATGGTCCCTCATGTGTCTGAATTCAAGATTCCTTACATTATTTGGAACACCAGGAGATATTTCTTCTACTACTGGAATGTTTTCTTCCACTTGAATTGGCTCTTCATCAAGATGATCTTCCTCTTCAGTTGAGGTTGGGGGAGAGATCTTGACAAAGGTTTGAGCATTGTCTTTAACTGGCTCATCCAAGTTTGTTTCTTGCAACTTTGAAACTGCAACTTCAACAGAAGCACTAGAGGAGCTGATATGTAGCAAGCTAGTCTCATCAAATACAACGTTAATAGATTCTTCTACAACCAGAGTTTTCTTATTAAAAACTCTATAAGCTTTGATATGGCTACTATAGCCTACGAATATACCTTCAAAGCTCTTTTCACTAAACTTGGTTTTGTAATGCTTTCCATTATTAAGTACAAAGCATTTGCTACCAAAGATTCTAAAATAAGAAATGGTTGGTCTCTTGCCTTTTAGTAGTTCATAAGGAGTCTTTTCATGGTTTTTATTTGTGAGTGCTCTATTTTGCACGTGGCATGCATTGTTGATTGCTTCAGCCCAAAAGTATTTCGGAAGTGAAGAATCACTCAACATTGTTCTGCAAGCCTCAAAGAGTGTTCTGTTCCTTCTCTCAGCTACCCCATTTTGTTGTGGAGTTCGAGGAGAGGAAAACTCATGAAAGATACCAAGGCTTTCACAGAAATCTGATATGGCTCCAGATTCAAATTATGTTCCATGGTCACTTCTGAATTTTGACCACTGAACACCCATGCAATCTACGGCAAAGGTATTTGACTTGTGTTTTATAAAGAATACCCATGCAAAACGTGAGTAATCATCTACAATAACCAATGTGTAAGACTTTCCTCCTAAACTTCTAATTTGCAAAGGACCAAACAGGTCCATATGAAGTGGGTATAAACACCTGGTAGAGTCTTTGCCAATAATGCTCTTAAAGGTAGCTCTTGTTTGCTTGCCTTTTACACAGGCATGACAAGGTCTATCTTTAATGCACTTAACATTTGGCGCATCATGCACTAAGACATGAGAAAACAATTTATTTATCGTTTTGAAATTAATATGTGCTAATCTATTATGCCATTGGTCAACAAGAGATGCACTATCTTTTGCTAAAAGACACACTGGTGTAGAAGAGGATAAAAAAGAAAATTCAAACAGAAAATATTTCTACAACGAGTGCCTGATAAAATCGTTCAGAATTTTCTGCCGACTTTATCAAACACTTATCTTTACAAAAATCAACTGTGTATCCTTTATCACATAGTTGACTTATGCTTATCAGATTATGTTCTAATCCTACCACATAATCTACATCTGAAAAGGATACATTACCATTAGTGATCATACCGTAGCCTTTTGATATTCCTCTGTCGGATCCACCAAAAATAACTTTTGGACCGCTCTCAACTGGAATATAGTTCTGTAAAAGGCTTCTAGTTCAGGTCATATGCCGAGAACAACCACTGTCCAAATACCAGATAGGATTTTTGTTGGCCTTTGGACATACCTGCAAAAACAAATTATTTTGCATTAGGAGCCCAAACAAATTTGGGTCCTTGGTCCCTTGTTAGTTGAGCCCCGCGAAGAACGTTAACATTGCGAGTGGTCTTTCTTGCAATGTTTACTTGTGGTCTTTTGAAATAAGTAGAATTGAACCAGCAATCTACGGCAAAGTGACCAATCTTGCCGCAGCACCAACAGTCAAACCTGTTGTACCTTCTCTTAGTATTCTCCTGCTTCACTTTTTGAACGTTAGTTTTAGCAGGGGAAATTCTTCTAGAAGAGGATGCTTCATGAGTACAGCACACACATGGTTGAACTATCTCCTTAGGCTTAGGTGCAACAACCTTCACTATTGGTGCTCTCTTAGCACTAGGTCCATGAACAAATGGACCATAACTTCTCATATTAATTTCCTTATAGGGTGCTTTGAAAGCACTTGCACTAAAGTTTCGGGAACGAGTCCACCCCTTGTAGTCATTGATAGGCCCAGAAACAATTGGTCTAGTCAAATGACCATAGGAGCTTTCCAGACATAGACATTAGTAGGAAAGATGACTTTCTTAAAAGTTGTCCGATCCAAATGGGCTTTCCCTTTCTCTTCGGCGGTGACTTTCCTAGCACTCTTATTTTTCTTCTTCGCTAGTATGCTTTAGAAGATTTACTAGATTTAGCGACATAACCTAATCCACTCCCACTTGCTTTAGCGAAGAATCTATCAATGATTGGAAGAATAGTTTTAGGTTGAGAAAACTTTTCAACTAGCCTCTTCTCAGCGGCTAGCTGTTCTTCCAGCTCTTTGATAGAATTCCCTCTCAGGGCATGGAGCTCATCCGAGATTTTGACCTTGTTTGTCAAGACTTGGATTTCCTCTCTGAGAGAAATAATTTGTTCAACTTCTTTTCCCAGATTATATTCCACTTCCTTGAGTGACATGATCTCCTTGGCCTGGGTTTTGACAACCTTTCGACATTTGTCAAAGCTTTTAAGCATTTTAGTATATTGGGTCATAAGTTCTGAGTCATCATCTGAGGGGTTGCTCAGCTAAGGCATAATCTGAATCAGACAAAATAGTGTGAGCATTTACCTTCCCTGTATATGGAGGTTCTTCATCGTCATCAGTCATAGCCATCAGCCCGAAGTAGGCTTCTTCTTCATCACTTGACTTCTCTGAGTCACTGTCGCTGAGTGTTTTGGACTTTTTGGCGACGAAGCTTCTTTCATTTTTCTTTTTCCTGTGGGTTGATTTCTTTTCTTCTCTCTTTCCACCTTCTTTCTTTTTGTAAGGGCATTCAGCGATCATATGCCCTGGCTTATTACAACAATAACAAATAATGTCAGAAGAAACGTGTTTGTTCAGTTTAGACTTATACCTTTCATGGTTGCATGAGCCCTTCTTGTGATGATCTCCATCACGACGAGAATGTTTATAGTCAGAAGATGAATGTTTGTTCTTCATAAGCCTTCTCTTGTTTAGAAGCTCCTTGAACTTTCGGGAGATTAGAGAAAATTCCCCATCTGACATTTCTGAGCAGGAGGAGTCTGCTTCTGATTCTTCTTCTTCATCAGATTCTTGTGCCCTAATTGGAGACACAGTTCTGCTTTTCCTGGAGCTTTCCGCCTTCAGAGCCAAGGTCCTTTCCTTGTTAGAAGTCTGGTTCCCATCTTCTTCGGTTTTGCAGATATTCATCTGCAGCTCATGGGATAATAGCTTCCCGAATAGATTTTGTGGGTCAATATTTGGCAGTTTTCCAAACTCCCTAATGGAAACAATCTTGCTATCCCATTCTTTCGTCAAGGATCGCAGGAACTTATCATTTAGTTCACCGTTTGTGAATTCCCGGCTGTTGGATCTGAAGGCTCCTTTAGAGGGAGGGTGAATAAGGGATTTAAACTTTTCTGATTATTAAAGAAAATAATTCTCTGTTGCTACCGCAAGCGGTAGTGTTATCGCTCGGCGTTAGTAATAGAGAAAATACGTTTAGGTTAAAATAGTGGAAAACAGATTTGCACGAATCAAAGATGAAGAAATAAACATACTTTCATTAATAATAATTTGAAACAATTATGATTACAAAACTTTTTTCCAATGACGCTTGGAAAGAGGCGACCAACGAAAAACCCTTTTTGGTTTTCTATGCCGACCCTTCACCTAAGGACCGGTTGGCTTTAGCCTATCTCTCCCCAGATAAGGCCTCAAGCCGCTCTAGCCCTTCCCTCACCGGAAAGGCCTCGAGCACCCCCTAGATCTACACCCTAGACCTAGTCGCCAACGCGAGGCGAATTTCCCCCTAGTCCTCGAAAGGCCCTAGTCGCTGTGTGGCGAATTGCTCTACTTAACAAAAGATTTAAAGATTACAATTTGAAAACTAAATCAAGGAAAAACTAAGACTCCCTCAAATAAAGAACTTGATGTCGATGTAGATGCGATCGGATCAGTCTTCAAGTTCTTTTCGTTCACGAACGTTGATGGAGTTCTTTCGACTACTTGGGAAGGTTCTGACGAGTGCTCTGAAAATATGGTTTCAAATCATTCTGGAACAGCAAGCAACAATGGAGGAGGCGCGCATCTTTTTATAGAATCAACCACTACCGCCTGCGGTAGTACTACCGCCCCGCGGTATCTACATTAGGCAATGAAGCACATGGATCATGGTAGATTAGGCAACATTTTGAGCGCCAAACACTAGCGCGCCGCGGTAACGCAAACGCCCCGCGATAGAGAGATATCCTTCCTTCAGCCACTATCTCCTTCCAAATCTGCTCCTCAATCAACTACTGATGGAAAGATTCCAAAAGCTAACGCCGGGCGTTAGTCCTTAACGCACCGCGATAGAACTTGCCAAAATAGCGTCCCATGGACATTCCTTTTTCTCCACTGTTTCCTTCTCGACAATTGTTTCAATTTATGCTAGCGCCAGTGATAGTGCTAACCATCCACGGTAGAGCACATTTCTTTTCGACGGGCGCATCTTTGTCGAACCGGCCTTATATTTCGTTGATTGAATATTTATCAAACGGGATTCAGCTTTCGTCGATCGCAAATTTGGCGAACGCAGTGATAAGCATTTCGTCGAGCGCAGCTTTCATTTTGTAGAATGAACATTAGCGCCAGCAGTAGTGCTAACACGTAGAACGTGCAGAACATGCAGATGATCGAACGGAGCTCTCAGTTCGTCGAACGGAGCTCTCAGTTCATCGAACGGAGCTTTCAGTTCGTCGAACGCCAGTTTCCTTCTCAGCAGTTTCCTTCTCAGCGGTTTGTTAGCGTCAGCGGTAGTCTTAACGCTACGCGGTAGTAACAACAAAAAAACATTTCCATGGAGATTTGAAAGCACTGAATCCTGCATACTATAAACACAAAATAAGTATGATCAAATACAATAGGATTTGTTATTGTCAAACCAAGAGATGCGGAAAGCATGTTCCAACAAACTCCCCCTTTTGATAATAACAAATCCCCTTAGAAAGAAATAATTCAATTGATAGGAATTTGTGTTTATAATAGAGAACTAACATAGATAGCATGAAAAATTAGGCATGTTAAATTAGGCATGTTCAAATGCTCCCCCTAAATGAATGCTCCCCCTACAACAAAACTTCCTATGAACTTGACTTCCCAAAACATTTTAATTTCTTTCAAATTTATTCTCCCCCTTTTGGTATTATCAAAAGAGGGTGGAGAGGTAGTCCAACAAAAAGTGTGCAATAACTGTGTAGAGAGGGAATGATCATGATAAGGAGTTAAACGCTTAGAATAGATAGGAGAGAAAAAAGAAAGGAATGTGTAGAATTTGTCATAAAGAAACCACTTGTATGGGCAACGTATTCATGATCGAGCGTACAAGTAGTAAAGAGGTCGAAAGCATGACGAAATACAATTGTGAAGTGAACATTTATATAGGAATTGTAAAGCATAGTAGATGATTAAGAATTTTAGCCATAACAAAGTAGATGTTGTAGCATTTTAAGTACACAAAATAATTTCAGTTATAACATAGTCATATACTAGTTTTGAAAGGTATGCAATACAGAGTTCTCATGGAGTTGCCTAAAAAATATGTAAGCATGATACAAGATATCAAGTCAAGATCGAAGAATACAATGTTCTAAATTGAGAAACCAAGTACACTTATACATTGTATTCATCATGCAAGGCTATCTAGTGCATTTACTTAAGAATTTAGAGAATACGTGTAGATATGCAATAGACTCCAATTCTCATGAGTAGAAGGCTTACTAGTGATAATGATGTGTACAAAATAGTGTTTTTGATAAAAGTATACGTATGAGTTAATCAAAACACATGACATGTGTAATTGAACAAACACCATATTATGGAAAAAGCATTTTTAGAGTTACTTCTACCCACAAAGCTATATAAATTGTTCAATGCACATAGAAAAATAGTACAACTACCAAGGTGCTCTGCACACACAATGCTTATGAAGACTTATCAGGGTGCAAAGTAGTGCTTGGGGAATCACAATTATTATTTTGAATTTGAGTTATTTGTGATTCGGTGTACAAGAAGAAGTAGTGTAAAAAGGAAAATGTTTGCAATAAGGTACATTACAATTCTCTCCAAGGTGCTCAACCTCACAATGCTCATTAAGACTTATCAGGAGGGTGAGTAGTGCTTGGTGGAGTTATCTTTGTAAATTTTTCAGTTGAAATTTTTTTGCTTAACGACAAAGGTCTCTGAATTCACTTGTATGTGCAAACAAAAGATTTTGGAAAGACATACTTCTTCAAAAATAGGTGCATGAAAAATATTTTTACATGTGGTGTAGGTAAAACTAAGCATGCCTAACAATAATATTAAGTTGATACACTACACAATCATGAAGGAGAAGATTAAATTCATATGTAGTATATCAAAAGGTGTGAGTAAGAAAAAATCATTTGCAAATATAAGCCATTTACTCATACATAAAGGCATGCTATGCAATACTACACATGATTTCTATAATCAATTTCAAAGCACTCATCAGATAATGATCAAGGCATGATACAAAATAATGTTGTTAAAATACTTGAAATAGAGAATGAAACATTGTATTCTAAACTAGGCAAGATAAACCATATCATCCTTGAAACATTTAAAAGAACATCAGTTTTAAAAAAAATTAGGTTTTTTTTTAAAAATAAAACAAATATAAAGCATGTTTTTGTTGTTTTAATTGGTTTTTCAATTTTGTAGTTTGTTTTTATATATAGAAATACAAAGCATGTTTTTGGTTGGATTTTGATTTGTTTTATAGTTTATTTTTTATTTTAGAATTGTAAAGAAAATAACAGGAACTGAGAAATAAAAAATGAAAAAGAAATTGGAAAATCATAAAATACCCACTACCGCCAACGGTACTATGCTATCGTCGGGTGTTAGTGACAGAACTCGAATTTTTGGGAAAACGTGAAATTTTTCAGAATTTTTCTTATGAATATAGTTGTGCAGATTAGTGACACTGTGATTCAGTACAAAAATCAGATATGCGTGGTCACAAAAATGTGGGCTTTGCATGATTAAGTATGAATGTCCAAGACCCCTAGTTCTAGTCTAAGTAGAGCAAATCGGGAATCAGATAGAGGCATGGCAAAGATGTCCGCAAGTTGCGATTCAGTTCCGATAAAATTTACATGAACATGTACCTTTTTGATGTGATCCCTAATGAAGTGGTGTCTTACATCTATGTTTTTAGATCGTGAGTGATGAACATGGTTGTTTGTTAAGTCAATAACACTCTTATTGTCACACTTAAGTTCAATATTAGTTAAATGAACACCAAAGTCTTCTAAGGTTTGAGTCATCCATAATGCTTGGTCACAACAACTTCCAAGTGCAATGTATTCTGCCTCGGTGGTGGAGAGAGCAACAAAATTTTGTTTTCTACTTGACCATACAACTAGAGAAGGACCTAAGAAGTGACAGGTATCACTAGTGTTTTTCCTATCTAATGAACAACCCGCATAATAAGAATCTGAATACCCATGCAAGAGAAAAGAATCATTATTTGGATACCAAAGTCCTAATTTAGATGTGCCGATTAGATATCGAAAAATTCGTTTCACCGCTTTTAAATGAGATTCTTTTGGATTTGCTTGAAATCTAGCCCATAAACATACAGAAAACATAATATCAGGTCTAGATGCACTAAGGTATAATAGGGATCCAATCATTCCTCTATATAACGTTTGGTCAATTGAAATTTCGGCTTCATCTTTTCCTAATTTTGGTGATGCGCTCATTGGAGTACTAGCTTGTTTCAAGTTTTCAAAACCAAAGCGTTTAGCATATCATGGACATATTTAGATTGACAGATAAAAATTCCATCATTTCTTTGGGTTATTTGAAATCCTAAAAAATATGTTAGTTCACCCACTAGACTCATCTCAAATTCATTTTGCATCACTAAAACAACTTCATTACACAACTCTTCATTAGTGGCTCCAAAAATAATATCATCAACATATATTTGTAAAATAATCAAATCATTAACAAAATGCTTAATGAAGAGCGTGTTATCGACACTACCCATTTATAGTCGTGCTTTAATAAAAAAGAAGTTAAGCGTTCATGCCAAGCACGAGGCGCTTGTTTTAGACCATAAAGCGCTTTTTCTAATTTATATACATGATTTGGAAATAGTTCATTAATAAAGCTGGGGGTTGTTCAACATAGACTTCCTCATTAATTATCCCGTTTAAGAAAGCACTTTTAACATCCATTTGAAATAATTTAAACTTCTTATAACTCGCAAAAGCTAGAAAAATTCTAATCGATTCAAGGCGAGCAACGGGTGCAAATGTTTCATCAAAATCTACCACCTCGATTTAGGAATAACCTTGTGCCACTAATCGAGATTTGTTCCTAGTTATTCTAGATTCTCCATCTAATTTATTTTTAAATATCCATTTGACACCGATAACCAGGTGATTAGATGGTCTTTCAACTAGTTTCCAAACCCTATTGCGTTAAATTTATTCAATTCGTCATTCATAGTAATAAACCAAAATTCATCATTCAAAGCGGTGGAAACATTTTTCGGTTCTATTTCAGAAACAAAGCATAAGTTTGAAAAAGATTCATTAAAAGAAGAACGTGTAGTAACCCCTCTTGGTGGTTCTCCAATTATAAGCTCACTTGGATGATCTCTTATAAATCGAAGCACACTTGGAGGCACGAGCTCCTCTTGCACCGTCTCTACTTCTTTTTCTTCTCCAAGTGGATCATCATCATCATGCTCCAATGGTGAAAGAGGTACATCTTCATTTCCTGCACAAGTAGAATCTACACAAGGCACAAGTTCATCAAACTTCACATGAATAGACTCTTCAACCTTTTTAGAATTTTTATTATATAATCTATATGCTTTGCTACTGGAAGAGTAACCAAGAAAAATACCAGCATCATATTTTTCATCAAATTTAGCTAATGCATCCTTGGTGTTTAGGATAAAACATTCACAACCAAAGGCATGAAAATACGATACATTAGGTTTCTTTTGAAAGTATAATTCATATGGAGTTAATTTCAAAATAGGGCGAAGCATAACACGATTTATGACATAACATGATGGATTTACGGCTTCGGCCCAAAATATCTAGGCAACCCATATTCGGATAGCATGGTGCGTGCAAGTTCTTGAAGAGTTTTATTTTTCCTCTCCACCACACTGTTTTGTTGGGGGGTGCGTGGAGCGGAAAATTCGTGTTTAATACCTAGATTATTACAGAAAGTGGTGAAGCTATCGTTTTCAAATTCCCTTCCACTATCCGATCGTATACACTTGATTTTTAGATCTAATTCATTTTGAATACGATTGCAAAGCTTTGTAAATTCAGAAAACGCATCGGAATTGGAGGTGAGAAATAAGGTTCAAGTAAATCTAGAATAATCATTAATTAAAACAAAAGTGTACTTTTTACCACCAAGACTACATGTGCTAATGGGTCCAAAAAGATCCATGTGAATTAGTTATAAGGGACTTGAAGTGGATATTTCCTTTTTACTTTTAAACGATGTTTTTGAAAATTTTCCTTTTTGGCATGGCGAGCATAAAGAAGATAGATTTCCATTTAGCATAGGCAAACCTTTAATGAGTTTATTCTTTGACAATTTTAAAAGTAACTTGATGCTAGAGTGACCGAGACGCCTATGCCATAATTCAAGTTCTTCATTTTTTGATATAAGACATTTGAGAGACGCACGTGATAGATCATGAAAGGCAATTAGATACACATTGTTAATTCGTGGTGCAGTGAGTACAATACTATTGGTTTTAGGATCTATAATTTTGCATAAATATGTAGAAGACTCAAATAAAATATTTAGACCTTTATCGCAAAGTTGACTAATAGAAATCAAGTTATGTTTCAAACCTTCTACATATAAGACATTAGTAAGAGAGAAAGAATTGTTACCAACAGTACCGGTGCCTAATATCCTTCCCTTTCCACTGTCCCCAAATGTCACAGTTCCTCCTTTCTTCTTAGTGAGGCTTAGGAATTTTGCTTTATCGCCCGTCATGTGTTTGGAACACCCTGAGTCCAAGTACCACATGTCTTCTTTTTCCTTATCCTGCAAACATACCTAACAAGAAGATGAGAGTAAAGATTCGGATACCCAGGTGGTTCCTCCCATAGAATAGGTGGGAACCTTAGGCACCCAGATTTGCTTGACAGTGCATCGACCCTTCATCCTGCAGGAGTCCAAGGTATGCCCGAAGTGATGGCACTTGGCACATAACACAAATGGGCTTGAGACCTTTTTCATTTTTTGTTGTGAACTCTTGCTGGAGGATGGGGAATCAGCAGAATAAATTCCATATTTGTGATTATTCGATGAATTATGAGTTCCGTTACTACCGCCAGCGTTAGAAGTTACCGTCGGGCGGTAGTTAGCAGAGACAAAACCTAGTCCACTTTTTGCACTGCCATGCCTTTGGTTGGCTAAAATCATATCAAGACTTTTCTGGCCAACACCGAATTTCTCTCTGGCTAAGTTAAGGTCATGGATTTTAGCTTTTAATGCAAAATTTTCACTAACTAAATTTCCGCATCTATTTGCAAAAATTTCTTTTCATTTTCAACATTAGAAAGAGAGAGTTTCAAATTTCTTTCTAAGTCTCTTTTTGTTTTGAGAGTGATTCGATATTGGAGAGAGCATTAGAAAGATCAGTTTCAAGTTTGCTAGTGCTTGCAAAAAAATCATCATTCTTTTGGCAAGACTCCATCTCCTTTCCCAAGTCTAATAATTCCTTATTTATTTTTTTGTTTTCTTTTAAAAGGATTTTATTCAGTTTTAAGTAGATCGAGATCTTTTAAATTTTTCCCAAAAGATTTACAAGTTTTTTAAGTATTCGGAATAAATATCATCATAGTTAGAAGGGATTACTTCAGTGTCTCTTTGGACACTGCACTCTTCGTCGGTTGATTCATGGCTTTTCCCTATAAGGCACAAGTTTGCCTCATCATCATCGCTTGAGCTTGATTCACTTGAGCACTCGGAGGAAGAGTCATCCCATGTTGCAGCTTTTAAGACCTTCTTCTTCTCCTTTCCTTTAACCCGTTTTTCTTTTTGCTCCTTTAAAAATTTTGGGCACTGACTTCTACTATGCCCGGTCTTCCTACAGTGGAAGCACTCGAGAGGTGGCCGCTCTTCGTCGTCATCGCTAGACTTCTCCTTCTTCTCTCTTTTGGATGAAGAGCCCTTTTGGAAAAATTTCCGGAACGTGTTCCTCCTTTCTGGATTATTCATGAACTTAGTGAAGTTCTTCACAAAGAGACTCTCCTCGTCATCTTCCTCGTCGTAATCTTCTTTTCTTGACTTTAGTGCCAAGGCTTACTTCTTTGGATCCTTGTTGTACTCTTCTTCTTGAATCTTGAGTTCCACCTCATGCGTTTTGAGGTTCCCAATGAGGCTCTCAATTTGGAACCGCCTAAGATCATGTGATTCGGAAATTGCCGTCACCTTTGGATTGAACTTTGGGGGGAGAGATCGGAGAAGCTTTCTCACCAAGTCGTCGTTTGAAAATGTTTTTCCAAGAATTTTTGAGGCGTTGACGATCTTGGTGAATCGAGTGTACATGACGTCGACGTCCTCATTCGGATCCATTCTGAACCTCTCGAATTCAGATTCCAGTTGGAATAGTTTTGAATCTGTGACCTACGAGGTACCTTCATGCATTATTTCTAATAAGTTCCAGATATCATAAGTTGTTTCACATGCACTTACTCTATTAAATTCAGTCCTATCAAGAGCACAGAACAAATAGTTCATTTCTTTCGCATTATTCTTACACCAAGCCTTATCTCCATCATCCCACTTATCCCTAGGTTTATCCATGGTTACTTCTCCAACAATATATGTAGGAGAAGTGTATGGAGTTCAACACATGCCCATACATCTAGATCTAAGTTTATCAAGAAACAACGCATACGCGTTCTCCAGTAATTATAATCAGTTCCAGTAAACAAGGGTTGTCTACTTATTCCCTGCCCCTCAGGGAAAGCGAGGTCACGGAGCGCCATTATTCCCAGTTGTTAGACCGAATTGGAATAACCTACCTCTGATACCACTTGTTGAATCTGAAGGCGCCCTTAGATGGGGGGGGGGGGGTGAATAAGGGATTTAAACTTTTCTCATTATTAAAAAAAAAATTCTCTGTTGCTACCGCCAGCGGTAGTGTTACCTCTCGGCGTTAGTAATAGAGAAAATACGTTTAGGTTAAAATAGTGGAAAATAGATTTGCACGAATCAAAGATGAAGAAATAAACATACTTTCATTAATAATAATTTGAAACTGTTATGATTACAAAACTTTTTCCAATGACGCTTGGAAAGAGGCGACCAACGAAAAACCCTTTTTGGTTTTCTATTCCCACCCTTCACCTAAGGACCAGTTGGCTTTATCCTATCTCTCCCCAGATAAGGCCTCAAGCCGCTCTAGCCATTCCCTCACCGGAAAGGCCTCGAGCACCCCCTAGATCTACACCCTAGACCTAGTCGCCAACGCGAGGCAAATTTCCCCCTAGTCCTCACAAGGCCCTAGTCACCGTGTGGCGAATTCCTCTACTTAACAAATGATATAAAGATTACAATTTGAAAACTAAGTCAAGACAAAAACTAAGACTCCCCCAAATAAAGAACTTGATGTCGATGTAGATGCGATCGGATCAGTCTTCAAGTTCTTTTCGTTCATGAACGTTGACGGAGTTCTTTGGGCTGCTTGGGAAGGCTCTGATGTGTGCTCTGAAAATATGGTTTCAAATCGTTCTGGAACAGCAAGCAACAACGGAGGAGGTGCGCGTCGTTTTATAGAATCATCCACTACTGCCTGCAGTAGTACTACTGCCCCGCGGTATCCACATTAGGCAATGAAGCACACGGATCGTGGTAGATTAGGCAACATTTTGAGCACCAAACACTAGCGCGCCGCAGTAACGTAAACGCCCCGCGATAGCGAGATATCCTTCCTTCAGCCACTATCTCCATCCAAATCTGCTCCTCAATCAACTGCTGACGGGAAGATTCCAAAAGCTACCGCCGGGCGTTAGTCCTTAACGCGCCGCGATAGTACTTGCCAAAATAGCGTCCCGTCGACATTCCTTTTTCTCTACTGTTTCCTTCTCGACAATTGTTTCAATTTATGCTAGCGCCAGCGATAGTGCTAACGCTCCGCGGTAGAGCACATTTCTTTTCGTCGGGTGCATCTTTGTTGAACCGGCCTTATATTTTGTCGATCGAATATTCGTCGAACGGGATTCGGCTTTCGTCGATCGCAAATTCGTCGAAAGCAGTGATAATTATTTCGTCGAGCGCAGCTTTCATTTCGTTGAACGAACACTAGCACCAGCGGTACTGCTAACGCGTCGCGGTAAGACATACATTTCATCGAGCTCCACGGTAGAACATGCAGATCATCGAACGGAGGTCTCAGTTCGTCGAACGGAGCTCTCAGTTCGTCGAACGGAGCTCTCAGTTCGTCGAACGGAGCTTTCAGTTCGTCGAACGCCAGTTTCCTTCTCAACGGTTTCCTTCTCAGTGGTTTGTTAGCGCCAGCGGTAGTCTTAACGGTACGCAGTAGTAACAAAAAAAAAACATTTCCATGGAGATTTGAAAGCACAGAATCCTGCATACTATAAACACAAAACAAATATGATCAAATACAATAGGATTTGTTATTGTCAAACCAAGAGATGCGGAAAGCATGTTCCAACACCGACCATAGTTTCTTAGGCCGTTTACAATTATGAAGAATCTTTCATAAGCATCTGCGATGCACTCCTTCTTACTCTGCTTGAAGGCCTCATACTCTTGGTTGAGTAGAGATCTTCTATCGTCTCTTACCTCTTCGGTACCTTCCATGAGAACAATTAAGGAAGTCCACATCTCTTTGGCTGATCTGCAGTGAATCAAATTTGGTAACATTGTGTCATCCACTGCACTAGCAATAATGTTCTTCGCCTTTTTGTCCAAGGATACTATAGCGATCCCATCCTTAGTTAGGTCCATCATTTTCTTTGGCACCTGAACAGTAGGGTCAATTATAGAGGCAGTCATAGGCACATGAGGTCCTTCTTCTACAACTTGAAATATTCTCGGATCTGCGGCTTCCATGTAAAATCTCTACTCGTTCCTTCCACATATGAAAGTTAGCCTTTGAGCAGATTGGCAGCTTCAATGAGGAAGATTCCTTGCTTCTTTCCATGATTTGCTAGCAACTAGAATGGATAGATCCTGCTCAAGGTGTTAACCTAGAAATGAACAGCGACACTTTGAAACCAATTGTAATATCTAGTTGCCAACCTAAATCACCTAGAGGGGGGTGAATAGGTGATAACTGCGTCTTTTGCGGAATTAAAAACTTGATGAAATAGAACGCACAGAAAGCAAATCACAATCACAGACGACACAAGAAATTTATAGTGGTTCCCCGTTATTGGGTACTCCACTTGCTAGCCTCGCCAATCTAGCACCACAGCTAGACTTGACTACTTCACTATAACTCAGATCAAGAATGATCCTACAATCTCGGAGTCAACACTCCTACAATCTCGGAGACAAATTTCTTACAAACTCATAGATAATCTCTCTTACAACTCGGAGACAAACCTCTCCTACAACTCAGAGACAAGCCTCTCCTACAACTCGGAGAAAACTTCTCCTACAATCAAATGTAAATTGATATTGATACAATACTTATCAATACATAAATAGATCTGAAAACCCTGAGAGATCTTCTTCCTTCTTGAGGCTTAAAAATCTTTGACGTGTTGTCGATGAGGAAGAATTGAAAATAACTCAGATCTGATCTTCTACGATTCCACTTGATCCAATAGATTCATGAGAGGATGGAGCAATGATCAATCAAACCTTTTCTTCCACTGAAGACAATTGATTTAGAACAGAAGATCAATCTCTAGCATTGGCGACAGGAGGCGGCACTTTCTCGTTCTTCTTGGATCAAATAGAGAATTAGGGTTAATGAATATAATGATTGAAATTCCATAATTAATCCTTAAAAGAGAACCTTATATAGCCATAGACTTAACGGCATGAATTAAGGTAGGATTAACCTTAAACGAAATCACATGAGCCGTCACATCAGACAGAAGGAATTAACATCCCGACAAATGGACTGAAAATCACTTACTGAATGAAAACACAATTTCTCGAGAACAAAGAACTTCTCGAGAAACAACAGCTTCTGCTTAAGAAAATACATAGAAGGATTTACGGGAGATAGAGATAAACTTCTCGAGAGATAAAGGATTTCTCGAGAGATGGATGGACTTCTCGAGAACAATTGGCTTCCCAATAAAAAACAACCTTAGAAAAACTTTTCTGGCAGACGAGAAAGACTTTTCGAGAGACAGACATATTTCTCGAGAGAATGTTTTGAATTCTCGAGAAACTCAAGTCTTGCCGAGAAACCATTAGAAACTTTAAATAAAGGATAGAAAAGGATTTCTCGAGAAAGGAATATGAAAAACAAACAGCGCAGAGTTAATTCGTCGGCCAAGAAAAATTCGTCGAACGGAGCTCGAAGAAATCACTTCAGTTCATCAAACGGCAATTGACGAACGGCGATCAACGAAACCACTTCAACTTTCAGCAAAATAGCGATCGATGAAACTAGTTCAGTTTGTTGAACGGAGCTCGGTGAGTGGCGATCGACAAAACTACTCCAACTTCAGAAAAACAGCGGTCGATGAAACTACTTCAGTTTGTCAAACAGAGCTCGATGAAAGCTGAACTCAGAATTTTAGTAAAACTGTCCATCGAACGGCGCTCGATGAAAACACTTCAGTTCGTCGAACGGAGCTCGACGAACTCACCAAAATTCGTTGAACGAAAAATACTTAGGAAAAATATTTCTTCTTCTCTTGGACACCAGCTGCACTTCCAAACCATGGGCTTCAATAGTATTGAAAATGAAATGTATCTGTTGATGAAGAAAAACCAATTAGGTTATTATTTCATACCTCCTCTACAATTATTACAACATATATACACCAAAGTATCTAACCGCACACTAATAATAACTAACCGCTCACTATACAAATATTAAAGTCCCAACACTCCTCCTCAAGTTGGGTGGAAGTTGTTGACTAAGCTCATCTTGTCACAATTCCTTATCATATCATTTTCACTGAGCCCCTTCGTCAAACAGTCAGCAGCCTGATCTTTGGTAGTGACATAGATGAGCTCCAAGAGTCCACTCTCTAGTTTTTCCTTTATTAAAAATCTATGAATCTCAATATGCTTGGTCCTGTCATGGTGAACTAGATTGTTGGCAATGCTGATTGCGGCTTGGCTATCACACCATAGTTTCATTCTGTCTCCTTGGTCCAATTTTAGCTCCATCAGCATCCCTTTCAACCAGAGGAGTTCAGCAACCCCTAGAGCCATAGCTCTATAATCTGCTTCCGATGTTGATCGTGCTACAACTGACTACTTTTTACTTCTCCACGAGATCAGGTTGCCTCCCACAAACACACAATAACCTGAGGTAGATCTCCTATCGTCGGCACAGCTCGCCCAATCTGAATCGCAGTATACATAAATCTTCACGTGCCCATTCCGTCTATAGAGAAGCCCTTTTCCTGGAGCAGACTTCAAGTACCGAAGTATCCGGTACACGACATCCATATGACCCTTCCTGCGATCGTGCATATAACGACTCACCACGCTCACTGCAAAGGAGATGTGCGGACGGGTGTGGCTCAGATAAATTAATCGCCCAACAAGTCTCTGATATCTTTCCCGATCAACTGGTTCTCCTGCTTCAGCGCTCACCTTCTCTCTTGTGTCGATTGGCGTTGCCGCTGGCTTACATCCCAGCATCCCTGTCTCGGTGAGGAGATCCAGGGCGTACTTTCGTTGAGACAGAACGATGCCTTTTCCCCATAGGCGATCTCAATTCCAAGGAAATACTTAAGCAGGCCTAAGTCCTTCACCTCAAAAGTCATCCCCAAATCACGCTTAAGATGCGTAATTTCCTACTCGTCATCCCCTGTGACGATCATGTCATCCACATACAAAGCAAGAATGGTGACGTGATGTTTTGCATTATGTATAAAAACAACGTGTGGTCGGCATTGGTTTGTTGGTACCCCATCCCAACCATGGTCTTCCTAAAGCGGTCAAACCATGCACGAGGGGACTGCTTCAGTCCATACAACGCCTTTTTCAACTTACACACTTTTTCTTGCATCATGGCCGTACCAAATCCCGGTGGGACCTCCATGTATACTTCCTCCGCCAAGTCTCCATGAAGGAGAGCATTTTTCACATCCAGTTGATGTAACTTCCACCGACCATTTGCCGCTAAGCTGATCAGAGTTCTAACAGTACTCATCTTTGCCAGTGATGTGAATGTCTCATCATAGTCGATGTCGTACATTTGGATGTACCCTTTCGCAACCAATCGTGCTTTGTAACGCTCAATTTTTCCCTTCGGGTTCTGCTTCACAGTGAAGATCCACTTGCATCCAACAGCCCTCTTCCCTTCCGGAAGCTGTGCTAGTTCCGACGTCTTATTCTTCTCCAGATCCAGCATTTCCTCCTTCATTGCAGCTTGCCAGTTGTGGTCGGCTTTAGCTACCTGCCAATTGTTAGGTACAATAATACTATCCAATGATGCAATGAATGCTCCATGAAAAGAAGAGATAGCGTCATAGGAGACATATGAAGAAAGATCCCAACCATACCGATCAGGAGGATTATCCGCATTACTGCGAGTGCTCCTTCTGACAGAAGTTGTCGGGAAAGAGGTAGGAATAAACTCACAGGGAGGTGGCAGAGGTTCAACCGGGGGTGCATCCGGGATTGAGACGGGCATAGACGAGGGACTAGGCACTGTCGCTGTGGATGCAGGTACTGGAACAGGGATACGTTTTTCTCTCCTCTGATATGTGATAGGCTCCCTTGAATCTATAGGTATCACATTTCTCACCTCCTCCTGTTCTTGATTCGTCTCTCGTTCCATGGGCGTTCCACAAACTTGACTTAAATCTGTCACCAGACTCTCCCATTCTCGATCACCATCTCTAAAGTTGGACCTTTCAGGTATGGGTAGGGTCTCACCTTGAGGGTAGTACCGTTCGTGTTCTCGGAAGTGGACATCCATGCTCACGAAGCACCATTTTTCGACTGGACTCCAACATACGTATCCCTTCTGGGTACCAGAATACCCCCACAAAGATACATTTAATCGCCCTGGCATCGAGTTTCCCCACGCTTGTCCTGTTATCCTTCACAAAGCAGACACACCCAAAGACCTTTAGTGGGAGCATACCTCCGTTATGCCCTTGCAGCTCTTGACACGGGGATCTCCACCCTAAGGTCTTTGATGGCATTCTATTAATTAATTGTGTCACCGTTAACACCGCATACCCCCATAGGTTTTGGGGAACCTTCATATGTAGCATCATGCTCCTTGCCACTTCCATCAGATGTCTGTTCTTCCTCTCAGTCACACCATTCTGTTGGGAGTGTATGCACAAGTAGTATGGTGTAGTATCCCATGAGATGATAAGAACTGGGCAAGGGTCTTGTTGATATATTCGGTCCCATTATCTGACCTAAGTACCTTGAGTATTGCACCGAATTGAGTTTGGACATGTTTGTGAAAGTTCTAGAAGCAAGTCAAGACCTCGTTCTTTGCTTTCATCAAGTAAACCCACGTGACACGTGAAGCACAGTCAATGAAGGTCACAAAATATCTATAACCATTAGAAAAATTAACAGCACAAGGCCCCCAAACATCTGAGTGCACAGTATCAAAAACAGAAGAGCTTTTGTGACCAGAGCTAACAAAAGAGTTTCTTGTGAGCTTGCCTAAGTCGCAAGCGTCACATACAAGATTAATTTTACATGTTTATTCAGATAGAGAAGGAAACAACCGTGCTAAAACACCAAAAGATGAATGGCCTAATCATTGATGGTGGAGCAGTAATGTCTCCTCTACATTTGTCTCTAGGTTCCCTTTCTTTGTCTCCTCCGTCACAGATAGAAGAGCAGTGTCCAATCCCTGTTGATCCAGGTACCACAACCCATCACGCCAGGTCCCAGTCCCAAGTATCCGCCTCGTCTCTTTCTCCTGGAATCTCACCTTGGGAATGTCAAATGAAACAGTACATTTTAGTTGGAGTATAATAGAGCTAATAGACAAGAGGCTGATAGGAAATGAGGGAGCATGCAAGACATTGGATAGTTTTACCGAACCTGTGCAATCGACTGTACCCTTACCGACCACTGGCTGAAAAGTCCCGTCCACTGTCTGGATGCCATCTGGAGATGCAAGGCGTATGTAGGAGGTGAACTTCCCTGAGTCTCCAGTCACGTGTCGGGATGCACCAGAGTCAACAATCCACTCCGACATTTCGGAAGGATGAGCATACATGGCATGAGATGTTCCCTCAGTGGCTTCCCCAGTTTGCCTCCTCTTGAGACCCTCCATTTTGTTCATGAGATTCAGAAGTGTCTGCTCCTCCTCAGTATAGATGACTCCAGTATTCTCTTCTCCTCCACATACTCCAAGGTTAGCCCGATATCTACCTCTACCTTCTCTACCCCGGCCACATCCACGAGTGCTCCCATGAGCACCACCCCATCCTCTCTCCCTGGGTGGCTTGGAGCAGGCATATCTCAAATGACCTATTTCCCCGCAGTTAAAGCACTATCGGGTGTCCCCTGACTACCTCGGGGTGTGGGTACTGACAGTCACAAGAGCCGACTTTACAGCAGCGGACCTCCCAGTCCCTTCTTGAAGTTTGATGTGAGTCTCCTCTTGGATCATTGTTGATATAGCCTCGGTGAGATGAGGTATCCCTGAACTTGAGAGAAGTAGACCTCTTCTCTGGTTAAACTTCTCATCCAACCCCTTGAGAAGTTTCATCGTTCATTCTTCCATGATGATCTTGGAGGCTCGGCATTCCGGGTCCTTGCAACTCATTCCCCCAGACGCATGATCATAGTCCATCCATAGGCGATCTAACTCGGAGGCATACTCCTGCACAGTCTTCTCTCCTTGTACCGTGTCATCAATCTCCCCTTTCACCTGAAAGACCCGTAGAGAATTACCTACTCCATCATACGTGCTCTTCAGCTTGTCCCAGACTACCTTGACAGTCTCCAGTCTGTCAACAGTGGCAGCAATGGTTGGGACCATCGAATGAAGAAGCCACATGAAAACCACCATGTGGGTAGATTCCCACTCATGTCCTGCAGTCGAGTCATTCGACTTCTTCAGTTCCCCCGTCAGAAACCCCCCAACCTTCTTTGTCGTGAGGGTTTTTTGAATCCGACGAGACCAGCTCAGGTAAGTGGTCGTTCCCTCTAGCTTTAGGTCAACTGGAGGAAGATCCAACTTCACAGCACGCGGGGCAGACCCCATGGACCCAAATAGCTTCAGTAGGGTGGCCACCTCGGAGGCATCCAGTTTGTTTAGGATGTCTTCCATCTGTATGGCAACAGAACTGCACAGCTTCGCTGAAACTTAACATGACCTATCGCTGAAATCGTTTATTGCAGGGCTTCAATTCGTGGATACTGATTCGTCGATACTTGCTTCCTTCCCCGTCGTCGTGGATGATACTAGTTCATCGATATCCGCTTCCATCCCCATCGTCGACGATGCCCTAGGATCAGCGATACTCTAGCGAGCCAGACGGGTCCTTCCCCGTCGTCGACGATGCCCCACGATCAATGATACTCCAGCGAGGTATTCGCTTCCTTCCCCCGTCGACGATACTCCTTTAGCGAGATCCCCGGGAGGTCCGCAACCGACGATGATCCAGCGAGATCGACAGGTTGCACGATCGATGATGATCGTCAAGGATGGCTTGACCGACGATGCTCCCAGGCTCCTACGCGGAATCCTTCACAGCCGCCCCCTGGCCTCTGATACCATGTTGATGAAGAAAAACACATTAGGTTATTATTTTATACCTCCTCTACAACTATTACAACATATATATACACCAGAGTATCTAACCGCACACCAATAATAACTAACCGCTCACTATACAAATATTAAAGTCCCAACAGTATCCCAATAGAGAGATCACACAAGAGTCAACACCATGTTCCACACAATGAGGAATTACATTGTATGAAACTGGGATTATTGACCCACTGTGACCTGACATTGGTCTACACTTAGCAATGTGAACCTGCAAGAATAATACTAGAAAGACATATCAAATACACTAGCAATTCAATCTTGTTTCAAGGATGACTTCCCACAAATCAAGGAGATTGTGGATACAATACCCAACAGATATTTTTGGTGAGTTGAGTGAGGATACCTCCTCCTCCACTTATATTCTTTTCCCTCTACCTGTGAGGAGCGGGTACTATTTAGGTTGAGGGATAAATGTTCTATCGACGTATCGGTAATCGCTACCGACACACATATTAGACAGTTACCTGTTCATTCCCTTTTTCATACCCCCATTAGCTAGAACTCTTAAAGTTCTGAATAAGTCGTGCTGGGAGGACAATAACCCCAGTAGTTATCTTACATTTTCTTGCATTTTTATTTTATCTAGTTTGTTTAGTTGGTTGTATTTCTTTTTTTAGTTTGAATATTTTCTTTTATTGTGGAGAATCTCACCCCTGCAGGTACTCTTTCTGATGGAGGATGTGGTGGCTTGATATGGGTTTACACGCATCTTCTGGTATGCTCACTTGCTGAGCATTGGGTACTCTCTTCCCTTAGCTCTATTTTGAATTTCATAGCCATATATTTTGTTGGATTGTTTAGTTTATGTCTGGGGGAGAGTCGTTTTATGTACCCACTCACGTGCACTATTGCATAGCATGCTAGTAGCTTTTATTTAAGATGTTTTATTCATTTTCATTGCACAGCACCCACTTGAGCGTGTACTTAGTTGTTGGCGCGTCATGAGTTGAACTAATTTTTTTGTGTGATTTGGGAAAGTCTATGTGTTGGCTTAAGATTATGTAATGGAGTAAAATGTTGACTCATGCAGTGCTCCTAGTCGAGTGCTCATGTCTTGCATAGAAATCATGTAGAGTAGATTTTTCTTTATACTTGTAGCTTTATATTGTTTCTATTAGTGTAAATGTTGTTTACTCTACTCATAATGGTGAATCCGGTATGAATCAAATGGTATCGTAGGGATGTGTGTATACAATCACTAGATTAGTATTGCTTAAGTTGGGAGGAAGGATAGTCATTCTCGTTGGCTAAACATTCCCCAAGTAATTTTTGAAGCATTAGCATAGGATAGTTCAGTTGCGCAAGTGTGATGTAGACCATCATTTTGGCCTGGTTAAGCTTGTGTCCATTCCCATCATCTGCCCTCGCTAGCCCCTTTGTGCATACCCCTTCCTCTTGATTCAGCTCCACATTTATCTCACCAAAGCTTAAAAGTCGATCCTAGTCGCACACCCAAATCCGAGCTTTAGTCTTGTTTTATTTTCGTTACTGGGGTGTTGATGTGGTGATTTTTATAGTGGAAATTGCGGGTATGTTTATTGAAAAATATGCTGAAAAAGAAAAGAAAGAAAAAGAAGAATGAAAAATAAAAAGAAAAAGCAAAGATTGTTATGAAAAGTTCAATTGAAAATTTTGTGAATATTTGTGTTGGGAATAGGTGGTGCACACACCTATGTTGCAAAGTCAAAGTCTAGGGGTGTGGTGAACTCGCGTGTATCGTGGTGCGTGGATTGTTGTTTTGTGTGCTCATTTGGGTTAGGCGCATGTATCCTTTCTATTTATCTTTGTTTACCTAATCATAACCCAAGCCACATTTAAAACCTAAAGTCCTACTGACTTACTCAGTGAATCGATCTAGTGCTATAGAGAGAATGAGAACGGGTGAGCTTATGCTCACCGACGCCGATGGATTTCGGTGGAGGTTGTTCCGATCCATGATCTTTAGCAATGCGTGTCTGAGCAGTTAGTATATTTTCTCCATTAAGCGTGACTGGATGATTCATAGTGATTCCCAATATGAGTACTAGTAATATATATTAACTCTATTCGAAATCTATAAACTATTTGTATAATTTGAAATCATTTCTACTATTTTTCTGTGCACGTGAGAATGTGACTTTGCATGGTACTCCGTGGCATAGTGTTAGGATAGCTACTTTATTTTCCCTGTCTACATAGAGTTTGTTTGCTCGGTACGCGCAAACAGGTAATTCTGGGGGTGTGATGAGTCTGATTTATATAGGGTTTTCCAGACTCCTCTGGGCTAGTTTTCTCTCACTTGCACTTCACTTTCTGCATATTATTGCTTATATTGCATTGATACACTGGATTACACGAAGTGCACTTTTTGGCCCATTGTGGTATAATTTGCCCTTCCCTTTCATTCTGTTATTTTTATAGTCTTATTTATTCAAGTGAATGCTTGTGATGTTTGTCTCTACCAGGGGTCCAGGCTATTTTCCTGCAGGTATAGGGATTGTGTGGATGCTCAGTATTGGATGGGCCATTTTTAGCCTAAAAAGTCTCTGGTCATGAATTTTTGTTCTCGCACGATCAGGCGCACGACCACTGATCAAGTGCATTCCCCCATTTTTCACCTGAGCGGTTCGCCCGATCACTGGATTCCTTCTCGCACGACCACTGGTCGTGCGCCACTACCAGTGCGTTATTTTGGCAATCCAGATTCTGCTATAGGTTGTATGCGCATGATCAGTGGCATTTCTTCGCGCGACCACTGGTCGTGTGTCACTGATTGTGCGCGATGTTTTATCTCCCGCATATATATATGTTGTTTGCAATTTTTAGGTCATTTCGAATAGGGCTGCTCGCGATTTTCTTCCGCTGTCAGGGCGAAAAGCTCCAATTTTGAAGGTTTCTTCCTCCCTCTTTCACCCGAGGCCACCTCACATCATGCAAGCACTTCAAGGGAGAGATGCTAGCCCTACTTTCATCTCCTAGGAAGGAGTATACAGCTCTAGTGGCGGCTAGATCGTGAGACAGAGAAGACGGGTACATTGGAGGGAGGTGACAGCTCCTCTGGACCCCGGACGCAGTTGTGGACCGAGCTAGGACGCGGATTGATAACCCGGCGATTCCTACCTTGAATCCTGACAATCCACTGGATTTTATTGTATTTCTAACTCTTCCTCATTTCCTCCTTATGATTGTAGTTAGCTTCTCTTTATGTTGATGCTGTTGCACTCTATATTTGTTGAACTTCTTATTATATATTATGAAATGTTTTCATGCTTTATGAGTGCTTGAGGTGTGCTTTCGTGGTGATTGTGGTGTGAGTGTTCAGAGTTTCCACACTATCAATTGCTAGTGGCATGCTTGTTGACAAGGTGCTTGCGGCCCTCATTTCGTCGGTGTGTCTCACTCATCCACATGCCTTCTCGTCCATCCGCGTTGCGAAGAGGTGCTAATGGCCCGTGTAATCCATCCGCCTATCCAAGAGGTGATAACGGCCCTCAAACCTTTCCGCAGTTACACTCACCTCATCCACTTGCCTTCTCATCCATCCTCCTAGAGAAGCAGTGCATAGCGACCTGCACAGTTTCATCCGCCCAGCGAAGCAGTGCATAGTGGCCTGCATAGTAGTAGTTTAGTTTCTTTTCTTTTATTTTCTATAAACCAAATCACTCCATACCACCCGACCTCTTGGACTTCGATCTCATGTCCTTCCTCAATAGCTAACTCCACCTTACTGTATTCCTTGAGAGAATGATACTCAGGGATCATATTCCTAAATTTATTACTTGACAACGACCGGTACACTGTCGTTCGGTCCGCATTCTGCTCTCGCTTTTAGCGGTGCTGAATCTGCACGTCAATCCCTAAGTAAGAAGTAGATTTCTGTGTATCAGAAATAGAAATCTTTTATTTAGGGGGATTCTATCATAAAATGAATTTATGTACGAGGTGCAGCCATATAGGGGGAGTATGCATGTTTATCACGCTTTTTATATACTATAAACACTACTCTAGTTATAACTTATTTCTTATTAGATAATTTGTTATTATCAAAAGGGGGAGATTATTGGAGCTTGTGTTCCATATCTCTTTGTTTGGTAATAACAAATTTCACAATGTATTTGATCTTGCTTATCGTGTGTTTATAGTGTACATGAACTATACTCCTAAAAAGTGCGATGCAGAATGATCATGGAGCTCTGAATTTAGAGTTACCGCGAAGAGGTAACTCCTACCGCTCGCGGTAGATGGCATGACAATGGAAGACTAACGGCAGACCATTTCTCAACGATGATGTGATGAAAGCCAACGCAGCATGTTAGATCTTACCGCGAAGCAGTAGGTCCATGATTAGTGGTGATTAGCATGATCTCCACGAAGGCTGACACGTTGCAGCACGATAGCGGGCATGATGCTAGCGCGACGTGGTAGTATTACTGCAGGCGGTAGTTTCTGTAGCCTATAAAAAGGATGGATTTCTATATTTCTTGTAACCACCATTGAAGCCACAATTCCCACCTTTCGTGAGAGCCTTCGTCCCTGAGTTCCTGAGCATTCCAAACTCCATCATTGAAGAACAACAGTGAGAAGGATATTTCAACACTATCATACTTGAAGAAGTATGCACGCTTCAACTCCGATGATGTTAATGGAGATCCTTCATCTCCTTTAGAGCTTTTTCTAAATAGGCAGCGTTTTACTTTTTATTTCTTCTCTTTACTTTTGAAACGGCAGTGAATTCATCGCAGGGGTTGGCGACTAGGCCTTGTGAATTTTAGGGGGAATTCACCGTAGTGTGTGTGTGCGACTAGGTCTTGGTGTAGATCTAGGTGGAAGGCTAGAGGCCATATCTTAGGGAAGATAAGCTATAGCCAACCGGTCCTTGGGAGAAGGATCGGTGAAAAATCAAAAAGTGTTTTTATTCTATCGCCTCAAATTCAAGCGCTATTGAAATTAATATTCTTGTAATTATCTTTTGAAATAAAATCAATTTTCATCTTCTCTGATTTTCTAAGATTTTATTTCGTTCAAGAGTTTTTAAGATAAATCAATTTGGGACATTTTTGAGAAGTTCTAAATTTCTAGAGCGCTACCGCGGGCGTTAACTACTTACCGTCGTCGATAGTGACATAACTCATTTAACGCTTTTTATTTAAAAATCGAAAAGCACTTATTCCCCCCCCCCCCTCCCCCCCCCCCCCCTCTAAGGGCGCCTATAGATCTAATAGACACCACTTATTGAAAATGAAATTTGTTAAAGAAAAGGTAATCATGATTGAGTATATGAGTAATAATACAGCAAAAAATTAATTAAGCATACTTAGAATAAACATCTTTTGATAAAAGAGTAGCATAACAATATAATGAGTTATAAGCGTAAAATGAAGATGTCTGAAATGTTGTACAAAGAATGTTATATCATTGAAAAATTGTATGCATGTATTTAGATATCAAGTAGATATGATAACTACAAGGTAAATAATTTGCAATTCAAGTAAAAATAACCTTTGTAGAGGTCATGCTTTGTCATCTAGTGCATTTTCTTAAGTTTGTAAAAAATAGTGTATTTGTGCATTATTATCCAATTCTCATGAGTGGAAGTTGTATGAAAGATAAAGATGTGTACAAAGTGTGTTTCGATAAAGTTTACAAGTGCATTAATCAAAGCACATGATATATTGATACGCAAAATTTAGGATATAATTTTCTCCAATTCTATAAACTATAGGCAAGAGAACATATCATTCATAGTATAGGATATTTAAAAATAAATATCAAGTGTTGTATTCCATGGGTTGTTGATTACTTCTACTCACGCAAATTAATATTATTTTATCTAAATAAAATGGATCATTTTGTAAAGAAGAATGATAAAAGATAAAGAAGAGCATTTGATCTATAATCCTTCTTAAGGGAAACAATTCGTCAATCTAAATTTCATAAGCAATTGAAGATAAAAACTCGACCATGGAGGTTACCAAATTATGAAAGCGCCTCTCTTGAGAATACGCTACCAACTAACCTTAGGTTGATCGATTAAGACCCCTCGGCCTGTCGAAACCCTTAAGCTTGCTTTACTTGGTAAATCCCACTGGTGGATTTAACTCCAATCCAGAATATTTATGTCGTCCTCTTTCGAGGAGTGCATGCAACTCCTTTCACCCTTGAGCGATCTTCTCATATTCATGGATCTCTCGATCAACTAAAATAAGGATCATTGATTGAAAATCATATGTCGACAATATGAAATCAATACGATAAAAATCAAAGGTAAATCATAATTTCTACAACAAAGTCTATAAAAAGAGATTACGAAATGAAATTCCTTAAGAGCTCATCCGATTAAATGCTAAAAAAATCAACTAAACATGATTTAAAAAGAAGAACATTTTTATTTCTATGATAAGAAAAGTACAATTGCAAGAAAAGCAAAGCTAAACTAATAATTAAAATAACAAGACATAAAGTAAGCTACACTAAGGAAATGCAGAAAAACAATACTAGAAATGATCCAAACTAAGCAAGGATTGGATGCCTGAACTTCATGGAAGCTGCAGAAATTTATAGGAAAAAGTTCTGGAAGTCACGCCCCTAGGTCACGCCCATGACCTAGGTCGTGTAAAGTGCGTAACCGTTATCTTGAAAGCCAAGGAACTTTGGGGAGAAAACCACCAAAATCTATTGTTTGACGGGTCACGCCCCTAGGTCACGCCCGTAACCTAGGGCGTGTTTTGACCGAGTTTGGAAACAGTGGCAAACGGTGCGATCTGGAGTTTTTTTGGCAGTTACGCGAGGGTTCACGACCCCTGGTCATGCCCGTGACTAAGTGTGTGTAATATTAAACTGAGCTGGAGGCGTGATCTGGTAGCTAGAAGACGGATGGGTCTGGTCATGGCCGTGACTTGATGTCATGCCCATGACCAAATGTGTGTAACTTTAAAATGCGCTAGAAAGAGTTCTGGAGAAGGTTCTAGCCGTGAACTCATATCACGCCCTAGGTCACGCCCGTGACCTAGGGCGTGCACTTTGCAATTTTGGCAGAAATGCTTCAAAACATCTCCTGATCACGTCCATGAGCTCCAAATTGTTACCAGCAGCCCAAATTACCTGAAAATGCAAAAATAAGCTAATTAGAAAGAAATTAAGATAAAATATTATAAAACATACTTATTTAATATATAAATACTATACTATAATATAGATAAATATTGTATTATCATATATGTAA
Source organism: Dactylorhiza incarnata (assembly GCA_033032865.1). NCBI lineage: Eukaryota > Viridiplantae > Streptophyta > Magnoliopsida > Asparagales > Orchidaceae > Dactylorhiza > Dactylorhiza incarnata. The sequence goes on along the minus strand of JAWHQI010000287.1, from coordinate 683,162 downwards.
TGGAATAAAACACAACATTATCAAAAGGCATAAATAGAAGTACTTCCACAAATTTAAATGCACAAAAATTAAATTGTACAACTACCAAGGTGCTTCGCACACACAATGCTTATTTAGAAATATCAGAGAGCGAAGTAGTACTTGGGGTTCACCTAATATTTTTCCTTAAGTTTTGTGATCTGGTGTACAAAAGAGAAGTGGTGTAGAATTTGCTTGCACAAGACACTTTACAAATCTCTCCAAGGTGCTCAACCTCACAATGCTTATTAAAACTAATCAGGAGGGTGAGTACTGCTTGGTGGAGTTTTCCTTATCATTTATTATTTGATTTTTATTTTAGTGACCAAGGACTCTGAATTCACTTGTTTTGCAAACATACCATTTTATTTTATGAACCACATTTCTCAAATAAATAAGTGAATAAAAATACAATGAATTATAGGAAATAAGGCAATATTGTGTAGGTAATCTATTTATTTATTTCAATTAGTTATGTGATTTCACTACACAATCATTCAAGACTAAGATTAAAAAACGTGTGTAGGTATCAAAGATGTCAGTGGATAAATTATTATCAAAAGGAGATTTGATTTTATACAATTCAATTTCATTGCACATGTTTTATACAATTCAAGGCATGACAAAATGTTTTATACAAATTCATTGCACATGTTTTATACATTCCAATCAGTGTAGGCATGCTAAACACGCATACACATGTTTTATACAATTCAATTTATTGCAGATTAAAAGTGAAAGTGCACAGTGTGCCTCTGAGATTCCTCTAGAGAGGGGGTGAATAGAGTTTTAAAATATTTCTATCATAACTGTGCATAACAATAAATTATTCTAAGGAGTTATACTTAACAATCTAGGCAAAATAAAGAATGCAGGAAAAAAGTGCAGAATAAAAGACTGGACAGCACAGAAAATCACAGCACAGACACAATGGATTTTATAGAGGTTCCCCAAAATGTGGGTAGTCCTCTCTTCTAACACCTGGTAGGAACGCACCACCTGTGCCTGAATCTTTTGATCAGGAGACTCTTAGAACCATTGATCTTTTGACAAGGAGATCATGAACCACCAGATCCTTTGATAAGGAGATCTTGAACCACCAGATCTTTTGATAAGGAGATCTTGAACCACTGAATCCTTTGAAGATGGATTAATAAAACTCTTTTACATAATGAGAAAGAAGAAGGGAGAAGGTTGAAGGAATTCTGTTCTCAGAATTCTTGAAGATGGTTGTATGAAGATCAGCCTATGAGTTGTTCCAAAGGATCTACTCTTGATTAGCCCCTTCTTTTGATAGTGATGTTTTGCAGAAGCTTTGTATTGTCAGATCCTTTCTTCTTCTTCAGATTGTGATCTGGCTGCTATGAGATTGTGATGAAGAGCAGCTTCCAGATCCTCTGTTCTACTTGATGAAGAACAATAGAGCCTTCTTCTCTTTTTGTTTGCTGTGTTAGAGTTACCTGAGAGAGGGAGAAGAAGAAGATGCCCTAGAAAAATGAAAAGGACGGCTGATAGTAATGAATGCCTTTTTATGCCTCTATCTTTCCTACTCTTTTTATTCTCTCTATTTCAAATTTGAATATGTTTCCCTTTCTGATATGCCTTGATAAGGCAATCTGCTTATTGTTGGAACATAGTTTTTTGCATTCCTTTGATTTGAGAATAACAAATCCTACTTGTATTTGATCTTGTTTGCCATTGTGTTTTTAGCATGCAGGTTTGAATAAATATGACACTAGGTTGCTGTTATTGGTCTAGTCTTGTTCTCATGCAGAAAAGAAAGGAAGATAGCTAACTCCTGGCGTTAACTCTTAACACTGGCGTTAACTTTTGTTCCCGCCAAGATGCAAAATGAATGGAGGGAAGCTGCCGTGATTGCTGGAGCATTTTTGGAATGATTTGACTCAACACCCAGCGTTAGAGTCAACGCCGGCGTTAAGGTTGCCTAAAATAAAAGTTTCCAAAGATGCAGAATCTCCTTCTTGTTTTGAAGATCCGAGCCATCAATATGTTGGTATACATGGTCAACGCCCGGCGTTAGCACGTAACGTCGGCATTAGCTCAAAGTTTATAAATTGGATGATTTCGACGTCTCTTAGGATTGATTGTAGAGAGCCCTATTCCAGCACTTCAGAAACTTTGTGAGGGCCGTATTTCCAGACCAACACATCTCCCACTCATATTTCAATAGGAGGAATCAAAGGAGGCTTGGATCAACACGCTAACACAATGCGAAGAACGCACGCTTGGACTTCAATGATCTTCTGTGATTCTTCGTTGTCTCCTTCAGATTACCTCATAGGGAGATTTATATTTGTCTTTTGTATTTGTCTTTTATTTTTATCTTTGTAATCGATTCGTGAATTCGCCTCGTGTTGGCGACTAGGTCTGGGTAGGACTTAGGGAGTATTTCGCCTCGTGTTGGCGACTAGGTCTAGGGAGTAGATCTAGGGGGTGCTCGAGGCCTTTCAAGGGATAGGAAGGCTAGAGCGGCTTGAGGCCGTATCTGGGGAGAGATCGGCTAAAGCCAACCGGTTCGTGGGGATACAAGTCGGTATAGAAAATGAAAAGAATATTTTATATTTTGCCTTCGATTTCTAGCGTCATAGAAATCAGATTTTGTAATCAATTTTATAAATAATAATCATGTCTTTTCTTGTTTAATAAAATTGATTTCATTTCAAATTTCATTATCTCTTTACTTTTGATTTAACTTACTTCTACCAAAATATCAAAAGTTTTCTATTAAAGTTTAAAGTTTTTAAAACCCTTATTCACCCCCCCTCCCCTCTATGGGCGTCTCAAGATCCAACAAGTGGTATCAGAGCTAGGTTATTCCAAATCGGCTTAATAACCGGGAATAATGGCGTCTCTTGATCATGATCTCGCTTCAACTAGTGGGGAAAATATTAATATTAGTGAAAAAGTATTATCACCACCTTTATTTATGGGCAAAAATTATAAAGGGTGGAAAATATTAATGAAAACTTTTCTTAAAGCTTTAGATGAAAAAGTTTGGAATATTACTATTGAAAAGCCACCTAGCGTAGTAACTAGAAACAAAATTGTTTTAAATGCAAAATCTATAAATTGTTTATTTTGTGCGTTAGATCAAAATATTTTCAAACTTATTTATAATTTATCTATCGCTTATGAGATTTGTAATTTTCTTGAAAGATCTTATGATTCTCCTTCTGTAGGTATGGAACAAACATAAGAATTGGAGAACATACAAGCTTGCACAAATATTCAAGAAAGTTACTCAAATGATGGATACATAGAATGCACATCAAGCGGAAAGGATGATGGAAACTCTTGATTGGAAGAGGAAGATGAAGAAGACAAAGGAACAATATGTTCAAATCTTGCCTCATCCACAAGCGTCGTAAGGAAATCAAAATCTCTTATTGTATGTAATTCTATTTCTACATTACAATTGATTCAAACTACAAAGTGAAAATTTAAGAAATTGAAAAATGCTAATTGCAAATTGCGCTTAGAAAATAAAGGTTTAAAAGCAAAAGTTAATGAAGAATCAAATTTTGAGTTATCTCAGTCTACCCATGGCTCCTTAGTTGAAAACATTACACCTTGTGTAGAATATAATGAATTAAAAGAAAAACACAAGAAACTTGAAAAGGAGTTTATTTTTGTAAAAGAATAAAATGAAAGATTATGTTTAGAAAATTCATCTTTGAAAAATGATTGTGCTAAGTGTAAAGACAATAAAATTGAAATTAAAGAGATGGATGAAACATTTGATGAATATAGGAATAACTATCAAAATCATATTGATTCAATTGTTTCCACTCGTAAAAATAGCACAATCGCTTATAATAAAGTTAGACAAAATTTAAAAATTAAGAATAATGAATTAAAAACTAAAATCAACTTGCTTAAGGAAATCATAAAGAAAAATTCTCAAAACATATATTCTCAATATAATGCAAAATCCAAAAACAGGTTGAATATGATTTCTCAAAAGTTGAATATGTCAAACAATGGAAATAAAAAACTTCAAAAGATTGAAAATGAAATTCCAAAATACAATCATCACTATCATTTACAACATCAATCTTCTCCCAACATAAAATTAAATGTTCAAAAATTTCCTATGAAAAATACTTTCAATAATCATTACAATTATAATCTTAAAGATAAAGATAATCACAATGGATATTTGATACATAAAAATAATATTAAACCAAGGTTTGAATGGAGACCCAAAGTTAAAGATGAAACACAACCTCCACTTAAAAGGGCTCATTCATTTCAATCTCCCCAAAAGCAAACATGATGTATTTGGGTACCCAAAGGAATCATCCCACTTGGTCCCCTTTGGATACCTAAATCTCTTATTCATTAGGTATCATACAAATGCATGAAGTATAAATAATTAAATATGAAATATCATTACTCTACTTCATGATATGCTAAAACTTCTCCTTGTTTGTTTATTTTCTTTTTGTTGAACCAACATGGTATGATTACTTTACATAACTTGTGATATGACTTTCTCATATTAAGCCAAAGTTCATTAATAAAACAAATTGAATAAAATTGATAAAAAGTCATATTATTTTTCAAGTGATCTACTAATCCTTTTTTTTCATCCCTCTAAATCCGTTACCTATAAAAGTGTCCTTTCATCATAAATCAAACTCAAAATATGTCAGAAGATATTATTAAGACAAATGAAATAATTGTCGAAATGGATTTAAAAGGTATTTTAGGAGTCTTAGGCTAAACTTACAAAATGCACAAGTGGTTGATTACTTATTTAATATACTAATGTCATTTGATAGTCTCTAATATGTTTAATCATAATCACGAAAAATCGGAATTGAATAATTGCAAAAATCATATATTTTTAAACAAAAACCAAAATTAAATTTACAAAAATATGCGAGATTTTGACGCAAACTTCAAACGATCGTAACTTTTAATCCGCTTGTCTGATTTTTACGCATAATAACTTTTCAGAACGAGGACAATAAGATCTATGCAATGGCAAACCAGCTTCGCTCATTTGAGTTCATTTTGACCCTCAAAACTGCCATAATTCTACTATATTTATAAGTTATCTCAGTTTTTTTCTTTTCAGCAATTTTTGTGTCAAATGATTGTACATCACATGCTACTAAGTACCATTCCAATAACCTTAGAATCAACCTTATACTTATTGAAAATAACTCACGATATTAAATCACATCATTCTAGGTCTATGAATAGTTAGGTTGAAACTCCATGTTGAATATATGCAAGTCTATTATATGCTTCACATAATATTGCACCTTGTTATCATAACTTTTCATCTAGCATCATTATTCACTATAAAATGTCTATGCTAGTTATATCATGTCATGTTATGCGAAAGAAAAATAGAATAATGAATGTTTGAAAGTCAAGCAAATTATATATATATATATGTTGTGGTTAATAATCAAAAATTCAAAGTGAAAATTTACAAAAACTTTTCAAAATAACCAAAAATATTTTCTCATGATATTCATTATTCACCTTACAGTCTTTGTCTATGATATATTGAAAAGGTTGAATATGAATGGCTTCACATACTTCACCTACCTCATTTTGAATAATGAAATTTTAAGAAACATGAAAATTACTTGGTTTTAAAATCAATAAAATCATCTATCTTAACTACAATGACTATTCTAAAATTTCTAAATATAAGCCAAAGTTTATGAGTCATTCCATAGGAAAAAATTCTTTGGGATGTCCATGATCATTCACCCACATTATGTTTCTCACAATAGCGAGGGCGTAGGATTGTATGTACTAGATGGTCTAACCTCTAAGTCATGTCTTGTCGTTAACCGGGAAGGGTTTCAGTGAGGCCTTGCGAGACACTGGGGGAAAAGAGTGCTATGTTCAGCGTTTAGTATGGGGCTAGTGTGTAGGCATATAGTTAGGGTCCTCATAGAGTGGATCATCTATTCTTTCCATCCTCTTCTGGGCCATATATTCTTCAGCAGTTTGAATGCCCTCTCTCCTTCTCCTCTTTGATTCCCTCTCATCTTGAATCTGTTCAGATTGACTTTGAAAATCAAAATCTTCAGGTCTGTTTGGGTTCAGAACAGGAAGATTTAAGGCAATTCTGGTTCCTTGTAACACCTTTATACTTGTGATCCTATGATCATCATTTACCTTCTTAACCACAGTTAGAAGTTTATCTTGAATTGCATTTGAGGCATTGTTGACCTCATCCAGCAATTTCTTGTAGGCTGCTTCCTGGTTAGTGAGTAGCGGTTGGTGAGCATTCTCCAGGTTGGTGTTTAACCTTATGTGAGCCTTTTTCAGTTTTGCACTTAGCTTGGCAACGTTTTCCTCCCCCTTTTTGCCTTCTTCAAATATCTTTTTCTCAATTTCAGAGTGTTGATCAATTATGGATTGGGAGAGAGTTTGGAAAGTACAGTCCACATCCTCCAGAATGTTTTCCTTTGCCATGTCAATGTGGGACATGACATGGCTGCTGGTTGGGTTAGCCACTTGTACCATTCTGGCAAGTGCTTTCTCCTAGACATTTTCATTCTTGTAAAGTTGATGTTTTACATATGTAATGTTTTTGTGGAGTCCCCTTGTTTGTCTACAATCTACTTCAGTACATTGTGTTGGGCAGCAACAATGCCTTTAGCCATCTCAAACCATCTGGTCATCTGCTGGAGGATATGAGCAGATGCAGTTTTGACATCATGAACCTGGGTATTCAGCTCAGTCCTTACTACAGCCACCCTTGATTCCATTCTCTGCTCACTGGCATGGATTTCCTGAGTCAACGCTGCTCTTGTAGCATATAACTCATCCCTAATTTGAGCAGTGGCATTATGAACCTTTTCTGCAACATGCTCCCTCACATACAACACCTGACCCTCAATGATGGATTGTATTGAGTTTAGCAGGTCAGATGTGTCCAACACAGCTGCTGGCCTTTCCTGTGCCACCTCTTTCTCCACTACCTCTTCAACCCCATTGTTGGACTTCTCCACTGCAGGTTCTTGTCTTGGCAGCTCTTCAGAAGAGGGTAGAATTTCCATGGTGTCAGTCACCCTGATGACCACTTCTTCACTCCGAGCTTTGGCTCTTCCAGCATCTGGGTTGTGCTCCCCCTCACTAGCACACCCAGCTTCTGTTGAAAATGTTGAAGTGGAAGTTTGTGAACTTGGCGGTCTAGGGGGGGAGACCGCGCTCTGGTCTGACTGCACGGTCTTGCGGTCTCCTCTGGCGGTCTGACCTTTCTGGTCTAGCCGCGGGCTATTCAGCGTGACCACAGTTCTTCTGTCCAAGGGTGCCAAGGTGAGTCCGCGCGGTCTGGTCGTGTGACCGCATGGCGAGCTGGAGTCATCTCGCGATCTGGTGCTTGTGATCGCGTGGTGGGGGCAGCCCAGTCTGGTGGCTGTCCTGGGTCTTTGTGGTGCACGTGGACTAAGGACCTCTTAGTCGCACGGTCTCAGGTTTGTGTTCGCATGGCTGGTCCTTCGGCGATCAGTTGGTATATGCGGTCGCAGGTGTTTTAGTCGACTTGGCGGGCTGTTTCCCTAGTCGGCCTGGTGTGTTCGCGGTCTCTAGAAGAGGTCGGGTGGCGAACACAGGTGGTGAGCATCATGACCAGGCGAGTTGTCATGATCGCGCGGCTTCTTCGTGTAGTCGGCGAGCTCACTAAGCAGAAGGATCTTTTGATGATCATGCGGGTTGACCGGTCTGGTCGCGTGATCAAGGGGCGGTGACTCTATCTCATAGGGTGGTGACTGGATCAGGTCTCACGCCTATAAATAGGAGCCACTATTGCAGCAAACATATCGCACAAAGTGTAAGATGATCTCGTGTTTTATTCTTGCGGTCTCATTTTGTGACCGGGCGGTTAGCTGATCGAACTTGTCTTGTGCAGCTTCTGTGGATTGTGCAGGCAGCGGCGGTCATCTCTCTTTCTGAAGGTGTTCGTGAGATCTCGCGGCTTGCAGTGCGGGTTGCTGGAGTTTGGGAGAATCAGGGGCAGATTACGGGGTTCTCAGATGGTGTTGATCAAGTCACTGGCTGGCAGTTCAGGTGGTCTCATCTTCTAGTCGAGCGAACTGTCAGGTCGGGCGGTCTCAGAAAGGCAGACCGCTGGTTATCTTTCAGTTGTATTTCTTCTCCTATTTTTTATGTACTGGCGAAATCATGTCTCATCATGTATACCTCGCCTTGTATTGAAGTTTTCTGCTAGCATCAATAAAGATTGAAATTGTTTTTCATGTGCTTCTGGTTGTTGGCTTGAACTTTGAGTTATACTATTCCTGCTCACTCCTAGATCTGGAAAATTTCACATGGTATCAGAGCCAGGTTGGAGTGGATAGAGCAGTGATTAACTCATAGTTGTCATCTCCTTTGTGAAGAAGGAACCAGTGGTAGAGCCATGGAAGCAAGAGGTCTTGGAATTGAGATGCTAAACTCGACCAGCTTTATGAAGTGGACGTCTTGTATGTAGAGTTATCTTCTGAGTGAGGACCTCTGGGATGTGGTTGGAGGAGAGAGCACGGAGGAAGTTATTTTGATTGGAGATAACGGTCATGAGGTGAGGAACTGGAGGCGGATTAATGCCAAAGCAGAGTTCGCCCTGAAAAGGGCAATATCACCTGATTTGTTTGATCACATCTTGGGTGTGGATCAGCTGCAGAGATCTGGAGAGCCTTGGATGGGCTGTTTAACAAGAAGAATGTGGCAAGACTTCAATTCCTAGAAAATGAGCTGGCCAGATCGGCTCAAGGTGATCTTTCTATCTCTACATTCTTCTTGAAGATGAAGAACTTGTGCGCCAAGATTTCAGCACTGGATCCTGATGAGCCAATTTTTGAGGTGAAGCTGAAGAGGCACATCATTCATGGTTTGCGGAAGGAATATGTTGCCTTTGTGACGTCGGTGCAGGGTTAGGCAAATCAGCCGCCTCTGCTGGAGCTGGAAAATCTGTTTGCGTCACAGGAGTGTTTGGCAAGGCAGATGGCGGAGGTGTCAGTGTCTGGGGGAGATGGTGAAGTTCTCTTCACAGGAAAGAAGAAGAATTGGGATAAGAAGAAGAAGACCGTTGGAGGCAATGGGGCTTCAACTTCTGGACAGCAGGAGAGGGGCTATGCTCCTAAGGCTGAAGGGAAGAAGAAGGGAGAAGGTCCCAAGTGCTTCAGGTGCGGGAAGCATGGTCACATAAGGAAGGATTGCCGGGTGAATCTTCAGCAGGGGCATGCTGCTGCAGGAAAGGAGGAAGCTGATGCCAGGCAGATTGATAGAGTATGGGGAGGAGCCTTCTCGGCTTCTGTTGGAGCTGCGGCTCCTATCAACTACCAAGAGGACTGGATCATGGACTCAGGGTGTGGTCATCATCTCACCGGGGACGAGTCGAAGCTTTCTTCTGCTCAGCCTTACTCAGGTAATGATGCCATTATTACTGATGATAATACCGTGCATGCTGTGGAGAAGGTGGGGATTGTTTCCTTGGGCAGTGATAGAGGGCCGTTAACTTTGAAGAGTGTCTATCATGTGCCCAGGATGAGGAAAAATCTCTTCTCCATGACCAACGCTGTTGACGCTGGGTATCACGTTTTGTTCAGCCCAACAGAAGTGAAGTTTCTACGAAATATGGAGGCAGTGAAGGCTGAGGTCGTTCATGTGGGGAGAAGGGCAAAAGACTTGTTCATTTTATCGACAAGTTCTTATGTTGACAAGATGAGGACGAATGATAGTGCCGTGAAATGGAATGAGATGTTGGGGCATGTAGGGATGGATAAGCTGAAGTCTATGGCGGTGAAAGGTCTTGTCAAGGGCCTGCCTAGTCTATCTTCCTACGGAGATGGTCATGTGTGCGCAGGATGTCAGTTTGGCAAGTCTCATCGACTACCGTTTGTCAAGTCGCAGACAAGGAGTAGTGTGTCGTTGGAGTGCATCCACGATGACTTGATGGGACCGACTATTACCCCAAGCCTCATAGGCAGCAGATATATGCTGGTGTTGATCGATGACTACAACAGATATGTCTGGGTATATTTCTTAAAGGAGAAGGAAGAGGCATTTGCCAAGTTCGTGGAGCTCAAGGAGCTTGTAGAGGGTCGGCTTGGCCTGTAGGTTAAGAAGCTGAGGACTGACAACGGAGGGGAGTTCATCTCTGGTGAGTTCTCTACTTTTTGCAGGAAGGCGGGCATCTGGAGGGAGCTTACTTGTGCGCATACTCCACAACAAACGGAGTTGCAGAGCGGAAGATACGTCATCTGATGGAGACCTGCAAGTGTTGGTTGCATGCCAAGAGTATCTCAAAGTCCTTCTAGGCGGAAGCAATGTCTTGTGCTGCCTACGTCATCAACAGGATGCCTCTCAGTCCCATCAATATGAAGACCCCGTATGAACTGATGTTCAAGGAAAAGCCAAGCTTGGCACACCTTTGGGTGTTTGGTTCCACCTGCTATGTGCACGTTCCAGATGCGCTTCGAACGAAGCTAGATGCGAAAGCAAGGAAGCTAGTCTTCATGGGTTATGATGATCGGAAGAAGGGACGGAAGTGCATGGACCCAGAGACGCAGAGATTTGTTGTATCTCTCAACATCGTGTTCGACGAGGTGGCGTCTTACAAGGGAAGTTCTGGTGTTGAGCTACCAGAAAGCAGGGTGGAGAGCCGGAGACAGCTGTGGAAAATCTTCAGGTGGAGTTTCCTGTGTCACCAGGTGGTCCATCTACTTCTAGTTCTGGGACGGAGGCTTCTGCATCAGGAAGCAGGGGGTGCGATGCTCTGAGTACATCTAGAAGGGGAGCTAGGGAAGAAGCAGGTGAAGATACCGCGAGTCAGGGGAAGGCATTGAGGAGATCGAAGTGAACAATAATTGCCCCTGATCGCAATACAGGAGGAAATATGGTGAGCTTCGTCTCGTGTTTCTTTGCTGGTCCCTTGGATGAGAGGGAGCCGTCAAGCTTTGAAAAGGACAAAGGCGTAGAACAGTGGGATTCAGCTATGCAGGAAGAGATGAGTTCTCTTGAGAAGAATGAGACTTGGTCTCTGGTGCCAGGCCCAAGGGTATCACCCCTATGACATGCAAGTGGGTCAATAAGCTCAAGAAGAAGGCTGACGGCAGTATCGAGCGATACAAGGCTCGCCTTATGGCTCAGGGATTCTCGCAGTAATACGGAGAAGAATATGAAGAGACATTCAGTCCGGTGGCAAAAATTGTTGGAACATGGTCTTCCGCATCTCCTAGGTTTGAGAATAACAAATCCTATGTGTATTTGATCTTGTGTGTTTAAGTGTGCAGGAAATCAAAGTCCACATGACTCAAGGATGGTTGCCCCTAATTTTGAGCCAGCAATTCCAAGTCTCCCACTAGAGCTGGCGGAAGCACTTAGCGCCTGGCGCTAGCAATGATAGCGTAATTCCGGGAGCACATATGGAAGGAGATAATGCCTGGCGGTAGCCGATAGCGCAGGCAGTAGCGACGCACACAGTTGGCAAGGAGGAATTGTTTCCTCGGATTGAAGATTCTGTCGCGCAGAATGTGTCCTAATATGGGCTAGCGCAGGCGGTATCTACTAGTGTTGGCGGTAGCGCGGAGCACAAGAGGAATGACGAAATTGTTTCCCCGGATTAAAGATTCTCGCGCGCAAAATATTACTTAATATGGGATAGCGCCGATGGTAGCACTTGCGCAGGCGCTAGCTCTAAGTCTATAAAAAGGACATCTTGGCTCCGACTTCCTAATCCTCTAGAGATCCAAAATTCCAGAGCTTCGTGCCACAGCATAGAGAGGAAGGTTCAGAAAGATACTCCCAAAAATCCATAAAGACTAAAGGAGATCCGTGGAGAAGATTTCAACACGCATCATCATCATGACGAAAGACCGCATCGACTACGATCATACTCTGCGTCTTCGTCTACTTCTCCAAGAGATCTACATAGAGGGAGTTTTTATATTATTGTCTTTTCATTTCACATCTTCTCTTGTAATCGTGTAGTAAATTCGCCTCGTGTTGGCGACTAGGTCTGGGTAGGACTTAGGGCTGTAATTCGCCTCGTGTTGGCGACTAGGTCTCGGGTGTAGGTCTAGGGGGTGCTCGAGGCCATATCCGGGGAAGGGTTGGCTAGAGCATCTTGAGGCTGTATCCGGGGAAGGATCGGCTAAAGCCAACCGGTTCGTGGGGATACGAGTCAGTATAGAAAACAAAAAGGAGTCTATTTCTATTAGCTTTGATTTCTAGCTTCGATAAGAGATCAAGTTTTGTAATCATGCTTCTCAAGTTAATAAAATCATGTCTTTACTTTTACTTCACTTGAAATGTCTTGATCTTCTTTAGTTTAATAATCAAAGCTTTTTCAAAGATATTCAAAATATATCTACAGTTTTTAAAACCCTTATTCACCCCCCCCCCCTAAGGGCGCCTACCGATCCAACAAGTGGTATCAGAGGTAGGTTATTCCAAATCGGCTTAACAACCGGGAATAATGGCGTCTCATGATCTCGCTTCTACTAATGGGGTAAATTTTTATGAAGAAGAAAAATCTCCTAAACCACCTTTATTCGAAGGGAAAAATTATAAAGGGTGGAAATTATTAATTGAAAAATTTATTAAAAGCTTAGATATCAATGCATGGGATATAGCAATAGTTAGACCAGCGGACGAATCAAATAAACAAGAACGTCACCTAAATGCAAAAGCTATGCATTATAGTTTTTGTGGTTTATCTCAAGATATTTTCAAATTAATATATTGTTTCTCTAGTGCATACAAAGTATGGAAATTTCTTGAAGAAATGTATGATTCTCCTTCTACAGGTATGGAACAATCGTAAGAACCGGAGAATATGCAAGCTTGCATAAGTCTTCAAGAATGCTCCTCTCATGACGGATCAATGGAGCACACATCAAATGGAAAAGAAGAAGAAGTACTGTCTTCGGAAGAGGAGTGCCAAAAAGATGTAAAAGAAACGATATGCTCAAATCGTGCCTCTCCCTAAAGCAATATAAGGAAATCAAATCCCATCTTTTGTACTTCTATTTCTACTTTACAATTGCTATAAATTACAAAGCGCAAAATTAAGAAATTAAAAAATACAAATTGCAAATTGCGCTTAGAAAATAAAAATTTAAAAGCAAAAGTTAAAGTAGTATCAAAATCTGATTTATGTAGCTTTACTCATGTCACTTCAATTGAAAATACAAAACCTTGTCTTGATTGTAATGATATCAAAGAAAAATATAAGGAACTTGAAAAAGAAATTATTTTTATAAAAGAACAAAATGAAAAATTATGTTTAGAAAATTCATCTTTGATAAATGATTGTGCTAAGTGTAAAGAATATAAAATTGAAATTAATGAGATGGATGAAACATTTGATGAATATAGAAACAACTATCAAGATCATATTGATTCAATTGTTTCCACTCTTAAAAATAGCACAATCGCTTATAATAAAGCTAGACATAATTTAAAGATCAAGAATGATGAATTAAAATCAAAAATCAACTTACTTATGAAAATTGTAAATACAAATTCACAATATCAAACTATATCTAAAAACAAGTTGAATATGAATATGAACATCTTAACTAAGTTTAATAATGGGAGTAAAGAACATAAAGGATTTGTTAATCTAAATCGAAATCACCATTATTTACAAAATTATGTATCTCCTAAAGTAAAATCAAATATGCAAAAATTTCCTATGAAAAATGATTTCAAAGTTCATCATTATTTTAAGTCTAAGTTTAATGAATATGGAAATTTAATGCAAAAGTATAATATTAAACCTAAGTATGAGTGGAGACCCAAAATTAAAGATGAAACATTAACTCCACTTGAAAGGGTCCATTCGTACCTGTCTCCCCAAAAGCCATCTCGCTATATTTCGGTACCCAAAGGAACCATCCCACATGGTCCCCTTTGGATACCTAAAACTCTTATTCATTAGGTATCATCAATTGCAAGAAGTAGAATCCTTTCAAAATGAAATTTACAAAGTTCTACTTCATGATATGCTTTCATGTCTTTTAATTTTTCTTGTTTTCTTATTTCTGTTGATCTATCATGTCATGGTCATCCTATACAGTATTAAAAATATGATTTTATCTCTTAAAAGCTCAATATGTTTATAAAATCAAATTGATCAAAATTCAAAATCATATTTTATTTTGATGACCTATCTTTTATTCTTATATTCATTGCCTCTAAATATCTTATATTATCCATATGAATCAAACTCTAAATTTGCTATAAGATATTTCAAATTAAATCTAGTTATTAGGCTATTAAGAGTCTTAGCCTTCACCAACAAGTGGTTTAGTGAAATAACATGATCTAAAAGAAAATTCAAGATCTAAATACAAGCTCAACTTTCAATATGGTTGTCTTTGTTCACAACAAAAAATTTATATTATGTTCACTTCTTGATGCCAAACAAGATCTAAACCATCACTATTGTTCACCCATCAAAAATCACATATATATATATATATTAAAATTTCTTAAAATGTATTGAAAGAATTTACCGTCATTTGAATTCACATGCACCACCATGATCTATTGATGTCCTCTGCTAAAATTCTCTAACATCATATATCATAAGTCATACAAAAATCTTCTAAAAATAATCATCTCTATCACAATTATGTGAATTATAATTGATATATTAATTGATGACAATTGATATTATAATTACATACCATGGTTGGTGTATTATGTGTGTATTGTGATTTTTTTTTCTAGTTTAGACCTTTTTTGAATCATTTTATCAAATCAAATAGAATTGTCACTCCACTCTAGGTCTCTAAGTTGAAACACAATCAAAACTTGGTATAACATTAATCTCAAACTTATCATTCTAACATTGCCACCTAAAGAATATTTATGTCTATGTTAGGCATTATTTGTTTACCAAGAAATATAGGCTGGGTATTCTCATCTAGGTCTTATCCATGGTATGATTATGCATGAACATTATTGTTAATCTCTAAAATCATGCATTTTTGACTTGTTCATTCATGTCCAATCATGCTTACATTTCCTATCATTTTCAAACTACATTGGTAAATATAAGCCTTAAAATATTAAAGTGGAGATATAATGAAATATATCACTTGCAAAGTTTATTTTGAAAAGTCATATACAAAATCGCAAATGTTTTATGAAATTTGCACTATCTAGACATTTCCTAAAAATCTGAAATTTCAGCATGAAACTAGTCTTATGACACTTAATCAAGATCAACAATTAAAAATTTCAAAATCATAAAAAATCATGTACTGTTTCCCGCGCTAGCGCTAACATCGGCGCTAGCGCACCTATGTGTTTTTTTGTATTTTTAAAATATTGAAAAATCCCTAAAAATATATTAATCTGTGTGTACTATTCATTTCTGCATTTTTGCTTTTATTATATTTTTGAAAAATCAAATACAAAAATACAAAAGCCAAATTACAAAAATATTATATGTTTTGCCTTTGTGTTTTGTCATTTGTTTAAATTCTATTTCTAAAAGCAAAAATCAAATACAAAAATATAAAACAAAAAATTTATCAAAAATTGTTATTTTTGAAATTAACTTCTTACTTGTATCTTGCGAAAGGGTGATTTGGGCTATCATCCCATCATATCACCTAGTATCGGGCGAACCTCTCACAAGGTAGTCCTCGGGAAGTCCAAGATCAATTTTATGAGTTCCTAATTTAAATGAAAATTATTCTTCAAAAATATCAAAAAATATTGTATGGACTTCATTGAAAATCAAGCATGATTTAATCTATTATTTAGAACTTCTATAATGTTACAATTTATCTTTTCAAACTACTTTGAACATTGTTTTCATCATGCTTTGATATATCTATTAATATGTGCATCAATTATATTGAAAGTTGTGTAGAACTAAGCTTAGCATGCCTCTAAATATGAGTAAATGTTTTATGTTTGATAATGATCGTTATTCACTCACTTATTTTGGCATTGTCTACTTATGTGTTTAATCTAAGAATGCTTGTGTATGTTTTGTAATAGTACAATGAATTAAAATTGCACAAGTATCTTGCCTACACAACCTTTATTTGCACTTTAAAAGTTAAGAAAAGTGGTTATGTTTTTATAAATTATATTGGTTTGCAAAACAAGTTTATTCGGAGAACTTTGTACAAAACAACAATCATAAAATAAAGTGACAAAGATAACTCCACCAAGCACTACTTGAACCTCCTGATAAGTCTTAATAAGCATTGTGAGGTTGAGCACCTTGGAAAGAATAGTAAAGTATCTTGTGCAAACCATAACTTTCTTTCAAAATGAAAACCACTTACTCTTAAGTACACCAGATCACAATAAAAAAATTCAATATTGAAGAATAAAATTATGTGATCCCCCAAGCACTACTTTGCACCCTGATAAGTCTTAATGAGCATTGTGTGTGCAAAGCATCTTGGTAGTTGTACATTTTTTTGTGCATTGAAGTGTGTGGAAGTAAAATTATCTGTGTTTTATTGTGCTCTTTACTTTACATATCTCTTGTATTTTTGATTAAAACATTTGTTTACTCTATTCAAAATACACTTATGTACACATCATTATCTTCCATAACACTTCTTCTCATGAGTATTGGATCCTAATGCTAATTCTATACTACTCTTTACTTATGAAATGCACTAGATAACCTAGCATGCTTTCTACAATGTTTGGTATGTTTTGAAATTGTGAATTAAAGTAACATTGTAGTAATCTCTTTTCGATAACATCATTTCATGCTTGGTTACTTTATTGTTAAACTTAAAGATTTTAATTGAAACATGATTTAAAAAAACATCTTCTTTTTTAAATTTAACTCATATATCTTTCTATGGATCATCATTGATTACAATAAGATGTTTCTTGTATTTCTATAAGTCTTCCGCATCATCACCATATAATTGTTTTACCTTGCGCTTTCATGCTTATTTAAAGTCTTTTCATTTTGTATGCATCATCACTTGAATCTTCAAATTCCTTTCTTGCAACAAGTGGTAGACTTGCTTGGTAAACTTTATATTGGTTGCTTTTAACATGGATTTTTTTAACTCTGATTTATTTCTATGAAAATATTATTACGCTAAAAATTCTGATTTATGAATGGATTTCAAAATAGCTATGTGAGTGGTTTCATAAATTCAAATAAAAATATAAATCCATAGGCTATGTCATTAGATTTAAAACGCTTATATGTTTCCAATAATTATTATCCATGACTTCATTTCTCACCATAGCGGGGGCGTAGGGTTGTAGACATTAGATAACCTTTATCTCTAGTTATGTCTTGTCCTTAACCGGGGAGGGTTCTAGTGGGGCCTTGCGAGGCACTGGGTGGAAAGAGTGCTAGGTTGAGTTGTGTCTAGTGTTTGCATATGGGACTAACACCCCAACCTACGGCATGTATGCAGCTCCTCATGCCCATCCGTCACTTAGTACGGGGCTAGGGTGTAGACATATTCTCTGGGTAGTTTAGTTTCTCGGAAATCATTTACCTTGTATTTGTTTATGCTACAAACTCTGATTTATGAAAATAACTCAAACTCTGATCTATTTCAATGAAAAATATTCTAAAACTCCTTATCACTTCCTTCTCTACAAGCTCGATCATGCTATTATCTTATTATCAACTTTTAAGTGGTGTCTCCTTACCCACTTTTGCTAATAACAAAAGGGGGAGAACTAACATGATAAATATTAATCTGCTATCAAAATATAATGCTTAATTAAGATGATAGCTTAAATATTAGGAGAGCATTCACTTAGGGGGAGCATGTATTTAGGGGGAGCAATTCTAAATGCTAAAATCAATAATTATCCTAAGTCATCACTCACACACACACACAAATATAGTTTCATCATGCTTATTTATTAATGCTCTTATTTATCATTAATGGATTTGTTAATATCAAAAGGGGGAGTTTGTTGGAACATGGTCTTCCGAATCTCCTAGGTTTGAGAATAACAAATCCTATGTGTATTTGATCTTGTGTGTTTAAGTGTGCAGGAAATCAAAGTCCACATGACTCAAGGATGGTTAACCCTAATTTTGAGCCAGCAATTCCAAGTCTCCCACTAGCGCCGTCGGTAGCACTTAGCGCCTGGCGCTAGCGATGATAGCGCAATTCCGGGAGCACATATGAAAGGAAAAAATGCCTGGCGGTAGCGGATAGCGTAGGCGGTAGCGACGCATACAGTTGGCAATGAGGAATTGTTTCCTCGGATTGAAGATTCTGCCACGCAGAATGTGTCCTAATATGGGCTAGCGCACGCGGTATATACTAGCGCTGGCGGTAGAGCGGAGCATAAGAGGAATGGCAAAATTGTTTCCCCAGATTAAAGATTCTCGCGCGCAAAATATTACTTAATATGGGATAGCGCCGGCGGTAGCACTAGCGCAGGCGCTAGTGCTAAGTCTATAAAAAGGACATCTTGGCTCTGGCTTCCTAATCCTCTAGAGATCCAAAATTCCAGAGCTTCGTGCCACAGCATAGAGAGGAAGGTTCAGAGAGATACTCCCAAAAATCCATAAAGACTAAAGGAGATCCATGGAGAAGATTTCAACACACATCATCATCGTGACGAAAGACCGCATCGACTACGATCATACTCTGCATCTTCCTCTACTTCTCCAAGTGATCTACATAGAGGGAGTTTTTATATTATTGTCTTTTCATTTCACATCTTTTCTTGTAATCGTGTAGTAAATTCGCCTCGTGTTGGTGACTAGGTCTCGGGTGTAGGTCTAGGGGGTGCTCGAGGCCATATCCGGGGAAGGGTTGGCTAGAGCGGCTTGAGGCCGTATCCGGGGAAGGATCGGCTAAAGCCAACCAGTTCGTGGGGATACGAGTCGGTATAGAAAACAAAAAGGAGTCTATTTCTATTAGCTTTGATTTTTAGCTTCGATAAGAGATCAAGTTTTGTAATCATGCTTCTCAAGTTAATAAAATCATGTCTTTACTTTTACTTCACTTGATATGTCTTGATCTTCTTTAGTTTAATAATCAAAGCTTTTTCAAAGATATTCAAAATATATCTAAAGTTTTTAAAACCCTTATTCACCCCCCCCCCTCTAAGGGCGCCTACCGATCCAACAAAAATGACTTCAGTTCGGGTTGTGATTGCCTTGGCGGCGTGTTGGGGGTGGGAGATTTGGCAGCTCGACGTAAAGAATGCGTTCTTGTATGAAGAGATTGACAAGGACATCTTCATGGTCCAGCCGCCAGGCTTCGTATCTGAAGATTTTCCGGAGCATGTCTGTAAGTTGAAGAAGGCCCTGTATGGGTTGAAGCAAGCGCTGAGGGCGTGGTATGGCAAGATAGCAGAATATCTCCTATTCTGTAGGTTTGGTGCTTCAGACTCAGACTCAAGCTTGTTCGTCAAGAAGAGCGGGGAGCTTCAAGTCATCATGCTGCTTTACATCGACGATATGATCATGACGGGGAATTCAAAGGAGGAGGTAGCAAAGCTTCGGGCTGAGCTATCCATCATGTTCGAGATGAAGGACTTAGGTGAGTTGCACCATTTCCTTGGACTCTAAGTGCAGAGGAAGAAAAGTGGAGTGCTGGTGTCCCAGGCTGGATATGCGGAGCGAATCGTGGAACGGTTCGGCATGAAGGAAGGGAAGTACATTTCCACACCTCTGGAGAAGGCCATGAAACTTTGCAAGGATGAAGGGAGGATACTGGAAGATCCGCTGGTGTTCTGGGCTCTGGTTGGGAGCTTGATCTATCTGACGATTACCAGGCCGAATATTGCGTATGCAGTTGGCAGGGTGAGCCGTTATATGGCAGAACCATGGATGCCTCATCTACTAGCAGCCAAGAATATATTGAAGTATGTCAAGGCGACTTCGGATATGGGTCACCTTTACAGGATGGATGCAGGCTTCGAGTTGCATGGATACATGGATGCTGATTACGGGGGAGATTCAGATGATCGGAAGTTGACGTCTGGTTACGTCTTCATGGTGGGCCCCACGGCTATATCATGGTGCAGCAAGAAGCAGGATTCCGTGTCAGTCTCAACCACGGAAGCGGAATACAAGGCTTTGGCCTTGGCAGCTCAAGAAGCCATCTGGCTTAGGAGGTTCGTAGGAGACGTCCATAAGGAGGTTGGAGGTACGACTCTGCTCCGCTGCGACAATGCAAGTGCTCTCAAACTGGTTACTAATCTAGTTTGTCACAGGAGGACCAAGCATATCGAGATCGAGCATCATTTCATTTGTGAGAAGGTGTTGGGGGGGTCTCTTTCGGTCGGGCATGTTCAGAGTCAGGACAACATTATTGACATCTTCGCAAAGGCGCTGACGAAGGGGTCGTTTACTCGGCTAAGGAGTTTACTTGGGTTGTTTTCAACTTCCCACTTCAAGGGGGAGTGATGAAAATGTTGAAGTGGAAGTTTGTGAACTTGGCCGTCTGGGGGGAGACCATGCGGTCTGGTCTGACTGCACGGTCTTGCGGTCTCCTCTGGCGGTCTGACCTTTCTGGTCTAGCCGCGGGCTATTCAGCGTGACCGTAGTTCTTCTGTCCAAGGGTGTCAAGGTGAGGCCGCGCGGTCTGGTCATGTGACCGTGTGGCGAGCTAGATTCATCTCGCGATCTGGTGCTTATGATCACGTGGTGGGGGCAGCCCGGTCTGGTGGCTCTCCGGGGTCTTTGTGGTGCGCGTGGACTAAGGACCTCTTAGTCGCGCGGTCTCTGGTTTGTGTTCGCATGGCCGGTCCTTCGGCGATCAGTTGGTATATGCAGTCGCAGGTGTTTTGGTCGACTTGGCGGGTTGTTGCCCTAGTCGGCCTGGTGTGTTCGCGGTCTCTAGAAGAGGTCGGGTGGCGAACACAGGTGGTGAGCATCATGCCAGGGCGAGTTGTCATGATCACGCGGCTTCTTCATGAAGTCGGCGAGCTCACTAAGCAGAAGTATCTTTTGCTGATCGCACGGGTTGATCGGTCTGGTCACGCGATCAAGGGGGCGGTGACTCTATCTCATAGGGTGGTGACTGGATTAGGTCTCACGCCTATAAATAGGAGCCACTGTTGCAGCAAACATATCACACCAAGTGTAAGCTGAGCTCGCGTTTTATTCTTGCGGTCTCTTTTTGTGACCGGGCGGTTAGCTGATTGAACTTGTCTTGTGCTGCTTCTGCAGATTGTGCGGGCAGCAGCGGTCATCTCTCTTTCTGAAGGTGTTCGGGCGGTCTCGTGGCATGTAGTGCGGGTTGCTGGAGTTCGGGAGAATCAGTGGCAGATCACGGGGTTCTCAGTTGGTGTTGATCAAGTCGCTGGCTGGCAGTTCGAGCGGTCTCGTCTTCTAGTCGAGCGAACTGTCAGGTCGGGCGATCTCAGGAAGGCAGACCGCTGGTTATCTTTCAGTTGTATTTCTTCTCCTATTTTTTGTGTGCTGGCAAAATCATGTCTTGCCATGTATACCTCGCCTTGTAATGAAGTTTTCTGCTAGCATCAATAAAGATTGAAGTTGTTTTTCATGTACTTCTGGCTGTTGGCTTGAACTTTGAGTTATACAATTCCTGCTCACTCCTACATCTGGAAAATTTTACACCTTCTTCTCCATAGAGAAAGCAATCCTCCCCCTCACTTAGGGCATCTATATGTGGAGAAATCTGTCTAGGAGAACCTAAAAAGAGAGTGATGAGTTAGTTAGACACCTAGTCTTATCTATAGTTTAAGGGTTTATGACTAACTGTGATCCTAGTTTACCATGGAGAGGTGAATTCATTAATTCATCTTCATCTTGAGGAACAGCTGGATCAGTATTAATCTGATTTGGCTCAGAAGGAGATTCCACCCTTCCTTAGTGTTCATCATCCACACATGTCCTGGGACATCTTCACCTTCCACACCTCCCATGTGAACATGTGGTTCATCATCCTTTCTGGAGGTCTGAGCACCATCTTCTTCACTCTTCTTTGCCTTCTTCTTCTCCTTCAGCTCAGCCACCAAAGAGGGTTGTCTCATGGGGAGGACTCTTGTTGACCTGTCCAATGTCCTGATATCCATTCTCTTCAAGTAGTTGATATTGGCACCTTAGATGGAGGAGAATTGGCTTGGATATGCCTTCAGCAGGAAAAGTGATAGGATCCTTCCTAAGTTAGGAGCCTGCAAACATTGCTTCATTCTTTGGCAAAGAACATTTCCCCAGCATGTTCTTTTCTTCATGATGATTCTTATAACCAGCTCAAACATAGGTTGTGAAATTGTGTCATGAGAGCCTGGCTTGCACAGAAGAGCTTTCCCTACAATATCACATAACAGCTTCCCCTTTTGGTTGAAGAATTTCTTTTTCAGAGATGAGGTCTGGGAATCACTGTATTCACACCATCTCAGGGCTTGCTCCTTGTCAGTATCTTATATCTCCTCTTCTGCAACTCTAGGTAAGTGCAGTACCTTTTCTAGTCTCTTAGGGGACAACTTCACCCTTATCTCTCCAATTTTAGAAGATATACCATTCTTAGAAGATGACTGCTTGGCATTCGCATAAAACTCTAGCACTTCATGCTTGAATATCTGAGAGGGTTCAGATAGCAAGAACTCTAGACCAGCTTAAGTGATGAGGGAAATGACACTTAAAATCTCTGGTGAGGCATAGAGAAAGTCATTCCTCACCAACTCACATCCCTCAAGCAACTCCTTCACGATCTAGGGCGTAATTTGTCGAAGAGAAGAATGCTGGGACGAAGGGTGTGTGAAGTCGACTCATCGGTTGGAGTCGCACAAGTGAATGTGAAGAGTCATTTAACACAGTCGGTTGTTTATATAGTAGGTCTGAGTGTTAACCTAGTCGACTCAGCGGGTCAGCTGAGATGGTTTATCAAAAATTTCAACCTAGGGCTGAGTTCGTCGAACTCAAACAGGAGTTCATCGAACACTAACTAAGTTTATCTAAAACTTCAACATAAGACTGAGTTCGTCGAACTCAACCTGAGTTCGTCAAACTCAAAGCTTAGTTCGTCGAACTCAAACTGAGTTCGTTGAACCCTAACTAAGTTTATTTAAAACTACAACATAAGGCTGAGTTCATCGAACTCAAACTCGACGTTCGTTGAACTCAGGAAAGAGTTCGTCGAACCCAGACTTTTCTCAGATGTTTAAGTGAAATCTGAAGCTCAGCTGAAGCAGGTTGTTCTTGCTAAGCTGATCATCCTACTTTAAAATTTATAGAGATAGCATTGGATGTTGAATTCACAATGGTTATTCCTACTTTCAAATCAATGAGGAGGAGAGATACTTGCCTTAAGGTTTTAGTCCTCTAATTGATGTTGAATTCATGATATCAACCTCCTTTCTGTCATGTGCCATGGGCACCCACTGTCCAAGTACCAAATATGGATGAGGCTGGTACTTAAACTATCCTGCAAGGAGATTAGTTATCCTTAGGAGCCCAAATAGCTTTGGGTCCTAGGTCCTTGTTAGCGTGATGAAATGACCTTACACTAGCTGCACCCTTTGCAGGAAGGCTCATCTTTGCACATGGCACATTAGGGTTGTGCCAACAGTCTATGGCAAAGTGTCCTACCTTACCACAGCACCAACATTCATAAATGTTGTATCTCCTTTTCTGAACATTTCTTGAGGGGTGTGCAGCACAGTCCACATGTTCATGAGGAGAGACAGCAGCATTCTTCCTGTTCCTCTCAGCAATGATTTGACTGAATGTCAATCTATGTTCTATCTTGATGCTCTTTGTCCTGATGGCATCAGCTTGCAATGGCTTGGCAGCCATACAAGATCTGATGGCATCTGACACTGAGCAACAAGCCTTGTCAACAGATTTGACAGCTGTCATGTTCTTAGCTAAATCAACCTTAGAAGTGCTTACTTTCTTATTCTTGAATGAGGGGGCTGAAGTACCAAATACAAATGGTCCAGGATGGGCCATTTGAATTTTCTCATGGGGATCCTTCCCAGCACTCAATCCCATGCCCTTTCTTCCACTATAGGAAAGCATGTTTTCCTTCCTATAGATGCTTCCATTCCTTCAGTGACCACTAATGCTTTCATGGTCATACCTGTTGGAGGGAAGTAAGTCCCTTTGAGAGGTGGAATGAGTCTTAGCCTTACCCCTGCTCTTTTCTCCACTCCCTTCTCATGTTTCCATTTTATTGAATCCTCGTCCTCTTCTATTGGATTGAGAAGGGAAGGAGCCAATAATAGGTAGCACAATTTTTTGCTTGGAGAATTGAGCCACAAGGCTTCTTTCTTTCACAAGCTTTTGCTCAAGGTCCATGATGACCTTGTTCTTCAGGGATATGATGCTCAGTTGGGATAGTTATCCCCTTCAGATGGCTAATTTCCCTATACATCTGATTCTTCTTGGTAGAAGATTCAGTGCATTCTTGTTTTTCCATCTTAAGGGAATCAATCTCTTGGGCTTGCCTCTTGGCTAGCTTTTTGCTCCTTTTCAGGGCTTCCAAGAGAGCACCATATCTATCAATCAATTGATTGACATCCACTTCAGCTTCTGAATCACTTCCATCAATTGATGAAGGTCCTCCAGATTCTGGGTCAGACACATGATCAGAAGAGGATGAGTAATGAATTAATACCTGTTCATTTTCTAAGATGTTCTGACTGTCCTCCTCATCAGTGATGGCCATGAGGCCTAGCTGAACATTGTCTTCTTCATCTTCCTCTATATCACTATCTGAGTATGATAGAGGGGCCCTGATTCCAACCTTGGCAGCTGGGTAATCTTCATCTTCTTCTGCTGCAAACAGCCCAATGTAGGCTTCTTCTTCATTCTCTGAATCTGATGTTGAGGAATAAGATTCACTCCAGCTTCTTTCTTTCTTTGCTAGGAGGGATTTTTCACCCTTCCTATCTTTTTGGTGATGATTCTTCTTATCCCCATTCTCCTTTCTTTTGGCTGGACAGTCAGCTATGACATGTCCAGGTTTGCTGCAGCTATAGTAAATTATATTATTAGAAACATGTTTACTAAGTTTGGAATCATACCTATCACCCTTTGAGTGCTGTCTTTCAGATTTCCTACTATCTTTCTTGTAGTGTGATGATGAGGAGGGCATGTTCATCCATTGCTTCCTCTTCATCATCTTCTTGAAATGCCTTGAAAAGGCAGCAAACTCTTCATCAGAGGAAGAGCTATCAGAGGTGCTGACTTCAGGTTCAGCACTTCTCCTTGGAGGAGACACCATCCTGCCCTAGCTTCTCTTGGAGCTGTCAGCTTTGAGAGCTACAGATTTCTCCCTTGCCTGAGCCATTGTTGAGGTGTCCTCTTCCTTTCTTGCAGATAGCTACATCTCATAGGAGAGCAGCTTTCCAAACAATGTGTGAGTGGGGGTCTCACCAAGCCTTGCCACTTCCCTGATGGCATAGATTTTTGTGTCCCCGTCCCTTGTTAGAGATCTAAGGAACTTATCATTCAGCTCATAATTGGTGAACACTCTCCCATAGGTTCTCAGATCATTGACTATTCTGAAGAACCTCTCATAGAACATGGAGATGCTCTCCTGACCCTGCTGCCTGAAGGCTTCATACTCTTGGTTAAGGAGTGACTTTCTATCATCCCTTACTTCAGCTGTCCCTTTCATATATACTACTAAAGTTTCCCACATTTCCTTGGTAGTAGTGCAGTGTACTAAGTTTTGAAATGTGAAATCATCAACAGTATTAACTATGATGTTCTAGGCTCTTTTGTCCATGGTGAACAATTCAATTTCATCCTTGGTCAAGTCATTGAATACCTTGGCCACTCTTCTTGTTGGATCTATAGCGGAGGCAGTGTGAAAGGTGAAAGGTCCTTCTTGAACTGTAATGAAAATCCTTAGTTCAGATGCTTCCATAAATAGTCTGATCCTTTGCTTCCATATGCCAAAGTTTTCTTTGTTGCATATGGGCAACTTCATGGATCTCATTTCCTTCTGCAATCCAGAGGAGGCCATTGGATTGTGATTTGACTATTCCTTTTTAGGATCTGGTCAGATAGTTATGTCCTTCTTGACTAACCTCCCTCTGATACCACTTGTAAGTTTATAAAGGTTGTAGTCTAAATCACCTAGAGGGGGTTGAATAGGTTTCTTTTGAGTTCTACTTGTTTGATATAGATATTTAAAATTGTTCTAAGCAAGAAATCAAGCACACCCAAAAAAACACACAACCATTTATAGTCGTTCCCCAAGACAGTGTGTCTATGGGTAGTCCACTTTCTCCCTTCACCCTTCTAACAGTGTGTTAGACAGGGCCAACTCCTACAATCTCAGCTCCAAGAGCTTACAGCACAGATCTCTCAGGATCTCTCAGGTTTTCCAAACCCTACCTCAGGCTCAGCAGGCCTATCTCAGATCAGCCACTGATCCTACAACTCAGAACATAGCAGGTCCTACAATCTCAGGCCTAAACAGCCCTACCTCAGAGGAATCCACCTCCTACTCCTCCTACAGCTCAGGCAATAATGCCATACAACTCAGGCTAAACAGCCCTACAAACTCAGGCCTTCTGCCCTACAAACTCAGTCAGTAAAGCCCTACAACTCAGAACCCAAATGTTCCTACAAATGAAAGAATAATCTTTACACCTAGAAGGAAGAAAAGATCAAGCATGTTCTTCTTCTTATCAGCTGTTGTTGCAGACTTGAACCAGGGAGCCGATGTTCAGCTCCAACTTGTTCTCCTTGATCAGCACTTCAGATGATGGACTGGATCTACTGCTCTATCTTGAAAAGAATCAAGATGAGCTATCTCTTTTCTCCTTGCAGCCTTGTGTGAGTTCAGTTGTTGGCTGCCGTCAATGGAACAGTTATGTTCTCGATTTTGCATACTGGAGAACTAGCAAAGGTGGTTTGCTTAACCCTAACTTATCCCTTTTATACATCCCTGAACTTCAATGGCTCTCCGTCATCCTTCTGACAGATGTGGGAGTGATTGGTGGACCCCCATAATGTCTTTCTGCAGCTTGCGCCAAAAGCAGAACACGCCAGATTACTTTTGAATCTGTCTCAGCGGTTGAGCTGAGATGTCTTCCTCTTCTCAGCGGATTTCGTCGATCTGCAGAGAAGTATCTGCATTCGACGAACAGCATTCTGCGTTCGACAAACTTCATTCTTCGTTCGATGAACAAGCCAAGTCTCAGTGCTTGCTTCTGTCCCGTCTCTGCGTTCGATGAACATGCCAAGTCTCAGTGCTTGCTTCTATCCCGTCTCTGCGTTCGACGAACTGAGTTCTGCGTTTGACGAACTGAGTTCTGCGTTCGACGAACCCGTCAAGTCTCAGCGGATATTTGCTGTTTCTTTCCCGTCTCAGTGGATCCGCTGAGACAGTGAGCTCGTCTCAGCGGATTTGACCCTTCGTCTCAGCGATTCTGCTGAGACAATTCTTCATCTCTTAGGAGTTGATTTCTCCTGATCTAAGGGCATGATTGGCCCTTTCTTTTGAGTTACCTGAACCTGTATATCTTAAACAAATATGGCTTTATCAAATACAACTTTGTACTTAGCATTGAGTGTGACCCCTCTTCAAATCAAGGGAATTTTAGGGCAAATTCCCAACAGGATTCACTAGATTAAGGGGGAGCATGAATCTAGTTTATGGGTGCATACACTTAGGGGGAGCACTTAAGTAGGGGGAGCACAATTTTAAATGACCTATAACTCTTGTTACTATCTCTATGATTGCTTAGTGTCATATATCCTTCTAAAAACACATATCTTATATATGAATTTGATTTATCTCTATTGGATTTGTTATTATCAAAAGGAGAGATTGTTGGAACATGGTTTTCCGCATCCCTTTGATTTGAGAATAACAAATCCTACTTGTATTTGATCTTGTTTGCCATTGTGTTTCTAGCATGCAGGTTTGAACAAATATGACACTAGGTTGCTGCTATTGGTCTGGACTTGTTCTCATGCTGAAAAGAAAGGAAGAGAGCTAACGCCTGGCATTAACTCTTAACGTCGGCGTTAACTTTTGTTCTCACCAAGATGCAAAATGAATGGAGGGAAGCTGCCGTGATTGCTGGAGCATTTTTGGAATGATTTGACTCAATGCCCGGCGTTAGAGTCAACGTCGGCGTTAAGGTTGCCTAAAATGAAAGTTTCCAAAGATGCAGAATCTCCTTCCTATTTTGAAGATCCGAGCCATTAATATGTTGCTATACATGGTCAACGCCCGGCGTTAGCACTTAATGCCGACATTAGCTCAATGTCTATAAATTGGATGATTTCGACGTCTCTTAGGACTGATTGTAGAGAGCCCTATTCCAGCACTTTAGAAACTTTATGAGGGCCGTATTTCTAGACCAACACATCTCCCACTCATATTTCAAAAGGAGGAATCAAAGGAGGCTTGGATCAACACGCTAACACAACGCGAAGAACGCACGCTTGGACTTCAACGATCTTCTGCGATTCTTCGTCGTCTCCTTCAGATTACCTCATAAGGAGTTTTATATTTGTCTTTTGTATTTGGCTTTTATTTTTATCTTTGTAATCGGTTCGTGAATTCGCCTCGTGTTGGCCACTAGGTCTGGGTAGGACATAGGGAGTAATTCGCCTCGTGTTGGCGACTAGGTCTAGGGAGTAGATCTAGGGGGAAGCTCGAGGCCTTTCTGGGGATAGGAAGGCTAGAGCGGCTTGAGGCTGTATCTGGGAGAGATCGGCTAAAGCCAACCGGTTCGTGGGGATACGAGTTGGTATAGAAAACGAAAAGAATATTTCATATTTCGCCTTCGATTTCTAGCGTCATAGAAATCAGATTTTGTAATCAATTTTATAAATGATAATCATGTCTTTTCTTGTTTAATTAAATTGATTTCATTTCTAATTTCATTATCTCTTTACTTTTGATTTAACTTACTTCTACCAAAATATCAAAAGTTTTCTATTAATGTTTAAAGTTTTTAAAACCCTTATTCACCCACCACCCCCTCTAAGGGCGCCTCAAAATCCAACACTTATCACATTCCCTTTCCTTCCTCTTTAATTCTCGACCCAAACACCTGGAAAGAATATGTTTCCAAGAAACCTTTTTGTCTCTATCTTTAATGCTTCTTTCTATTCCAGGCAATTATTGAGCCATTGGAGAACGGTCTTGAGAGATGTGGGCCATGAAAGAGGGATCAGAAAGATAGCTAAAAAGATATTCTTTTACAGACTGTATTCGACGTAGCGTCGAATTCATTTCTTCTCTTATCGACGTAGCTTCGAGTTCTTCTAGGAGCTGCTTCGATTTCATCTGTGCGCTGACTGAACTCTGCTAGTCGATGTTGCGTCGATATCTTCTCGACGCACCCGTCGAGTTGATTTTTGTTGCACTGAACTCCATCTTCTGCGTCGAGATAAAGTCAACATTCCGTCGACTTTAGTTGGATTCGACAGATATCCTCTCCTGCGTCGAGTTGAAATAGAAGCTGCGTCGACTTCTCCAGTAACTCCGACAAGTCCATGACCAATACGTCGACATCTATTCAACGTTACGTCGACTTGAGTTACTTTGACAGAGGGTTTGAACCACTTGGACTTCTAGTCAGAGCAGCGTCGATATGGACTCGATGTTGCGTCGAATTCTATTCGACGCAAATGTTAACTTAGCCCAATTTTGCTTCCCTTGATCTGGTCCTGACACCCTATGTTGAGTGAGACATCCTAAGACATCTAATGACCATATTACCCTCACTATACAGTGGGTAATTTAATCCTAGTAGATAAAATCACTTTAAATAATTTGTTAAGTTAAATCAAAATGGGTTTTTCCCAACAATATCCCCCTATTTATCTTAACAAATTTTACAGTTTGTTCAAAGTGATTTTGCACATTTCATGGCATAAAATAAACTCTATACACATGATTTTACATACATCAAATGTGTAAACTAGATGAGCTGATAACATGCAAAGTATCAGATAAAAGATAATCAGAAGTTTATCATAGTTTACTCATAGTGAGTATTACTTCTTTTCTTTGAGAAATAAGGATAGATCTTCATACAATCTTCTATACTTTTTCTCCACATATTTGAAGTTTGCTTGAGTGGCTTTATCTGGATTTCTCTGTATCCTTCCATGTCCTTTGAAAAGCTTTTTCAGGTCTACTTCTGTATTAGGATGAACATCCTTGAGTGTAAAGCCCATTTCAAAGACCTTGGCTGTCATCAGATTTATAAGTTCTTGATTCAAATCAGCTGAATTTGGTTCTTCCTCTAATTTGGACTCATCAAGCAGCTGAACTGTTGTTTTTTCTTTCTTAGAAGTTGAAGCCTTTGTGAACAAGATCTTCTTCTTCTCCTTTTTAGTTGACTCTTCCCCTTTCTTTCTGTTCAGAGAGAACTGTACTGCTTCCTTAGGGTTGCACCAAATGCCTCCTCTGTGGAGTTTTCCAATTCCTTCTATCATTTTAGCCTGAGGATTCTTTGCAGTATATTTTGAATGATCAAACCAACTAGGGTTGATAGGGATTGCTTTGGCTAGTTCCTCCTTTTCAACTACTTCCTTTCCTCTTTTTAATATATCAATAAATCTATCTTTCTTGTCTTGAAGCTCCTTTTGAGCAGCTTCATACTCATATCTTTCTCTTTCACCAATGTCTTTTAATATTGCATCCATCCCAGGATCAGTATAGGTCTTCATTGTATTTTCTGGAGTCTCGACATTTTCATACTTCTTATAATAAGATTTATGCTTGCTGTATTGTTTCCTTTCTTCCATTGTGTATTGTTCCCAAATGGGTACTCTTCCTCTACCCCTTCTTCATCTAGCTTGATAAGGAGGTCTTCCTCTGAAGACAGGTGTTGGATGGAGAGGAACAGTTGTATGTCTTGGAGCGGGTGGTGGACAAGGAGGCTGAGCTGATGTTGAAATTGGATCTGTTTCAGGGAGATCTAGAGCATATTTAGTTGAGTCATATTCTTGATCAGTAACTTTGGCAGGGGGAGGTGCTGTAGAAGAATCACCAGAGGACACCCTGAATTGAAGAGGATCAGGAATAGGTGTCTCATTATTAGCAATGTATCCTTGAAGGTGCATGACATGGATCTGATCATCTGAGTAGACAGGACTCTCCCCCTGTCTAGAAGACTCCTCCTGTATCACTGGAAGAACTCTTGAAGATGAAGACTCCCCCTATATCTTTGCATTGGCGAGCTGTAGTTTAGACACAACATCAGGCTCTCCTTTAGAAATGTAGGAGAGATGGATTGCAGTTGTATAGACCGAGTCCTGTGGAACCTCTGGCCTGCTGTAACACATCTCCCCCTGCTTTATATCCTGAAAGAAGGATATAAAGCCATCAGCAGGCACAGCCACCGATCGTACTTCTCTGTCAAAGAATTCTAGGTCAGAGGTCAGCTCTTGCAATCGTTTATGTTGACGGCGTAATTTGTGATAGCATGCTTTTGAGAAGTCCAGGTAGAGCGGGCCAAACTTAGACCGTACTATCTCAAGAGCTAGATTGACTGCCTCCATAATATCTTCATGACTTAGCGGAGAAGCCATTGAAAACCTGCGAGAACCTGCACTGAAATAAGGAAAACAGACAAAGAGAGGGAAGTAGGAAAAGAACAGGAAGGAGAGAACTCGAATAGCACAATTGAATTTAAACGTAAAAGTTGTTTTTAGTAGATGAATCGCCGCAACATAGGGTTTTATTCGAAGCAACGTCGAGAGAAGAGCAGAATGCAGCGTGCCAAAGTATGTCAATGTGCACGATCTGTCAAGTCGACGGAACGTTGAGTTGATGTCGACGTGGCTTCGAAATATAGGCATCAGTAATGATGTCGACGTAAGCGTCGATAGGTATTCGATGTTACGTCGAGTGGTATTTGAAGGATCTGTCCCAGAGTGCTCTCGAGGCTGACGTCGAGTATAAGTCGACGGTACATTGATTTGAATTCGATGCAGCTTCGATTAAACAGTTATGATTTTCTTTAAGATTTTTGTTGTTATTCCCAACAATAACTTTCTACAAAAAATAGATCTTTATACATAATAAAAGGGTACCTACAAAGCTCCATCAAGCATCTCCAGTGCATTGATGAAGAACTTGTGCTTGCTTTCATCAAGGGGTTTAGTGAAAATGTCAGCCCTTTGAGTGTCAGTAGAAATGTATTGAAGGTTGATCTTACCCTTTTCAACATTGTCCCTGAGAAAGTGGTGCCTTATCTCTATGTGCTTAGTTCTGCTATGAAGAACAGGATTGGAAGCAATTGATATTACACTAGAGCTGTCATAATAGATTCTGGAATTGGCATGGGAAAAGTTGTAATCTAACAACTGATTTTGCATCCACAAAATTTGTGAACAGCAGCTTCCTGCAGCTATATACTCAGCTTCAGCTGTAGAAGTGGAGACTGTGGTTTGCTTCATGCTAAACCATGATATCAGTCTAGCACCCAGGAACTGACATGTTCCTGAAGTGTTTTTTCTATCAAGCCTGCATCCCGCATAGTATGCATCTGAATACCCTACCAATTCAAATCCAGATTCAGCTGGAAACCATAAGCCAAGTTCAGAAGTACCCTTCAGATATCTTAGAATTCTTTTGACAGAACTCATGTGGGATTCCTTTGGGTCAACCTGAAATCTTGCATAGATACAAGTAGCAAACATTATATTAGGTCTGCTAGCTGTTAGGTAGAGAAGATAGCCAATGGCTGCTCTGTAAGTCTTTTGATCAAAGGACTTACCTTTTTCATCTCTATCCAAAACAGTATTGGTAGCCATGGGGGTTTTCATGAAAGAGGCATTTTCCATCCCAACTCTCTTGAGGAGTTCTCTGGTATATTTGGATTGGGATATGAAAATGCTATCTGCATTTTGTCTAACCTGGAGACCAAGAAAATAGGATAACTCAGGTGAGCAAACCTTTTGCATAGAGATTGATATGTGGAACCAAATATAATATCATCTACATATATTTGCACTAGTAGTAGCTGATTCTTATGTGCTCTTGCGAAGAGTGTTCTATCCACCTTTCCTCTTTCAAATTTGTGTTCCAGGAAAAAGGAGGAAAAGGTCTCATACCAAGCTCTTGGAGCTTGCTTTAGACCATATAGTGCTTTATCTAATCAATATACAAAAGAGGGAAAAGTTGGATTGATAAAACCTGGTGGTTGTTCCACATAAACCTCTTCTTGTAATTTCCCATTGAGAAAAGCACTCTTGGCATCCATCTGGTATACCTTATCTTCATGTGGGCAGCATATGCTAAGAACATTCTGATTGCCTCCAGTCTGGCTACTGGGGCAAATGTCTGGTTGAAATCAATGCCTTCCTCTTGCCTGTACACTTGGGCCACAAGTTTAGCCTTGTTTTTGATGATGACCCCAGTTGAGTCCATTTTGTTCTTGAACACACACTTTGTTCCAATCATTAGGTAATTCTTTGGTCTCTCAACCAAAGTCCAGACCTTGTTCCTTTCAAACTGAGTCAGTTCCTCTTGCATAGTAGATATCCAGTGAGGTTCACTATCTGCTTCTTCAAATTTCTTCGGTTCATATTATGATAGAAAACATTGCAGCATTGTCTCACAAGTTAGTTGTTTCCTGGTCTTTACTCCTGCTGTCAAATCTCCTATTACTTGAGTTGGAGGATGATCCTTTTGAGTCATCCTAGATCTTATGGGATGATCTATGGGACAATCTTCTTCCTGAGCTACCACCTGCTCAGAGACAGTAGGAGCTTCATCCTCATTCACTTGAATGATGTCTATGACTGGTAGCTCAGGTACTGCAGTCTTCTCTTCTTCTGCTGCATAATCATTATCTGAGTCAGTGTTAATGTCCTGTTTTCCTTTTTCCTGACACACAGATGGATGATCCAGTATGCTCATCCTTTCCACTTGCTCTGCTAGTTGATCTTCTTCCTGCAGGATAGAACTGGTGGAAGTTTCCTTCCCCTTGTAAACCATGTTAGTTTCATCAAAAACTACATGCATTGACTCCTCAATTTTGAGAGAGTTATTGAATCAATGATAGGCCTTGCTTGATGAAGAATATTCTAAGAATATTCCATCATCAGCCTTCTTTTAAAATTTGGCAAGATGGTTTTTCCGATTGTTAAGGATAAAGCAAGTACACCCAAAGATCCTAAAGTAGGTGACTATGGGTGCATTTCCCTTCAGTAGCTCATAGGGAGTTTTCAACTTAGTCTTGTGGAGGAGACTTCTATTCAGAACATAATTTGCAGTATTTACTACCTCAACCCAGAAGGACTTTGGCGAGTTAGATTCAGCTAACAATGTTCTTCCTGATTCAATTAGGGTTCTATTTTCCTTTCAGCCACCCCATTTTGTTGGGGGGTTCTAGGAGCTGAAAAGCTTTGTCTGATGCCTTCATCCTCACAGAATCTACACATTGACTGATTCTCAAACTCAGTTCCATGATCACTTCTGATCACAGCAACATGTGTATTGAGTTCAGATTGAATCTGTCAAATGAATCTTGAGAGGATCTTGAAGGTCTCTGACTTTGATTTTAGAAAGAACACCCAGCTGAACCTAGAAAAATCATCAACAATAACTAAAGTGTAGGATTTCTCTGCTAAGCTTTGAGTGGAGATGGGACCAAACAGGTCCATGTGTAGCAGGAAAAGGATTCTAGGAGAATCATTCTTACCAATTGGTTTGAATGAAGATTTGATCTGCTTCCCTAGTTGGCAGGCTCTACAGGGATGGTCTTTATTAAATTTACCATTTGGTAAACCCCTGACTAGGTTTAGTTTGGAAATTTTGTCTATGGTCTTAAGGTTGAGATGACTAAGTCTCCTATGCCATAACTCACTATTTTCTAACTGGGAATTAAACAAGCAGATCTCAGACTTTGTGTATTCAAAGTCTACCACATACACCTACCTTTTCTGAGACCCGTCAAAACTGTTTGATCAGTATTAGAACTAACTATATGACACAAGGACATGGTGAATACAACTTTGTATTCACCATCACACAGCTGACTAATGCTGATAAGATTATGTTATAGTCCTTCAGCATAAGCTACTTTAGCAAAGGAGATTTCTCCAATCTTGATCATACCATATCCATTGGTTTGACCAGAGTGGGAGTTCCCAAAGATTACCTTGGGCTCTTCCTTGGCCTTGAAATTTTCCAGCAACTCTCTTGCTCCAGTCATATGCATGGAGCATCCACTGTCCAGATACCACTGCAGGTTTGTGGTTGAACAGCCTTCCCTCTGCACATGTAAATTAAACGTTAACACAGACACTCTCATGTTGTGGTCTATTCCTTCTATCATCATATGGAGACA
This sequence comes from Dactylorhiza incarnata, assembly GCA_033032865.1. Taxonomy (NCBI): domain Eukaryota; kingdom Viridiplantae; phylum Streptophyta; class Magnoliopsida; order Asparagales; family Orchidaceae; genus Dactylorhiza; species Dactylorhiza incarnata. The sequence continues at coordinate 647,912 of JAWHQI010000287.1, read as the reverse complement.
TGAAAGAATGAGATGATCTTCAAATGTTCCCCCTTGGGTGAAGAAGTGCTACATTGTTATGCTAGCAATACTTGGAAATATGTCCTAATTTAGAACAGCATGAACATCTAAGTACAAAATCAACAGAAGATTTTGATGTTTTGAGATTCTGTGTAGAAATTATGTGTCGAGAAGAAATCGACGTAGTTTTAGAGTTGCGTCGAGTGAAATTCGACGTACCTACATAGTCCCGTCGATAATCATTCGAAGTAAGGTATTGGTTGCATCGAGAGAGATTCGACGTACCCACATAGCTGCTTCGAGATGATGTCGATGCACATGCTGCAGTCCATCGAGATGCATTCGACGCATCCCAAAGATTGCATCGAGTTCTATTCGACGTATGATTCATATCATTCATGGCTTGTGAATTTGAGTTTACAATTTTCTTAAGCAAGTGGATTTCTGACCTTAATTTATCATTCTCGATCATTAAATCATGTCTATCTTTATTGTAGGCATTTGTGCTATTTTTAAGAGTGGAGATTACAGAATCAATATGGGTTTGGTTGTCATTTCTATACTCCTCAAAAGTTTCATCCATCTCTTGTATTTCATTTTTATAACTTCTACATGTAGCACATTCTTTCTCCATAGGGAGATCTAAATTTTCTAGGGAAGTTTACCTAGGATTCCAGATTCATCACTAGTGTTTACTCTATTAAATGTGGTGATTTTGTTAGGGTTATTTATATCATGTTCTCCCCATGATTCTACTAAGTTAACAAGCCTAGATCTAACAGATGTGCTTGGTCTATCACAAATAAGTTTGCTTGTGAGTGATTGTGATTCTTGATCAAGATGATCAAATCTCTCAGAGAGATTTTGTGAGATCTCTTTGATCTTTTGGCTCCTTCAATTGAGGGAGTCTTCAAAGGCTTTTGCATTTGAGAGTTCTTTTCCTAGGTCTAGATTTTCATTATCTAAGAAGTTTATTTCTTCTTCTTTCCTAAGCAATTCACATTTCAGATTATTGTTAACTAAGGATAAAAGGATCTAAACTAATAGCTTTTATTTTATACTTGATCATTAAAAGTTCCTTTTGATTGTCAATATTGTCTTGGCAGAATTCTTTAAAACATCTTTTAAAATCTTTTGAAGAAAAGTCAAAATCTTCAAAGATGCTTACCTCAAATTCATTAGTGGAATCTTCCAAAGCTATTAGGTAGGCTTCTTCTGGTCCACTATCTTCATCATCATCTGATGAGGAGGAGCTTGATTCTGAATCTGAATCACTCCAGGTCTCAGCTAAGAGAACTCTTTCTCCTTTCTTATCCTTTCTCATAAAGGATTTCTTCATGTGCTCCTTCTTCTGCGTGTTTTTCTTGTTCTTGTCTTCCTCAGGACATTCAGTAGAAAAGTGTCCTGGTTTCCTGCAAGAAAAATAGATTATCTCATGTTTAGGAGTTTTATCATACCTTGGCTTGCTTGAACTTCTCTCTCTCTCCTTCTGGAATCTTCTGTCCTGGCCCACTTCTTGAATCTCCTAGCCAAGAGGTTAAACATTTGTTCTTCAGTAGTGGAGGACTCTGCTTCTGCACTTTTTAGTGCAATAGTCCTCTCCTTGGAAGTAGGTGTCCTTTTTTTGGCTTCTGACTCAGCCCTGCATTTTAGTAGGAGCTCATAAGACTTGAGCTTTTCTAATAGAGCATCAGTTGAAATCTCCCTGAGGCATCTAGAATCCCTGATAGCCCAGATTCTAAAGTCCCATGTGCTAGGGATGCACAAGAGGAGCTTGTCATTAATCTCTGTCAGGGAGATGTCCTTGTCAAACCCTCTCAGCTCATTTATGATGAGGCTGAATCTGTCATACATTTATGTAATGCTTTCATCAGCCATTTTCTTATAATTCTCATATTGAGATATGAGAAGAGCCTTTTTTTCTTTCCTCTCATCAGAACTTCCTTCAACTAGTCTGGAGAGAGATTCTCATATCTCCTTTGCAGAGTTGCAGTCAGCAACATTCTGAAATATGTCATCGGACATAGTTGAGACCAATATGTTCATGGCCTTGGCATCACATGCCTTGACCTTCTTCTCATCCTCAGTACATTCAGCTCTGGGAACTGAGGTTTGTATGACCATTCCAGTGGAGTCTTTCCTTATTGGATCTGGGGGACCTGTGAGGATGACATTGAAAATTTTCTCATCAATAGAGTTCATATATAATTTTATTCTAGCCTTCCAGAGTGTAAACTTATTCATATTACACACTGGAGGTCTTGTAGAAGCATAATACTTAGAGCTTATTTTCTTTATAAAATATGTTTATAGAAAAGAAATAAGAGTAGGAGGTCTTTTTGATCAAGGTGTTAACCTCTTAATGATCAACCTCCCTCTAATACCAATTGAAAGTGCACAGTGTGCCTCTGAGATTCCTCTAGAGGGGGGTGAATATAGTTTCAAAATATTTCTATCCTAACTGTGTTTAACAATAAATTATTCTAAGGAGTTATGCTTAACAATATAGGCAGAATAAAGAATGTGGGAAATAAATGCAGAATAAAAGACTGGACAGTACTGACACAATGAATTTTATAAAGGTTCCCCAAAATGTGGGTAGTCCTCTCCTCTACCACCTGGTAGGAATGCACCACCTATGCCTGAGTCTTTTGATCAGGAGACTCTTAGAACCATTGATCTTTTGACAAGGAGATCATGAACCACCAAATCTTTTGATAAGGAGATCTTGAACCACCAGATCTTTTGATAAGGAGATCTTGAACCACTGAATCCTTTGAAGAGGGATTAATAAAACTCTTTTACAGAATGAGAAAGAAGAAGGGAGAAGGTTGAAGGAATTCTGTTCTCAGAATTCTTGAAGATGGTTGTATGAAGATCAGCCTATGAGTTGTTCTAAAAGATCTGCTCTTGATTATCCCCTGCTTTTGATAGTGATGTTTTGCAGAAGCTTTGTATTGTCAGATCCTTTCTTCTTCTTCTTCAGATTGTGATCTGGCTGCTATGAGATTGTGATGAAGAGCAGCTTCCAGATCCTCTGTTCTATTTGATGAAGAACAGCATGTGAAATTTTCCGTAGATCTAGGAGTGAGCAGGAATAGTATTACTCAGGTTCAAGCCAACAACAGGAAGCACATGAAGCAAACAAAATCTTTATTGATTAAGCAGAAAACTTCATTACAAGGTAAAGAATACTTGGCGAGACATGATTTCGCAAGTACACAAAAACAGAAGAGAGAAAAACACAACTGAAAGATAACCAGCGGTCTGCCTTCCTGAGACCGCCTGACCGCCCGACCTAACAGTTCGCTCGACTAGAAAACAAGACCGCCCGAACTGCCTGTCTGCAACTTGATCAACACCAACTGAGAACCACGCGAACTCCCAAACTCCACAGATCCTCCCGAACTCCAGCAACCCGCACTGCAAGCTGCGAGACCACCCGAACACCTTCAGAAGAGGAGGTGACCACTGCCACCCGCACAATCCGCAGAAGTTGCACAAAATAAGTTCGATCAGCTAACCGGTCGGTCACAAAAAATAGACCGCAAGAACAGGATGCGAGCTCAGCTTACACTTGGTGCTTTTTTTTGCTACTATAGTGGATCCTATTTATAGGCGTGAAACCTGATCCAGTCACCACCCTATGAGATAGAGTCACCGCCCCTTGATCGAGGGACCAGACCTGTCAACCCGCGCGATCAACAAAAGATCATCCTGCTTAGTGAGCTCGCCGACTTCACGAAGAAGCCGCGCGATCATGATAACTCGCCCGGTCATGATTCTCACCACCTGTATTCGCCACCCGACCTCCTCCAGAGACCGCGAACACACCAGGCCGACTAGGACATCAGCCTGCCAAGTCGAACAACCACCTGTGACCGCATATACCAGCTAATCGCCGAAGGACCAGCCATGCAAGCACAAACTGGAGACCGCGCGACTAAGAAGATCTTAGTCCGGACGCACCACAAAGAACCCGGACAGCCACCAGACCGGGCTGCCCCCCACCACGCGATCATAAGCACCAGATCACGAGATAATCCCATCTCGCCACACGGTCACATGACCAGACCTTGCGGCCTCACCTCGGCACCCTTGGACTGAAGAACGGCGGTCACGCCGAATAGCTCGCGGCTAGACCAGAGAGGTCAGATCGCCGGAGGAGACCGCAAGACCGTGTAGTCAGATCAGACCGCGCGGTCTCCCCCTAGACCGCCAACTCCACAACTTCCACTTCAACATTTTCAACACAGCATAGCCTTCTTCTCTTTTTGTTTGTTGTGTTAGAGTTCCCTGAGAGAGGGAGAAGAAGAAGAAGCCCTAGAAAAATGAAAAGGATGGCTGATAGTAATGAATGCCTTTTTATGCCTCTATCTTTCCTACTCTTTTTATTCTCTCTATTTCAAATTTGAATATGTTTCCCTATCTGATATGCCTTTGATAAGGTAATCTGCTTATCACATTCTCTTTCCTTCATTTTTAATTCTCGACCCGTCCACCTGGAAAGAATATGTTTCCAAGAAACCTTTTTGTCTCTATCTGTAATGCTTCTTTCTATTCCAGACAATTATTGAGCCGTTGGAGAACGGACTTGAGAGATGTGGGCCATGAAAGAGGGATCAGAAAGATAGCTAAAAAGATATACTTTTACAGACTGTATTCGACGTAGCGTCGAATTCATTTCTTCTCTTATCGATGTAGCTTCGAGTTCTTCTAGGAGCTGCTTCGATTACATATGTGCTCTGACTGAACTCTGCTAGTCGATGTTGCATCGATATCTTCTCAACGCACCCGTCGAGCTGATCTACCTTGCACTGAACTCCATCTTCTGCGTCGAGATGAAGTCGATGTTCCGTCGACTTTAGTTGGCTTCGACAGATATCCTCTCCTGCGTCGAGTTGAAATAGAAGATGCGTCGACTTCTCCAGTTACTCCGACAAGTCCCTGACCTCTACGTCGACATCTATTCGACATTACGTCAACTTGAGTTACTTCGACAGAGGGTTTGAACCACTTGGACTTCTAGTCAGAGCAGCGTCGATAAGGACTCGATGTTGCGTCGAATTCTATTCGACGCAAATGTTAACTTAGCCCAATTTTGTTTCCCTTGATCTGGTCCTGACACCCTATGTTGAGTGAGACATCCTAAGACATCTAATGACCATATTACCCTCACTATACAATGGGTAATTTAATCCTAGTAGATAAAATCACTTTTAAATAATTTGTTAAGTTAAATCAAAAGGGGTTTTTCCCAACAAAAAGATAGTTTTCAAGGCACGACAAAACAAAATAATGTTATAAGAACTTCAAAATTAAATTGAACATTGTAATGAATCTTTAAGAGATAAATTAATTTATCCTTGAATTTAGCAATAAAACTAAGTAGTTTTTTTAGTTTTGGTTTATACAAAATAAAATAAAGAAATGCCAAGCAATTTTTGTGTTCTGAGATTGTTTTGTAATTTTTTAGTTGTTTTTTTATGTTAAAAAAATGATAAATACAAATTTTCTACAAAAAAATAGAAGTCAGGTATGAGCATTAGTAAAAATATTCTTCTATGTCAAGAAAAATAAAAAAGAAGGAGAAATTGGTTTTTTGAGCTACCACCAGCGTTAGGTCCTAACGCTCGGCGCTAGCAAATAGAGATGTGTTATTTAGCTTTAAAATCATAGTTCTCTACATTTTTCAGTTCTAATTTTTCTTGATTAATGTTTTCCATGATATGGGGCACCAACTACTGCAAAGAGTTTTGAAAATTAATGAAAAAGTTGTGGATTTAAGATTTTGGCTTAAGGTGTTCAAAACATGTTATTTTTCATTTTCTTATGTTTTCTAAATTCATGAAGATTAGAAAAGATGAGATTTGCAGAACACAAGATGAGCATGGTTCAACAAATATGCATGTAATATTTAATTATGAAGAGTGCATGCATAATATATATAATATAGAAATACTCACGACTATACTACCACAAATACAAATCTACATATTAGCCTCGTACTATGTGATGGATGGGCATGAGGAGTTGCACACATGTCATAAGTTGTGATGTGAGTCTCATATTGCTCAACCTAACTCTCTTTCCCCCTAATCCCTCGCAAGGCTTCTTAGAACCCTCCCCGGTCAAGGACAAGACATGACTTATAGGTTAGGATATCTAATGCGCACAACCTCATACCCCGGCTATTGTGTGACACATAACATGGGACATGGACATACTAAACATTTTAAACCTAATTACCCATTCATGAACTATGGTTTTATTGGATGAAGAAGTTTTTGAAATGTTTGTAGTAATTGAGATAATTGATGTTGGGAAAAACTCCTTAGATTTAACTTAACAAATTATCTAAAAGTGATTTTAACTCTTAGGTTTTAATTACCCATTATATAGTGAGGGTTATTTTGTCTTTAGATGTCTTAGGATATCACACACACCTTGGGGTGTCAAGACCAGAACAAGACAAGCATAAATTGGGTTGAGTTAACAATTGCGTCAAATAGTACTCGACGCAACTTCGACTTCATGTCGACGTAACATAGACTAGAAGTCCAAGCAACTCAGCCTCTCTGAAAGTAGATCAAGTCGACGTCATGTCGAAAGGATATCGACGTAGATAAAGGAGCGTATAAAAGCTATCTTAGAAGTCGACGGTGCTTCAACTTCAACTCAACGCAGAATGAAGAAATCTGTCAAAGCCATTTGAAGTCGATGCAACATTAACTACAATTCGACGCAGATAATGAAGTTCAAAATCAAGCCTTCAACTCGACGAATACGTCGATAAGAACTCGGAGCTGCGTCGACATCAGAGTTCAATCAGAGCTTGAAGGAATTTGAAGCTGCTCTTACAAGAACTGGAAGGTGCGTCGATAAGAGAGAAAGAGAAGTCGACGCAACGTCGAATACAGTTTCAAAAGGAAACTTTTTCAGCTGTCATTTTGGAACTCTCTCTCAAGGCCCATAGTACGGAAGATCATTCTACAATGGCTCATTTATTGCCTAGAATAGAAAGGAGCAATAAAGAGGACAATAAAAGCTTTCTTGGAAAGGATGAATACAGCTGGAGAACGGGTCGTGAACAAATGAGGAAAGGAAGAGAAATTGTCCAGGCCAATACCTTTTCAGCACACTCTAAAAGAGGAAAGGAATTCAAATTAAATGATGGACAATAAATAAGAATATCAGACAGAAGAAAAGCAGTGCATTCATCACAATTTTCATTATTCTGACGATTAGGGCTTCCTCTTCTTCTTCTTCCTCTTGGAACCCTAAAAGATAGAAAAATAAGAACTGCTCTCTCTCAGATCACAGATAAACAAAAGGATGCTCCTCATCAATATTATATAGCAGCATAATTTCAATAGAAGAAAGTCGAAAAGATCTGAAGTTCATAATCCTTGCAAATAATCACTATCTAAAGCAAGGGTTCATCATTTGCAGTTCTAGAAAAGAGAAAGATTGAAGTAGAAGGCTTCATCAGAATTCTCCTCCTTACTTCCTCCTTCTCCCTTCTCCTTTTCCTCAACTGTAAAAGAGTTTTAAGAATCCCTCATCCAAAGGATTCAGTGGTTCAAGATCTCCTTATCAAAACATCTGTGGTTCAAGATCTCCTTATCAAAAGATCTGTGGTTCAAGATCTCCTTATCAAACGATCTGTGGTTCAAGATCTCCTTATCAAAAGATCTTTGTTTCAGAGTCTCCTTATCAAATTACTCAGGCATATGTGTGCTTTCCTACCAGGTGGTAGAAGAGGGGAGTACCCCATCTTGGGGAACCTCTATAAAAAATCTGTGTGTCTGTGCTGTGACTTTCTATGTTGTCCCACTTTCTTGTTCAGCATTCATTTTCAGCAATCATTATATTATTTTCTTTTTCAGCATTCATTTTCCAAGGATTATGCCTCAACAAGACCTCCAGTGAATAACTTAAATAAGTTTACACTCTAGAAGGCTAGAATAAAATTATATATGAACTCTATTGATGAGGAAATCTTCAATGTCATCCTGACAGGTCCCCCATCCCGAGTAAGGAAGGATGCTAGTGGGAAAGTCATACAAACCTCAGTCCCTAGAGAAGAGTGGACTGATACTGAGAAGAAGGTCAAGGCATGTGATGCCAAGGCCATGAACATCTTGGTCTCAACTATGTCAGATGACATATTCCAAAAAGTTGTTGAGTGCAACTCTGCCAAGGAAATCTGGGAATCTCTCTCCAGATTAGTTGAAGGCAGCTCTGATGAGAGAAAAGAAAAAAGTCACTTCTCATATCCCAATATGAGAACTTCAAGAAAAAGGCTGCTGAAAGCATTACAGAAATGTATGACAGATTCAACCTCATCATCAATGAGCTGAGAGGGCTTAACAAAGAAATCTCTCTGACAGAGATTAATGACAAGCTCCTCATGTTCTTCCCAAGCACATGGGACTCTAGAATCTAGGCTATTAGAGATTCTAGATGCCTCAGAGATATCAAAATAGATGCTCTGCTGGGAAAGCTCAAATCCTATGAGCTTCTACTGAAGAGCATGGCTGAGTCAGAAGCCTAGGAAAGAATATCAACTCCTAAGGAAAGGACTCTTGCATTAAAGACTATTGAAGCAGAGTCCTCCACCACTGAAGAAGAAATGTTCAACCTCTTGGCCAAAAGATTCAAGAGGTGGGCCAAGACAGAGGACTCCAGAAGAAAAGAAAGGAACTCAAGCAAGCCAAGGTATAATAAAACTCCTAAGCCGGAAATTATTTGTTTTTATGTAGAAAACCAGGGCACCTTTCCACTGAGTGTCCAGAGGAAGAAAAGAACAAGAACATCAAGCAGAGAAAAGAGCACAAGAAGAAATCCTTCAGGAGGAAGTATAAGAAAGGAGGGAAAGGTTTCATAGCTGAAACCTGGAGTGATTCAAACTCTGAATCAAGCTCCTCCTAATCTGATGATGATGAAGATGGTGGACCAAAAGAAGCCTGCCTAATGGCTCTGGAAGACTCCTCTGCTGAGAATGAGGTAACCGTCTTTTATAACTTTGATTTCTCATCAACAAATTTTATGAATTATTTTAAAGAATTATGCCAAGATTTTATTAACAACCGAAAGGAACTTAAAACAATCAGATCAGAACTAGAAGAACTTAAGAAAGATAATCAGTACTCAATTAACTATGATCTGAGAAATAAGTTATATGAAAAAGAAAAAGAATAATATATATTAGCTAATGAAAATTCAGACATAAAGAAAGAAATTACAAAGGCAAAAGCCTTTGAGGACTCCCTCAATGGAAAGAGTCAAAAGCTTATTGATATCTCACAAAATCTCTCCAAGAGATTTGATCATCTTGATCAGGTATCAAAACCATCCACTAGCACTCAAATCCTTAGCAAACATGCTTGGGAAAATCTTGTAGCATCATTTAGGTCTAGACATAATAATATTTTAGAATCAAGTGATGATCATAATGATTACAACCCTAATAAATTCACCATATTCAATAGGACAAACATAGTGATCAACCAGGGATCTTAGGCAAACGCCCTCTAGAAAAATCAAATAAATATAACAAAAATCCTGAGAAAAAGATTCATACGTCGAATAGAACTCGGCGCAATTTTAAGAATGCGTTGAATGCAACAAGACGGGGTTCAGCATATGCATCAACATCATTTTGATGCAACTAGGTGGGTGCGTCAAATTACACTCAATGCAACTAATACTATGCTTCGAATGACTATCGATGTGACTGTGCAGGCACGTCGAATTACATTCAACGCAACCCTAAAGATGTGTCGATTTCTTCTCGACGCATGTTTCCTGCAAAAAGTTACCAAACATCCAAACCTCTTCTTACCCATATTCCTAGATGTTTTAGCTGCTCTAAACTAGGACATATTGTCAAACATAACTGTCATAATAATGCAGCACTTCTTCACCTAAGGGGGTATACTGAAAGACCTTCTCACTTTTTCATTACTCCATATGATGATAGAAGAAAGAGACCCCAGCATATGAGGGTCTATACTAATGGTTGATTTCATGTGCAAAAGGGAGACTGTCCAACCACAAACCAGCAGTGGTATCTGGACAGTGGATGCTCCATGCATATGACTGAGGCAAAAGAAGTGCTAGAGAATTTCAAGGCCAAGGAAGGGCCTAAGGTAATCTTTGGGAATTCCCACTCTGGTCAAACCAATGGATATGGTTTGCTCAGGATTGGAGAAGTTGTTGGAATATGCTTTCCGCATCTCTTGGTTTGACAATAACAAATCCTATTGTATTTGATCATACTAGTTTTGTGTTTATAGTATGCAGGATTCTGAGCTTTCAAATCTCCATGGTGTTGTGTTTTGTTGCTACCGCGCCGCGTTAACTTTACCGTTGGCGCTAGCACTAACGAACCGTTGAGACGAAACCGCTGAGACGGAACCGCTAAGACAAAACAGAAACGCTGAGATGGAACCGCTAAGACGAAACCGCTGAGACGGAACCGCTGAGACAAAACCGCTGAGATGAAACCACTGAGAAGGAAACCACTGAGAAGATCTGAAAGCACTACCGCGCCGCGGAAACTCTACCACTGGATCTAGCATTAACGAACCGCTGAGAAGAAACCGCTGGGAAATGACCTACCGTGAAGCGTTAGCACTGACGCTGGTGTTAGTATATATGGAAATTATTGACATAAAGGGAAGTGGAGAAAAAGGAATGTCGACGGGTCGCTATGTTTGGCAAGTACTGTCGCGGCGCGTTAGGTCTAACGCCTAGTGGTAGCTTTTGGAAACATCCCATCTGGAGGCGATAGTGTTACCGCAGGGCGCTAGGATGTCATAATCGTTTGCGCTCAGAAGTTGCCTTAACTGCCATGATCCATGTGTGCGTCGTGTCACTATCGTGGGGCGGTAGTACTAGCGCAGGCGGTAGCTGTCGAATCTATTTAAAGAGCGGTGCCTCCTCCGTTGTTGCTTGCTGTTACAGAAGTCATTGGAGCCTTACTTTCAGAGCACTCGTGTGAACCTTCAGAAGCAGCCAAAAGGAACTCCATCAATGTTCGAGAAAGCAAAGAACTTGGAGACCGATCCGATCATATCTACATCGACACCAAGTTCAATTTTTGAGGGAGTTTTTAATTTGAGTTTTGTTTTTACTTTCAAATTATAATCTTTATAACTTTTGTTCGGTAGAGAAACTTGCCACACGGCGACTAGGGCCTTGCGGGGACTAGGGGAAATTTGCCTCGTGTTGGCGACTAGGTCTAGGCTGTAGATCTAGGGAGTGCTTGAGGCCTTTCTGGTGAGGGAAGGGCTAGAGCTGCTTGAGGCCTTGTCTAGGGAGAGATAGGCTAAAGACAACCGGTCCTTGGGAGAAGGGTCGGTATAGAAAACCAATAGAGTTTTCATTGGTCGCCTCTTTCCAAGCGTTATTGGGAAAAATTTTGTAATCGTATTTACTTCCATTTAATGATTAATGAAAATATGTTTATTGTTTCATCTCTGAGTCGTATTCTGTGATTTTCATTGCTCAAACATAAAAGTATTCTCACTGTGGCTAATGCCGAGCGTTAACACTACCGCTGGCGGTAGTGTCTGAGAATTATTTTCTCTCATAATCTCTGAATTTTTAAAACCCTTATTCACCCCCCCCCCCCCCCTCTAAGGGCGCCTACAGATCCAACAAGTGGTATCAGAGCGAGGTTATTCCAAATCAGCTTAACAACTGGGAATAATGGCATCTCTTGATCATGATCTCGCTTCTACTAGTGGGGAAAATTTTAATATAAATGAAAAAGTATTATCACCACCTTTATTTATGGGCAAACATTTTAAAGGGTGGAAAATATTAATGAAAATTTTCTAAGGCCTTAGATGAAAAAGTTTGGAATATTACCATTGAAAAGCCACCTAGCGTACTAACTAGAAACGAAATTGTTTTAAATGCAAAATCTATGAATAGTATATTCTGTGCGTTAGACCAAAATATTTTCAAACTTATTTATAATTTACCTACCGCATATGAGATTTGGAATTTTCTTTAAAGAACTTATGATTCTCCTTCTACAGGTATGAAACAATAACAAGAACCGGAGAATATACAAGCTTGCACAAATTTTCAAGAAAGCTCCTCTCATGACGGATCCATGAAGTGCACATCAAGTGAAAGAGAAGAAGTACTATCTTCGAAAGAGGAGTGCCAAAAAGATGCCGAAGAAACTATATGTTCAAATCGTGCCTCTCCCAAAAGCAATGTAAGGAAATCAAATTCCATTTTTTGTACTTCTATCTCTACATTACAATTGCTTCAAACTACAAAGCGAAAAATTAAGAAATTAAAAAATGCTAATAAACATTTGCGCTTCAAAAATAAAATTTTAAAGGCAAAAATTAATGAAGAATCAAATTCTAATTTATCTAGTTCTACCCATGGCTCCTTAGTTGAAAACATTACACCTTGTGTAGAATATTATGAATTAAAAGAAAAACACAAGAAACTTGAAAAGGAACATTTTTTTTATAAAAGAACAATATGAAAGATTATGTTTAGAAAATTTATCTTTGCAAAATAATTATGCTAAGTGTAAAGACTATAAAATTGAAATTAAAGAGATGGATGAAACATTTGATGAATATAGAAATAATTATAAAAATCATATTGAGTCTATTGTATCCACTCTTAAAAATAGCACAATAGCATATAATAAAGCTATACATAATCTTAAAATTAAGAATTATTAATTGGAAACTAAAGTCAACTTGCTTAAGAAAATTATAAAGAAAAATTCACAACACATAAATCAACAATTTCAAGCAAATTCCAAAAGCAAGTTAAATGAAAATTTTCATAATTTGTCTAAGCCTTACAATGGAAATAAAAAACATCAAAAGATTATAAATGAAATTCCAAAACACTATCATCATCATCATTTACAATATCAATCTTCTCCCAACTTAAAATTAAACGCAAACAAATTTCCTTTAAAAAACAAATTCAAAAGTCATTGTTATCCAAACATTCAATAAAATGACTATGGAAATTTGAAAAATAAAAATAACATTTTTCCAAGGTATGAATGGAGACCCAATCTTAAGAATGACGCATTAATGTCAAAAGAAAGAGTCCATTCATCCTTGTCTCCCCAAAAATCATCTCACTATATTTGGGTACCCAAAGGAATTGTCACACTCGGTCCTCTTTGGATACCTAAATCTCTCATTTAATAGTAACCTGTCATTTGCATGAAGTAGAAATCAATTTATAATGAAATATCAATTCTCTACTTCATGATATGCTTAATTTTTTTTGTTTTTGCTTTTATTTCTTTGAGTTATCATGATAAGATCACTTAATATAACATGTGATATGACTTTCACATATTAAATCAAAATTCATAAACAAGTCAAATTGAATAAAGTTGAATAAAAATTCATATCATTTTTCAAGTAATCTACTTATCCTTTTTATTCTTTTATCCTTCTAAATCCATTTCCTAAAAAGTCTTATAAAATTTGAAAAACTAAATTTCTCATATGATATTATTAAGACTAAATGAAATAAGTGTCAAAATGGATTCAAAAGGTGTATTTTAAAATGCGCAAGTTTGCCTTAGGTATTTAATATATTTGTATCATTTTGATTACCCCTAGTATGTTTAATCATAATCATGTCACATCGAAATTATAAAATTACAAAAATCATTTGTGTTTAAATAAAGAATCTCAATTGTGTTGCTAGCGCCTGGCGTTAGGTTCTAACGCTGGCGGTAGCATAATTTTTCCTAAAACCTGATGTATCTAAAATATTATTTTCTAAAAAATTATTGTATTACCTTTATTATCACTATGCTTTTATAAAACTATATATATATATAATTTAATTAAGATTTCTAAAATCAAAGAGAAAATTTACAAAACCTTTCTAAATAACCAAAAATATTTTTCTCTTTATATTTATCTTTAGTTTTCACCTTATAATATTTCTCTCTAATAATTGAAAAAGGATGAATATGAATGTTCTTTAATAATATCTCACTTATATCATCACAAAGAATTAATTAAGAGTATGTAATTCCTGTGTTAAAATTCATGATCATGTATAATAATCTTGTCAATTCAATAGATCTTTTTAATTCAAATATTAAAAATCTACAAAAGATCATATTGATTCCATCAGATAGTTTGTGATCATGACCATTATATGAATCAATTATGTTTTGCATGTATCTCATTTATATGAAAATCATAGAATCATCTTTATATCTAAAAGAATAAATTAACTAGATTCATCACTTTATTCTATGTCCAATATTTGAAAGACAAGGTTTGAATACATGCAACATTAACGTAATAAAACTTATGCCATAGAACTGTGATCAACCTCTTCTTTCTAGCATTATCAACTAATCAATACTATCTTTCATGTCAGTTATATATTGATGGCATAATACATCAATCTTAAAGGAAAACAATTGAAAGTTGAAATCTATATTAACTATGGTACTTTCAAATCAAATCTAATAAGAAAGTAATCTCGCATAAAAGCCATAGTTTAAAAAATGGTTCAATAAGATTAAATGCTTAGTATGCCAATGATCATTTAACCACATTATGTGTCTCACAATAGCGAGGGCGTTGGGTTGTAGACATTAGATTACCTGACTTCTAAGTCATGTCTTGTCCTTAACTGGGGAGGGTTCCAGTGGAGCCTTGCGAGGCACTGGGGGAAAGAGTGCTAGGTTGAGTTTTGTCTAGTGTTTGCATATGGGACTAACACCCCAACCTACGACATACGTGCAGCTCCTCATGCCCATCTGTCACTAAGTACGGGGCTAGAGGGTAGACATGTTATTTGGGTATCTTGATCTTAGACATACTTATGTTGTATTCATTGCATGAATATTATTTCACATATTTATGATCATTTCACTCATGCTTATTTTGTGTTCAAACATGTTATCATTTCACTCATGCATTTAAACTCTCCTGCACGTGAAAAACACAAGTATTTTGAAAGTGTATTGTGACACCTTGGATAGAATTTGGGGTATTGGACATCCAAGCTTAAACTTGCAAAATCTGCATGTTTGTGTATGCATATGTCTGCTTTCTTTGCTGAACTACATTGTCACAAATCTGCACAAATATATTCAAAATAAAAATTCTGAAAAGTTTCACTTGTTCCCCAATACTTGAGTTCTGTCACTATCGCCCGACGATATCTGGATACCGCTGGCGATGGTGGATATTTCTGAATTTCCAGCTTCTTTTTCATTTATTATTTTTCAGTTCCTGTTATTTTTTCTTTTAAAATTACAAAAACAAAAAAATTAGTAAAACAAATCAAAATTAACACCAAAAACATGCTTTGTGATTTTATATATCAAAACCAACTACAAAATTTGAAAAACCAATTAAAACAACAAAAACATGCTTTATATTTGTTGTACTTATTTTTTTTAAATCATTTTTTTTATAAAAACTGATGTGTTTTTCAATGTTTCAAGGATGATATAGTTTATCTTGCCAAGCTTAGTATACAATGTTTCATTCTCTAGTTCAAGTATCTTAATAACATTGTTTTTTGTATCCATCCTTGATCATTATCTTATATGTGCTTTTAAATTGATTATAGAAACCATGTGTAGTATTGCATAGCATGCCTCTATGTATGAGTAAATGGCTTATATTTGCTAATGATTTCGTTTTCACTCACACTTTTTGATAAACTACATATGAATTTAATCTTCTCTTACATGATTGTGTAGTGTAACAACTTCAAATTATTGTTAGGCATGCTTCTATTTATCTCCACCACATGTTAAAAAAAATTCATGCACCTATTTTTTGAAGAAGTGTGTCTTTTCAAAAATCTTTTGTTTGCACATACAAGTGAATTCGGAGACCTTTGTTGTTAAGCAAAAATTCAAATGAAAAATTGATAAGGATAACTCCACCAAGCACTGCTCACCCTCCTGATAACTCCTAATGAGCATTGTGAGGTTGAGCACCTTGGAGAGAATTGTAAAGTGCCTTGTCGCAAACATTTTCCCTTTACAAACTTCTTCTTGTACACCGAATCACAAAAAAATAAAATTCAAAATAATAATAGTGATTCCCTAAGCACTACTTTGCACCCTGATAAGTCTTAATAAGCATTGTGTGTGCAGCGCACCCTGGTTGTTTTACTATTTTACTATGTGCATTGAATAATTTATATAGCTTTGTGGGACGAGGTAACTCTAAAAACGCTTGTTCAATAATATTGTGTTTATTCCAGTATACATGTCATGTGTTTTGATTAACTCATATGTATACTTTGTTCAAAAACACTATTTTGTACACATCATTAACACTTGTAAGCCTTCTACTTATGAGAATTGGAGTTTATTGCTTATCTACATGTACTCTCTACATTCTTAAGTAAATGCACTAGATAGCCTTGCATGATCATTACAATGTATAAGCGTAGTTGATTTCTAAATTTTGAACATTGTATTTTTCTATCTTGTCTTGAAAACTTATGTCATACTTACATTTTTTTTTCCACTACGCCATGAGAACTCTGTATTGCATACCCTTTTCAAAACTAGTGTATGGCTATGTTAAAACTGAAATTATTTTGTGTACTTAAAATACTACAACATCTATTTTGATATATCTAAAATTCTTAATCATCTACTTTGCTTCTCAATTCCTATATAGATGTTCTCCTCATAAAAATGTTTCGTCATGCTTTCCACCTCTTTTCTACTTGTACGCTCGATCAAGAATACATTTTTTTCCAACAAGTGGTTTCTTTATTACTATTTCTTCACATTCGCTACTCACTCCTATATTCTTTTTCCTAAGCATATATCAATTCCTCATGTTCATTCCCTCTATACACAGTTATTACACACTTTTTGTTGGCCTTCCTCTCAACTCTCTTTTGATAAAACCAAAAGGGGGAAAATAAATTTGAAAGAAATTAATATGTTTTGGGAGTTAAGTTCATAGGAAGTTTTGTTGTAGGGGGAGCATTCACTTAGGGGGAGCATTTATTTAGGGGGAGCATTTGCACATGTCTCAAATTTCATGCTTATCTCTTTTATAAACACAAATTCCTATCAATTGATTTATTTCTTTCTAAAGGGATTTGTTATTATCAAAAGGGGGAGTTTGTTGGAACATGCTTTCCGCATCTCTTGGTTTGACAATAACAAATCCTATTGTATTTGATCATACTAGTTTTGTGTTTATAGTATGCAGGATTCTGTGCTTTCAAATCTCCATGGTGATGTGTTTTTTTGCTACCACGTCGCGTTAACTTTATCGCTGGCGCTAGCACTAACGAACCGTTGAGACGAAACCGCTGAGATGGAACCGCTGAGATGAAACAGTAATGCTGAGACAAAACCGTTGAGACTAAACCGCTGAGACGGAACCACTGAGACGAAACCGCTGAGACGAAACCACTGAGAAGGAAACCGCTGAGAAGATCTGAAAGCTCTACCGCGCCGCGGAAACTCTACCGTTGGCGCTAGCATTAACGAACCGCTGAGAAGAAACCGCTGGGAAGGGAAACCGCTGAGATGCAAGCTGGCCCGACGAAGTGACCTACCGCGGAGCGTTAGCACTGACGCTGGCGTTAGTATATATGGAAATAATTGACAGAAAGGAAAGTGGAGAAAAAGGAATGTCGACGGGTCACTATGTTTGGCAAGTACTATCGCGGCGCGTTAGGTCTAATGCCCGGCGGTAGCTTTTGGAAACATCCCGTCTGCAGTTGATTGAGGGGCAAATATGGAAAGAGATTTTGGCTGAAGGAAGGAAATTGCACTATCACGGGGCGATAGTGTTACCACGGGGCGCTAGGCTGTCATAACTGTTTGCGCTCAGAAGTTGCCTTAACTGCGACGATCCGTGTGCGCATCGTGTCACTATCGCGGGGTAGTAGTACTAGCGCAGGCGGTAGCTGTCGAATCTATTTAAAGAGTGGTGCCTCCTCCGTTGTTGCTTGTTGTTACAGAAGTTATTGGAGCCTTACTTCAGAGCACTCGTGTGAACCTTCAGAAGCAGCCAAAAAGAACTCCATCAACATTCGAGAAAGCAAAGAACTTGGAGACCGATCCGATCACATCTACATCGACACAAAATTCTATTTTTGAGGGAGTTTTTAATTTGAGTTTTGTTTTTACTTTCAAATTGTAATCTTTATAACTTTTGTTCGGTAGAGAAACTCGCCACACGGCGACTAGGGCCTTGCGGGGAGTAGGGGAAATTCGCCTCGTGTTGGCGACTAGGTCTAGGCTGTAGATCTAGGGAGTTCTTGAGGCCTTTCCGATGAGGGAAGGGCTAGAGCGTCTTGAGGCCTTGTCTAGGGAGAGATAGGCTAAAGCCAACCGGTCCTTGGGAGAAGGGTCGGTATAAAAAACCAAAAGAGTTTTCATTGGTCGCCTCTTTCCAAGCGTTATTGGGAAAAGTATTATAATTGTATTTACTTCCAGTTAATGATTAATGAAAATATGTTTATTGTTTCATCTTTGAGTCATACTCTGTGATTTTCATTGCTCAAACGTAAAAGAATTCTCACTGTTGCTAACGCCGAGCGTTAACACTACCGATGGCGGTAGTGTCTGAGAATTATTTTCTCTCATAATCTCTGAAATTTTAAAACCCTAATTCACCCCCCCCCCTAAAGGAGCCTACAGATCCAACAAGTGGTATCAGAGCGAGGTTATTCCAAATTGGCTTAACAACCGAGAATAATGGCGTCTCTTGATCATGATCTCGCTTCTACTAGTGGGGAAAATTTTAATATAAATGAAAAAGTATTATCACCACCTTTATTTTTGGGCAAAAATTTTAAAGGGTGGAAAATATTAATGAAATTTTTTTTTAAGGCCTTAGATGAAAAAGTTTGGAATATTACCATCGAAAAGCCACCTAGCGTACTAACTAGAAACGAAATTGTTTTAAACGCAAAATCTATGAATAGTATATTTTGTGCGTTAGACCAAAATATTTTCAAACTTATTTATACTTTACCTACCGCATATGAAATTTGGAATTTTCTTGAAAGAACTTATGATTCTCCTTCTACAGGTATGGAACAATCGCAAGAACTGGAGAATATGCAAGCTTGCACAAATTTTCAAGAAAGCTCCTCTCATGACGGATCCATGAAGTGCATATCAAGTGAAAGAGAAGAAGTACTATCTTCAGAAGAGGAGTGCCAAAAAGATGTCGAAGAAACTATATGTTCAAATCGTGCCTCTCCCAAAAGCAATGTAAGGAAATCAAATTCCATTTTTTGTACTTCTATCTCTACATTACAATTGCTTCAAACTACAAAGCGAAAAATTAAGAAATTAAAAAATGCTAATAAACATTTGCGCTTAGAAAATAAAAATTTAAAGGCAAAAATTAATGAAGAATCAAATTCTAATTTATCTAGTTCTACCCATGGCTATTTAGTTGAAAACATT
This sequence comes from Dactylorhiza incarnata, assembly GCA_033032865.1. Taxonomy (NCBI): domain Eukaryota; kingdom Viridiplantae; phylum Streptophyta; class Magnoliopsida; order Asparagales; family Orchidaceae; genus Dactylorhiza; species Dactylorhiza incarnata. The sequence goes on along the minus strand of JAWHQI010000287.1, from coordinate 628,459 downwards.
ACACCTTTTGTAGAATATAATGAATTAAAAGAAAAAACACAAGAAACTTGAAAAGAAACTTTTTTATAAAGAGCAAAATGAAAGATTATGTTTAGAAAATTTATCTTTGAAAAATGATTGTGCTAAGTGTAAAGACTATAAAATTGAAATTAAAGAGATGGATGAAACATTTGATGAATATAGAAATAATTATCAAAATCATATTGAGTCTATTGTATTCACTCTTAAAAATAGCACAATAGCCTATAATAAAGCTAGACATAATCTTAAAGTTAAGAATTATGAATTGGAAACTAAAGTCAACTTGCTTAAGGAAATTATAAAGAAAAATTCACAACACATAAATCAACAATTTCAAGCAAATTCCAAAAGCAAGTTAAATGTAAATTTTCATAATTTGTCTAAGCCTTACAATGGAAATAAAAAACATCAAAAGATTGTAAATGAAATTCCAAAAAACTATCATCATCATCATTTACAATATCAATCTTCTCCCAACTTAAAATTAAACGCAAACAAATTTCCTTTAAAAAATAAATTCAAAAGTCATTGTTATCCAAACATTCAAGAAAATGACTATGGAAATTTGAAAAATAAAAATAACATTTTTCCAAGGTATGAATGGAGACCCATACTTAAGAATGACGCATTAATGTCAAAAGAAAGAGTACATTCATCCTTGTCTCCCCAAAAATCATCTCGCTATATTTGGGTACCCAAAGGAACCGTTACACCCGGTCCTCTTTGGATACCTAAATCTCTCATTCAATAGTATCCTATCATTTGCATGAAGTAGAAATCAATTTATAATGAAATATCAATTCTCTACTTCATGATATGCTTAAATTGTTTTGTTTTTGCTTTTATTTCTTTGAGTTATCATGATAAGATCACTTTATATAACATGTGATATGACTTTCACATATTAAACCAACATTCATAAACAAGTCAAATTGAATAAAGTTGAATAAAAAGTCATATCATTTTTCAAGTAATCTACTTATCTTTTTTATTCTTTTATCCTTCTAAATACATTTCCTAAAAAGTCTTATAAAATTTGAAAAACAAAATTTGTCATATTATATTATGAATACTAAATGAAATAAGTGTCAAAATGGATTCAAAAGGTGTATTTTAGGGGTATTAGGCTAAATTTATAAAATGCACAAGTTTGCCTTAGGTATTTAATATATTTGCGTTATTTTGATTACCCCTAGTATGTTTAATCATAATCATGTCACATCGAAATTGAAAAATTGCAAAAATCATTTGTGTTTAAATAAAGAATCTCAACTCTGTTGCTAGCGCCTAGTGTTAGGTTCTAACGCTGGCGGTAGCATAATTTTTCCTAAAACCTGATGTATCTAAAATATTATTTTCTAAAAAAAAATTATTGTATTACCTTTATTATCATTATGCTTTTATAAAACTATATATACATGATTTATTTAAGATTTCAAAAATCAAAGAGAAAATTTACAAAACCTTTCTAAATAACCAAAAATATTATTCTATTTATATTTATCTTTAGTTTCACCTTATAATATTTCTCTCTAATAATTGAAAAAAGATGAATATGAATGTTCTTTAATAATATCTCATTTATATCATCACGAAGAATTAATTATGAGTATGTAATTCTTGTGTTAAAATTCATGATCATGTATAATAATCTTGCCAATTCAATAGATCTTTATAATTCAAATATTAAAAATCTACAAAAGATCATATTGATTCCATCAGATAGTTTGTGATCATGACCATTATATGAATCAATTATGTTTTGCATGTATCTCATTTATATGAAGATCATAGAATCATCTTTATATCTAAGAGAATAAATTAACTAGAATCATCATTTTATTCTATGTCCAATATTTGAATGACAAGGTTTGAATACATGCAACATTAACGTAATACAACTTACGCCATAAAACTATGATCAACCTCTTCTTTCTAGCATTAACAACTAATCAATACTATCTTTCATGCTAGTTATCTATTGATGGCATAATACATCAATCTTAAAGGAAAACAATTGAAAGTTAAAATCTATAATAATTATGGTACTTTAAATTCAAATCTAATAAGAAAGTAATCTCGCATAAAAGCCATAGTTTAAAAAATGGTTCAATAAGATTAAATGCTTAGTATGCCCATGATCATTTAACCACATTATGGGTCTCACTATAGCGAGGGCATAGTGTTGTAGACATTAGATTACCTGACTTCTAAGTCATGTCTTGTCCTTAACTGGGGAGGGTTCTAGTGGGGCCTTGCGAGGCACTGGGGGGAAAGAGTGCTAGGGTTAGTTTTGTCTAATGTTTGCATATGGGACTAACACCCCAACCTATGGCATGCGTGCAGCTCTGCATGCCCATCCGTCACTTAGTACGGGGCTAGAGTGTAGACATGTTGTTTGGGTATCTTGATCTTAGACATACTTATGTTGTATTCATTGCATGAATATTATTTCACATATTTATGATCATTTCACTCATGCTTATTTTGTGTTCAAACATGTTATCATTTCACTCATGCATTTAAACTCTCCTGCATGTGAAAAACACAAGTATTTTGAAAGTGTATTGTGACACCTTGGCTAGAATTTGGGGTATTGGACATCCAAGCTTAAACTTGCAAAATCCGAATTTTGTGTATGCATATGTCTGCTTTCTTTGCTGAACTATATTGTCACAAATCTGCACAAATATATTCAAAAGAAAACTCCTAAAAAGTTTCACTTGTTCCTCAAAATTCGAGTTCTATCACTATCGCCCAGCGATAGCTGGATACCGCTGGCGATAGTGGATATTTCTGAATTTCCAGCTTCGTTTTCATTTGTTATTTTTCAGTTCCTGTTATTTTTTCATTTAAATTTACAAAAACAAAAAAAACAGTAAAACAAATCAAAATTGACACCAAAAACATGCTTTGTGATTTTATATATCAAAACCAACTACAAATTTTGAAAAACCAAATAAAACAACAAAAACGTGCTTTATATTTGTTGTACTTATTTTTTTAAATCAAATTTTTTATAAAAACTGATGTGTTTTTCAATGTTTCAAGGATGATATAGTTTATCTTGCCAAGCTTAGTATACAATGTTTCATTCTCTAGTTCAAGTATCTTAATAACATTGTTTTTTGTATCATGCCTTGATCATTATCTTATATGTGCTTTGAAATTGATTATAGAAACCATGTGTAGTATTGCATAGCATGCCTCTATGTATGAGTAAATGGCTTATATTTCCTAATGATTTTGTTTTCACTCATACTTTTTGATAGACTACATATGAAATTAATCTTCTCTTACATGATTGTGTAGTGTAACAACTTCTTATTATTGTTAGGCATGCTTCGTTTTACCTCCACCACATGTTAAAAAAAAATCATACACCTATTTTTTGAAGAAGTGTGTCTTTTCAAAAATCTTTTGTTTGCACATACAAGTGAATTCGGAGACCTTTGTCGTTAGGCAAAAATTCAAATGAAAAATTGACAAAGATAACTCCCCCAAGCACTGCTCACCCTCCTGATAAGTCTTAATGAGCATTGTGAGGTTGAGCACCTTGGAGAGAATTGTAAAGTGCCTTGTCGCAAACATTTTCCTCTTACATACTTCTTCTTGTACACCGAATCACAAAAAAATAAAATTCAAAATAATAATAGTGATTCCCCAAGCACTACTTTGCACCCTGATAAGTCTTAATAAGCATTGTGTGTGCATAGCACCTTGGTAGTTGTACTATTTTACTATGTGCATTAAATAATTTATATAGCTTTGTGGGACGAGGTAACTCTAAAAATGCTTGTTCAATAATATTGTGTTTATTCCATTATACATGTCATGTGTTTTGATTAACTCATATGTATACTTTTTTCAAAAACACTATTTTGTACACATCATTAACACTTGTAAGCCTTCTACTCATGAGAATTGGAGTCAATTGTTTATCTGCATGTACTCTCTACATTCTTAAGTAAATGCGCTAGATAGCCTTGCATGATCATTACAATGTATAAGCGTACTTGATTTCTAAATTTTGAACATTGTATTCTTCTATCTTGTCTTGAAAACTTATGTCATACTTACATTTTTTTTCCGCTACGCCATGAGAACTCTGTATTGCATACCTTTTCAAAACTAGTGTATGGCTATGTTTAAACTGAAATTATTTTGTGTACTTTAAATGCTACAACATCTATTTTGATATATCTAAAATTCTTAATCATCTACTTTGCTTCTCAATTCCAATATAGATGTTCTCTTCATAAAAATGTTTCGTCCTTCTTTCCACCTCTTTTCAACTTGTACGCTCGATCATGAATACATTTTTTTTCCAACAAGTGGTTTCGTTATGACTATTTCTTCACATTCGCTACTCACTCCTATATTCTTTTTCCTAAGCATATATCACTTTCTCATGTTCATTCCCTCTCTACACAGTTATTACACACTTTTTGTTGGCCTTCCTCTCCACCCTCTTTTGAAAATACCAAAAGGGGGAGAATAAATTTGAAAGAAATTAATATGTTTGGGGAGTTAAGTTCATAGGAAGTTTTGTTGTAGGGGGAGCATTCACTTAGGGGGAGCATTCATTTAGGGGAAGCATTTGTACATGTCTCAAATTTCATGCTTTTCTCTTTTATAAACACAAATTCCTATCAATTGATTTATTTCTTTCTAAAGGGATTTGTTATTATCAAAAGGGGAGTTTATTGGAACATGCTTTCCGCATCACTTGGTTTGACAATAACAAATCCTACTGTATTTGATCATACTAGTTTTGTGTTTATAGTATGCAGGATTCTGTGCTTTCAAATCTCCATGGTGCTGTGTTTTGTTGCTACCGTGCCGTGTTAACTTTACCGCTGGCGCTAGCACTAACGAACCATTGAGACGATACCGCTAAGACGGAACCGCTGAGACGAAACAGAAATGCTGAGATGGAACCGCTGAGTCGAAACCGCTGAGATGGAACCGCTGAGACGAAATCGCTGAGACGAAACCACTGAGAAGTAAACCGGTGAGAAGATCTAAAAGCTCTACCGCGCCGCGGAAACTCTACCGCTGGCGCTAGCATTAACGAACCATGAGAAGAAACCGCTGGGAAAGGAAACCGCTGAGATGCAAGCTGGCACGACGAAATGACCTGCCGCGGAGCGTTAGCACTGACGATGGCGTTAGTATATATGGAAATTATTGATAGAAAGGAACGTGGAGAAAAAGGAATGTCGACGAGTAGCTATGTTTGGCAAGTACTATCGCGGCGCGTTAGGTCTAACGCCTGGCGATGGCTTTTGGAAACATCCCGTCTGCAGTTGATTGAGTGGCAAATATGGAAAGAGATTTTGGCTGAAGGAAGGAAATTGCACTATCGCGGGGCGATAGTGTTACCTCAGGGCGCTAGGTTGTCTTAACCGTTTGTGCTCAGAAGTTGCCTTAACTGCCATGATCCGTGTATGCGTCGTGTCACTATCGCGGGGAGGTAGTACTAGCGCAGGCGGTAGCTGTCGAATCTATTTAAAGAGTGGTGCCTCCTCCGTTGTTGCTTGCTGTTACAGAAGTTATTGGATCCTTACTTTCAGAGCACTCGTGTGAACCTTCAGAAGCAGCCAAAAAGAACTCCATCAACGTTCGAGAAAGCAAAGAACTTGGAGACCGATCCGATCACATCTACATTGACACCAAGTTCTATTTTTGAGGGAGTTTTTAATTTGAGTTTTGTTTTTACTTTCAAATTGTAATCTTTATATATTTTGTTCGGTAGAGAAACTCGCCACACAGCGACTAGGGCCTTGCCGGGACAAGGGGAAATTTGCCTCGTGTTGGCGACTAGGTCTAGGCTGTAGATCTAGGGAGTGTTTGAGGCCTTTCCGGTGGGGGAAGGGCTAGAGCGGCTTGAGGACTTGTCTAGGGAGAGATAGGTTAAAGCCAACCGGTTCTTGGGAGAAGGGTCGGTATAGAAAACCAAAAGAGTTTTCATTGGTCGCCTCTTTCCAAGCGTTATTGGGAAAAGTTTTGTAATTGTATTTGCTTCCAGTTAATGATTAATGAAAATATGTTTAATATTTCATCTCTGAGTCGTACTCTCTGATTTTCATTGCTCAAACGTAAAAGTATTCTCACTGTTGCTAACGCTGAGCGTTAACACTACCGCTAGCGGTAGTGTCTGAGAATTATTTTCTCTCATAATCTCTGAAATTTAAAAACCTTTATTCACCCCCCCCCCCCCCTCTAAGGGCGCTTGCAGATCCAACAAGTGGTATCAGAGCGAGTTTATTCCAAATCGGCTTAGCAACCGGGAATAATGGCGTCTCTTGATCATGATCTCGCTTCTACTAGTGGGGAAAATTTTAGTATAAATGAAAAAGTATTATCACCACCTTTATTTTTGGGCAAAAATTTTAAAGGGTGGAAAATATAATGAAAACTTTTCTTAAAGCCTTAGATGAAAAAGTTTGGAATATTACCATCGAAAAGCCACCTAGCGTACTAACTAGAAATGAAATTGTTTTAAATGCAAAATCTATGAATAGTATATTTTGTGCGTTAGACCAAAATATTTTCAAACTTATTTATACTTTACCTACCACATATGAGATTTGGAATTTTCTTGAAAGAACTTATGATTCTCCTTCTACAAGTATGGAACAATCGCAAGAACTGAAGAATATGCAAGCTTGCACAAATTTTCAAGTGTTTGCCCAGAAAGCCCGCGACCTCCTCTTATTGTTCAGTTTTCCCGGTCTCAGCGGTCTCAAATTAGGTGATCGCCCAGAATCGTCAGCTGCCTCCTCGACTGGAATTTTCTAAGTGCCGAGCGGTCAGAGAAGTGTGAGACCGCCAGCTTAAGCGGTCTGATCATTTTTCTTTTCTTTGTTATTTGTATTCCTTTTCCCTGCCCTGGCTCTCCTGTATCCCGGGCAGCCCGTAGTTTTCAGTTCTGCCCGTTTGGGCAGCCCCCTTGTCTATAAATAGAGGATTAGGGGTACCAGAAAAGGGGACTTTTGGCTCCGAGGCTCCAGCTTACAACCTGTGTAAGCGGTCTCATTTCTTCATGATCGTCATTTCGTGATCGATTTCCCTTTGTTCCCGCATCTTCTGTCTTAGTAACCTGCACTCCGCAGTTTTCTCCCATCCCCCTTTAGTGTGAATTTTGGAGGTACCATTTTTGGCACCAACAGAACGAACACGCGACCTTCAGATTCAAAGTGTCAGGTGAAATCCATAGACTTTCAAGATGGCTGATCGCCGTAGAGGTCGTCCCCTGCGATCTCCCAGCATTCCCCCTTCCGATCACAATCCGTTAGAAGCGCTTGAGCGCCGCTTCGAGCTTCGTGTTGAACAAGCTCTCCGTGAGGCCGCCCGAGCTAGGCAGGACGCCGCCTCTGTTCAGCAGGAGATCGCGCGGTCTCAGCAAGAGGCCGCTCGAGATCAGCAAGAAGTCGTCCGGACTCAGCAGGAGTCTGCGAAGCAGATTGAGGCTATGAACCAGGTTCTTGCCGCGATCTCCCAGAAGATCCTTCCCCAATCCTCTCAGGTCGCCACTCCAGACCACATGGCAGGCGGTCAACCGAGCGATCACCCCGTCTTCCAGCCCGCAGCTCCTCAGCGATCTGAGCATGAGGAGTTCGTCTCCCGTCGCAATTCTTTCCGAGCTGCAGCCCAGGGGCCTCCGGCCCAAACCCTGAATTTTGAAGAAGGGCTTGCTTACCCTCAAGATCCTCCTGCCTCTTTTCTTCCTCCTCCAGGACCTTCTGTTTTTGGGGAGCCTTCCCCATTTACCGATGATATTCGTCGGGATCCAATTCCTCATGGATTCAGAGAACCTCGCCTTCCAGTGTATACAGGAGAAACCGACCCAATGTGTCATCTTCAAGCCTTCGAATCTGCTGTTGCCCTCAGGACCATTATAGATGGGGTAAGGTGCAAGCTGATGGTCACCTCCTTTGATGGGTCGGCCATGGAATGGTTCTATAAGCTGACTTGTCAATCTATCTCGAGCTTTGCTTCCCTGAGGCAAGAGCTGTTTTAAGATTTGCCACTGCGAAGAAAAGGAAGAGTGGTCCTGCGACCCTCTTCAAGATTAAGCAAGGCGACAACGAAACTGCGGCGCATTTCATTGACCGTTTTCAGAAAGAGATCTTGGGAGTTAGGGATATGGATCCCGAGCTCTATATGGTGGCTTTGATCAGCGGCCTGCAGGAGGGTCCTCTGAATTTCAAAGTCACAACCAAGGAGCCCAGCTCCTATCAGGAGCTGATCAGCATTGCCAATCGCTACATAGAAGGGGAGATCAACAACCCCACCTATGTGAGCAATTTGACAAACAGGGCCACTCAGAAAGGCTCTGCGGGATTTTATCCGGCTCCGTCTTCCTCAAAACCTCGACCAGAACTCCCACCTCCAGCTCCGAGAGGTAAGAATTATCGCAACGGCCGCTTCAATCGAGGTAACCATTCTTTCCCACCTTAAGGTTCATTTCTTCAAACCCCTGCTACCCCTGCTCCGCAAGTCACCCCAGTCCACCAGATCCAGTACGCCCAACCTCCTCTTCTGCCCATTCCTTCGCTCTACAATGAATCCCAAGAGTCTTTTACAGACTTTGGTGTTTTTATGAGTGAAGTGCTCCAAATCCTTCAAAAGCAACCCTTTTTCAAGAAGCCAGCTCCGCTAAACTCGGATCCAAAGACCAGAAATCCTACTCTCTACTGTGAGTACCATAGAGATAGGGGACATTTGACAGAGGATTGTAGAGCTCTCCGCCTGTTCTTAGAGAAGCTTCTGAAGGAGGGTAAGCTTCGAGATCTCATCCAGAAGAATGATTCCGCCAAAGCCTCAACCTCCAAGGCTAAGGAAGTAGCGGAAGTCCATTGGGAATGCGAAGAAGTGGACGATGTTGGCCATCTCGGCAATATCGGCTTTCCCAATGAATGTGTGGATGCTGATGACGAAGGCGCCTTGGGCAATCTCTTCTCCATCCACGGAGGTGCAGGTCCGGAATCTTCAAGGAAGGCGAGTCTGAAAAGGGTTTATCAATCAGAGGTTGCTGCCACCTCTTCAGCCCCGGTCCGGGGAACGGTCACTTTCGGTGACGAAGACCTTCCTCAGACCGCGAATGCTTTTGACGACGCGGTCGTCATCAAAGTTGTAATTGAAAATTATACAGTAGAGAAGATTCTGATTGACACGGGAAGTTCAGTCAATGTGCTCTTCAAACCCGCCTTCGAGGCGTTGAAGACAGGTAAAACCCTCCTTTCAACTGAAGGCCCCCTTTATGGTTTTTCAGGAGAGAAGAAAGAGGTAGAAGGGCTCGTCACTCTTTCTGTGATTCTGGGAGGGATAGTGAAGCTGGTCAAATTTATAGTCGTTGATGCTCCCAGTAGCTACAACGCCATCTTTGGAAGACCCTTCTTGAATGCATACCAAGCCATTGTCTCCACCTATCATCAAGCGGTAAAGTTCGCCTTGAACGGCAAACAACACCGAATAAGGAGCGACCCAAGGAAAGCCAGGGAATGCTATGTAAAGACGGTCAACATGATCGTATCCTCTTCTCCTCAAGAAGTTATGATGGGTGAATCAATTGAAGTCCCCGAACAAATCCAATCTGCAGAGGAAATTAAGGAGGATGCAAGAGATGGAGTTCGCTTGGAACCTGCCCAAGCAACTCAAGAGGTCCGGATCAGCGAGAAAGATGAGAGCAAGAGCCTCTCCATCAACGCTGAGTTATCCGAAGCTGACAAGAGTCAGCTCATCTCTTGTCTTCTGCAAAATCTAGATATCTTCGCTTGATCGGCGGATGATATGCCTGGAGTGGATCCGAATGTTGCTTGCCACCATCTCAATCTTGACCCAAACTTCATCCCGATCCAGCAGAAGAAGAGGTCTGTTGCAACTACTCTAGCACAGTCTATCCGTGAAGAGGTAGAGAAGCTCCTGAAGGCAAAGTTCATCCAACCAATCAGATACCCGGAATGGGTGTCAAACGTTGTAATGGTAAAGAAGTCGGGTGGAAAGTGGAGGATGTGTGTCGACTTTACTAAACTCAATAAAGCTTGCCCCAAGGATTGCTACCCCTTGCCTCGGATAGATTCTTTAGTAGATTCTGTGGTAGGTTATTCCTTTATGAGTTTTTTAGATGCTTTTTCAGGTTACCATCAAATCAGAATGCATAAACCAGATATACCACATACTTCATTTATCACAAACGATGGTTGCTTTTGTTATCTCGTAATTCCTTTCGGGCTAAAGAATGCTGGAGCAACCTATCAGAAAATGATGGATACAGTTTTCAGGAGTCAAAAAGGAAGAAACCTTGAGGTATACGTTGATGACCTCTTGGTAAAAAGTAAATTATTCTCTTCTCATCTTAGAGACCTCTCGGAAACTTTCGCAACCCTTCGAACTTTTAATATGAGGCTGAACCCGTTGAAGTGTGTTTCCGGGGCAAGTAAAGGAAAATTCCTGGGTCACCTCCTTACTCCAGAAGGATTGGAACCCAATCCTGACAAAGTGAAAGCTATTCTGGAAATGCCACCTCCCAAGTCCCCAAAAGAAATTCAGCAGCTGGGAGGGAGGATGGCAGGCTTAAGTCGCTTTATCTCCCGTTCAGGAGATAAGAGTGCACCTTTCTTTAAAACCCTCCGGGGAGGGAGTAGGTTCGAGTGGACAAAGGAATGTGATGATGCTTTCACTCAGCTGAAGAAGCAATTGACATCAACTCCTTTGCTCCAAAGCCCGCGAGAGGGAGAAAATCTTTTCCTGGACATGGGAGTCGGAGCTGATGCCATAAGCTCTGTTTTGGTTCGAGAGGAGAAAAAGAAGCAATTTCCAGTCTATTACGTAAGTCAAATCCTGAAGAATGCAGAGACTCATTATCCTATTCTCGAAAAGTTGGCATTGATGCTTATAACTTCAGCAAGAAGATTAAGACCATATTTTCAAGCTCATTCGATTCTAGTCGTTACTGATCTTCCATTGAAGAATGTCTTGGAGAAGCCAGAGCATTCAGGCAGGTTGGCAAAGTGGGCAATAGAGCTCAGTGAGTTTGATATATCCTATGTTCCAAGGATGGCAATCAAAGCTCAAGTCTTAGCAGACTTCATGGTGGATGCCAAAGAAGTTGAGTCGCAGAAGGGGGTCGGAGTGCCCCTTGCCTGGAAAATTTTCGTGGATGGAGCTTCAGGGAAAAATTCTTCCGGAGCAGGAGTTATCTTAATCAACCCAAATGGAGTAAGGCTGGATCAAGCGCTGAAGTTCTATTTTCAAGTAACAAACAATCAGGCGGAATATGAGGCTTTGCTAGCTGGTCTTAAGTTTGCTAGAGAGCTGGGAATTGATGATGTCAAAGTCTTCACAGATTCATTAGTGATGGCTTCTCAAGTAAATGGAACTTTCAAAACTAGAGATAGCATTTTAAAGCGGTATCTAACTCTGGTAAAAATCGAGGTAGGGAAGTTCAAAAGCTTTACCATCGACCATATTCCAAGAGGTGAGAACGTGGAAGCAGATGAGTTGGCAAAATTTGGACTTCTCTCAGGAGGATCGACTTCGGAATTGTTTCGCCCGGCAATTGAAGAAGGAGAGGTCATGGAGATTGATCAGCGCCCGTCTTGGATGGACCCATTTATTCTATATCTTTCGACTGGAGAGCTCCATTCATCAATAAAAGACAGAAAAAGGTTTAAACGAAAAGCTGCTAACTATTATCTTGTTGCAGGAGTGCTTTATAGAAGAACTTTCCTTTCGCCATTGGCACGGTGTGTTTCGGGGGAAGAAATTCCAACGGTCATTCAGGAGGTCCATTCTGGAGAATGTGGAAGTCACTCTGGGGCTAAAACTTTGGAGAAAAGAATTCTGAGGCAAGGCTATTTTTGGCCTCAAATGAGGAAAGATGCGGAAAAATTTGCTAAGAAATGTGTAAAGTGCCAGAAGTTTGCTCCTCTCAAAAATCAGCCGGCTCAACAACTCAAGTCGATAGCAACTCCATGGCCGTTTGCAGTTTGGGGAATGGATTTGATTGGGCCTTTCCCTATGGCAAGTGGGCAACGTCGGTATATTATAGTCATGATTGACTATTTCAGCAAATGGATAGAGGCAAAGGCATTGGCCAAAATTACGACTCAAGCCGTGAAAAATTTTATTTGGGGAGAGATAATATGTCGGCACGGAATCCCAATGGCAATCATCACGGATAACGGTTCTCAGTTCAACAATTCAATTCTTATTAATTTCTGTAAGCAAATTGGCGTTGAGCTACGTTTCGCTTCCGTGCATCATCCAAGAAGCAATGGGCAGGTAGAGGCCGCCAACAAACTCATCATAAATCTCTTGAAAAAGAAGGTAGAAAATGTCAGGGGCAACTGGGCAGAACAACTACCTTCCGCCTTATGGGCCTTGAGGACAACTCCAAGTTCTGCTACTGGGGAGACTCCATTCAAATTATCACACGGTTCCGAAGCCCTTATTCCGGTGGAATTTGAAGTAAAAATCCCAAGAGTATTATTAGCACAACAGAATCAAATTGACTGGATGAAAGGAAATGATGAGGAGCTAAAATGCAGCCTTGATTTAATTGATGAGTTGAGAGATACGGCAATCATCAGGCAAGAAGAGGTGAAGAGAAGAATGGCGAGGCTATTCAATAAAAATGTAAGAACCAAAGAGTTCGTTGTTGGGGATCTAGTCCTGAAGAAAATAGATACAGCAGCGAGAGCTGGTTCAGTTGTAAAGCTTAACCCAAACTGAGCGGGGCCGTTTGTGGTGAAGAACGTGCTTAAAAATGGTGCTTACCATCTCCAAACTTATGAAGGAAAAGAATTATCTCATTCATGGAGCGGAGATGATCTCAAACTTTTCTTTTCTTAAATGTTCGTATCCAATTCACTCATTCTTGTTCTCACTTTTCTTCTCTCAAATATCACGCAGGTATTATCAAAGCATTCACAATACGAGTGATGGGTGATAAGTTTTAAGAATAAGTCATTTTTTGAAAAACCAAAAACCTGTCAAGTGAGACATCGACGGATCCTACTATCTTCCCCCTCGACTTGTTAGCTCGACGTGTAATTCTGCCAGGACCACAGATGTCGGGGAGATTTCGAATCTGTGTAGCAGTAGCTCGCCAAGCTTGAGCGGTGGAAGTTTAGGATACCGGTCCTTGCTGACATCTGGCACACCTCAGCATTTCAAGGGGGTCTAGGTAGCTGGCTCAGCTCTGTCATGCATTAGGAAGGACATTGTTATGATCTTAATGATCTTTCAGGGAAAGCAATGTCGGTATAGCCTCCGCGGCATGACCACACCTGCCCTACCGATCATTTTGGTCCGTAACTCTCGAATACTTGTTGAAGCGTGGTTAGGTAAGGGGCGGTCAGAAACATCCATGACCGTCGCCTGAACCTTAGATTGGCATGTTCGCAGTAAACTCGGTAATCTTTTAAAAAAAAAGGCAATGTCGGTATAGCCTCCGCGGCATGACCACACCATCCTTTTGGATCATTTTTGAGATCCCTTTTTCCTATCTTCTTACTACAAAAAGAAAATCTTATTCATCCCTTTGTACTGGGATCGGGCGGTCAGCAATTTATGAGACCGCATGTTCTTCTCTCCAACTTTCTCCAAAGAGCGATTTGAGTCATTTACGATCGTCGGATATAACTTTTTCAGGATAATTAAGGTCGCTATTCAGAAATCTCTTATGCCAGAGCTTGATAGAGATCGGCCCGATCTCGGAAAACTTGAGATTCCAATACTTTCTGCTATTCAAAGCTATATGGAATGATCATGATACTCTGTTCCTCATCAAGTGAAAATTGGGTTTTTCTTCAAAAGGGGGCGGTCTGAACATAATGTGATCGCTGAACTGGAGATCCATAAAGAGCTATCATTTTCCTTAATATTGGTCATCAAGGGGTCATCAAACGGGTTTCCTGAAAGTCATTTGGGAGCCGATCACCCAGAGTATAATGAGTTCAAATCATCTTCAAGTTATAGTTTCCTTATATTGCGACCTGTGTAATATGAGACCGCATGACTATTATGGATAAGTTGGCTATTTTCTGATCACAGTTAAGTTGTTGAATTTCTTTGTGACCTGATTATTTCAAGATCGCAGAATAGTCTTGTGTATATAAAGTATCGGTTTGTACTTCAAGGTCTTTAGCGTTTTTCCAAGAGATCGCCACCTGAAGTTTTTTAATGTTGATATAAAAATTGTGATAAACCTAGGGCATTGAGATCGAATGCCGATTCTAACTCAGAACAAATAAATATATACATCAAGAACAAATTCACTCAGAATCTAACAGAAATCCAATTTTCTATATATTTTCTGAAATATCTATTACAACGAGACCGCTCGGTCTCCAAAAAAGAAAAATGAAAATCATTACAATTCACTCTCTCCTTGACCTTTTAGAAGACCGCTCACTCAAGGGGGAAGAACCGGTCTCTGCAGAGGATTCTTCTAAACTATTCCCCGGAATTCTAGATCCAGAGCTTGAGCTCGAACTGGAATCTAGGCCAAGGGTATAGCGGCTTCCACTTTCTTCATCCTCGATCACCACATTCTCCTCTTTGACTACGGTCTCATCAGCAGCATCAGCAGACTCATCAGCAGCATCCGCGGTCTCTTCAGCGGTCAAAGATGGTTCTTCAATTCTTTGCGCCGCATCAGGGAAGAGATCGGCGAACGAAACATATTTGAATTCTTCAGTAAGTCCACCACGGTTACGGACCTCATCCAGCACCTGGTCGGCGGTCTCTTTTATATGGTGCATCAAAGCCCTCTGGAAAGCTGGATTCTCAGGGTCATAAGCTGCTTTTTCAAATTGCTGCAAAAGAGACATATGTTAGACCGCGCGATCATAGGTAACACGTTCATAAAATATAAGCAAAATTCTCACTTTTCTTTCTTCTTGCAAAGCAGTTATTTCGTCCAGAGCGCTGCGAAGAGACCGCCCCATATGATGATTTAAGATTGTACTTCTGGCGGTCACCTGGGCACAGAGGTCGGGAAGCGCATCGGTCTCGATATTTAATATTTCGTTTGTATTTTTTCTCCCATATAAGGCCGAAGTGACCGCATATGCGTGACGGGTCACCTTCCCGCTCCACAGGGGCAGATCAGTGGACACCTTCACAGACATCCCTTTGGCCGCCCATTTGAGAAGAGGTTTTCCTTTGATGTCCTTCATTTTTCTTTTCAAACCCACCAAGGGAAAAACTCTCTCGGCGGTCTCAGAAGTAATGCCGAACACGTTGGCCTCACGCTTCAGCCTCCTCTCCCTCTGAGTAAGAACCTCTGCAGCTGGGGAGATAGGATCTTGAGCAGGGACCGCAAAGGTCGCTAGAAAGCGGGAAAAAGTTAGGAAAGCATACAAAAGACATGAAAGGAAATTGTTCGAGACCGCAAGAAAAGCTTACTTTCAGCCGGAGTAATCTCGGCGATCTCGGGCCAGATCGCTAGATAATGAACAAGATCGATCCTCTTGCCCGCCAAGAAAGCCAAGATTTTCAGCTCCTCTTCCGAGACTGCTTTTATCTTCTTAAAGATACTATTAGGTCGCGGAGAAGGCGAGTTTTTGAGACCGCCAAGGTCACCTTCAAAGACAAGAAACCTCTCTGTCCAGAAAGAGATTTTATTTGGAAGATTCGGGATTTTTATTCCATCTGCTGAAAAGTACATCAACCCTTTGAACTCTTCCTTCTTTCTGCCTTCCTTTAAGATCTTCGCGGTGAAGGTTGCGCGGAACAGATTCATTGAAAATTTCACTCTTTCCGATCTCAAGTAATTGATAAAGACATTAACTAGACCGATGGAGTTCGGGGCCAACTGGGCGAGCACGACGCCATAATATTCCAGGATCTCTAGCCATTCCCATGGGAGGGGAATCCTCAACCCATTATCAAAGTGATCGATGGGAATAATAAACTTTTTCTCCTCCGCAAAGTTCAACCTTTCTTGTTCAGTTGGCGGTCTCACAACTACCTGAGTTTGGATCATATATTTCTTTATAAACTCAATATATTCATCCTTTGATAGGCGACCTTGTTTGTTATCGGCATTCAGGAAGATGGTGGCAGAAGAAGCACGAGCGGACACCATTTTTAGCGATCGATGAGATCGGTGTTTAGTGCGCATTCAAGAAAGCATAAAATAAAGGTCATGAAGACGGCTATTTATAGAAGACGAAGGGTCATTTCGTAATCATTACATCTTGAAGACCGCCCAGCAAAAAATATTCAGACCGCTCGACCTATGCAAAGTTATGTGAGCATACTATGGTTGGCGATCTCAATCAATAAAAACACAGCAGCAATACAAGCAACCCAGGCATAAAGAGATCGAAACTTAACAAATCAAGACCGCACAAAACATTAGAATTAAAACAGCCACACAAATATATGGGAAAATAACAGTAAAATTTTACAAAATATATTGTTTAAATCCAGAGACCGCTCGGTCTCAAATTAAAATGTTCATCTCCTAGGAGGCATGTTTCTCCCTATATGAGCTGCGACATCTTGCATGTCGTTCACTGCGGCCATAACCGATACCAAGCTATGATTGGCCAGCATTGCAGATCGATGAATTTTTGACATCTCCTTGTCCACCTGTTCCATAGGGATCAGAACAATTTCAGGTTGCGGTCTCTCCGCTGGATGATCACTGGAGGTACCCGGTCGCATCAGCATCTTTCCATGACCGCTCCTCAGCCTCTCATTCTCCGCGGACAGCGCCGCAGCCTTCCCCTTGTAGTACTCAGCCTCCTTTTCAGCCTTCTTAAGAGCTCGCGCGATCTCTGCAATCCTCAGATCGCATTCTTCTCGAATCCTCTTCTCGTTGTTGCGCATTTTCCCTTTGATATCGCGAATCTGATCGTTCTGAGCTCGCTCCCTCATCAGAATAGAGCGAACATCCTCGAACATTGGGTTAATGATGTTGGTTAGCTGAGGGGAGATCTTGATGTGCTGAGGAAGTTCTCCCTCCTCGATCTCAGCATCATGGTCATCTGCGGTCACAAGAGATGGGTTATTTCAATCATTAACATACGATCAGATAAGCTCTTTAAATAAACAGAAAGAATACTTGGAAAGAAGTTGAGACCGCAGTCACGTAAAGCTCTCCTGGTATCTTTAGTGACCGCGGGATCTGCGGTCAGTGAAAGGCGATCAGATCCCCTTAAACGCTCCAGATCCATTCTTTCCAAATCTCTTTTCTGCGACTTTTCTCCCTCTTTTCTTCTCCTTTTTAATTCTTCATTACTCAAGGGGATATCGTCGGTCTCAATAAAGACGATCTCACGCTTTCTTTCAGGAGAAACAGAACAAACTGTAGGTAATGGAAGGAACTCAGCTGACTGAAGAATCATTTTATTCTTACCAGCTCGCGAAATCGAGACCGCCGCCGCACGATCTGCTGTAGCCTTGTTCGAACGATCTCCCTGAAGAGAATCGTCCAGGAGACCGCTAGAAAGTGCAGCTTTCTCCTTAGCGATCTGCAGTTTCTCCGCGATCTCCTCACCGTTTTTGTCCTCCGAAGTCTGCAAGACCTCAACTTTTTTCCTCTCTTCAGCGATCAGGGCCGCCTTTTCCTCAGCGACCCTGACCGCTTCTTTCTTCCTCTCCTCAGCGATCAGAGCCGCTCTCTCCTCAGCAATTCTGACCACCTCCTTCTTCTTCTCTTCCTCGGCGGTCTTAGTCGCCTCTCTCCTCTTCTCCTCTTCCTCTCTTTCTTTTCTCTCTTTCTTCTCCTTGTCTTTCTTCTTCTCCTCGTCCTCTCTCTTTTTCTTCTCCTTCTTCTCCCTCTTTCCTTTCTTATCTTTTTCTTCTTTTTCCTTTTCTTTCTCTTTTTCCCTCTGTTCCTCTACCTCTTTCTCTTTCTTCCTCTTCATCATCTCTTCCATTTCCATCTTTTTCCTTTCTTCCTCCTTTGCCTTGATCGCTGCGTTAGCGATCTCCTTCTCCCTGTCCACGATCTCCTCATCAACGGCGGCATTTCTGAGAGCTGAAGCCTCTAAAGAATCCAACACCTGCAATGATGAAAAAGATGAATTATTAGAAGAAACCTCATCAAGGTAGGCGATTAATCCAGAATCATCCTCTCTTGGTAAGGTTGAGACCGCAGGAAGGAAGGGGAGATCGCCCTTAGCATTCACCTTCTGAAACTCAGTAGAGTCTTCCAGGTCGATGGATTCAGAAAATACGGTCGCCTCCATGGCGGTCACATCTTTTCCTTCTTCATTTCTTCTGCTCCTCTTATAAGTCAAACTAGATGGACTTGAATTTTTCTCTTCTTGCCCTTTGCAGCAATCTCCTGGTCAGCGATCTTCTGCCTCAAGGATTCGGCCTCGGCTTTCTTCTGACGCAGCCCAGCCAGAATGACCTCGGTAGAGGCGGTCTCAGGAAGTTTGGAAGATGTTTGATCCAGTGCCTCCAGGGATTTCTGACAATTAAAAGAAATGGAAAAGTCAGGCAATTTCCATACAGGATCTGAAGAAGTATTAGACGGATCAGAAGCAACAGAGACCGGCACAATCGACCCCTCAGGAAGCTCAGTTTTCTTTAATGGAGATCGGGCGGCCTCCTTTGAAGTGCTCACTTTTGTTAAGATTTTTGGCACTTTCTTTCCTTTTTTCGAGCTAACACTCTCCTTCTTCCCAGGAGAGTTCGATTTCGATGGAAGAGTCTTTAAGAGATCGAGCATAGTCATCTTTGCAAGAAGATCGAACCTACTCAATTATCAAAGACCGCTCAAAGTTTGGAGTATCTCAATATCTTACAGAATGGAGTTTTCAGTCGGTATTTATAGACCAAACCGCATTAATGATGGTCGCGGTCTCAGCGGTCAAAGCTTACATTTTTGATGTTCCAGGTGCAACTTAAAAATGTGCGGGGATTATGTTTGCCCAGAAAGCCCGCGACCTCCTCTTATTGTTCAGTTTTCCCGGTCTCAGCGGTCTCAAATTAGGTGATCGCCCAGAATCGTCAGCTGCCTCCTCGACTGGAATTTTCTAAGTGCCGAGCGGTCAGAGAAGTGTGAGACCGCCAGCTTAAGCGGTCTGATCGTTTTTCTTTTCTTTGTTATTTGTATTCCTTTTCCCTGCCGTGGCTCTTCTGTATCCCGGGCAGCCCGTAGTTTTCAGTTCTGCCCGTTTGGGCAGCCCCCTCGTCTATAAATAGAGGGGTAGGGGAACCAGAAAAGGGGACTTTTGGCTCCGAGGCTCCAGCTTACAACCTGTGTAAGCGGTCTCATTTCTTCGTGATCGTCATTTCGTGATCGATTTCCCTTTGTTCCTGCATCTTCTGTCTTAGTAACCTGCACTCCGCAGTTTTCTCCCATCCCCCTTTAGTGTGAATTTTGGAGGTACCATTTTTGGCACCAACATCAAGAAAGCTCCTCTCATGACGGATCCATGAAGTGCACATCAAGTGAAAGAGAAGAAGTACTATCTTCGGAAGAGGAGTGCCAAAAAGATGTCGAAGAAACTATATGTTCAAATCGTGCCTCTCCCAAAAGCAATATAAGGAAATCAAATTCCATTTTTTGTACTTTTATCTCTACATTACAATTGCTTCAAACTACAAAGCGAAAAATTAAGAAATTAAAAAATGCTAATAAACATTTGCGCTTAGAAAATAAAATTTTAATGGCAAAAATTAATGAAGAATCAAATTCTAATTTATCTAGTTCTACCCATGGCTCCTTAGTTGAAAACATTACACCTTGTGTAGAATATAATGAATTAAAAGAAAAACACAAGAAACTTGAAACGGAACTTTTTTTTATAAAAGAACAAAATGAAAGATTATGTTTAGATAATTTATCTTTGAAAAAGTATTGCGCTAAGTGTAAAGACTATAAAATTTAAATTAAAAAGATGGATGAAACATTTGATGTATATAGAAATAATTATCAAAATCATATTGAGCCTATTGTATCCACTCTTAAAAATAGCACAATAGCCTATAATAAAACTAGACATAATCTTAAAGTTAAGAATTATGAATTGGAAACTAAAGTCAACTTGCTTAAGGAAATTATAAAGAAATATTCACAACACATAAATCAACAATTTTAAGCAAATTCCAAAAGCAAGTTAAATGTAAATTTTCATAATTTGTCTAAGCCTTACAATGGAAATAAAAAACATCAAAAGATTGTAAATGAAATTCCAAAACACTATCATCATCATCATTTACAATATCAATCTTCTCCCAACTTAAAATTAAACGCAAACAAATTTCCTTTAAAAAATAAATTCAAAAGTCATTGTTATCCAAACATTCAAGAAAATGACTATGGAAATTTGAAAAATAAAAATAACATTTTTCCAAGGTATGAATGGAGACCCATACTTAAGAATGACGCATTAATGTCAAAAGAAAGAGTCCATTCATCCTTGTCTTCCCAAAAATCATCTCGCTATATTTGGGTACACAAAGGAACCGTCACACCCGGTCCTCTTTGGATACCTAAATCTCTCATTCAATAGTATCCTATCATCTGCATGAAGTAGTAATCAATTTATAATGAAATATAAATTTTCTACTTCATGATATTGATGCGCAAAACTATGCTTGCAAACGATAACGGCAAGTGTACCGTATCGAATGTAGTACAGGTTGTTAAAACAAGGTCGTATTAGACTCGGGGCGGTTGAGTACTCTTACTTCGGAAAATCTCTATTATTTTATCGAAAGAAACTTGGGTTGGTTGGTTGCAAGAAAGAGAAATAAATTGTTAAAACTATGATAAGAAGGATTAGCACTCAACCTCGAATCACCTTGGAAAAAATAAATAAATAAAGACATACAACTTCTAATTCTCTTTAAAAGAAATGTTTGACCGTGGAGGTTCCCGATTTATAAACGTACCTCTCTCAAGGATACGCCTAACTGAGTTTAGGTTAATCAATCGAACTCTCGTTCTAGAATCGAAACCCCTAAAACTCGCTTTATCGAAGTGAACCCCTCTATTGGATATAACTCCAATCCGGGAGATTTATGTCGTCCTCTCTCGAGGAGTGCATTCAAATCTCTTTATCCTTGAAATGATCGATTCAAACTCAAAACCTCTCGATTATTAGACTACGAAAACAAGAATGAGATTATATATCGATAATATAATCTCAATCAATATAAATTCAAGGAAAAATCTTAAGCGATCTAAATAAGAGAAAAAGAAGTTCTAAACTAAATTATGAATTATATTTTCCTTGGATCATCTCGGCCGAGTACTAATGAAATTTAGCTACTCATGGAGATGGAGGAATTGATGAAATACAAGAAGTGCATAATGAAGATTGAGAGTAGAATAAGAGAAAATGTACTATTTTATGAATTGAAAAGAAATTACAACTAGGAAACAAGAAGTTACAAACCTGAAATGAAAGTGCAAGCTAAGGAGGAAGATTACAAGCTTAAGAATGAAAAAAACAGTGCAAGAAAATAAACTTAAAACTCCCAAAATTCATCGTCAAACATCTGGAAAAGCTCCCTTTAAATAGCTGAATTTTTGGTGTTACACGCCCTTGGTCACGCCCGTGACCAAGGGCGTGTAAGGGGCGTGATTTGCTGTGAGCAGAGAAGGCGTTGTCTGGCTTCAATGCAGGCGTTACAGACGTGTCACGCCCTAGGTCACGCCCGTGACCTAGGGCGTGTAATCTCAATTAAGTGCTGCTGGCGGGAAGCTTTGGCGAGAAATTGGCGCGGGAAAAGTCACGCCCGTGTGCTGGATGTCACGCCCTTGTTCACGCCCGTGACCGAGGGCGTGTAATTTTAATTGACGTGGCGGCGTGCTCCGGATGCTTGTGGCGGGTCGTGGCCGTGACATTGGGTCACGCCCTTGGTCACGCCCGTGACCTGGGGCGTGTACTTGGAAAAATCTTCACGGAGCATCCCCGGAGTGGCAGACGCAGGTCTGGAGTATTTCGTAGGTTACATGCCCATGGTCACGCCCGTGACCTGGGGCGTGTAATTTTAACATTTTGCTCGAAACAGCCCAGAAAAACCTGAAAACACAAAATAAACTTAAGTTAGCTTATGAAATAACAATGGAAGGATTTATATGATAAAATTCCTAAAAATAACATAATTTTATATAAAAAAAAAAACATAATAAACCTAAACTAAAAGATGAGTAAGTAAATTACTCATCAAATACCCCCATACTTGCTCATTGCTCGTCCCGAGCAATCCATTTTTCACAACGGTAAGAAAAATTAATGTAAGATAGGATTATGAAGACTAGAGAGTAAAATGCGAAGTATTACTCATCAAATTCCCAGTTGAGTGCCAAATTCGTGTCTTCGCAGCTTTGAAGAACACGATCAAGATTATTTAGACAATTAGTGAAAGAATCGCCAAAAACAGAAAAATCATCCATGAATACTTCCATGACGTCTTCGATATTTCATTAAAAATTGCCAACATACATCTTTGGAATGTAGCCGGCGCGTTGCAAAGTCCAAACGACATTCTTCGATATGCGAAGGTGCCGAACGGACAAGTGAAGGTGGTTTTCTCTTGATCTTCGGGGGCAATTAGGATTTGAAAATATCCCGAAAGACCATCGAGAAAACAATAGTGCGAATGACCGGATAAGCGTTCTAAAATTTGGTCAATAATGGTAACGGAAAGTGATCCTTGCGGATAGCACCATTTAATTTTCTGTAATCGATGCATACACGCCAACCCGTAATAGTACGGGTTGGAATCAACTCATTATTTTCGTTGGTGATTACCGTTATTCCTCCCTTTTAGGCACGACTTGCACTGGGCTAACCAAGTGCTATCAAAAATTGGATAAATAATTCCCGCGTCTAATAATTTTATAATTTCGGCCTTAACGACATCCTTCATGTTTGGGTTAAGGCGTCGTTGGGGCTGAATAGCGCCGCGAGAATTATTTTCTAAACTTATTTTGTGCGTGCAAAACGAGGGGCTAATCCCCTTTATATCCGAAATTTGCCATGCAATTGCATGGCGGTGATTATTTAAAATTTTAATTAATTCGGAAGTTTCTGAATCGTTAAGTGCGGAAGATATTATTACGGGCAGTTTTGAATTTTTTTCTAAAAATATGTATTTTAAATGTTCCGGCAATTGTTTTAGTTCTAAACTCGGTGGCTCCTCGTAAGATGTTTTTATTTTAGAAATATTTAAGTTTACTTCTTCAAATTTGGTTGGCCGAGTTTTTTCTTCTAAACAAAATAAATTTGCAATTTCCGGATTTTCAAATAAAGGCGAAATTATTTCAGAAAACGACGTTATTTCCTCTTCAAAATTCGTTTCTAGGGTACAACAAGAGTCGTCGTTTGGAAACGCATTTCTCATCGATTGATTTATATTAAAAATAACTTCTTCCTCCCCAACTCGTAGGAGAAGGTTTCCATTACTTACGTCAATTATAGCCCGAGCGGTGGCTAGGAAAGGCCGGCCAAGTATGAGTGGTACTTCAGCGTCCTCTTCGATATCGAGGATGACAAAGTCTACCGGAAAGATAAACTTGTCAACCTTCACTAGCACATCCTCAATGATCCCGATTGGATACTTTACGGACCGATCCGCTAGTTGGATGCTTATATTGGTTGGGCTTGGGGTGCCCAAACCAAGCTTCATAAATAAGGAGAATGGCATAAGATTTATGCTCGCCCCTATATCGGCCAAGGCGTTTTTAATTAGTAAATTTCCGAACAAACACGGGATGGAAAAACGTCCCGGATCATTTAATTTTTCCGGTAATTTATTAAGAACTATCGCCAAACATTCTGCATTAAGAGAAATACGCGAAATATCTTCAAGTTTCTTTTTATTTGATAATAAATTCTTGAGATATTTCGCGTATTTAGGCATTTGAGAGAGTGCCACGCAAAATGGTACATTAATTTGTATTTGTTTTAAAATATTTATAAATTTTTTATACTGCTCCTCGTTGCGCTCATTTTGTAATTTAGAAGGATACGGAATAGAAGGCGTTTGAATAATGCGCGGAGCTAAATCAGAAGAGTTTAAATGCGGAGTTTGAGTTGAAACGTTTACCTTAGGCTCGGCCAAATTTGAACTTTTTACATCCTTTCCGCTGCGGAGGGTTATAGCGTTGGCGCTCTCCCGTGGATTGGGCTCAGTATTGCCCGGTAGAGCTCCCTGTTGGCGTTCGGAGAACATCTTGGCGAGTTGACCAATCTAATTTTCTAGGCTTTTAATAGATCCGGAAAGGTTCCAGATATTGGCATCAGTAGAAGCGACGTATTTGGTGAAGACCTCTTCAAGTGAAGGGGCCTTTGGTGGTTGTGGTGGAGCAAATCCGGGAGGATTCATTTGTGGGGGGCGTTGAGCATTATTGGGGTTGCTCCATGAAAAATTTGGGTGGTTCCTTAAACCCGGATTATAACTATTAGGAAGATTATTATTTGGGTTATAAGGAGGACAATAGGAGTTCCCCATATAATCAACTTGTTCTTGATTATAATTATTATTATTATAATTATTAGCCCCGTTAATGGCGGAGGAAGCAGACATATCCGCCATTTGCTTAGTAAGCCATTCTACTTGATATGCTAAATTCGGGGTGGCCTTGACTTCAAAGAGTCCGGTCGGTTTGTTAGGACGCGACCGTAGCGCATTCCACTGATAAGCATTCATGGCCATCTCCTCAAAAAGCTCTAAAGCGGCATCTGGGGTTTTGTTATTTAGAGTTCCCCCAGCTGCTGCATCAATCATTTGCCTCGTTTGGAGATTCAAACCATTGTAGAATGTTTGAACTTGTTGCCATAAAGGAAGGGCGTGGTGAGGACATCTCCGCAATAATTCCTTGAAGCGCTCCCATATGTCATAGAGTGACTCCGAGTCTATTTGCGTAAATGAGAGAATGTCCGTACGTAATTTAGCGGACTTCGCCGGAGGAAAATATTTAGTTAAAAATTTCTCCGTCATCTCGGCCCATGTAGTGATGGAACCTCTAGGAAGAGATCCCAACCATTGCTTGGCCTTAGTCCGCAAAGAAAATTGAAATAGACGCAAGCGAATAGCGTCATTGGTGACGCCATTAATTTTAAACGTATCGCAAATTTCCAAAAAAATCAATAAATGTAAATTTGGATCTTCATCTGGTAACCCGTCAAAGATAACGGTTTGCTGTACCATTTGAATGATACTCGTTTTGATTTCAAATTTATTATTTGCCACCGCCGGGCGAATAATACTTGATTGTGTTCCCTCCCAATTTGGCCTCGCATAATAGGACATAGTCCGTAGAGGAGCCTCATTATGGTCGGGGTCACCCATTATATCTTCGTTAGTTTCTCCGACTGACTCTTCGCGAATTATTGGTAGATCACTAAATCTGAGACGTCGCCGCAAGGTGCGCTCAATTTCCGGATCAAAACCAAATTCAAAATCAATTGAAGAGTTTCCTCGGGTCATAAACCAAAAGAAAAGAAAAGAAGCGGAAAAAGAAAAAGGGAAAATAAGATTTTAGATAAATAAATTAATTTTTATTTAATTATATTTTTTTAGATTTTTTTTTAATTATTATTAGGTGATTTAAAATTAGTCCTGGACTTCCCAAGATCTACCCGGTGAAGGGTTTGCAAGGTACTAGAGGCTATGATGGGAATTCAAACCAAAAGCGTCCTTTCCAGGAATTTAATTGCACCTTAAAATTAAGAAAAAGAAAAAGATAAAATTAATAGATATTTCGGTTTTTGAAATATCAATCGTATCCCCGGCAACGGCGCCAAAAACTTGATGCGCAAAACTATGCTTGCAAACGATAACGGCAAGTGTACCGTATCGAATGTAGTATAGGTTGTTAAAACAAGGTCGTATTAGACTCGGGGCGGTTGAGTACTCTTACTTCGGAAAATCTCTATTATTTTATCGAAAGAAACTTGGGTTGGTTGGTTGCAAGAAAGAGAAATAAATTGTTAAAACTATGATAAGAAGGATTAGCACTCAACCTCGAATCACCTTGGAAAAAATAAATAAATAAAGACATAAAACTTCTAATTCTCTTTAAAAGAAATGCTTGACCGTGGAGGTTCCCAATTTATAAACGTACCTCTCTCAAGGATACGCCTAACTGAGTTTAGGTTGATCAATCAAAATCTCGTTCTAGAATCGAAACCCCTAAAACTCGCTTTATCTAAGTGAACCTCTCTATTGGATATAACTCCAATCCGGGAGATTTATGTCGTCCTCTCTCGAGGAGTACATTCAAATCTCTTTATCCTTGAAATGATTGATTCGAACTCAAAACCTCTCGATTATTAGACTACGAAAACAAGAATGAGATTATATATCGATAATATAATCTCAATCAATATAAATTCAAGGATAAATCTTAAGCGATCTAAATAAGAGAAAAAGAAGTTCTAAACTAAATTATAAATTATATTTTCCTTGGATCATCTCGGCCGAGTACTAATGAAATTTAGCTACTCATGGAGATGGAGGAATTGATGAAATACAAGAAGTGCATAATGAAGATTGAGAGTAGAATAAGAGAAAAAGTACTATTTTATTAATTGAAAAGAAATTACAACTAGGAAACAAGAAGTTACAAACCTGAAATGAAAGTGCAAGCTAAGGAGGAAGATTACAAGCTTAAGAATGACAAAAATAGTGCAAGAAAATAAACTTAGAACTCCCAATATTCGTCGTCAAACATCTAGAAAAGCTCCCTTTAAATAGCTGAATTTTTGGTGTTACACGCCCTTGGTCACGCCCGTGACCAAGGGCGTGTAAGGGGCGTGATTTGCTGTGAGCGGAGAAGGCGCCGTCTGGCTTCAATGCAGGCGTTACGGACGTGTCAAGCCCTAGGTCACGCCCGTGACCTAGGGCGTGTAATCTCAATTAAGTGCTGCTGGCGGGAAGCTTCGGTGGGAAATTGGCGCGGGAAAAGTCACGCCCGTGACCGAGGGCGTGTAATTTTAATTGACGTGGCAGCGTGCTCCGGATGCTTGTGGCGGGTCGTGGCCGTGACATTGGGTCACGCCCTTGGTCACGCCCGTGACCTGGGGCGTGTACTTGGCAAAATCTTCACGGAGCATCCCCGGAGTGGCAGAAGCAGGTCTGGAGTATTTCGTAGGTTACATGCCCATGGTCACGCCCGTGACCTGGGGCGTGTAATTTTAACATTTTTCTCGAAACAGCCCAGAAAAACCTGTAAACACAAAATAAACTTAAGTTAGCTTATGAAATAACAATGGAAGAATTTATATGATAAAATTCCTAAAAATAACATAATTTTATATAAAAAAACATAATAAACCTACACTAAAAGATGAGTAAATAAATTACTCATCAGATATGCTTAATTTTTTTGTTTTTGCTTTTATTTCTTTGAGTTATCATGATAAGATCACTTTATATAACATGTGATATGACTTTCACATATTAAACCAAAATTCATAAACAAGTCAAATTGAATAAAGTTGAATAAAATTCATATCATTTTTCAAGTAATCTACTTATCCTTTTTATTCTTTTATCCTTTTAAATCCATTTCCTAAAAAGTCTTATAAAATTTGAAAACTAAATTTTTCATATGATATTATGAAGACTAAATGAAATAAGTGTCAAAATGGATTCAAAAGGTGTATTTTAGGGGTATTAGGCTAAATTTATAAAATGCGCAAGTTTGCCTTAGTTATTTAATATATTTGCGTCATTTTGATTACCCCTAGTATGTTTAATCATAATCATGTCACATCGAAATTGAAAAATTGCAAAAATCATTTGTGTTTAAATAAAGAATCTCAACTCTGTTGCTAGCGCCTGGCGTTAGGTTCTAACGCTGGCGGTAGCATAATTTTTCCTAAAACCTGATGTATCTAAAATATTATTTTCTGAAAAATTATTGTATTACCTTTATTATCACTATGCTTTTATAAAACTATATATATATGATTTATTTAAGATTTAAAAAATCAAAGAGAAAATTTACAAAACCTTTCTAAATAACCAAAAATATTTTTCTCTTTATATTTATTTTTAGTTTTCACCTTATAATATTTCTCTCTAATAATTGAAAAAGGATGAATATGAATGTTCTTTAATAATATCTCATTTATATCATCACGAAGAATTAATTATAAGTATGTAATTCTTGTGTTAAAATTCATGATCATGTATAATAATCTTGCCAATTCAATAGATCTTTTTAATTCAAATATTAAAAATCTACACAAGATCATATTGATTCCATCAGATAGTTTGTGATCATGACCATTATATGAATCAATTATGTTTTGCATGTATCTCATTTATATGAAGATCATAGAATCATCTTTATATCTAAAAGAATAAATTAACTAGAATCATCACTTCATTCTATGTCTAATATTTGAATGATAAGGTTTGAATACATGCAACATTAACGTAATAAAACTTACGCCATAAAAATGTGATCAACCTCTTCTTTCTAGCATTATCAACTAATCGATACTATCTTTCATGCTAGTTATCTATTGATGGCATAATACATCAATCTTAAAGGAAAACAATTGAAAGTTAAAATCTATAATAACTATGGTACTTTAAAATCAAATCTAATAAGAAAGTAATCTCGCATAAAATCCATAGTTTAAAAAATGGTTCAATAAGATTAAATGATTGGTATGCCCATGATCATTTAACCACATTATGTGTCTCACTATAGCGAGGGCGTAGGGTTGTAGACATTAGATTACCTGACTTCTAAGTCATGTCTTGTCCTTAACCGGGGAGGGTTCCGGTGGGGCCTTGCGAGGCACTGGGGGGAAAGAGTGCTAGGGTGAGTTTTGTCTAGTGTTTGCATATGGGACTAACACCCCAACCAACGACATGCGTGCAGCTCCTCATGCCCATCCGTCACTTAGTACGGGGCTAAAGTGTAGATATGTTATTTGGTTATCTTGATCTTAGACATACTTATGTTGTATTCATTGCATGAATATTATTTCACATATTTATGATCATTTCACTCATGCTTATTTTGTGTTCAAACATGTTATCATTTCACTCATGCATTTAAATTCTCTTGCATGTGAAAAACACAAGTATTTTGAAAGTGTATTGTGACACCACGGCTAGAATTTGGGGTATTGCACATCCAAGCTTAAACTTGCAAAATCCGCATTTTTGTGTATGCATATGTCTGCTTTCTTTGCTGAACTACATTGTCACAAATCTGCACAAATATATTCAAAAGAAAAATTCTGAAAAGTTTCACTTGTTCCCCAAAATTTGAGTGTTGTCACTATCGCTTGGCGATAGCTGGATACCGCTGGCGATAGTGGATATTTCTGAATTTCCAGCTTCTTTTTCATTTGTTATTTTTTAGTTCCTGTTATTTTTTCTTTTAAATTTACTAAAACAAAAAAATAGTAAAACAAATCAAAATTAACACCAAAAACATGCTTTGTGATTTTATATATCAAAACCAACTACAAAATTTGAAAAACCAATTAAAACAACAAAAACATGCTTTATATTTGTTGTACTTATTGTTTTTAAATCAATTTTTTTATAAAAACTGATGTGTTTTTCAATGTTTCAGGAATGATATAGTTTATCTTGCCAAGCTTAGTATACAATGTTTCATTCTCTAGTTCAAGTATCTTAATAACATTGTTTTTTGTATCATGCCTTGATCATTATCTTATATATGCTTTGAAATTGATTATATAAACCATGTGTAGTATTGCATAGCATGCCTCTATGTATGAGTAATTGGCTTATATTTGCTAATGATTTTGTTTTCACTCACCCTTTTTGATAAACTACATATGAATTTAATATTCTCTTACATGATTGTGTAGTGTAACAACTTCATATTATCGTTAGGCATGCTTCGTTTTACCTCCACCGCATGTTAAAAAAAATTCATGCACCTATTTTTTGAAGAAATGTGTCTTTTCAAAAATCTTTTGTTTGCACATACAAGTGAATTCGGAGACCTTTGTCGTTAAGCAAAAATTCATATAAAAATATGACAAAGATAACTCCACTAAGCACTACTCACCCTCCTGATAAGTCTTAATGAGCATTGTGAGGTTGAGCACCTTGGAGAGAATTGTAAAGTGCCTTGTCGCAAACATTTTCCTTTTACATACTTCTTCTTGTACACCGAATCACAAAAACATAAAATTCAAAATAATAATAGTGATTCCCCAAGCACTACTTTTCACCCTGATAAGTCTTAATAAGCATTGTGTGTGCAGAGCACCTTGGTAGTTGTACTATTTTACTATGTGCATTGAATAATTTATATAGCTTTGTGGGACAAGGTAACTCTAAAAAAGCTTGTTCAATAAATTGTGTTTATTCCATTATACATGTCATGTGTTTTGATTATCTCATGATATGTATACTTTTTTCAAAAACACTATTTTGTACACATTATTAACACTTGTAAGCCTTCTACTCATGAGAATTGGAGTCTATTGCTTATCTACATGTACTCTCTACATTCTTAAGTAAATGCACAAGATAGCCTTGCATGATCATTACAATGTATAAGCGTACTTGATTTCTAAACTTTGAACATTGTATTCTTCTATCTTGTCTTGAAAACTTATGTCATACTTACATTTTTTCCCCGCTACGCCATGAGAACTCTGTATTGCATACCTTTTCAAAACTAGTGTATGGCTATGTTAAAACTGAAATTATTTTGTGTACTTAAAATGCTACAACATCTATTTTGATATATCTAAAATTCTTAATCATCTACTTTGCTTCTTAATTCCTATATAGATGTTCTCTTCATAAAAATGTTTTGTCATGCTTTCCACCTCTTTTCTACTTGTACGCTCGATCATGAATACATTTTTTTCCAACAAGTGGTTTCTTTATGACAATTTCTTCACATTCGCTACTCACTCCTATATTCTTTTTCCTAAGCATGTATCACTTTCTTATGTTCATTCCCTCTCTACACAGTTATTATACACTTTTTGTTAGCCTTCCTCTCCATCCTATTTTGATAATACCAAAAGGGGGAGAATAAATTTGAAAGAAATTAATATGTTTGGGGAGTTAAGTTCATAGGAAGTTTTGTTGTAGGGGGAGCATTCACTTAGGGGGAGCATTCATTTAGGGGGAGCATTTGCACATGTCTCAAATTTCATGCTTATCTCTTTTATAAACACAAATTCCTATCAATTAATTTATTTATTTCTAAAGGGATTTGTTATTATCAAAAGGGGGAGTTTCTTGGAACATGCTTTCCGCATCTCTTGGTTTGACAATAACAAATCCTATTGTATTTGATCATACTAGTTTTGTGTTTATAGTATGCAGGATTTTGTGCTTTCAAATATCCATGGTGCTGTGTTTTGTTGCTATCGCGTCGCGTTAACTTTACCGCTGGCGCTAGCACTAACAAACCGTTGAGACGAAATCGCTGAGATGGAACTGCTGAGACGAAACAGAAATGCTGAGACGGAACCGCTGAGACAAAACCGCTGAGATGGAACCGCTGAGACGAAACCGCTGAGATTTAACCACTGAGAAGGAAACCGCTGAGAAGATCTGAAAGCTCTACCGCGCCGCGAAAACTCTATCGCTGGCGCTAGCATTAATGAACCGCTGAGAAGAAACCACTGGGAAGGGAAACCGCTGAGATGCAAGCTGGCCTGACGAAATGACCTACCGCGGAGAGTTAGCACTGACGCTGGCGTTAGTATATATGGAAATTATTGATAGAAAGGAAAGTGGAGAAAAAGGAATGTCGATGGGTCACTATGTTTGGCAAGTACTATCGCGGAGCGTTAGGTCTAACGCCTGACGGTAGCTTTTGGAAACATCCCGTCTGCTGTTGATTGAAGGGCAAATATGGAAAGAGATTTTGGCTGAAGGAAGGAAATTGCACTATCGCAGGGCGATAGTGTTACCGCGGGGCGCTAGGTTGTCATAATAGTTTGCGCTCAGAAGTTGCCTTAACTGCCACGATCCGTGTGCGCATCATGTCACTACCGCATGGCGGTAGTACTAGCGCAGGTGGTAGCTGTCGAATCTATTTAAAGAGTCGTGCCTCCTCCATTGTTGCTTGCTGTTACAGAAGTTATTGGAGCCATACTTTCAAAGCACTCGTGTGAACCTTCAGAAGCAGCCAAAAAGAACTCCATCAACGTTCGAGAAAGCAAAGAACTTGGAGACCGATCCGATCACATCTACATCGACACCAAGTTCTATTTTTGAGGGAGTTTTTAATTTGAGTTTTGTTTTTACTTTCAAATTGTAATCTTTATAACTTTTGTTCGGTAGAGAAACTCGCCACACGGCGACTAGGGCCTTGCGGGGACTAGGGGAAATTCGCCTCGTGTTGGCGACTAGGTCTAGGCGGTAGATCTAGGGAGTGCTTGAGGCCTTTCCGGTGAGGGAAGGGCTAGAGCGGCTTGAGGCCTTGTCTAGGGAGAGATAGGCTAAAGCCAACCAGTCCTTGGGAGAAGGGTCGGTATAGAAAACATAAAGAGTTTTCATTGGTTGCCTCTTTCCAAGCGTTATTGGGAAAAGTTTTGCAATCGTATTTACTTCCAGTTAATGATTAATGAAAATATGTTTATTGTTTCATCTCTGAGTCGTACTCTGTGATTTTCATTGCTCAAACGTAAAAGTATTCTCACTGTTGCTAACGTCGAGCGTTAACACTACCACTGGCGGTAGTTTCTGAGAATTATTTTCTCTCATAATCTCTGAAATTTTAAAACCCTTATTCACCTCCCCCCCCCCCCCCTCTAAGGGCGCCTACAGATCCAATAGAAGTCTCCTTCTCTAAGGTAGCTTATGTTGAAGGACTTCAACATAATCTGATTAGCATTAGCCAGTTGTATGATGGGGAATACAAAGTTGTATTTACCAAGTCCTTGTGTCATATAGTTAGCTCTAGAACTGACCAAGTAATATTAACTGGCCTTAGGAAGGGTAAGGTATATGTTGTAGACTTTGAGTACATAAAGTCAGAGATCTGGTTATTCAACTCCCAGTTAGAAAATAGTGAGTTGTGTCAAACTCTCCAAGCACAACCTAGTGAGGGGCTTACCAACTGGTAAGTTCAATAAAGATCATCCTTGTAGAGCCTGCCAACTAGGGAAGTAGATCAAGGTATCATTCAAACCAATTGGTAAGAATGATTCACCAAGAATCCTATTCCTGTTGCACTTGGACCTATTTGGTCCTATCTCCACTCAAATCTTAGCAGGTAAGGCTTACACTTTAGTCATTGTTGATGAATTTTATAGGTTCAGCTGGGTGTTCTTTCTAAAAGCTAAGTCTGACACCTTCATGATCCTCTCAAGATTCATTAGACAGATTCAATCTGAATTCAACACCCAGGTTGCTATGATCAGAAGTGATCATGGCACTGAGTTTGAAAATCAGTTAATGTGTAGATTCTATGAGGATGAAGGGATAAGACAAAGCTTTTCAGCTCCTAGAACCACCCATCAAAATGGAGTGGCCGAAAGGAAAAATAGAACCCTAATTGAATCCGGAAGGACATTATTGGTTGAATCCAACTTGCCTAATTCCTTTTGGGCCGAGGCAGTAAATACTGCCAACTATGTTCTGAATAGGAGTCTCATTCACAAGACTAAGTTAAAGACCCCCTATGAGTTATTGAAGGGAAAGGCACCTATAGTCACTTACTTTAGGATTTTTGGGTGTACTGGCTTTATCCTCAACAATGGGAAAAGTCAACTTGCCAAATTTGACAAGAAGGATGATGATGGGTTATTCTTGGGATATTCTTCATCAAGCAAGGCCTATATGTGTTATTATAAGAGCTCTCTCAAAATTGAGGAGTCTGTGCATGTTGTTTTTGATGAAACTAACATGGTTTATTAGGGGAAGGAAACTTCCACCAGCACTACTTTGCAGGAAGAAGATCAGCTTGCAGAATAAGTTGAAAGGCTAACCATAATGGACCATTCATTAGTGTGTCAATACAAGGGGAAACAAAAGATTGACACTGACTCAGATGAAGATTCTGCAGGAGGTGAAGAGGAAATCAAAGCATCTGAGATGCTAGCATCAGAGATCATTCCAGTAAATGAGGATGAAGCTCCCACTATCACTGAGCAAGTGATTCCTTAGGAAGAAGAGAATCTCCTAGATCACTCAACAAGATCTAGGATGACTCAGAAAAATCATCCTCCAACACAAGTTATAGGAGACATGATAGTGGGAGTCAAGACAAGGAGACAGCTTACAAATGAAATAATGCTACAATGCTTTCTCTCTCATATGAACCCAAGAAGTTTGAAGAAGCAGATAGTGATCCTCATTGGATATCTACTATGCAAGAAGAACTGACTCAGTTTGAAAGGAACTAGGTTTGGTCATTGGTTGAAAGACCAAAGAATTACACAGTCATTGGCACCAAATGGGTATTCAAGAACAAAATGGACTCAACAGGAGCCTTAATCAGAAATAATGCCAGACTTGTGGCCCAAGGATATAGGCAAGAGGAGGGGATTGACTTTAACTAGACATTTGCTCTAGTAGTAAGGCAGGAGGCTGATGGCGCAAATCTCACACACCGCTATAGGCGGTAGCGAGACTGCGATCCGAACGGCAGTGTACCGATCGTTCAAGTAATATAAAACGAGAAGTAATCCCCGAGTATCGAATCTCTCAAGGAACACAGTAAGGTGGAGTTAGGTTTCGAGGAAGGACTTGAGATTGAAGTCCTTAAATCGGATGGAATGCGGGGGAGTTGGGATGGCTTTTGGAAAATAAAAGAAAACAACTATAACTACTCCTATGCAATGCCGCTATGCAATGCTTCGCTTGGCGGGATGGAGACTAGGCAGGCCTTGAGCGCGCTGCGTCGAAAGGGCGGATGGACGAGTAGGCAAGCGGAATCGAACAGTGCAGGCCTTGAGCGCACTGCTTTGTTAGGCGGGATGGAATACGGGCCGCGATGCCACGCTTCGGTAGGCGGATGGACGAGTAGGCTAACGGAATGAGGGTCGCAAGCACCTCTTCGACAAGCACGCCACTAGCAATTGCTAGTGCGGCACACGAACGTGACGGCAGGATGGAGGATGGAATGGGGCGCTCCTCAAATCACATAAACCACAAAAGCATTTCACATAGACATGAAATATATAGAATTAAAAGCAAGTTTAAGTGCTACTTCATCTTAATACATAGATCTAACTACATACACACATCAATAAGAGAAGAATAAGGCAAGAAATCGACCGAATCCGAAGGCTCGTTGTAGATTCACGGTTGGAATCGCCGGGTTGTCAATCCGCGTCCAAGCTCGGTCCGCAACTACGTCCGGGGTAGAGAAGGGCTATCACACCTCCCAATGGACCCGTCTTCTTCGTGTCACGATCCGGTAGAGGTTGCAAACTTCCTCTTGCTCGATGGAGATGGCGGCTAGATCTCTCTTTGAAGCTCTTGGATGAAGGAGGAGGCTGAGAGGAAACTCCGGCTCAAGATTGGCGTGAAGAGCAAGCCCGGAGCACCTCCATATGGTGGGCGGCAATGGAGGGGCGAATCTGGACGGAACCGGGCGGAAAACGGCGGAAGAAGACGATCGATCCGACCTAAAATCGCGAGCAGGTCGTTTTATAGGCGCTGGAATTAAACAGTGCGCACGGTCAGTGGCGCACGACCAGTGGTCGTGCGCACTAGAATCCTGTGATCGTGCGCTCTGCCTGGACGGAACCTGCAAAGACAGAAATTATAAAATAACATGTTCGCACGACCAGTGGCGCACGACCGGTGGTCGTGCGCACTAGCGTTGATGGTCGTGCGCAATACAGCAAACAGAACTCAAAATTTTAATGATAAGTGCGCACGAGCAGTGGCGCACGACCGGTGGTCGTGCGCACTGGCGTTGGTGATCGTGCGCACTGCACCAAACAGAACTCGTGAAAAAGGGTTAAGTGCACACGATCAGTGGCGCACGACCAGTGGTCGTGCGCAATAGAACCGGTGATCGTGCGCAGTGTTCCTGTGCAGAATTGCACCGGGAACACTTGCACGACTCCTATTCCCGCACAACCACAGATCTAGCCACTGAAAGTGGCACTTAACAGCACATGAATACTACCAATGACAATAAGCACGAAAATCACACCAAAGTGGGCCTAGATATGCACCTAGCATGGATTATCAAATATAAGCTATAACAAGGCTATAGTGCGGTGAATTGACTAAATAAATGGCCCAGATGAGTCCATAAAAGTGTATATGATCAGGACTCGTCACACCCCCAGACTTACCTGTTTGCGCGTCCCGAGCAAACAAATTCTAAGCGAACGGGGAAAGAAAAGTAGATGGCTTAAAACTACAATACAGAGTACCATGCGAAGTCGCATGCTAACGTGCATAAGAAGAATAGTAGAGAAGATTTCTGATTATAAAAATAGTCTATATATTTCTAAAAGAGTAAAAGCATATTACAACTACTCAAAATGGTGAACAACGGCGAATCATTCGGTCATGCATACGGAGAAAGTAAACGAAGCGCTGAGATGAGCATTGCTCAAGATTGGGATGCCGGATAAACTCCACCGAAATCCAACGGTGTCGGTGACCATAGGCTTGCCCGGACACATTCTCTCCACGGCACTGGTTTGACTCAAATGCGTGAATCAATAGGACTTTAGGTTTTGAATGGGGCTTGGGTTTAGGTGAGGAAAAACAAAGATAAAAACGACGGTTAAAGCACTAAACCCAAATGAGCTAATGTAGGAAACTATCCTCATTCACCACACAAACACGCGGGTACACAACACCCCCAGACTTGGACTTAACAGCATGGGTGCGTGCACCGCCTACTCCCAAACATAAATTTCAATCAGATTTTTTTCAATCAAACTTTTCATTCTTCTTTTTCTTTTCAAATCTTTTTCTTCTTTTCTTTTTCTTTCTTTAACAATTTCAGCAAATTTTCAAAGATGCACAACCACATTTTCACAATGTACTACCACAATCAACACCACCAATTTGAAATTTAAACAAAATGCTTGCTTTTTGGGTGTGCGACTAGGATTGGCTTTTGGGCTTTGGTGAAATAAAAGTGGGGCTGGATCAAAGAACGGGTAGGCACAACTGGGCTAGCGAGGATATAGCGGTAAGGATAGGCACAAAGGCTCAACCGGGCCAAAATGATGGCCTATATCACATTCACACAATTGACTAACCGTATACCCATGCTTCAAGAATCGCTTGGGGCAAGTTCTAGCCACTGAGAAAGATTCTCCTTTCTCCCGACTCAAGCAATACGAGTCTAGTGATCATTTACACACATACTTACGCTACCGTTTGATTCACACTGGATTCACCATTTGAGTAGAGTAAACAACATTTACACTAATAGAGAAAAATATAAAACCATAGTATAAAAAGAAGTCTACTCTACACAAATTTCTATGCAACCGAGCACTCGACTAGGAGCACTACGGGAGTCAACATTTTACTCTGCTACATAGTCCTAAACCATCACCTAGACTTTCCCACATAAGCAGAAGAATTAAATTCACTACAGAGCATGCATACAGGCGAGTACGTGCTCAAGTGGGTGCGGTGGTGTGCAATGAAAATGAACAACAATTTAAATGAAATCTTCTAGCATGCAGTGCAATAGTGCACGTGAGCGGGTAAACAAAACTACTCTCCCCCAGACTTAAACTAAACAATCCATAGAATATATGACATGAAAATCAGGAAAGGCTAGGGAAAGAGAGTACCCAGTGCTCAGAAATGAGCACACCAGAAGATTGGCGTGTAAGCTAAAATGAAGCTGCAGCATCCGCCATCCAGAAAAGATACCTGCAGGGGTCAGCTCCGCAAAACAAGAGAAACAGAAAAAGATAAACTATAATAAACTACAGCTAACTAAACAGGATTAGAAGAAATAAAAATGCAGAAAAGAAAGATAACTACTGGGGTTATTGTCATCCCAGCACGACTTATTTAGCATTTGTACAGTTCTAGCTAATGGGCCTATGAAAAGAAAAGTGGACAGGTAACTGGCCTAATATCCGTGTCGGTAGCGGGTACCTATACGGAGAAAGAACAGTCACGCATCTACCTGAATATAAATACCTGCTCCTCACAGGTAGAGGGAAAAGAAAGTAAGAAGAGGAGAAGGCCTGGTCCTCACTCATCTCACCAAAACTATCCTTGCCCAGCAAGGTATCGTCCACAGCAGGTCCGCAGCAGGAGAAGGCAACGAATGAGGCTTCCTTAATGGAGGAGGGATCAACCTCCTCGCATAAAAGGACACACTCATCATTGACTTGAGCACAAAGCTCCAAGTCCTCCTGAAGTACCTGTGAAGATTCAACCTGCGCAGGCTCGGGTGAAGAGGGGGGATCGAGAAATAAACAAGATGAAGAACATAAATAATCAAAAATCGGGGGAGTGGTCCCGGTCTCACTCCCATTAGGTTGGGGAAGTAAAACAATGTTTGCATTGTCATCAATGCTACAAGATTCGGCGGGATCAACGGTGGCCAGGCTTAGGATTTGGACTTCCTCCACCGGTGCTGAGGAAAATTCCTCTTCACCTAGAAGGTTGTCCTCCCCCATAGGAATAGGCACAACACTCAGATCAACCGCCTCCTCCTGCGACACATCATCAACAATGTCGTCAGAGACGAGTATAGTATGCACAGCAGGGAGAGGAATAGTGCTCGGATAAAAGTCGAGCACCGATTCCTCACAAAGAATCGAATCCACTAGGGGTGGTGGATGCACCGGGAGAATAGGCTCAGCAATGTCGGTGCCCAGATCAGCCACACATCCAGTGACCGTGTCCATGCCATACCCTTCAAGATGTGAAGGTGACAAAGAAACATAACCGGATGTTGAAGGTGTGCCGCCAGAGTTAGGAGTTGGGACGATCCGGATATCCGGCTCGTCATCCTCGTCCAATTGGCGAAGATACTCGGCACAATCCTTCAGGGCATGATCTGTGCTCCGACAAAACTGGCACTGCCTAGCAGGCTTCTTTGGCACAGCGGGGGCTGAGGCCGAAAAGAAGTAAGACGGTAAAGGCTCAGCAGAGTAGCCATAAGACTTACGCGCACCATATGGAGTACCAGACGAAGTAGGTGCTCCATATGCTGGGCTATAAGAAGTATGCCTACTATTCTCCGTGGGGCATTCATCACTAGAGTGGGAGGTAGCTCCACACCAACGGCAACGAAAATTGAGATGTGCCCACATAGTGAGAAGATAAAACGATTCAAAAAGAAGAACACTATTGTGCGAAATACTACACCTAACAAAAATTTACTAAAGCAACCTACTATAAAACAAGAAAAGGGAATAAAAAGAACAGAAATAAAATAAGAGAAGCAATTTACAAATGGAAGGGCTTCTCTCTCAGACTCTCCCTCTCCAGAAAACTCACACGTCTGTGTTCCCCGGCAACGGCGCCAAAAACTTGATGGCGCAAATCTCACACACCGCTATAGGCGGTAGCGAGACTGCGATCCGAACGGCAGTGTACCGATCGTTCAAGTAATATAAAACGAGAAGTAATCCCCGAGTATCGAATCTCTCAAGGAACACAGTAAGGTGGAGTTAGGTTTCGAGGAAGGACTTGAGATTGAAGTCCTTAAATCGGATGGAATGCGGGGGAGTTGGGATGGCTTTTGGAAAATAAAAGAAAACAACTATAACTACTCCTATGCAATGCCGCTATGCAATGCTTCGCTTGGCGGGATGGAGACTAGGCAGGCCTTGAGCGCGCTGCGTCGAAAGGGCGGATGGACGAGTAGGCAAGCGGAATCGAACAGTGCAGGCCTTGAGCGCACTGCTTTGTTAGGCGGGATGGAATACGGGCCGCGATGCCACGCTTCGGTAGGCGGATGGACGAGTAGGCTAACGGAATGAGGGTCGCAAGCACCTCTTCGACAAGCACGCCACTAGCAATTGCTAGTGCGGCACACGAACGTGACGGCGGGATGGAGGATGGAATGGGGCGCTCCTCAAATCACATAAACCACAAAAGCATTTCACATAGACATGAAATATATAGAATTAAAAGCAAGTTTAAGTGCTACTTCATCTTAATACATAGATCTAACTACATACACACATCAATAAGAGAAGAATAAGGCAAGAAATCGACCGAATCCGAAGGCTCATTGTAGATTCACGATTGGAATCGCCGGGTTGTCAATCCGCGTCCAAGCTCGGTCGGTAGAGAAGGGCTGTCACACCTCCCAATGGACCCGTCTTCTTCGTGTCACGATCCGGTAGAGGTTGCAAACTTCCTCTTGCTCGATGGAGATGGCGGCTAGATCTCTCTTTGAAGCTCTTGGATGAAGGAGGAGGCTGAGAGGAAACTCCGGCTCAAGATTGGCGTGAAGAGCAAGCCCGGAGCACCTCCATATGGTGGGCGGCAATGGAGGGGCGAATCTGGGCGGAACCGGGCGGAAAACGGCGGAAGAAGATGATCGATCCGACCTAAAATCGCGAGCAGGTCGTTTTATAGGCGCTGGAATTAAACAGTGCGCATGGTCAGTGGCGCACGACCAGTGGTCGTGCGCACTAGAATCCTGTGATCGTGCGCTCTGCCTGGACGGAACCTGCAAAGACAGAAATTATAAAATAACATGTTCGCACGACCAGTGGCGCACGACCGGTGGTCGTGCGCACTAGCGTTGATGGTCGTGCGCAATACAGCAAACAGAACTCAGAATTTTAATGATAAGTGCGCACGAGTAGTGGCGCACGACCAGTGGTCGTGCGCACTGGCGTTGGTGATCGTGCGCACTGCACCAAACAGAACTCGTGAAAAAGGGTTAAGTGCACACGATCAGTGGCGCACGACCAGTGGTCGTGCGCAATAGAATCGGTTATCGTGCACAGTGTTCCTGTGCAGAATTGCACCGGGAACACTTGCACGACTCCTATTCCCGCACAACCACAGATCTAGCCACTGAAAGTGGCACTTAACAGCACATGAATACTACCAATGACAATAAGCATGAAAATCACACCAAAGTGGGCCTAGATGTGCACCTAGCATGGATTATCAAATATAAGCTATAACAAGGCTATAGTGCAGTGAATTGACTAAATAAATGGCCCAGATGAGTCCATAAAAGTGTATATGATCAGGACTCATCAGAGGCCATCAGAATGTTTCTGGCATATGATGCCCACATGTAGATCAAAGTCTACCAGATGGATGTAAAGAGTGCATTCCTCAATAGAACTCTTCAAGAAGAAATGTATGTGGAGCAGCCACCAGGTTTTGTCAATCCAACTTTTCCTTCTTTTGTGTATTGGCTAGATAAAGCATTATATGGTCTCAAGCAAGCTCCAAGAGCTTGGTATGAAACCCTATCCACTTTTCTTCTGGAACACTCTTTTGAAAGAGGGAAAGTGGATAAAACACTTTTCACCAGAGCACATAAGAATCAGCTATTACTAGTCCAAATATATGTAGATGACATTATATTTGGGTCAACATATCAATTCTCTGCAAAAGGTTTGCTTACCTAATGCAGTCAAGATTTGAGATGAGTAGCATAGGGGAATTATCCTATTTCCTTGGTCTTCAAGTAAGACAAAATGCAGATGGCATTTTCATATCCCAATCCAAGTATACCAAAGAACTCATCAAGAGGTTTGGGATGGAGAATGCCTCTGTTATGAAAACCCTCATGGCTACTAATGTTGTTTTGGATAGAGATGAAAAAGGTTAGTCCTTTGATCAGAAGACTTACAGAGCAGCCATTGGCTCTCTTCTCTACTTAATAGCTAGTAGACCTGATATAATGTTTTCTACCTGTATATGTGCTAGGTTTCAGGTTGACCCAAAGGAATCACACATGAGTTTTGTAAAAAGAATACTCAGATATCTAAAGGGAACACATGAACTTGGTTTGTGGTATCCAGCTGAATCTGGATTTGAATTAATTGGCTATTCAGATGCAGACTATGCTGGATGCAGGCTGGATAGAAAAAGCACTTCAGGAACATGTCAGTTCCTGGGTGTCAGACTGATTTCATGGTTTAGCAAGAAGCAAACCACAGTCTCCACTTCTACAGCTGAAGCTGAGTAAATAGATGCAGGAAGCTGCTGTTCACAAATATTGTGGATGCAAAATCAGTTGTTGGATTATAACTTTTCCCTTGACAATTCCACAATATATTGTGGCAGCTCAAGTTCTATTTCAATAGCTTCCAATCCAGTTCTCCACAGCAGAACTAAGCACATAGAGATAAGGCACCACTTTCTCAGAGATAATGTAAAGAAAGGTAAGATAAACCTTCAATACATATCTACTGACACTCAAAGGGCTAACATCTTCACTAAGCCACTTGATGAAAGTAAGAACAAGTTCTTCATCAATGCATTGGGGATGCTTGATGGAGCATTGTAGGTCCACTTATTATGTATAATGATCTATTTTCAATAGAAAGTTATTGCTGGGAAAAATAGTAGAGATTTTGACAAAAAAACATACATATTTATTCAGAGCTGCATCAAATTCAAATCGACGTACCGTCGACTTTTATTCGACGTCAGCTTCGAGAGCATCATGGGACAACACAGTCGAAAAGCACTCGACGTAACGTCGAATACATATCGACGCTTACGTCGATATCATAATTGATGATTATATTTTGAAGCCACGTCGACTTCATCTCGACATACCGTCGACTTGACAAAACGCGCGCCCCGGACATATTTTTGGCGCGCTGAGTTCAGCTTTCTTTTCGACGTCGCTTCGAATATAACTTTATGTTGCGACGATTCATCTACTCAAAGCAACTTAGGTATTTGATTTTATTATGCTTTTCAATTCTCTCTCCCTCTTGCTCTACCCATCTTTCCCTACTTCGTCTCTCTCTCTGTTTTGTGCAGGTACTCCCACTACAGCAATGGCGTCTCTTCAAAACATTGTTGATGCAGTTGATCAACCCATGGAGGCCCTTCTCTCACATTACAGCTCTCAATATCTGGACTTCTCAAATGAATGCTAT
Organism: Dactylorhiza incarnata; assembly: GCA_033032865.1. Lineage (NCBI taxonomy): Eukaryota > Viridiplantae > Streptophyta > Magnoliopsida > Asparagales > Orchidaceae > Dactylorhiza > Dactylorhiza incarnata. Next base: position 585,482 of record JAWHQI010000287.1, on the reverse strand, counting down.
CGCAAGCTCTGCACCCAACATAAAAGGGTGTGCGACCTTACGTCTGAAATCAAGGCTCTTGATACAGAGATCAGAATATCGGCTATGCCTGCCGATGTCTTTATATCTTTTGTCGGCGATATAAAGCAGGGGGAGAAGTGTATCAGCAGGCAGCCTCTCAAAGACTCTCTGTACATAGCAGCAATTCCTATCTCCTTTGTCTCTGAAGGGGAGCCGGACATCACATCTAGGCTGCAGCTTGAAGGTTCAACAATTCAGGGGGAGACAACCCCTTCAAGGATCCTTCCTTTAGTTCATGGGGAGTCCTCAATTCAGGGGGAGATTCCCCTATTCTCAGATGATCAGGTCTACTTAAAGACTCTGTAGGAGTTCCAGGTGGACACTGATTCACCCATTCTTGATGCACTTACATTCAGGGCATCTTTTGACGAATCTACAACAGCACCACCTACAGCCTAGCTCTCATCTACAGTCCAGTTCTCACCTCCATCTGCTCCAATTCCAGCACCTAATCCAATCCTCCAAACACCAATCTTTATAGGAAGACCCTCATACAGGGGGAGAGGTCGAGGAAGAAATTTCAGAAGAAATCATATACCTATCTGGGAAATGTATACAAAAGAGCAAAGGAAGGACTTCAAAAAGGACAAGTCCTATTACAAAAAACATGAGAAGGTGAAAACATATAGTGATCCAAATTTCTATAAAACTTTGGTTGAGATTGGAGAAAGAGAGAGATATGAATATTAATCGGCCCAAAAAGAGACTGAAGAAAAGAGAAAAAGGTTCATTGATATTCTGCAGAGGGGAAAAGAGATAGTTGAACAAGAAGAATTGGCAAAAGCATTTCTAATCAAAACCATCCTATTTGATCCCACAGAGTACACTGCAAAGAACCCTCAAGCCAAAATGTTAGAGGGAGTAGGGCAACTTCATAGAGGGGGCATTGGATGCAATCCATAAAATGCAGTGCAACCTTCCCTGAAGAGAAAGAAAGGAGAACAGATGCCTGCAAAGAAGAAAAAGATTATGTTCAAGACTGGTTCAACCTCTGGTAAACCACAGTCAACCTTTGTGGTGCCAAATCCAGATGAAGACTCTGAGTCGGAGGAGTTAGACTTGGAGGTCATAAACCTGTTTACAGATAAAGTTTTTAATCTGGGCTTCAATTTAAATGATGTTCACCCTAAAACAGAAATTGATATGGAAAAGTTTCTCAAGGGTCATGAAAGAATATAGAAGAATCCAGAGAAAGCTACTCCTGCAAACTTCAAATATCTGGAAAGAAAAATCAGAAAGGTCTATGAGGCCTTATCTACTTTTCTTAAAGAAAGGAAGTAGACTTTTCCTTGGGTAAACTCTGATAAACACTTATTGATATTAATCAGATGCTTTTTTATTTACAATCCCATCTAGTTATTTATTCTGTTTTTATGATGTCTTGTATGTAATTCTGTCTATATAAAAGATTGTGTAAAATCACTTTAATCAAGACTGTAAAATTTGTTAAGATAATTAGGGGAGATTGTTGGAACATGGTTTTCCGAATCCCTTTGATTTGAGAATAACAAATCCTACTTGTATTTGATCTTGTTTGCCATTGTATTTTTAGCATGCAGGTTTGGACAGATATGACACCAGGTTGCTGCAATACTGGTCTGGCACTATCCACAAGCAGAAGGATTGAAAGATGTCTAACGCCGGGCATTAGGTCTTAACGCTGGGCGTTAGCGATCGACGGGACGGTCTACCGATCGACGGGATGGGATGTCGATCGACGGGATGGCTTGCTGACTAAATAAAAAGAGAGATAAACTCAATGCCAGGTGTTTGGTCTTAACGCTGGGCGTTATCGATCAACGGGATAAGATGCCGATCGACGGGATGGTTTCCTGACTGAATAAAAAGAGAGAGAAACTCAACGCCAGGCATTAGGTCTTAACGCTGGGCGTTATCGATCAACGATTATGGCATGAAGGAAGCAGCCATGATTGCAGGAGGAACTTTAGGAATGATTTGCCCAACGCCTGCGTTAGCCTTAATGTCGGCGTTAGTATTGCCTAAAATAAAACAATTCCTAAAGTGCAGAATCTCTTTCCTCTTCTGAAGATCTGAGCCATCAATATGTTGTTATACATGGTCAACGCCAGGCATTAGAACTTAACTCCGGTGTTAGCTCAAAGTCTATAAATTGGATGGCTTTGGTGTCTCTGACTACTGATTGATTTGACCCTTACTCCAACACTCCAGAAACTCAATCAGAGACGTATTTTTCATAACTTCAACTCTTGCACATATTCGAGCAAAGAATTCAAGGAGAACCGGATCAACGCTTACTCAACGCGAAGAACGCGCTCTTAGACTTCAAGAACATTCAGCGTCCTTCGCCATCTACAGAATTTCTCATAAGGGAGTTTTAGTTTATGTGCTAAAATATTTTGTAACCTTTTATCATTTTTCTTGGAAGTAAATTCGCCTCGTGTTGGCGACTAGGTCTGGGTAGGACTTAGGGAGTAATTCGCCTCGTGTTGGCGACTAGTTCTAGGGTGTAGATCTAGGGGTGCTCGAGGCCTTTCTGGGGATAGGAAGGCTGGAGAGCTAGAGGACGTATCTGGAGAGAGATCGGCTAAAGCCAACCAGTTCGTGGGGATACGAGTCGGTATAGAAAACGAAAAGAGTCTTTCATATTTCGCCTTGATTTCTAACGTCATTGAAATCAGTTTTGTAATCAATTTTATAAATGATAATCATGACTTTTCTTGTTTAGTAAAACTGATTTCATTTCTAATTTCAAGCTCTTTACTTTTGATTCACTCTTATTCAAATAAAATATCAAAAGCTTTCTATTAAAATTAAAGTTTACTAAAACCCTTATTCACCCCCGCCCCCTCTAAGGGCGCCTCACAATCCAACAAGTGGTATCAGAGCCAGGTTATTCCAAATCGGTATAACAACTGGGAATAATGGTGTCTCGTGATCTCGCTTTTCATGAAGGGCAAGGAATAAGTAGACCTCCACTTTTCACCGGAACTGACTACAATTATTGGAGAACACAAATGCGTTATTTTCTAATCAATTTAGATCTAGATGTCTGGGCTAGTGTTGAAACACCATATACGACTCCTACTTATATTGTTGGAGAAGTAACCATGGAAAAGCCTAAAGATAGGTGGGATGATGGAGATAAAAATAAATGTACAAAAATGCTAAAGCCATGAATGCTTTATTTTGCGCATTAGATAGGACTGAATTTAATAGAGTTTGTGCTTGTGAAACTGCTTATGATATTTGGAATTTGCTTGAAATAACTCAAAGCTATTCCAACTGGAATCGGAATTTGAAAGGTTCAGGATGGATCCTAATGAGGATGTCGACTCAATGTATACTCGCTTCACCAAGATTGTCAATGCCTCAAAGATTCTTGGAAAAACTTTCTCTAATGGTGATTTGGTGCAAAAGATCATTCGGTCTCTTCCTCCAAAGTTCAATCCAAAGGTGACTGCAATCTCTGAATCGCATGATCTAAGGTGTCACCAGATCGAGAGCCTCATTGGGAATCTCAAAACCCATGAGGTCGAACTCAACATTCAAGATGAAGAATACAATAAGGAGCCAAAGAAGAAAGCCTTGGCACTAATGTCAAGAAAAGAGGATGATGATGAGGAAGATGACAAGGAGAGTCTCTTTGTGAAAACTTCACAAAGTTCATGAAGAATCCAGAGCAAAGAAATACGTTCTGTAAGTACTTTCGAAAAGGAACTTCTTCCCAAAAGGAGAAAAAGGAAAAATCAAGCGACGAAGATGAAGAGCGACCTCCTCCTGAGTGCTTCCACTGCAGGAAGACCGGGCATATAAGAAGCCAACGTCCAAAATACCTGAAGGAACAAAAAGAAAAGCGGCATAAAGGAAAGGAGAAGAAGAAGGTCTCTAAGGCGGCAACATGGGATGATTCTTCACCCTTATTCACCCCCCCCCCCCCCCCTCTAAGGGCACCTCAGGATCCAACAGAGATTGTTGGGAAAAACTCCTTAGATTTAACTTAACAAATTATCTAAAAGTGATTTTAACTATTAGGTTTTAATTACCCATTGTATAGTGAGGGTAATTTAGACTTTAGATGTCTTAGGATATCACACACGCCTTGGGGTGTCAAGAGCTGAACAAGACAAGCATAAATTGGGTTGAGTTAATAATTACGTCGAATAGTACTCGACATAACTTTGACTTCATGTCGACATAACTTTGACAAGAAGCCCAAGCAATTCAGCCTCTCTATCAAAGTAGATCATGTCGACGCTATGTCGAAAGGATATCGACGTAGTTAAAGGAGCGTATCAAAGATATCTTAGAAGTCGACGCTGCTTCGACTTCAACTCAATGCAGAATGAAGAAATCTGTCAAAGCCATCTGAAGTCGACGTAACGTTAACTGCAATTCTACGCAGATAATGAAGTTCAAAATAAGGCCTTCAACTCGATGGATACATCGATAAGAACTCGGAGATACGTCGACATCAGAGTTCAATCAGAGCTTGAAGGAATTCGAAGTTGCTCTTATAAGAACTCGAAGGTGTGTCGATAAGAGAGAAAGAGAAGTTGACGCAACGTCGAATACAGTTTGAAAAGGAAACCTTTTCAGCTGTCATTTTGGAAATCTCTCTCAAGGCCCGCAGTACTGAAGACCATTCTACAACGGCTCATTTATTGCCTAGAATAGAAAGGAGCAATAAAGAGGACAACAAAAGCTTTCTTGGAAAGGATGAATATAGCTGAAGAATGGGTTGTGAACAAATGAGGAAAGGAAGAGAAATTGTCCAGGCCAATTCCTTTTCAGCAAACTCTAAAAGAGGAAAGGAATTCAAATTAAATGATGGACAATAAATAAGAATATCAGACAGAAGAAAAGCAGTGCATTCATCACAATTTTCATTATTCTATCGATTAGGGCTTCCTCTTCTTCTTCTTCCTCCTGGAACCCTAAAAGACAGAAAAATAAGAACTGCTCTCTCTCTCAGATCACAGATAAACAAAAGGCTGTTCCTCATCAATATTATACAGCGATATGATTTTAATAGAAGGAAGTAGAAAAGATCTGAAGCTCATAACCCTTGCAAATAATCACTATCTAAAGCAAGGGTTCATCATTTGCAGATCTAGAAAAGAGAAAGATTGAAGCAGAAGGCTTCATCAGAATTCTGAGGGCAAAATTCTCCTCCTTACTTCCTCCTTCTCCCTTCTCCTTTTCCTCAAGTGTAAAAGAGTTTTAATAATCCATCTTCCAAAGGATTCAGTGGTTCAGGATCTCCTTATCAAAAGATCAATGGTTCAAGATCTCCTTATCAAAAGATCTATGGTTCAAGATCTCCTTATCAAAAGATCTGTAGTTCCAGATATCCTTATCAAAAGATCTTTGGTTTAGAGTCTCCTTATCAAAAGACTCAGGTGTTGGATCGATAGGCGCCCTTAGAGGGGGTGAATAAGGGAATAAAAATTCTTTTTATTATTTTAAGGAAATTACTAAATTGCTTAGGAATAAATAAGAGCAAAATAACAATTTAGCAAAAAGTAATTTGCAATAACAAAATTTAATCCAAATGAAAGAAATCAAGTAAACACAAATAGAGACATGATTGTATTATATAAAAAGTGTTTACATAAATTGATTTCAATATCGCTAGAAATCGGAGGCGTACAAATGAAAATATCTTTTCCTTTTCTACACCGACTTGTACCCCACAAACAGATTGGCTTTATCCTATCCTTCCCCAGATATGCCTCAAGCCGCTCTAGCCAATCCTAACCCCGGATATGGCCTCGAGCACCCCCTAGATCTAATCTCCTAGACATAGTCGCCAACTCACGTGGCGAATTACACCCTAAGCTGCGCAAGGACCTAGTCGCCAACACAAGGCTATTTTACTACAAAAATTCACAATAATGAAATAAAGTAAATAACAAGAATTCCCTCTATACAATTTTTGAAGATGATGATGAAGGACCATTGTAGCATAAGCGAGGTTGAAGCGATCATTCTTTGGATGCAGCATGACGGCATCCTTCCCCAGAAATCTTCTTTGGCTTTGAGTTGGAGATGAACTTTCGACAGAGTAACAGCTTTGGAATTTTAGCACAAGTAATCTCTCTGGAAGCTCTAACCAAAATGAGAGAGAAGCCATCAATTTATAAAACTTGGAGATAGCGCATGCGGTAGCGCCTGCGGTAGTGATCGTGTAGAAGAGGTTATGAAACCATCACGGCGTGGCGTTATGCATGAACTTGAGCTAGTGCAAGGCGGTAGCGCTAGCGCCAGGCGGTAACCCTAGTGCTGGCGGTAGCTCTCCTTCAGAGAATTAAATTTGAAGCTGCTATCTACCTGTGGAGTATTGCACATATAGTTCCTGCACACTATAAACACACGATAAGCAAGATCAAATACAATATGGGATTTGTAATTCTCAAACAAAGGGATGTGACACACATGTCCAACAATCTCTCCCTTTTGATAATAACAAATCCTTTTAGCAAGAAATCAACAAAGGTGTTTATAGAATATGATAAGCGAGACAAAAGTGCAACTATAGTATTTAATAAGCATGAGAATATGCATACTCCCCCTATCTTAATGCTCCCCCTACATAAATGTAATTTATGTTTTGCTCCCCCTAAAATGATAGATTGCATGAATTAGTCTCCCCTTAATCTTCTAGATTTCTCCTTTAGATTTCTTCAATTAATCTCCCCTTTTTGGTATTATCAAAAGAAGGTGTGAGAAGGGAAGTAAGGAAGCATTCCTTAGGAATTATAAATCATGATCGAGCTTTTGTAATATATGAAATGATAAAGAGTTTAAGCATAGTATATAAGAGATTTCAAATAAAAAGATAAGAGTTGTAAGCAAGCGGAAGATTATAAGAAACATCCTTTTGTAAGCATGAAAAGCATAAGTATAATATGAGTTTAAGTTCAAAAAATGTAAAGATGTTTTAACCTTTTTGAAATCTCAAAGTTATTCATAAAGATACCAAGCATGAAATGAACATATCAAAAAGAGATTATACTACAATGTTACTTAATTTCAAGTTTAAGAGATACCAAACATTGTAGAGATCATGCTAGGTTATCTAGTGCATTTCTTATATAAAGAGTAGTATAGAAAAAGCATTAGAATCCAATACTCATGAGAAGAAGTGTTATGAAAGATAATGAAGTGCACATAAGTGTATTTTGAGCAATGTTAACAAATGATTTAAATCACAAAATACAAGACATATGTAGAGTAAAGTGCACAATAAAACACAAGTATATTAACTTTCACACACTTTAATGCACATAAATTTTAACAAAGTGGTGTAATAACCTAGGTTTGCACAAGACACTTTACTATTCTTTCCAAGTAGTACTTGGTGGAGTTATATTTGTCTATATATTTTTTTGTTCACTTTTGTGAGATGACATTCTCTGAATACACTTGTTTTGCAAACCCAACAAAATAAAATTTTTAAACTCAACCACTTTTCTTAATTTTTAAGTGCAATTCAAATGTAGTGTAGATAATAAACTTATGCAAGTTTTAATTCATTGTACAATTACAATACACAAGCAAGCATCTTTTAGATTTAAACACACATGTAGATTACCAAAATAAGTGAGTGAAAAGGTATCATTATCAATCACAAAACATTTACTCAAGCTTAGAGGCATGCCAAGCTTGGTTCTACACATATTTTTCAATACAATTGATGCACATAATTAGATATATCAAAGCATGATAAACAAAACAATGTTCATAGTAAAATGAAGAAACAAGTTTTAACATTGTAGATAATTCTAAATAATAGAATGCATACATGCTTGATATTAGCAATAAAGATCATACAGTTTTTTTTTTTTGAAATTTTTTAATGAAAGAAAAACAGAAAATCACAAAAACATATTTTTGTATTTTTGAATTTTGAAGTTTTGTAGTTGATTTTTCATAATATAAATAAAACAAAAATAACAAAAGTCAGAAACACAAAAACTAAGTAGTACATATAAACTAATATATTTTTATAGATTTTTAGAAATTTTAAAAACAGAAAAAAATGAACACCCGCGCTAGCGTCGGCGCTAGTGCTAGCGCGGAAAACAGTAAGTGATTTTTTGAGAATTTGAAATTTTCACTTTTTGATCTTGATTAGGAGTCCTTAGAGTAGTCTTATGCAGAAATTTTGTAATTTATGGAGATGTCTCGATTGCTCAGATTGCATACACCTTTAGCCTTTTTCAAATAACTCATCCTAAGATGTCTAAGACTCCTAATTTTAACCTTAACATTTGAAACCTTGCATCGGGAAGAGGTTTAGTGAATATATCAGCAAGTTGAGAGTACATGCCAATGAAACTTATTCTAACATTTTCCTTTTTAATGTGATCCCTTATGAAATGATGACGTACATCTATATCTTTGGATTTAAAATAGTGTACCGGATTATTTGTAAGATCAATGGCACTTTTGTTGTCACATTTTAACTCAATATGTTTTAGATGAAAACCAAAGTCCTCTAGAGTTTGGCTCATCCACAGTGCTTGTGCACAACAACTCCCTCGTACAATGTATTCGGCCTCCGTGGTGGAGAGTGCCACCGAATTTTGCTTCCTACTAGACCATGCAACTAATGAAGGTCCTAGAAAATGGCAAGTACTGCTAGTGCTTTTTCTATCAAGTGAGCAACCGGCGTAGTCCGAATCGGAATAGCCGTGAAGTGTCAATAAATTATTATGCGGGCACCATAATCCTAATCTAGATGACCCAATTAGATATCTAAAAATTCGTTTAACCGCTTTTAAGTGAGAGTCTTTTGGATTGGCTTGAAATCGAGCACATAAACATACGGCAAACATAATATCGGGTCTAGTTGCACTTAGATAGAGTAGAGATCCTATCATACCTCTATATTAAGTTTGATAAATTGAAATTCCCGATTCATCTTTTCCTAATTTTAGTGATGCACTCATTGGAGTAGAAGCTTGTTTAAGGTTTTCAAATCCAAAGCGTTTAAGCATATCAAAGACATATTTAGTTTAACATATAAAAATACCATCATTTCTTTGTGATATTTGAAAACCAAGAAAATATGAAAGTTCTCCTACTAGACTCATTTCAAATTCATTTTTCATCACTAAAATAACTTCATTACACAACTCTTCATTAGTTGTTCCAAAGATTATATCATCAACATATATTTGCAAAATAATCAAATCATCATTACTGTGCTTAATGAAGAGAGTATTATCGACACTTCCCATAATATAACCGTGCTTTAATAAAAATGATGTAAGTCTTTCATACCATGCACGGGGCGCTTATTTTAATCCATAAAGTGCTTTTTCTAGTTTATAAACATGATTGGGAAATTTTTCACAAATAAAATTGGGGGGTTGTTCAACATAAACTTCTTCTTTTACAAACCCATTTAGAAAAACACTTTTTACATCCATTTGAAATAATTTTATTCTTTTAAGGATTGCAAATGCTAGAAAAATTTGTATAGATTCTAATCTAGCAACAGGTGCAAAAGTTTCATCAAAATCTATCCCCTCGATTTGAGAATATCCTTGCGCTACTAAGCGTGCCTTATTTCTAATGATTCTAGACTCACCATCTAATTAATTTTTATAAATCCATTTTACACCTATAACCGGGTGATTAGATGGTCTTCCTACTAATTTCCAAACATTATGTAGCTCAAATTGTTCTAACTCTTCATTCATAGCCAAAAACCAAAATTCATCATTCAAAGCGGTAGAAACGGTTTTGGGTTCTATTTCGGAAACAAAACAAATATTTGAATAAGATTGATGAAGAGGAACGAGTTCTTACCCCCAATAGATGGTTCACCAATTATTAGCTCCCGTGGATTATCCTTTGTAAATTGCAGAGCGCTTGGAGGCACATAATCATCTTCCTTGGCCTCCTCTTCCTCTTCTTTGGAAGGTTCCTCGTCACCATGCTCCAAAGGTGGTATGAGATCATCCTCTTTGCCTGCGGAAAGTTTTTCTACACAAGGAACAAGTTCATCAAATCTCACATTAATCGACCTTTCAACTTTATTAGTTCTTTTATTAAAAATTCTATAAGCATTACTAGTTGAAGAGTATCCAAGAAAAGTTCCTTCATCGCATTTTTCATCAAACTTTCCCAAGCTATCTTTAGTATTTAAAATAAAACATTTACAACCAAAAACTTTGAAGTGGGATAAGTTAGGCTTCTTTTTAAAATAAAGTTCATAAGGTGTGTGATTAAGAGATGGGCGAAGCATGATTTTATTCATAACATAACATGATGTATTTATGGCCTCGGCCCAAAAGGACTTAGGCAATTTATATTCACATAGCATTGTGCGTGCTAGTACTTGAAGTGTCCTATTCTTTCTTTCTACAACACCATTTTGTGTGGTGTGCGTGGAGTGGAGAACACATGTTTAATGTCTAACATATCACAAAAAGATGTAAACTTTTCATTTACAAATTCTCCTCCATGATCCGAGCAATGCATTTAATTTTTAAATCACTTACATTTTGAATACGAGTACATAATTTTGCAAATTCAGAAAACGCATCGGAATTGAATGAGAGAAATAATGTCCAACAATATCTTGAAAAATCATCTATTAAAACATATGTATATAATCTACCACCAAGACTTGCAGTGCTAACGGGACTAAAAAGATCCATATGAATTAATTGCAAGGGTCTTGTAGTAGAGATAAAATTTTTACTTTTGAAAGAGGATCTAGTAAATTTACCCTTTTGACATGGTGAACAAAGTGAAGGTAAAGTTCCATTTAACCTAGGCAATCCTCTAATTAAATCACTTTTGGCAAGTTTTATAATAAGCTTTATGCTAGCATGTCCTAGCCGTCTATGCCAAAGTTCTAATTCATCATTTTTAGTGATAAAACATTTTATAGATGATTTAGAAAGATCATGAGAAGAAACTATATAAGCATTATGTATTCTTGGTGCAGTTAGTAAAATATATTTCGAAGTAGGATTAGATATTTTGCATAGATTAGTGGAAGATTCAAATAAAATAACTAATCCTTTATCGTATAATTGACTAATAGAAATAAGATCGTGTTTTAGCCCTTCCACATAAAGAACATTAGATATTGTAAAGGATTCGTTACCAACTGTACCAATTCCCATGATCCTTCCTTTTCCATTATCGCCAAACGTCATGATCCCTCCCTTCTTCTTTTCTAGGCTAAGGAACTTTGCTTTATTTCCTATCATGTGCTTGGAGCATCCAGAATCCAAGTACCACACGCCTTCATTGTACTTAGCCTTCCTGGACATCTAGATAGAAGATGAGAGTAAAGCTCCGGATACCCAAGTGGTACCACCCATAGAATAAGTGGAAGCCTTAGGTACCCAGATTTGCTTTAAAGTATTTTGTTTTACTTTCCTGCAAGAACTAGATGTGTGACCTAACCTATAGCAGTTTGCACACAAAATAAAGGGGGTTGAGACCCTTTTCTGGAATTTTTTCTTGCTGGAAGAAATTGGATTTACAAAAGAAAAAGATTTTGTAAAAGAAAATAGTGGTTTTTTGTATGAGGTGCTAGCACCGGCGTTAGTGGCTAGCGTCGGGCGGTAGCTCTCACCTCGATATCCGAACCCAAGAAAATCTTGGTCTCAACTATGTCAGATGACATATTCCAAAAAGTTGCTGAGTGCAACTCTGCCAAGGAAACCTGGGAATCTCTCTCCAGATTAGTTGAAGGCAGCTTTGATGAGAGAAAAGACAAAAAGACACTTATCATATCCAATATGAGAACTTCAAGAAAAAGGCTGATGAAAGCATTACAAAAATGTATGACAGATTCAGCCTCATTCATCAATGAGCTGAGAGGGCTAAATAACAAAATCTCTCTGACAGAGAATAATGACAAGCTCCTCATGTGCTTCCTAAGTACATGGGGCTCAAGAATCTGGGTTATTAGAGATTCTAGATGCCTAAGAGAGATCACAACAGATGCTCTATTGGGAAAGCTCAAATCCTGTGAGCTTCTACTAAAAAGCAGGACTGAGTCAGAAGCCCAGGAAAGAATATCAACTCCTAAAGAAAGGACTCTTGCATTAAAGACTGCTGAAGAAGAGTCCTCCACCACTGAATAAGAAATGTTCAACCTCTTGGCCAAAAGATTCAAGAGGTGGGACAGGACAGAGGACTCTAGAAGAAAAGAAAGGAGTTCAAGCAAGCCAATGTATGATAAAACTCCTAAGCATGATATTATTTGTTTTTCATGCAGAAAACCAGGACACATTTCCACTGAGTGTCCAAAGGAAGAAAAGAACAAGAACATCAAGCAGAAAAAAGAGCACAAGAAGAAATCCTTCAGGAGGAAGGATAAGAAAGGAGGGAAAGGTTTCATTGCTGAAACCTGGAGTGATTCAGACTCTGAATCATGCTCCTATTTATCTGATGATGATGAAGATGGTGGACCAGAAGAAGCCTGCCTAATGGATCTGGAAGACTCCTCTGCAGAGAATGAGGTAACAGTCTTTGATAACTTTGATTTCTCATCAACAGATTTTAAGAATTATTTTAAAGAATTCTGTAAAGATTTTATTAACAACCAAAAGGAACATAAAACAATCAGATCAGAACTAGAAGAACTTTAGAAAGATAATCAGTACTCAGTTAACTATGATCTGAGAAATAAATATATGAAAAAGAAAAAGAATTATATATATTAGATAATGAAAATTCAGACTTAAAGAAAGAAATTATGAAGGCAAAAGCCTTTGAAGACTCCCTCAATGGAAGGAGTCAAAAGCTTAAAGATACCTCACAAAATCTCTCCAAGAGATTTGATCATCTTAATCAGGAATCGCAACCATCCACTAGCACTCAAATCCCTAGCAAACATGCTTGGGAAAATCTTGTAGCATCATTTAAGTCTAGACCTAATAATATTTTAGAATCAAGTGAAGATCATAATTATAACAACCCTAAAAATATTCACCATATACAATAGGGCAAACATTAGTGATCAACCAGGGATCTTAGGCAAACACCCTCTAAAAAATCAAATAAATATAACAAAAATACTAAGAAGGCTGAGGTAGCAAATACTACCAACTATGTTCTGAATAGGAGTCTCATTCACAAGACTATGTTAAAGACCCCCTATGAGTTATTGAAGGGAAAGGCACCTATAGTCACTTACTTTAGGATTTTTGGGTGTACTTGCTTTATCCTCAACAATGGGAAAAGTCATCTTGCCAAATTTGACATGAAGGCTGATGATGGGATATTCTTGGGATATTCTTCATCAAGCAAGGCCTAAAGGTGCTATCATAAGAGCTCTCTCAAAATTGAGGAGTCTGCGCATGTTGTTTTTGATGAAACTAACATGGTTTATAAGGGGAAGGAAACTTCCACCAGCACAGTTTTGCAGGAAGAAGATCAGCTTACAGAACAAGTTGAAAGGCTAACCATAATGGACCATTCATCAGTGTGTCAAGACAATGGGATAAGATTGACACTAACTCAGATGAAGATTCTGCAGCAGGTGAAGAGTAAATCATAGCACCTGAGCTGCTAGCAACAGAGATTATTCCAGTAAATGAAGATGAAGCTCCCACTATCACTAAGCAAGTGATTCCTCAGGAAGAAAAGAATCTCCTAGATCACTCAACAAGATCCAGGATGACTCAGAAAGATCATCCTCCAACACAAGTTATAGGAGACTTGGTAGTGGGAGTCAAGACAAGGAGACAGCTTACAAATAAAACAATGCTACAATGATTTCTCTCTCAATATGAACCCAAGAAGTTTGAAGAAGCAGACAGTGATCCTCACTAGATATCTGCTATGCAAGAAGAACTGACTCAGTTTGAGAGGAACAAGGTTTGTACATTGGTTGAAAGACAAAAGAATTACCTAGTAATTGGCACCAAATGGGTATTCAAGAACAAAATAGACTCAATAAGAGCCATAATTAGAAATAAGGCCAGACTTGTGGCCCAAGGATACAGGCAATAGGAGGGGATTGACTTTAACCAGACATTTGCTCCAGTAGCGAGGCAGGAGGCCAACAGAATGTTTCTGGCATATGCTGCCCACATGAAGATCAAAGTCTACCAGATGGATGTAAATAGTTCATTCCTGAATGGAACTCTTCAAGAATAAGTGTATATGGAGCAGCCACCAGGGTTTGTCAATCCTGTTGGAACATGCTTTCCGCATCTCTTGGTTTGACAATAACAAATCCTATTGTATTTGATCATATTTGTTTTGTGTTTATAGTATGCAGGATTCAGTGCTTTCAAATCTCCATGGAAATGTGTTTTTGTTGTTACTACCACGTAGCGTTAAGACTACCGCTGGCGCTAACAAACCACTGAAAAGGAAACCGCTGAGAAGGAAACTGGCGTTCGACGAACTAAAAGCTCCGTTCGACGAACTGAGAGCTCCGTTCGATGAACTGTGAGCTCCGTTCGACGATCTGCATGTTCTACCGCGGTGCTCGACGAAATGTATGTCTTACCGCGATGCGTTAGCACTACCGATGGCGCTAGTGTTCGTTCGACGAAATGAAAGCTGCGCTCGATGAAATGCTTATCACTACGTTCGACGAATTTGCGATCGACGAAAGCCGAATCCCGTTCGACGAAAATTCGATCGACGAAATATAAGGCCAGTTCAACAAAGATGCACCCGACGAAAAAAATGTGCTCTGCCGCGGAGCGTTAGCACTATCGATGGCGCTAGCATAAATGGAAACAATTGTCGAGAAGGAAAAAATGGAGAAAAAGGAATGTCGACGGTACGCTATTTTGGCAAGTACTATTACGGCGCATTAAGTCTAATGCCCGGCGGTAGCTTTTGGAAACTTCCCATCTGCAGTTGATTGATGAGCAGATTTGGAAGGAGATAGTGGCTGAAGGAAGGATATCTCTCTATCACAGGGCATTAGTGTTACCGCAGCGCGCTAGTGTTTGGCGCTCAAAATGTTGCCTAAACTACAATGATCTGTGTGATTCATTGCCTAATGTGGATACCGCGGGGCGGTTGTACTACCGCAGGCGGTAGTGGCTGATTCTATAAAAAGATGCGCGCCTCCTCCGTTGTTGCTTGATGTTACAGAAGGAATTGAAGCAATATATTCAGAGCACTCGTGAGAGCCTTAGCCAAGCAGCCCGAAGAACTCTGTCAACGTTCGTGAACGCAAATAACTTGAAGACCAATACGATCGCATCTACATCGACATCAAGTTCTTCTTTTGAGGGAGTTTTTAGTTTGTGTATTGTTTAACTTTCAAATTGTAACCTTTATATCTTTTGTTCGGTAGAGGAACTCGCCACACGGCAACTAGGGCCTTGCGGGGACTAGGGGGAATTCGCCACACGGCGACTAGGTCTAGGTAAGACTTAGGGAGGAATTCGCCACACGACGACTGGGTCTAGGGAGTAGATCTAGGGGTGCTCGAGTCCTTTCTGGTGATAGATTGGCTAGAGCGGCTTGAGGCCGTATCTGGGGAGTGATCGGCTAAAGCCAACCGGTTCGTCGGGATACGAGTCGGTATAGGAAACAAAAAGTGTTTTCATATTTTTCGCTTCGATTTCTAGCGTCATTGAAATCAGATTTTGTAATCAATTTTATAAATGATAATCATGTATTTTCTTGTTTAATAAAATTGATTTCATTTCTAATTTCATTATATCTTTACTTTTGATTTAACTGTGACCGAAATATCAAAATTTTCGGTTAATAGTTTAAAGTTTTTAAAACCCTTATTCACCCCCCCCCCCCTCTAAGGGCGCCTACAGATCCAACAAATCCCACTTTTCCTTCTTTTGTTATTCAACGGTCATGAAAGAATACAGAAGAATCCAGAGAAAGCTACTCCTGCAAACTTCAAATTTGTGGAAAGAAAATTCAGAAAGGTCTATGAGGTCTTATCTACTTTTCTTAATAGAAGAAAGTAGACTTTTCCTTGGGTAAACTCTAATAAATACCTATTGATATTAATCATATGCTTTTTTGTTTACCAACCCATCTAGTTATTCATTCCGTGTTTATGATGTCTTGTATGTAATTCTGTCTATATAAAAGATTGTGTGAAATCACCTTAATCAAGACAATAAAATTTGTTAAGATAAATAGGGGGAGATTGTTGGGAAATAATCCTTAGATTTAACTTAACAAATTATCTAAAAGTGGTTTTAACTCTTAGGTTTTAATTACTCATTGTATAGTGAGGGTAATTTGGTCTTTAGATGTCTTAGGATATCACACACACCTTGGAGTGTCAAGACCAGAACAAGACAAGCATAAATTGGGTTGAGTTAACAATTGCGTCGAATAGTACTCGACGCAACTTCAACTTTTTGTCGATGTAATTAGATTAGAAGTCCAAGCAACTCAGCCTCTCTGTCATAGTAAATCAAGTTGACGCCACGTCGGAAGGATATCGACGTAGATAAAGGAGCGTATCAAAGTTATCTTAGAATTAGACGCTGCTTCGACTTCAACTCAGCGCGGAATGAAGAAATCTGTCGAATCCATCTGAAGTCGACGCAACGTTGACTATAATTTGACGTAGATAATGAAGTTCAAAATCAATCTTTCAACTCGACGGATACGGCGATAAGAACTCAAAGCTACGTCGACATCATAGTTCAATCAGAGCTTGAAGGAATTTGAAGCTACTCTTACAAGAATTCGAAGGTGCATCGATAAGAGAGAAAGAGAAGTCAGCGCAACATTGAATACAGTTTGAAAAGGAAACCTTTTCAGCTATCATTTTGGAACTCTCTCAAGGCCCACAGTACTGAAGACCGTTCTACAATGGCTCATTTATTGCCTAGAATATAAAGGAGCAATAATGAGGACAACAAAAGCTTTCTTGGAAAGGATGAATACAGCTGGAGAATGGGTCGTGAACAAATGAGGAAAGGAAGAGAAATTTTCCAGGCCAATACCTTTTCAGCACACTCTAAAAGAGAAAAGGAATTCAAATTAAATGATGGACAATAAATATGAATATCAGACAGAAGAAAAGCAGTGCATTCATCACAATTTTCATTATTCTGTCGATAAGGGCTTCCTCTTCTTCTTCTTCCTCCTAGAACCCTAAAAGACAGAAAAATAAGAACTGCCCTCTCTCTGATCACAGATAAACAAAAGGCTGCTCCTCATCAATATTATACAACAGCAGGATTTCAATAGAAGAGAGTAGAAAAGATCTGAATCTCATAACCCTTGCAAATCATCACTGTCTAAATCAAGGGTTCATCATTTGCAGATCTAGAAAAGAGAAAGATTGAAGCAGAAGGCTTCATCAGAATTCTGAGAGCAGAATTCTCCTCCTTACTTCCTCCTTCTCCCTTCTCCTTTTCCTAAACTATAAAAGAGTTTTAAGAATCCCTCTTCCAAAGAATTTAGTGGTTCAAGATCTCCTCATCAAAAGATTTGTGGTTCAAGATCTTCGTATCAAAAGATATGTGGTTCAAGATCTCTTTATCAAAAGATCTGTTGTTCAAGATCTCCTTATCAAAAGATCTTTGGTTCAGAGTCTCCTTATCAAAAGTGTTTACCCAAAAATCAGTGATCACCTTGAGCTAGCTTTTTACAGGTAACTGAAGCAATCCACACACTCTCCCGGCAGTATAGGTATTTTTCGTCGAAGATCCAAGCCTTGGCTGTCCCTCATCGCTCGGGTGGTCTAGCCCTTTGTCTCGTAGAGGTCGCGCTTCATTCGACCTTGCCTAGAGGTCATGCCCCGCGTGATCCCTCCCTCGAGAGGTCACCCCTTTAGGGCGACCTCGGCCTGAGGCAGATCGCCCCAGCTGGGGCGATCTCGGCCTGAGGTCGCCCTCTGGGCGACCTCGCCAGGTCGTCCCATTGGGGCGACCTCGGCCTGGGCAGATCGCCCCAGCTGGGGCGATATCGGCCTGAGGTCACCCTCTGGGCAACCTCGATAAGTCGTCCCCCCTGGGGCGACCTCGGCCTGAGGTAGGCTGCCCCAGCTGGGGCGATCTCGGCCTGAGGTCTCCCTCTGGGCGACCTTGTTAGGTCGTCCCTTTGGGGCGACCTCGGCCTGAGGCAGATCGCCCCAGCTGGGGCGATCTCAGCCTGAGGTCACCCTCTGGGTGACCTCGCCAGGTCGTCCCTTTGGGGCGACCTTGGCCTGAGGCAGATCACCCCAGCTGGGGCGATCTCGGCCTGAGGTCGCGCTCTGGGCGACCTCGCCAGGTTGTCCCTTTGAGGCAACCTCGGCCTGAGGCAGATCGCCACAGCTGGGGCGATCTCGGCCTGAGGTCACCCTCTGGGCGACCTCGCAAGGTCATCCCCCCTGGGGCGACCTCGGCCTGGGAAGTCTCGGCCCCGGGCAGCCCATTCTTTCCTTACCTGCCCGTTTGGGCAGGCCCCCTCGCCTATAAATAGAGTGGTGGGGGCATTGGTTTCAGGATTTTTGGAGAGTTTCCAACCCTTGCCTTTGACATGAGCGGTCTCATTTCTGAGACCATCGTATCTCTTCCCAGCGGTTGGGGCGGTCTCATTTTTGAGATCGTCAATACCTCATTTCAGCAACTGGAGCTATCTCATTTCTGAGACCTCGTTACCTCTTTTTCAGCAGATTCTATTATCTCCTCCCAAGAGACTCTCGACATCTCTTTTTATCCTCCCTCTTGTCTTCCATCTTAGCTCAAAGTAACCAACCATCTAATAGTTTCCTTCCTCCACCTCTTTTCAGCTTGAGCGAGTGTGGACCTGGAGCATTTTTGGCTCGAACATAACACACGACCTTTAGATCGGAATGGTTGATGAATAGCAGCTGCGGTGAAGATATGAGATTTTGCCGAGCATAACACCAAATCTTAAAACGGTCATAACTTTTTATCCGTGTGTCGGAATTCAGAAATTCAAAGCTTGTCACGACCGGATCGACCTGAACTATCCAAAAATTGAATGAGAATTCCCGTTCAGGCATTTTTTAGCCCTCAGATTGCAAAAATTCGGCCTCATTTAGAAGTTATTGCAACTTTTCTCTTTTTTGGCAATTTCTGCAATTTCTATTTTTTAGTAGAAATGGAGATGACAAAGGTTCAAGATCATTCAAGTGGTAAACTTACTCTAGAATCTCTTGAGCTTCGCATAGAGATTCGTCTGGAGCAATTTTGCAAAGAGCTTGCTCAACAGCAGGAGCAGACTCGTCAACAGTTTGATGGGATTAATCAAGCTATAGCAGCTATCATTCAGTAGCTTCCTCCTCAAGTCGCAACTCCTTCAGCACCTCCAGTTATAGCTGAAGTAGAGGAGTCTTCTCCTTTTATAGATAGAATTCGTTGGGAACCTGCTCCTAATGGGTTTAAGGAGCACCGTCTACCAACCTTCTCAGGGGGAGAAGATTCAATCTCACACCTTCAAGCCTTTGAGTCAGCTGTCGCGCTAAGAACTATATCAAATAGCATCAGGTGTAAGCTTCTTTTCATGACCTTTGGCGGTCAAGCTCTGGAATGGTTTTATAAGTTGCCACCTCAATCAATTACTTGCTTTATGGATCTCAGAAGAGAACTTCTCTTGAAGTTTGCTACCTCAAGGAAGCGAAAGAGACGCCCAGCAGCTCTTTTTTAAATCAAGCAAGCAGTTAATGAAACTATCGCTCACTTCATCGATAGATTTCAGAGAGAGATTCTCGAGGTTGTTAATGTTGATCAAGAGATGTATAAATGTGCCTTCATTCATGGACTTCAAGAAGGCCCTCTCAAATATAAACTCAGCATAAAAGAGCCAAAGTCTTATGAGCATCTCATCGAAATAGCAAATAAGTTTATTGAAGGTGAAGCGATGAATCCTAACTATGTGTGTTCTCAGAACAATAAGATTTGGCAACATCAGAGAAATTTCTATCACTGTAACTCATCTTCAACAGCCCTCAGCAAGTTGAGCAGTTTGATTCTTATTCTCTTCCTTAGAATATAGCATCTCCATACTTGGAAGTCTCTCCCATTCAGTCTTATGATCCTACAACACTTGAATATGAAATTCACCCAGAGGGATCTACTAAGTTAAATCTCTCCTTGGAAGAGGTCCTTACAAATATTCAAAATATGCTAGAGTATAGAAGACCTCATCCTATAAAGTCTAAGGTTGAAAATCGCAATCAAGAACTCTTCTGCGCATATCATTCAGATATTGGTCATGATACAGAAGACTGTCGTGCTCTCCGAAAGTTGATAGACCAACTGTTGAAGGCAGGAAAATTACAAGACTATGTCACTTGGTAATATGAAGATTGTTTTTCTTCTAGCAGAGATAACGTTACAAAGCAGAGAGTTTTTTCCTCAATAAAAGAAGTGCATAGAATAGCAAGAGATAGGATATCACTGTATTCCCTATTTTGTATGACTCCCATTTGTTTGGAGCCTTTTTCGTATCCTTTCTTTTTTAGTTTTACTTGTAATAAGTATGACAGTGACTGGGGTTCTAGCAGCAGCTGTCATCGCGAAGATCTTCTCAGCAGTCAGATACATCAAACGTTATACCCATATTCACTCTCGTATCCTTCATTGCAATCATTTATCCTTTTTATGTCTTAAGCTTTTTTCGTTAATCTACTTCCTGCTATTTACATCAATATTTATAAAATTGCGTGGGTGCAAATGATAGAAATACTACCTCTTATTTGGGTGAGGGTCGTAAAACCCAGTGTGACCACATCTCGCTTGAAGCACTCGCAGATGTGTAGTGGTAGCACAGCCTCTTTTCCTCTCTATCTCTTTCTCAATAATGATTGTCATTGATTGCCATGACATCTCGTCGAGTTAATCAACTTGCTTTTCTTGAAACAGATGATTACATCTGATAACAGATTGGTTATGATAAAATGTTAACAACTAACGTTATGATTGACATGCGTTGGCAAGAAAAACATACTGACTTTAGTATGTACTACAACGACCACCAAATAATTATGCAATTATTTGTTGGCTACTAATTTTCAGGTACCATGGACTTCACATATATATATCATGTCGGATTTTCTAGATTTCTGGACTTTGGGATTTCATGATTAATCTATTTATCATTTCTGGATTTCGCAAAATCATACGCTGGTTTGGGCATCAGCTGACATAACCTCAATAAGAATATTATATCAGCAAGTCAGAATCGGCTAGCTATATGGACTTCACACTCATTGTTCTGGAATATTTAAATGTGATGATATAAGAATGTTAGTTGTATCTCTCCACAGGCATGAGTACTATCTCTTCTGTTCACACAGATATTATTTCATCAACATCAAAGCAAAGTGATTGTGAATAAACACTCATATACTCTATATAAATGGGATAATCTCTCCCCTACACTTCAAGTATGAATAAAAAGAAATGGTGCGGTGATATACTTTAGATCTTCATTACCTACTTCTCATATCTTTTGCAGAGATATATAGGTGCTTGCGAGTTCTCTTCAGGTACTCGCATACTAAATTTTCTATATACCTGTTCTTATATCCGTTTGCAGAGATATGCAGGTGCTTGCGAGTTCTCTTCAGGTACTCGCATACTAAATTTTTCATATACATGTTCTTATATCCTTTTGCAGATAACAACAGGTGCTTGCGAGTTCTCTTCAGGTACTCGCATACTAAATTTTTTATATACATGTTCTTATATTCTTTTACAGATAACAACAAGTGCTTGCGAGTTCTCTTCAGGTACTCGCATACTAAATTTTCTATATACCTGTTCTTATATCCTTTTGCAGATAACAATAGGTGATTGCGAGTTCTCTTCAGGTACTCGCATACTAAATTTTTCATATACATGTTCTAATATCCTTTTGCAGATAACAACAGGTGCTTGCGAGTTCTCTTCAGGTACTCGCATACTAAATTTTTTATATACCTGTTCTTATATCCTTTTGTAGATAACAACAGGTGCTTGCGAGTTCTCTTCAGGTACTCGCATACTAAATTTTTTATATACCTATTCTTATATCCTTTTGCAGATAACAACAGGTGCTTGCAAGTTCTCTTCAGGTACTCGCATACTAAATTTTCTATATACCTGTTCTTATATCCTTTTGT
This sequence comes from Dactylorhiza incarnata, assembly GCA_033032865.1. Classification (NCBI taxonomy): domain Eukaryota; kingdom Viridiplantae; phylum Streptophyta; class Magnoliopsida; order Asparagales; family Orchidaceae; genus Dactylorhiza; species Dactylorhiza incarnata. The sequence continues at coordinate 563,392 of JAWHQI010000287.1, read as the reverse complement.
AGATAACAACGGGTGCTTGCGAGTTCTCTTCAGGTACTCGCATACTAAATTTTTCATATACTTGTTCTTATATCCTTTTGCATATAACAACAGGTGCTTGCGAGTTCTCTTCAGGTACCCGCATACTAAATTTTTTATATACCTGTTCTTATATCCTTTTGCAGATAACAACAGGTGCTTGCGAGTTCTCTTCAGATAAAAACAGGTGCTTGCGAGTTCTCTTCAGGTACTCGCATACTAAATTTTTCATATACCAACTCTTATACCTTTTTGAAGATAGCAGCAGGTGTTTGCGAGTCCTTATTCAGAAATATGTACGTGCTCATGGGCGAGTTCTCTTTAGGCATTGATAAGTCCTCGCAGGTATTTACATTTTATATACGCATATTATGTCTTCACAAGAGAGGTGGAACTTGATTTGCATGGGTAAGTTCTATTTTTTCAAGCTTCTCAAAACTTAAAAAATTGCGGGGATTATGTTTACCCAGAAATTAGCGATCACCTTGAGCTAGCTTTTTACAGGTAACCGAAGCAATCCACACCCTCTCCCAGTAGTACAGGTATTTTTCGCCGAAGATCCAAGCCCTGGCGGTCCCTTATCGCCCGGGTGGTCTTGCCCTTTGTCTCGTAGAGGTCGGGCTTCATTCGACCTCGCCTAGAGGTCACGCCCCACGTGATCCCTCCCTCACGAGGTCACCCCTTTGCGGCGACCTCGGCCTGAGGCAGATCGCCCCAGCTAGGGCGATCTCGGCCTGTGGTCGCCCTCTGGGCGACCTCGCTGGGTCGTCCCTTTGGGGCGACCTCGGCCTGAGGCAGATCGCCCCAGCTAGGGCGATCTCGGCCTGAGGTTTCCCTCTGGGTGACCTCGCCAGGTCGTCCCCCTAGGCCGACCCCGGCCTGAGGCAGATCGCCCCAGCTGGGGCGATCTCGGCCTGAGGTCGCCCTCTGGGCGACCTCGCCAGGTCGTCCCTTTGGGGCGACCTCGGCCTGAGGCAGATCGCCCTGGCTGGGGCGATCTCGGCCTGAGGTCGCCCTCTGGGCGACCTCGCCAGGTCGTCCCTTTGAGGCGACCTCGGCCTGAGGAAGATCACCCCAGCTGGGGCGATCTCAACCTGAGGTCGCCCTCTGGGCGACCTCGCCAGGTCGTCCCCCTTGGGGCAACCTCGGCCTGGGAGGTCTCGGCCCCGGGCAGCCCGTTCTTTCCTTACCTGCCAGTTTGGGCAGGCCCCTCTCCTATAAATAGAGTGGTGGGGGCATTGGTTTTGGGATCTTTTGAGAGTTTCCAGCCCTTGCCTTTGACATGAGCGGTCTCATTTCTGAGACCATCGTATCTCTTCCCAGCAGCTGGGGCGGTCTCATTTTTGAGATCATCAATACTTCATTTCAGCAGCTGGAGCTATCTCATTTTTGAGACCTCATTACCTCTTTTTCAGCAGATCCTGTTAACTCCTCCCAAGAGACTCTCGACATCTCTTTTTATCCTCCCTCTTGTCTTCCATCATAGCTCAAAGTAACCAACCATCTAACAGTTTCCTTCTTCCACCTCTTTTCAGCTTGAGCGAGTGTGGACCTGGAGCATTTTTGGCTCGAACAAAAAGACTCAGACACAGGTGTGCTTTCCTACCAGGTGGTAGAAGAGGGGAGTACCCACATTTTTGAGAACCTCTATAAAAAATCTGTGTGTCTGTGTTGTGACTTTCTGTGATGTCCCACTTTTTTTCAGCATTCATTTTCAGCAATCTTTTTATTATTTATTCTGCCTATGGTTTTGGTTTGAGTGCATAACTCCTTATTAAGTTTATTGTCTGCACAATTAAGATAGAAAATTATTTAAATCTCTATTCACCCCCCCCCCCCCCTCTAGAGGATTCTCAGAGGCACACTGTGCACTTTCAATTGATTTTAAAGTCATAAATGGATTTTTCATTCATATATTCAAACATATAGATATCATGATTTTCAACTCAATTTTTAATATAGCATAGCATTGAATTATAGATACATGGAGACTAAACATAAACAAAGAGGTGATGTTATAAGGATGAGTTTGGATTCAATGTTATGTCAATTATGATAAAGTTCAATATACATATTTGATTTGCATGTATTCAATATAGAGTTTCAATCTAAATTTTCATAGCCCTAGAATGAAGTGATTAATGTATTTAATTTATTTTGACAAGTGCATAATTGATTCTAGAGTCTAGATAGAAGTGAAGTACATCGCACACATAATAAACCAAACAAAATAAGGAACAATGATACCAATTGCCATTTTATCATTTATAACCCTAAGTGTGATAGAAATAATTGATTTAGGATTATAATGATAAACACTTGATAGACCAAGACTTATGATATATGATTAGAGGTAATATAATCATTGGATATCAAGTTTGTATAATAATGAGATTAATAATTGATGGGGATGTATATGAAGTACAACATGAATATATATATTCGTCCTTTTTAGTTAATTATAGTTTAAGCTTACAAGGTGAATATATTATATATATGTGTGTGTGTGTGTGTGTGTGTGTGTGTGTGTGTGTGTGTGTGTGTGTGTGTGTGTGTGTGTGTGTGTGTGTGTGTGTGTGTGTGTGTGTGTGTGTGTGTGTGTGTGTGTGTGTGTGTGTGTGTGTGTGTGTGTGTGTGTGTGTGTGTGTGTGTGTGTGTGTGTGTGTGTGTGTGTGTGTGTGTGTGTGTGTGTGTGTGTGTGTGTGCGTGTTTGTGTGTATGTTTGTGTGCGTGTTTGTGTGTGTGTGCGTGCGTGTGTGTGTGTGTGTGGGCACGCGTGTGTGTGTGGGGGCGTGCGTGCACGCGCGCATGTGTGTGTGTGTGTGTGTGTGTGTGTGTGTGTGTGTGTGTGTGTGTGTGTGTGTGTGTGTGTGTGTGTGTGTGTGTGTGTGTGTGTGTGTGTGTGTGTGTGTGTGTGTGTGTGTGTGTGTGTGTGTGTGTGTGTGTGTGTGTGTGTGTGTGTGTGTGTGTGTGTGTGTGTGTGTGTGTGTGTGTGTGTGTGTGTGTGTGTGTGTGTGTGTGTGTGTGTGTGTGTGTGTGTGTGTGTGTGTGTGTGTGTGCGTGCTTGTGTGTGTGTGCGCGCTTGTGTGTGTGTGTGCGCGTGCGCGCTTGTGTGTGTGTGTGTGTGCGCGCTTGTGTGTGGGGGGGGTGTGGGTGTGGGTGTGTGTGGGTGTGTGTGGGTGCAATTTTGGTATTTTAAATTCTTTTGAAAATTTTCTTTGATTTTTTATTTTAAGAAAAATGAAACAAAACTACATTAAATTTTCTGAAAGTAGAAAAGAACAGTAATTAAAGCAATAAACGTATTTTTAGCAAACATAGCAGAGAAAAAATCTGAAATTTCAATAAAATAGATCTACCACCAGCGGTAAGGCTTAGTGTCGGGCAGTAGTAGACAGAGATTTCATTTTTCATGTAAAAAACATGTTTTTTTGTGATTTTTCGATTCTGATTTCTCTTGATTATGATTTCGCGTGATAGGGGCTATCAAATGCAGTAAAGAAATTTGAAAAATAATCAAAAAGATTGCATATGTAATATTTTTGGCTCAAAAAAATGTAAAGATGACAAAAAAATTTCATAAAGTAAAAAGAAAAGAGTTTTTTTTTATTTTTATAGTTTTAAATTGACCAGGGAGCAAAAATAGGTTTGATAAAATAATAATCATTTTAATGAAAAACAAACCATATCATTATATGCATCTCCCTATATAAGACATGATTTGGGAACCCATATAGATCCAAATGTTTTGAATAATGAAAGCTTGGGAACCCAATTTGGTGAGATGTGCAGGGTTTAGGTTTATTCTTACAACAAGATGACATATGTCCAAATTTGGAACATATGGTGCACTTGATGTAAGGTATTGGGAAAAACTCCTTGGATTTAACTTAACAATTTATCTAAAGTGATTTTAACTCTTAGGTTTTAATTACCCATTGTATAGTGAGGGTAATTTGGTCATTAGATGTCTTAGGATATCACACACAACTTGGAGTGTCAAGACCAGAGCAAGACAAGCACAAATTGGGTTGAGTTAACAATTGCGTTGAATTGTATTCGACGCAACTTCGACTTCATGTCGACGTAACTTAGACTAGAAGTCCAAGCAACTCAAACCCTCTGTCAAAGTATATCAAGTCGATGCTACGTCGAATAGGAGTCGACGTAGATAAAGGAGCATGTCGAAGTTATCTTAGAAGTCGACGCAACCTCGACTTCAATTCAACGCAGAAGGAAGTATCTGTCGAAGCCATCTGAAGTCGACGCAAATGTCGACTACAATTCGACGCAGATGATGAAGTTCAAAGTCAAGCCTTCAACTCGATGGTTACGTCGATAAGTAATCGACGTAACGTCGACATCAGAGTTCAACCAGAGCTTGAAGAAATTCGAAGCTGCTCTTACAAGAACTCAAAGGTGCGTCGATAAGAAGGAGAATGAAGTCGACGCAGCGTCGAATACAATCTGAAAAGGAAACCTTTTCAGCTGCTTCTTTTGCACTCTCTCTGAGGGCCCACAGCACTAAAGACCGTTCTACAACGGCTTGTTTATTGCCTAGAATAGAGAGGAGCATTCAAGAAGATAGAAAAAGCTTTCTTGGAAAGGATTCAAACAGTTGGCAGATGGGTCGTGAACAAAAGAAGGAAAGAGATTAATTGTCCAAGCTAATACCTTTTCAGCATAACCCAAAAGAGGAAAGGAATTCAAATTAAATCATGGACAATAAATAAGAATAGTAGAGAGAATAACCGTAGAGAAATCAACATAATTGTCTGCATCTTGTCGATTAGTACTTCCTCCTCCTTCCATCTGGAACCCTAAAAGATAGAAAAACAAGAACTGCTCTCTCTCTCTCTCTCTCTCTCTCTCAGAACAGAATAACTGAAGGCTGATCTTCATCAATATCTCATAGCAGCCAAATTTAAATTAGAAGAAAGTAAAAAGGAGTTGAAACTTATAACCCTTGCAAATCATCACAATCATAAGTAAGGGTTCATCATTAGCAGATCCAACAAAAGAAATGAAGTTGAAGGCTTCAATAGAATTCTGAGAACAGAATTCTTCTTCTTACTTCTTCCTCTTCCTTCTCTCTTCACCTCAACTGTAAAGAGTTTTAAGAATCCCTCTTCCAAAGGATTCAGTGGTTCAAGATCTCCTTATCAAAAGGTATGTGGTTCAAGATCTCCTTATCAAAAGATCTGTGGTTTAAGATCTCCTTATCAAAAGATCTGTGGTTCAAGATCTCCTTATCAAAAGATCTGTGGTTCAAGATCTCCTTATCAAAAGATCTGTAGTTCAAGATCTCCTTATCAAAAGATCTTTGGTTCTAAGAGTCTCCTTATCAAAAGACTCAAGCACAGGTTGTGCTTTCCTACCAGGTGGTAGAAGAGGGAGTACCCACATTTTGGGGAACCTCTATAAAATTCTATGTGTCTTTGCTGTGATTTTCTGTGTTGTCTCACTCCCCTTTTTCAGCATTTATTTCCAGCAATATTTATCTTGTTTATTATGCCTTTAGTTTTGTTTGTGTGCATAATACCTTAGTAAGTTTTATTGTTAGCACAGTTAGGATAGAAAAATATTTAAATCTCTATTCACCCCCTCTAGAGGATTCTCAGAGGCACATTGTGCACTTTCATAAGGTGTACTTATATGAATGATTAAATATTCTACAATGTGTATGTTTTATATTATTTATAGCACTAGTAGAAACCTTACACAAATTTGAAGAAAAATTATATATAAAATATTTTTTATTACTTAAAAATTTTTGAACAAGCAACTTTAACGAATCTAGTTTATTTGTTAGAGCATTGTTTTCATTAATCAATTTTTTACTATGCTCTTTTGCAATAAGGAGCTCTTTTTCAAAAACCTTGAATTTTTCTCTAAGTGAATTGCAATCAAAATAAGGCATAGTATTTTCAAATGAGGAAGAAATAGGCACATCAATATTTGAATCTACATCTAGTTTTGCTTTAATGTTTTGTTTTCTAAACATAATTTAGAATTAGTACTTTTCAATTTTTAATCTTACGTTTTGCAATTTCAAGCACACGAAATGTAAAAATAGAATTTGTAACAAGAAGGGGGGAATTCGTTTTGCTTACAATGCTCTTGGATGAGGAATGATTTGAACATACAGTTCCTTTATCATCTTCTTCTTGACATTCCTCTTCCACTGATGAGTTGTCATATTCCCTTCCACTTGATGTGTTTCCATCGTCCCTTTCACTTGATGTGCACTCCATGGATCCGTCAAAGTAGGAACTTTCTTGAAGATTTTTGCAAGCTTGTATATTCTCCAATTCTTGCACTTGTTCCATACCGGAAGATGGAGAATCGTATGTTTCTTCAAGAAATTTTCAAATCTCATAAGCATTAGAAAAAGTACAAATAAGTTTGAAAATATTTTGATCTAATGCACAAAATAAGCTATTCATTGATTTTGCATTTAAAAAGCATTTGTTCCTATTTATCACGCTTGGGGGCTTTCTAATGGAAATATAGCAAACTTCAATACCCAAGGATATAATAAACTATTTCATTAGAATTTTCCACTCTTTATAATTTTGGTCGGTAAATAAAGGTGTTGCTAAGGACTTTTCATTAATATAAAATCCATCCCCTCTAGTAGATGTGAGATCATGATGCGTCATTATTCCTGGTGGTGAAACTGTTTTGGAATAACCTAGCTCTGATATGACTTGTTGGATCTACTAGGGCCCATAGAGGGAGGGTAAATAAGGGTTTAATGAAAGTTAGGATTTATTTGCTAAAGTTATAAAAATATTTTACTTTAAGGATTTGAGAGAAAATATTTTCAAAACATTTTAGTGAGAAAGAAATAAAATCAAGTTAAAAAAATAATGAAAGGCATGATTTTATTACACACGAAATTTGATTACAAAAATATTGCTTTCTATAACGCTAGAAATCGAGGCGGAAAATGAAAACCCTTTTTGTTTTCTATACCGACCCTTCTCCCAAGGACTGGTTGGATCTAGCATATCTCTCACCAGATAAGGCCTCAAGTTGTCCCCTAGATCTAAACCCTAGATCTAGTCGCCAACACCCATGGCAAATTCCACCATAAGCCTCACACGAACCTAGTCGCCAACACACGCGGCGAATTCTGCCTAAGTGGCACTTAGACCTAGTCGCCAACTACTAGGCAAATTTCTCCACTCAACAGAAGAGTAACAAGAGAAAATATAAGATGATAAAGATATTTAGAAAATAAAGACTCCCTAAATAAGATCTGAAGGCCACGAAGACACGCATAAGATTATTGTTGTCGTTGAGTTTGTGCTTCATGTAGAATATGCATTGTAGAGAAACACCTTCAAGATCTCCTTTGATTCTTCAATTTGGAATTAGGGAATCCTCTGGTCATCTGGGATGAGGGCTCTCATGAAAAGGATCGGGGTTGTAGCTTTGGTCAATCAATCAAAATAATAGGCGGAGTGGCTCTATTTATAGCTCTGGGAGCTAGCACCGGCTGTAAGTCCTACTGTCGGGTGGTAACCTAGATGGTATGAGATCTACAGCACGTCTATCATGGAATGGACTGTAGGTTCTCATATTAGGCAACATCTACCGCTCCGCAATAGAGTTACCTTGCGGGAATAGATCCATATTCGCTCCCGCCATTAGAATGATTTCTTGCTCATTTTGGCTCCTCAATCAACTATTGATTGTCGGTCTTGCCATAAGCTACCGTTGGGTGTTAGTGTTAGCGTATCGCTATATGACTTGCTAAATATGGACTAGCATTCGCCAATCCTTGCATTCAAATGCACTTTGCCATATATCCCTCTGTTATCAACACTATCGCCAGCGGTATGCCATACCGCCCCGCGGTTGCTCTCAATTTAGAGCACAATCTTCATTTTGTATCGCATATCATGATCACATGGATAGTGGTATTGTAAATGTAGTTCATGCACACTATAAACACACACAAGCATAATCAAATACATTGTGGGATTTGTTATTCTCAAACCAAGAGATGCATAATGCATGTTCCAACATTTATGACCACATGACTTCATGCACTCAAGACATACACTAGAAGTACTCTAACGTGAGTACTACCTCTAATCTAAGTTATGCAACTTAGTTACTATTTGAACATTTACTAGTCAGATTAATCACGCCTAACTCTGTCTATCTTATGATCCATCAGCATTCATGAGGATTAACCTCGTGCCAAACTACACGGTGCGGGTTTGGTTCACCTTATGCTCGCTGCTCAAGTCACCGTGATCAAAGGCATGATGCACGTAAGGATTTACCTTGGCCCATTAATGTTTAACAAAACAAATGCTAACCAAATATCACCTAATCAACTTGGGAGGACATACGTTTTGCATGCACTACCAATGTGGGAGGTCCAAGACAACTCTGGTATAATTTGTGTCAAAGGTTTGCGTTCTACCACATCACATCCTTAGGGATTTTGCTAGATACTCCAAAAGCTCCCTCAATCCCAACCCCCGTAATAAGATGGCGCATTTCACAGAGTCATTCTCCGGCACGCTTAATGGGCTTAACTAAAATGCATTGTCAAATCAAGCATCACCAATCCGGGCCTAGTACCATGGGTAGGTTACACACATAATGCCTAAATCTGCACACTACTGAATTTCTACTTGCAAATCATGTCAGGGATGGACAAAGTCAACATGGGGTTCGAATGAATTAGAGGTGGTCATGCCCTCTACTAATTAGCGGGGGAGACTCATCCTATGCAAGCATATCAAAATGGAATGGACAAAATAGTTCCTAAGACTAGGGAGAAGGATTGTTAAACTTGGATCTCGCTTTGGCACCATGGAACAAATATTGAGATGGATCAAAATGACCGCAATGGACTCCTCTCCGCAGATTTGGACTCGGCTTGCGATTTTGATCTACGGAGCTCCTCCAATGGAGGGATATCCTTCCTCTTCCTCCTCCTAGCCTCTCTTATTTCTCAACCTTGGAGAGAGAAATTTTAAAGTGAAATGAGCTCAAAATCCCTCTATTCTCGGCCTAATAGGGACAGGAGTGAATCCCTGCCTTCTGATTTTAAGTGCCCTCATCCAATGGCTCGGATTTCATCTTGAGATTGAACTCTGGGCCCATAAATGGCTTGGCACATGGATGTGTTCTAGGCCGTATAATTTCACTTAACACACATGGAGCTGCACGCGGGTACTTTACACGGCTATGTACCAAGACATGTCAATCTACACAAGTATATACATGGTCGTGTAGATCCTCTGGAAGAAACACCACTCCCAGGTCTTGGACCTGGAGCTGTACATAGGTATGAACATAATTATGTGCCAATATGTTTCCATATACATGGCCACACACGTGGCCATGTCAACAAGTCGTGGCCCTCTCTGTTTTCAAATGGGCTAGAAAAGTTAAAACATGGCCATGCATATGGCTGTGTGGCAGGCCGTGTCTAGAGACATGGCCACTTTCTCAGCCATATGACCATATTCGACTCTACTTAGCCTTCAGTACCATTGACATTGTTGGGAACACAGTCGTATATAGCCTTAAAGGCTCCAAAAGGCCTCCTAAGCACACCCAATTCATCCCAAATCTCCACGGGACTTCTCTAAGTCTCATAGGCTCCTTATAAACTATTTGTATTCAGTTTTTGGGGTGTTACACCTCATCCTACCATTGCAATTATTCTTTGACCACTAAGAATCTGAGGTCGTGTGTGATTTTATTGGGGTGGAAACTGTCACAATTCCACACTCAGTAGAAAAATGAAATGAGGACTATAAATGAGCAAAAACTTTTGTTTATTATAATAGGGGTAGAAAGGTTGTCGTGAATGATTTTTGTTGTAAATATTTAAGCGAGAAGAAGTTGGGTGTCGTGAGCGGAGAGACCATATTTCATTCAGCGTAAACCTTAGATGTGCGTGATTGTGATGTTTGATTAAAATTGATTACAAATGAATTATAAATGAATTTGAATACTCCAAAGGGTACTCATAAGCATCTTGAGTGTGTGAATACTTGGGGAGATCTTGGCTCAATTTCATATGCCTTTAAAGCTACTACCCATGACCTATTTATGGGCCTTGGAAGCTCTGCCCGTGGGCAACCTCCAAAATATGAGTTGCCCGCTTATAAGGTGTGGTAGAATTTTCTAAGTGCAGCTTCCTGCGAATACCTAGGAATGAATGTCTTGTACTACTCTTATGGTCTATTAATACTCATGCGCCATCTTATCTAGCTGGCGAGATCACCTACTATGTCTGGGAAGAGATATATCGTCTAGTTTATTGATAGCGAGTGTGGCAAAATTTGTTCAAACATGGATGATTGCTTCTTCTCCTCTTTTTTACTAGGATGTAACTAACTCAAAGTATATGAGCCTTTAATAAAGAGTATTAGGGAGGTGATCTCTCTTAATTTCCTAATTTTTTAATGGCCCGGGAGTATGAGAGATACTCCTTGGTTAGGCTCTTGAAAATTTTGTAATTTTTTCTCTTCATCATATATTTTTCTTCCATAATTTCTTAAGCCATTTATGATGGTTGTGTATCTTTTGTATCAATCCACTATTGTTTCACCAACCTTCATCTTGGAGTTTTTATTGGCTAATGAGGACAGTCTTCTTGTCCTTCTTGACATTCTCGCTTCCCACTTTCATAAAAGTGAGGGCTTCCCACATATCCTTTGTAGATGTACAATTCATCACATTTTGATATTGATCATCAGAAAGTGATGAAACAAAGATGTTCATGGCTTTGTCATTAAACTAAATCATCATCTTTTCTTTATCAGTCCATTGATGTCTCTAGGCTTTATGACCTCGGTCTTTGTGGATGTGTCAATTTTCATAGGAGTGAAGAGACTTGTTAAGATGGATTCTATGATTTAGAATCTTCTAATCAGTAGTATTCATATTTTATATCTCATTTCACTAAGGATTTAACCCTTAGTAGTGAACCTTGCTCTGATACCAATTGAAAATGGAGAAAATTAGACCTTAATATTGTTAGATCGATAGGCGCCCTTAGAGGGGGTGAATAAGGGAATAAAAATTCTTTTTATAATTTTATGGAAATTACTAAATTGTGTATGAATAAATGAGAGCAAAATTACAATTTAGCAAAAAGTAATTTGCAATAATAAAATTTACGCCAAATGAAAGAAATCAAGTAAACACAAATAGAGATATGATTGTATTATATAAAAAAAAGTGTTTACATAAATTTGATTTCAATATCGCTAGAAATCGGAGGCGTACAAATGAAAATATCTTTTCCTTTTCTATACCGACTTGTATCCCCACAAACCGGTTGGCTTTAGCCTATCCTTCTTCGGATATGGCCTCAAGCCACTCTAGCCAATCTTAACCCCGGATATGGCCTCGAGCACCACCTAGATCTAATCTCCTAGACCTAGTCGCCAACTCACGCGGCGAATCCTAACCCTGGATATGGCCTCGAGCACCACCTAGATCTAATCTCCTAGACCTAGTCGCCAACTCACGCGGCGAATTACCCCCTAAGCCGCGCAAGGACCTAGTCGCCAACACAAGGCGATTTTACTACAAAATTTACAATAATGAAATAAAGTAAATAACAAGAACTCCATCTATGAGATTTCTGAAGATGAGGATGAAAGATCGTTGTAGCATAAGCGAGGTTAAAGTGATCATTCTTCGGATGCAGAGTGACGGCTTCCTTCTCCAGAATTCTTCTTTGGCTTTGAGTGGGAGATGAACTTTCGGCAGAGTAACAGCTCTGGAATTAGGGCACAAGTAATCTCTCTGGAATCTCTAACCAAAATGAGAGAGAAACCATCAATTTATAGACCTTGGAGATAGCACCTGCGGTAGCTCCTAGCGCCTGTGGTAGCGTTCGTGGGGAGCGGTTATGAAACCATCGCGGCGTGGGGTGTGTGCACGAACTTGAGCTAGCGCCAGGCGGTAGCGATAGTGCCTGCAGTAGTGCTAGCACCTTCGGTAACCCCTAGCGCTGGCGGTAGTGATTTAGTTTAGTTTTTTTTTGTTCCAAGCTATTTTCTACCTGTGGAGTATTGCACCTTTAGTTCCTGCACACTATAAACACACGACAAGCAAGATCAAATACAATTTGGGATTTGTTATTCTCAAATAAAGGGATGCGACACACATGTCCAACAATCTCCCCCTTTTGATAATAACAAATCCTCTTAGCAAGAAATCAACAATGGTGGTTATAGTATATGATAATCATGATAATAGTGCAACTATAGTATATGATAAGCATGAGAATAGTGCATACTCCCCCTATCTTAATGCTCCCCCTACATAAATGCAATTTATGTTTTACTCCCCCAAAATTACAAGAATTAGTCTCCCCTTAATCTTCTAGATTTCTCCTCTAGATTTCTTCAATTAATCTCCCCCTTTTGGTATTATCAAAATAAGGTAGGGTGAGGGTAGTAAGAAGGCATTCTTTATAAATGATAAATCATGATCGAGCTTTTGTAATATATGAAATGTTAAAGAATTTAAGCATAATATATAAGAGATTTCAAATAGAAAGATAAGAGTTGTAAGCAAGCGGAAGATTATACGAAACATCCTTTTGAAAGCATACAAAAACATAAGTATAAATATGAGTTTAAGTTTAAAAATGTAAAGATGTTTTAACCTTTTTGAAATCTCAAAGTTTTACATAAAGTTACCAAGCATGAAATGAACATATCAAAAAGAGAATTTACTACAATGTTACATAATTTCAAGTTCAAGAGATACCAAAACATTGTAGAGATCATGCTAGGTTATCTAGTGCATTTCTTATATAAAGAGTAGTATAGATAAAGCATTAGAATCCAATACTCATGAGAAGAAGTGTTAAAGATAATGAAGTGCACATAAGTGTATTTTGAGCAATGTTAACAAATGATTTAAATCACAAAACACAAGACATATGTAGAGTAAAGTGCACAATAAAACACAAGTATATTAACATTAATGCACAATTTTTTAGAAAGAGTGGTGTACTAACCAAGGTTTGCACAAGACACTTTACTATTCTTTCCAAGTAGTACTTGGTGGAGTTATATTTCTCTATATATTTTGTGTTCACTTTTGTGAGACAACATTCTCCGAATACACTTGTTTTGCAAACCCAACATAATATATATTTTTTAAAAACAACCACTTTTCTTAATTTTTAAGTGCAATTCAAATGTAGTGTAGATAATAAACTTATGCAAGTTTTAATTCATTGTACAATTACAATACACAAGCAAGCATCTTTTACATTTAGACACACATGTTGATTACCAAAATAAGTGAGTGAAATGTATCATTATCAATCACAAAACATTTACTCATACTTAGAGGCATGCTAAGCTTGGATCTACACATATTTTTCAATTCAATTGATGTACTTAATTAGATATATCAAAGCATGATAAACAAAATAATGTTCATAGTAAAAGGAAGAAACAAGTTTTAACATTGTAGATAATTCTAAATAATAGAATACATACATGCTTGATATTAGCAAAAAAGATCATACCGTTTTTTTGTTGTTTTGAAAAAAATTTAATGAAAGAAAAACAGAAAACTACAAAAACATATTTTTGTATTTTTGAATTTTGAAATTTTGTAGTTGATTTTTCATAATATAAATAAAACAAAAATAACAAAATTCAGAAACACAAAACTAAGTAGTACATATAAACTAACATAATTTTATAGATTTTTAGAAATTTTAAAAAACAGAAAAAATGAACACCCATGCTAGTGTCGGCGCTAGTGCTAGCGTGGAAAATGGTAAGTGATTTTTTGAGAATTTAAAATTTTCACTTTTTGATCTTGATTAAGAGTCCTTAGAGTAGTCTTATGCAGAAATTTTGTAATTTATGGGGATGTCTTGATTGGTCAAATTTGCATAAAACATTATCGTTTTTCAAATAACTCATCATAAGATGTCTAAGACTCCTAATTCCAACCTTAACATTTGAAACCTTGCATTGGGAAGAGGTATAGTGAATATATCAGCAAGTTGAGAGTACGTGCCAATTAAACTTATTCTGACATTTTCCTTTTTAATGTGATCTCTTATGAAATGATGACGTACATCTATATGTTTGAATCTAGAATGATGTACTGGATTATTAGTAAAATCAATGGCACTTTTATTGTCACATTTTAATGTGATCCCTTATGAAATGATGACGTACATCAATATGTTTTAGATGAAAACCACAGTCCTCTAGAGTTTGGCTCATCCATAGTGGTTGTGCACAATAACTCCCTAATGCAATATATTCAGCCTCCGTGGTGGAGAGTGCAACCGAATTTTGTTTCCTACTAGACCATGCAACTAATGAAGGTTCTAGAAAATGGCAAGTACCGCTAGTGCTTTTTCAATCAAGTGAGCAACCGGCGTAGTCCGAATCGGAATAGCCGTGAAGTGTAAATGAATTATTATGCGGGTACCATAATCCTAATCTAGATGACCCAATTAGATATCTAAAAATTTGTTTTACCGCTTTTAAGTGATATTCTTTTGGATTGGCTTGAAATTTAGCACATAAACATATGGCAAACATAATATCCGGTCTAGTTGCACTTAGATAGAGTAGAGATCCTATCATACCTCTATATAAAGTTTGATCAATTGAAATTCCCGATTCATCTTTTCCTAATTTTAGTGATGCACTCATTAGAGTAGAAGCTTGTTTAAGGTTTTCAAATCCAATGCGTTTAAGCATATCAAAGACATATTTAGTTTGACATATAAAAATACCATCAATTCTTTGTGATATTTGAAAACCAAGAAAATAAGAAAGTTCTCCTACTAGATTCATTTCAAATTCATTTTTCATCACTAAAATAACTTCATTACACAACTCTTCATTAGTAGATCCAAAGATTATATCATCAACATATATTTGCAAAATAATCAAATCATCATTATTGTGCTTAATGAAGAGAGTATTATCGGCACTTCCCATAATATAACCGTGCTTTAATAAAAATGATGTAAGTCTTTCATACCATGCACGGGGCGCTTGTTTTAAACCATAAAGCGCTTTTTCTAGTTTATAAACATGATTGGGAAATTTTTCACTAATAAAACCGGGGGGTTGTTCAACATAAACTTCTTCTTTTACGAACCCATTTAGAAAAGCACTTTTTACATCCATTTGAAATAATTTTATTCTTTTAAAGCTTGCAAATGCTAGAAAAATTCATATAAATTCCAATCTAGCAACGGGTGCAAAAGTTTCATCAAAATCTATCCCCTCGATTTGAGAATATCCTTGTGCTACTAAGCGTGCCTTATTTCTAATGATTCTAGACTCACCATCTAATTTATTTTTATAAATCCATAATACACCTATAACCGGGTGATTAGATGGCCTTTCTACTAATTTCCAAACATTATGTCGCTCAAATTGTTCTAACTCTTCATTCATAGCCAAAAACCAAAATTCTTCAGTTCAAGCGGTAGAACCAGTTTTTGGTTCTATTTCGGAAACAAAACAAATATTTGAATAAGATTCATGAAGAGAAGAGCGAGTTCTTACCCCAATAGATGGTTCACCAATTATTAGCTCCCGTCGATGATCCTTTGTAAATTACAGAGTGCTTGGGAGGCATATAATCATCTTCCTTGGCCTCCTCTTCCTCTTCTTTGGAAGGTTCCTCATCACCATGCTCCAAAGGTGGTAAGAGATCATCCTCTTTCCCTGTGGAATGTCTTTCTACACAAGGAATAAGCTCATCAAATCTCACATTAATCGACTCTTCAACTTTATTAGTTCTTTTATTAAAAGTTCTATAAGCTTTACTAGTTGAAGAGTATCCAAGAAAAGTTCCTTCATCACATTTTTCATCAAACTTTCCCAAGCAATCTTTAGTATTTAAAATGAAACATTTACAACCAAAAACTTTGAAGTAAGATACGTTAGGCTTCTTTTGAAAATAAATTTCATATGGTGTGTGATTAAGAGATGGGCGAAGCATAATTCTATTCATAACATAACATGATGTATTTATGGCTTCAGCCCAGAAGGACTTAGGCAATTTATATTCACATAGCATTGTGCGTGCGAGTTCTTGAAGTGTCCTATTCTTTCTTTCTACAACACCATTTTGTTGTGGTGTGCGTAGAGTGGAGAACTCTTGATTTATGCATAACATATCACAAAAAGATGTAAACTTTCCATTTTCAAATTCCCCTCCATGATCCGAGCGAATGCATTTAATTTTTAAATCACTTTCATTTTGAATACAAGTACATGATTTTGCAAATTCGCAAAACGCATCGGATTTGGAAGAGAGAAATAATGTCCAACAATATCTTGAAAAATCATCTATTAAAACATATGTATATAATCTACCACCAAGACTTGTGATGCTAACGGGACCAAAAAGATCCATATGAATTAATTGCAAGGGTTTTGTAGTAGAAATGAAATTTTTACTTTTGAAAGAGGATCTAGTAAATTTACCTTTTTGACTTGGTGAACAAAGTGAAGGTAAAGTTCCATTTAACCTAGGCAATCCTCTAATTAAATCACTTTTGGCAAGTTTAACAATAAGCTTTGTGCTAGCATGTCCTAGCCGTCTATGCCAAAGTTCAAATTCATCATTTTTAGTGATAAAGCATTTTATAGATGATTTAGAAAGATCATGAAAAGAAACTATATAAACATTATGTACTCTTGGTGTAGTTAGTAAAATATCTTTTGTAGTAAGATTGGATATTTTGCATAGATTAGTATAAGATTCAAATAAACCATCTAATCCTTTATCGCATAATTGGTTAATAGAAATTAGATTGTGTTTTAGCCCTTTAACATAAAGAACATTAGATATCGTAAAGGAATCATTACCAACTGTACCACTTCCCATGATTCTTCCTTTTCCGTTATCGCCAAACGTCACGATCCCTCCTTTCTTCTTTTCTAGGCAAAGGAACTTTGCCTTATTGCCCGTCATGTGCTTGGAGCATCCAGAATCCAAGTACCACATGTCTTCATTGTCCTTAGCCTTCCTGCACATCTAGAAAGAAGATGACAGTAAAGATCCGGATACCCAAGTGGTACCACTCATAGAATAAGTGGAAGCCTTAGGTACCCAGAATATCTTTAAAGTATTTTGTTTTACTTTCCTGCAAGAACTAGATATGTGACCTAACCGATAACAGTTTACACACGAAATAAAGGGGGTTGAGACCCTTTTCTGGAATATTTTCTTGCTGGAAGGAATCAATTTTGTAGAGGAAAAACATTTTGAAAAAGAAATTTCAGGCTTCTGGTATGATGTGCTAGCGCCGGCGTTAGTGGCTAGCATCGGGCGGTAGCCCTCACCTCGATATCCGAGCCCAAATTTTACAGAACCGTGGCACTTGTTGGAAAATGGTCTTCCGCATCTCCTAGGTTTGAGAATAATAAATCCTATGTGTATTTGATCTTGTGTGTTTAAGTGTGCAGGAAAACAAAGTGCATATGACTCAAGGATTACATAAGAAGGTTGCCCCCAAATTTGAGCCATCAAATCCAAAACTCCTACTAGAGCCGGCGGTATCACCTAGTGCCTGGCACTAGCGCTAAGGAACCGCTGAGGCGAAACCGTTGAGACTGAACTGCTGAGACAAAACTGCTGAGACGAAACCGTTGAGACGCTGAGAAGAAACTGCTGGGAAGGGAAACCACTGAGATGCAAGCTGGCGTTAACATATATAGAAGGAGATAGCGCTTGGCAGTATTCGATAGCGCAGGCGGTAGCGCGTAGCACAAGACAAGAGAGAATTGTTTCCTCGGATTGAAGATTCTGCCGTGCAGAATATGTCCTAAAATGGTATAGCGCCGACGGTATCACTAGCGCAGGCGCTAGCGCTGAGGCTATATAATGGACCCTTCTCTTCTCGTTTTGCTTGCTGATTCCTGGGAGAGGTCTTGTGCCAGAATTCCAAGGCTTATATGACTGAGATTTGATCTCCCACCAAACGCTTAGAGAGTTTCTGAAGGAGGACTTCATCACGCTACATCCAAAGAGGTATCGCTTCAACCTTGCTTATTCTATAGCGATCGTTCATCTCCGACTTCAGAAGTTTCTTAGAGGGAGTTTTAAATATTGTTGTTGTTATTTTATTTCATATCTTTTGTAACTGTTAGAGAATTTGCCTCGTGTTGGCGACTAGGTCTGGGTAGGACTTAGGGCAGAAATTTGCCTCGTGTTGGCGACTAGGTCTCGGGTGTAGTTCTAGGGGGTGCTCGAGGCCATATACGGGGAAGGGTTGGCTAGAGCAGCTTGAGGCCGTATCCGGGAAAGGATCGGCTAAAGCCAACCGATTCGTGGGGATACGAGTCGGTATAGAAAACAAAAAGAGTCTTTCATATTTTGCTTTGATTTCTAGCGTCATTGAAATCAAAATTTTGTAATCAATTTTATTAATAATAATCATGTCTCTCTTTGTGTAATAAAATTGATTTGTTCTTCATTTCTCTAAATTGTTTATTATCCTCTCCTTTATTATAATACAATTTAGATCTTTATTCAAAATCACTATTTTGATCTCTTATCATAAGCAAGTATTTCAAAATATAAAATAAGTTTCTAAAACTCTTATTCACCCCCCCCCCCCCTCTAAGGGCGCCTACCAATCCAACAAGTGGTATCAGAGTGGTTTTATTCCAATCGGCTTAACAACCAGGAATAATGGCGTCTCATGATCTCGCTTTTATTAGTAGAAGCGAGATTATGAGATGCCATTATTCCTGGTTTTTAAACTATTTGAAATAACCTCCCTCTGATACCACTTGTTGGATCTTACGGCGCCCTTAGAGGGGGGTGAATAAGGGAATAAAATTCTTCCTTATAATTTTATAAAAATTACTAAATTGTTTTGTAATATGAGAAAGGCAAAATAACAATTTAGCTAATTTGTGAGAATATCATAATTTTCAAGTTTAGAAATAAGTACTAAATTGTTTTATGATTATGAGATTGAAATAAATAATTTAGATAAAGTAATTTGAATCGAAAACTTTGTAACCAATATTTTAGAGATAATGCCAAAAGAGAGAAATCAAGTAAACACAAATAGAGACATGATTGTATTTATATAAAAAAAGGTGTTTACATAAATTTGATTTCAATATCGATAGAAATTGGAGGCGTACAAAAGTAAATATCTTTTCCTTTTCTATACCGACTTGTATCCCCACAAACTGGTTGGCTTTAGCCTATCCTTCCCTGGATAAGGCCTCAAGGCGCTCTAGGCAATCCTTCCCCGGATATGTCTTCGAGCCCCCCTAGATCTAATCACCTAGAACTAGTCGCCAACACAAGGCGAATTTCCACCTAAGTCCTACCCAGACCTAGTCGCCAACACAAGGCGAATTAACTAAACGGTTACAAAGAAAGTATGGAATGAAAAATAAAGATAACAATAATAAAACTCCCTATATGAGTTCTCTGGAGTTGAGGATGAAGGATCGCTATAGCATAAGCGAGGTTGAAGCGATCATCCTTCGGATGTAGCATGACGTTGTCCTCCTCCAGAATTCTCCTTAAGCTTTTAGTGGGAGATCCATCTTCGGCAGCATAGCATGAGTAGAATTGTGGCACAAGCAGTCTCTCTAGGATGGATGATCAAAATGATCAAAGTTGGCTTCAATTTATTGACCTTGTAGCTAGCGCCTGAGGTAGTACTTAGCGCCTGCGGTATCGTTCGTGTGGAGCGGTTGCGAAACTGTCGGCGGCGTGGCACTGTACACGAACTTGAGATAGCGCCTGGCGTAGCGGTTGTGAAACCGTCGGCGGCGTGGCAGAACAAACTTTCGTCGAATGCAATTTTCGTCGAACAAAATTTTCGTCGAACGGAGCTCCAATTTCGTCAAACGGAAAATTTCGTCGAACGGTATTTTCGTCGAACGAAAATTTTTGTCGAACGGAGCTTCAAGTTCGTCAAACGAGCTAGCGCCTGGCAGTAGCGCTAGCGCTGGTGGTAGCACATTGTTTGAGATTTTTGAATTCAGCTACTTTCTACCTGTGGAGTATTGCACCTATAGTTCCTGCACACACGACAAGCAAGATCAAATACAATTTGGGATTTGTTATTCTCAAACAAAGGGATGTGACACATATGTCCAACAATCTCCCCCTTTTGATAATAACAAATCCACTTAGCAAGAAATCAACAATAGTGTTTATAGTATAGGATAAGCAAGATGATAGTGCAACTATAGTAAATTATAAGCATGATAATGTACATACTCCCCCTATCTTAATGCTCCCCTACATAAATGCAATTTATGTTTTACTCCCCCTAAATGATAGATTACATGAATGAATTAGTCTCCCCTTATCCTTCTATATTTCTCCTATATATATTTCTTCAATTAATCTCCCCCTTTTGGTATTATCAAAAGAAGGTAGGGTGAGGGTAGTAAGGAGGCATTTCTTATAAATGATAAAGCATGATCGGGCATTTGTAATATAGATAATGATAAAGATTTTAAGCATATTGTATAAGAGATTTCGAATAAAAAGATAAGAGTTGTAAGCAAGCGGAAGATTATAATAAACATCTTTTTGTAAGCATGAAAAATATAAGTAAAAATATGAGTTTTAGTTCAAAATTGAAAGATGTTTTAACCTTTTTGAAATCTCAAAGTTTTTCATATATATACCAAGCATGAAATGAACATATCAAAGAGAAATTATACTACAATGTTACTTAATTTTAAGTTCAAGAGATACCAAAACATTGTATAGATCATGCTAGGTTATCTAGTGTATTTTTATATAAAGAGTAGTATAGATAAAGCATTAGAATCCAATACTCATGAGAAGAAGTGTTATGAAAGAGAATGATGTGCACATAAGTGTATTTTGGGCAATGTTAACAATTGATTTAAATCAACAAAATCCGAGACATATGTAAAGTAAAGTGCACAATAAAACACAAGTAAATTACTTTCACACACTTTTAATGCACATAATTTTTAACAAAGTGGTGTAATAACCATGGTTTGCACAAGACACTTTACTATTCTTTCCTAGGTGCTCAACCTCACAATGCTTATGAAGACTTATCAGGAGGTTCAAGTAGTGCTTGGTGGAGTTATATTTGTCTACATATATAATTTTTGTGTTCATATTTATGAGACAACATTCTCCGAATACACTTGTTTTGCAAACCCAATTTTTTAAACTTAGCCACTTTTCTAAATTTCATAAGTGCAACTCAAATGTAGTGTAGGCAATAAACTTATGCAAGTTTTAATTCATTATACAAATACAATACACAAACAAGCATTTTTAGATTTAAACACACATGTTGATTACCAAAATAAGTGAGTGAAAGGTATCATTATCAATCATAATACATTTACTCATACTTAGAGGCATGCTATGCTTGGTTCTACACATATTTTTCAATACAATTGATGCACTTTAAATAGATATATCAAAGCATGATAAACAAAACAATGTTCATATGAAGAAATAAGTTTTAACATTGTAGATAATTCTAAATGATAGAATGCATATATGCTTGATATTAGCAATAAAGATCATACAGTTTTTTTTTTTAATTTTTTAATGAAATAAACACAGAAAAATCACACACACATATTTTTGTGTTTTTAAATTTTGAATTTTTGTAGTTGATTTTTCATAATATAAATAAAAACAATAAAAACATATTTTTGTATTTTTTTGAATTTTGAAATTTTATAATTGATTTTCTAAAATAAGAATAGAACACAAATATCAAAAACATATTTTTGTATTTTTGAATTTTGAATTTTGAATTTCTGTACTTGATTTTCTTAATATAAATAAAACAAAAATAACAAAAGTAATAAATACAAATCAAAGTAGTACATATAAACTAACATATTTTTGTTGATTTTTAGAAATTTTAAAAAATAGAAAAATCACACACCCACGCTAGCGCCGGCGCTAGTGATAGCGCGGCAAACAGTACGTGATTTTTTTAGAATTTTAAATTTTTTATTTTTGATATTTATTAAGTGTCCTTAGAGTAGTCTTATGCAAAAAATTTGTAATTTTTGGAGATGTCTTGATTGCTCAAATTTGCATAAAACTATAGCTTTTTCAAATACATGTATTTTACAAAAACATTTAAGCACAAAAATAAATAAATTATGCAAAACATAAGAGAACAGAATTTGAACAACCCAAAATATGCATGATTAAAGTAATAAGAGAATAAAAATGTCCATGCAGTGAGTAATATAAGTATGTCCTAGGATTACAAATTACCCGGACTAAATGTCTACACCCTACCCCCGTACTAAGTGATGGATGGGCATGAGGAGCTGCACATATGTCGTAGGTTGGGGTGTTAATCCCATATGCACACACTAGAGAATGCTCAACCTAGCACTATTTCCCCCTAGTGCCTCGCAAGGCCCCACTAGAACCCTCCCCGGTTAAGGACAAGACATGACTTAGAGGTTAGGTCTCTAATGCATATAACCTTACGCCCCCGCTATTGTGAGATATTAAGTCATAGGTGAAATAATCTTTTGGACAACCTATGCTTTTAAATCTAAGGGTTGATATATAAACTATGGGTTTTGTTTAATGTGATGAGTTATATAAAGTCGCATAGTTTTTCTACATTTATGAGATGACGATATGTGATAACTAGCACAATTAATAATATTCAATAAGTTATAAAGCTAGTAAGATGAGTTTCGGGTTTAATGTCATGTCATAAGATTAATATTAATATTGCATGTATTCCAAAATAGAATTTCAAACAATAGATCTAGAATAGAGTGATGATTAAGTTTGATTTATCTTTATTATTCCTAAGTTGGTTCTAGAATCTATATATATGTGTGAGATACATGCAATCAATATCAAAGCATATCCATACACCAACTAATGTAAAGAAAGCAATATTCATATTTTTATCATAAGATTCATAATTCCTAGGTGGTATAATTGTTTTGAGATTTTTCTTGATAGAACATGAATTATGATTTATGATTATAGACAATTTTGCATAGAATATATGTCAGATCATCATGATGTATGAAAATTCTAATCCTTCTAGACTTATGATATAGTGATTTTCTTTTGAATAAGCATGTTTGATTTTTAAGCCTAGAAAATGATGACCGTCTAATCATATAAAAGACAAAGATCACATATATAATGTTTTGAAATTTATAATAAAATTTGCATTCAATAATTGAATCTATTGATCTTTGGTTTTGCATGATAATATATGATTTATGATACAATATTCATATATATTCTAATGATTAATCCATAAACTATGTGTTTGTTGGAATTTTAGTATTCTATTATAATTTCAAATCACATAGTTATCATCAATTTTAAATAGCATTGTACATGTTATACCTAGCATATAAATTTAAGCATAAACTAAGAAGTGATGCTAGGATGATGAGTTTGAATGCAATGTTATTACATAGGATTAATGGAGATCATGTTGCATGTAATATGAGACGTTTTCAAATTAATTTTCTTTAGACCTAGAATGAAATGATTAAATTTTTGATTTGATCTTAATGATACAAGATGATTCTAAGGTCTAAATTAAAATGCAAACAATGGTGAGACACATTACACACAATATACAAAGAATATCATGTGATGAAGAATTCAAATACACAGAAATTGCCGAAATAAGAAGACTGATATAACATTTAAACAAAGTTGAGTTTGAGCAATTTTGACAGCATAAAACGAATTTGAATGAACAAGTTTGGTTCTCCGTTAGATGGAGATTTCTGTGCTCTTTCCAAAAAGATATTAAACGCAAAAATCGGACGAGCGGATCAAAAGATATGGCTATTGAAGTTTTGATCTAAAACTCGCATTTTTGAAAAAATTAAACACGCGTTTTGTGAATGTTTGTTTTCGATTTTATTTGATAATATTCTTCATTATAAGGGCTATCAAATGCATCAAATAAATAATCAAACTATTGCGCATTTTAATTTATAGCTAAAGCCCTTCAATAAACCATTTAAATCCTTTTTTTTTTTTTGAAAAATAATTTCATTAGTCTTGAAAATAAATTTTATATTCAAATTATAATGTTAATTCAAGACATTGATGGGTAAAGGATTTAAAGGATATATATAAACAATTTAAAAAGATGAGAGGTAGGTCTCTTGTAAAATCATATGACTTTATGTTCTATTTTAATTCAATTTGATTTGATAAACATTAGGCTTAATATGAGTAAGTCATATCTTATGAAATATAAAGTGACCATAAACATTTTGGATAAAAAAATACAAAACAAACAAAAGAAAAAAAAATAAAGCACATCATGAAGTAGAGTATTGATATTGCATTTTTAATTATTTCTACTTCATGCAAATGATAGGATACTAATGAATAAGAGATTTAGGTATCCAAAGGTGACCAAGTGGGATGGTTCCTTTGGGTACCCAAATACATCGTGGTGGCTTTTGGGAAGATAATGATGAATGGGCTTTTTCAAGTAAAGATGATATGTCATTATTCTTTATGGGTCTCCATTCATACATTGGTTGTTTATCACTTAAATCCATATAATGATTATGTGACATCTTTATATGATGATAGTTGTTTGAAAAATAATTCTTTGGGGATTTATGTTTATTCAAATTATTTTTCAAGATAGCATGATGTTGATAATCATAATGATTTTTATTATATGGATTCTTTGAAATTTTATAAGAGTTATTGTCTTTCTATAGAAGTGATTGTTGAAAGAGTGGGTTACAATATGTTTTGAATAATTGATTCTTATTTTGATAATTTTCATTTCCACTCTTTCTTATAGACATACTCTTATAATATGAAGGATAATATTTTAAAGTTTGATTTTCATGAAAAGGAGTTTTTAAATTTGAGTCATGATTGAAAATATATTGAGACTTATAATAGTGACTCTTAAGAATTTTATGAGAATCATAATTCTGTTTGAAACTTAACTCCTTTTGATTTAATGTGTGAAAATGGTCCTTTTTAGAAATGATTTTGTAAGTTAATTTATCCTTGTTATTCAAAATCTTATGATGAAATTCATTACATGAAATTTGAAATTTTTCAACAAAAGATTTTAATAGTATTAACTTACAAGATAAAGCATCATTTTCAATTATCAATTTTTCATTATGCCTTTTAGAAATTAAGAGCCCTTTTTCAATTTCCTTGAATTTTTCTTTTAATAAATTGCAATCAAAACAAGGAATAGGAATTTTAACTAAAGAGCATGAAAGAGAATTTAACACATCAATATTTGATTCTACGTTATCGTTTGCTTTTAAAGATTTATTTTCTAAACATAATTTGGAATTAGCAATTTTTAACTTTAAAATTTTACGTTTAGCAATTTTAAGCATACGAGATGTAGAAATAGAATTTGTTACAAAAAGAGAAGTTTTTGATTTTCTTACATTGCTATGAGATGAGGCAAGATTTGGACCAAGGGTTCCTTTGACATCTTCTCGCATTCCTCATCCATAGTTGAATTTTCGTCTTCTCTTTTGCTTGATGTGTTGCCAACAAATGAGACCAATATTGT
Source organism: Dactylorhiza incarnata (assembly GCA_033032865.1). NCBI lineage: Eukaryota > Viridiplantae > Streptophyta > Magnoliopsida > Asparagales > Orchidaceae > Dactylorhiza > Dactylorhiza incarnata. The sequence goes on along the minus strand of JAWHQI010000287.1, from coordinate 537,804 downwards.
GACGTTATGTTCCTCTTCCTCATCGATTTCTTCTCTTGGATCCATAAGGAATTCCTCGTCGATTTCTTTCTTAGATTTATCTTCCTCCAAGAATGAGTCCTTGTCGATTTCTTCACTTGGATCCATAAGGAATTCCTCTTGTTCATCATCTGTGGAAGGAAGACTATAAGTATTCTCAAGAAATTTCCAAACTTCATAAGCAGTAGGAAGTGTATAAATAAGTTGGAAAATATTTTGATCTAATCAACAATATAAACAATTCAGAGATTTGGCATTTAAAAACATTTCATTTTTATTTAAAATACTTGGGGGCATTTTAATTGTAATATTCCATACTTTAATATCCAAAGATTTAAGAAATTTTTCCATAAGAAATTTCCACCCATTATAATTTTTGCCTTCAAATAAAGGTGGTGCTAAAGATTTTTGATTTATAAGAAAGTTTCCCCCACTAGTAGAAGCGAGATCATGAGACGTCATTATTCCTGATTTTTAAACCGTTTGGAATAACCTCCCTCTGATACCACTTGTTGGATCTTACGGCGCCCTTAGAGGGGGGTGAATAAGGGAATAAAACTCTTCCTTATAATTTTATAAAAATTACTAAATTGTTTTGTAATATGAGAAAGGCAAAATAATAATTTAGCTAATTTGTGAGAATATCATAATTTTCAAGTTTAGAAATAAGTACTAAATTGTTTTATGATTATGAGATTGAAATAAACAATTTAGATAAAGTAATTTGAATCGAAAACTTTATAACCAATATTTTAGAGATAATGCCAAAAGAGAGAAATCAAGTAAACGCAAATAGAGACATGATTGTATTTATATAAAAAAAAGGTGTTTACATAAATTTGATTTCAAAATCGCTAGAAATCAGAGGCGTACAAAAGTAAATCTCTTTTAATTTCCTTTTCTATACCGACTTGTATCCCCACAAACCGGTTGGCTTTAGCCTATCCTTCCCCGGATAAGGCCTCAAGCCGCTCTAGCCAATCCTTCCCCGGATATGGCCTCGAGCCCCCTAGATCTAATCACCTAGAACTAGTCGCCAACACAAGGCAAATTTCCCCCTAAGTCCTACCCAGACCTAGTCGCCAACACAAGGCGAATTAACTAAACGGTTACAAAGAAAGTATGGAATGAAAAATAAAGATAACAGTAATAAAACTCCCTATATGAGATCTCTGGAGTTAAGGATGAAGGATCGTTGTAGCATAAGCGAGGTTGAAGTGATCGTCCTTCGGATGTACCGTGACATTGTCCTCCTCCAGAATTCTCCTTAAGCTTTTAGTGGGAGAACAATCTTCGGCAGCATAGCAGCAGTAGAATTGTGGCACAAGCAGTCTCTCTGGGATGGATGATCAAAATGATTGAAGTTGGCTTCAATTCATAGACCTTTTAGCTAGCGCCTGCGGTATAGTTCGTGTGGAGCGGTTGCGAAACCGTCGGCGGCGTGGCGCTGTGCACGAACTTGAGATAGCGCCTGGCGGTAGCGATAGCGTTGGCGGTAGCGGTTGCAAAACCGTCGGCGGCGTGGCAGAACAAACTTTCGTCGAATGCAATTTTTATCAAATGAAGTTTTTGTCGAACGGAGCTCCAATTTCGTCGAACGAAAAATTTTGTCAAACGGTATTTTCGTCGAACAAAAATTTTCGTCGAACGGAGCTTCAAGTTTGTCAAACGAGCTAGCGTCTGGCGGTAGCGCATTGTTTGAGATTTTTGAATTCAGCTGCTTTCTACCTGTGGAGTATTGCACATATAGTTCCTGCACACACGACAAGCAAGATCAAATACAATTTGGGATTTGTTATTCTCAAACAAAGGGATGTGACACACATGTCCAACAAACAAAGTTCATATGACTCAAGGATTACATAAGAAGGTTGCCCCCAAATTTGAGCCATCAAATCCAAAACTCCTACTAGCGTCGGCGGTATCACCTAGCGCCTGGCGCTAGCGCTAAGGAGCCGCTAAGACAAAACCACTGAGACGGAACCGCTGAGACGAAACCGCTGAGACGAAAGTGCTCAGATGCTGAGAAGAAACCGCTGGGAAGGGAAACCGCTGAGATGCAAGCTGGCGTTAACATATATAGAAGGAGATAGCGCCTGGCGGTATCCGATAGCGCAGGCGGTAGCATGGAGCACAGAAGGTAAGAGAGAATTGTTTCCTTGGATTGAAGATTCTGCCGCACAGAATATATCCTAAAATGGGATAGTGTCGGCGGTAGCACTAGCGCAAGTGCTAGCGCTGAGGCTATATAATGGACCCTTCTCTTCTCATTTTGCTTGCTGATTCCTGGGAGAGGTCTTGTGCCAGAATTCCAAAGACTTATATGACTGAGATTTGATCTCCCACCAAACGCTTAGAGAGTTTCTGAAGGAGGACTTCATCACGCTACATCCAAAGAGGTATCGCTTCAACCTTGCTTATTCTACAGCGATCGTTCATCTCCGACTTCAGAAGTTTCTTAGAGGGAGTTTTAAATATTGTTGTTGTTATTTTATTTCATATCTTTTGTAACCGTTAGAGAATTCGCCTCGTGTTGGCGACTAGTTCTGGGTAGGACTTAGGGCAGAAATTCGCCTCGTGTTGGCGACTAGGTCTCGGGTGTAGGTCTAGGGGGTGCTCGAGGCCATATTCGGGGAAGGGTTGGCTAGAGCGGCTTGAGGCCGTATCCGGGAAAGGATCGGCTAAACCAACCGGTTCGTGGGGATACGAGTCGGTATAGAAAACAAAAAGAGTCTTTAATATTTTGCTTTGATTTCTAGCGTCATTGAAATCAAAATTTTGTAATCAATTTTATTAATAATAATCATGTCTCTCTTTGTGTAATAAAATTGATTTGTTCTTCATTTCTCTAAATTGTTTATTATCCTCTCCTTTATTATAAAACAATTTAGATCTTTATTCAAAATCATTATTTTTATCTCTTATCATAAGCAAGTATTTCAAAATATAAAATAAATTTTTAAAACCCTTATTCACCCCCCCTAAGGGCACCTACCGATCCAACAGCACTGGTTCCCTAAAATCATATCCAGAGATTTTTGGCCCATTCCAAATTTTTTAATGGCCATGGTGAGATCATGAACTTGTGCTTTAAGTGAGGAATTTTCTTTCACAAGCATGACACACATATTTTCAAAACCGTTTTTATTATTTTTGATTTGTAAAAGAGAGGTTTCCAATTTCCTTTCTAATTCGCCCTTTTCTTTTGTAAGAGTTTTGGCATGGGAGAGTGTAACATCCACCAAAAACTAGACCCCCTAAGTTGGTTTTGTCATAACTAGGTCATGACAAACCATAGGAAGAGCTTAAGACCATGTGAGCTTGGATGAGAAGGGGAAATCCCAGTGGTCTGCATATAGTAGTTTTTAGATACCTAGCCTAAGGATGGACTTAAGGGCCTCACCATGACCCTTTGACACCACCATAGCATACCTAACCATTTAGGGGTCCCCTTAGAGCACTAAGGTCCCACTGGGGTCAACCAAAGAGGCCAATTTGGCTAAAGTCAACCTTAACCCTAAATTGGTCAAACTAACTCAATTAGGGTCAATTGGCCTCCCCCATGCCAAATTGACCTTGCCCCTACCCTTATAGGGATATTAGTAACCTAATGGACCAAAAATCCCCATCATGAGACCTTCAATTTGGCCAATTTACCCTAAGTCAACTCTAGCCCTAATTTGGTCAAAGTACCATATTAAGGGGCAATTCACCCTCACCTTGCCAAATTGACTCCACCTAAGCCTTCCTAACTCACAAGGGAGTCAAATGGTTCACTACCCACCCATTGTGGTCAACCCAAGTAGTCAATTTGACAAAAGTCAACCTTAGCCTAAATTTAGGTCAAAATGACCTACTTTACCCAAATTGAACCCAACACACTTGAGCTAGACCCAATTGGTGTGGTCCACCACCTAATGGGGATTGAATGATGCTGAGTTGGCCATTCAATTTGAAGGATTTTGGCCAGGAGAGAGAAAGCTCCATTTCCCCCAAAAATGGCGGAGAGAGTAAGAGGAGGAGAATGGCATTTATGGCCAAATAAACCCAATTTATGGCACCATTCATCTCCCTTTGAGGAGAGGAGAAGTTTTCAGCCCCTTTTTCCGGCATAATTAATACCAATTCATTTCCTCCCATAAGAAACCAAAAATCACCATTAATGGTGATTACGGCAATTAATGCCAAGGCTCTTCCCCTCCCCCTATTGATCTCCTTAACACCTTCAGAGGATGGAAAGGAGTGAAACCCCCCTCTTCTCTGAAGAAATTGAGCCCGAGAAGCAAGAATTGACATGGCGCCGAAAGCTCCCCCTCTGGCCATGGCGAATCCCCGGAACATGCTCCACCAAGCACCCACACAGGTCTGATCCGCCTCCTCTCCCTTAGTGCTAGATCTTTTCAAAATTTGGGGCTTGATCCGTGCTCAATTGGGCTCGGATCGTGCTTCCGAAAGGGCTCGGTTTGAGCTCTCTTTCCCCTCCTCAAAACTCTGATTCTGACCACCTCCGGCCGGCCAACCACCCCCTATCGCCGGCTACCACCTCAACGGAGGTGGTGGTGGCATTGTCTGGCCGGGAAGCGGCTCAGGTGGCTGGGAATTATCCCGCAAAGGAGCCCAGGACGGGCTGTCATGCGCCGTCCATCCAACGGGGACGATGACTGCGAGCCTTCAGATTTACGTGATTATGTAATATGTTATAATGTTATTTCATGAGTATGTTATATTCCTGTTTAATTAATTCATCGATCTGAGTAGAAGAATAATTTGTCGAATGAATAGTTGAGTTTGTCGAACGCAACCCGGCATTCGTCGAACGGAAATTAAGTCACCGAAATAATAGTTGAGTTCGTCGAACGCAACCCAGCGTTTGTCAAACGGAAATTAAGTCACCAAAATAATAGTTGAGTTTGTTGAACGCAACCCGTCGTTCGTCGAACGGAACCCGGGTTTCGTCGAACGGAATTCGTGTGTCAAACTCCCTCTGGAGTTCGTCGAACTGATAGTTGAGTTCGACGAACTAAACATGGAGTTCGTCAAACGGAGTTGATTCTCCAAATAGATTTCGTCGAGCGCGCTGAAACACAACATTCGTCGAACGCAGAGTTGATTTCATCGAACGCGGAATTGATTTCGTCGAACGCAGTTCAGATTTCGTCGAACGCAGAATTCTATCTTAATTAATTATTCCTGCAGTATTTTGTTTTAACTATTAAAAATACTAGAACCCCTCAAATGAAAAAGTTCCCAACATGAAAGTTGTATCCCTTGGAGTCTAGTTAATTTTGAAATTAATTTCACTCCAAAAGGAGTTCTGTAGCTCCCAGTAGGTCCATTTTGGTGGGACTGGTCCCTAGTGTAGGACAGCCACCACATCTTGAATAACCTTTGATTGGGTTATGGGATGGACTTGAAAATTGAAACATAGGCTATTTACACCTACCCACACATCATATCCAAAGATGGGAATTTTAAGAGAAAATTTTTATAAGGTTTTTGTAATAATTTCATAAATCAAATATTAATAATTTATTGGGTCAAATTTCCTCCGATGCCCTCCAAATTTTGGTGGGTACTTCTTAGGGTTATCACATGACCCTGGTAAAAATCTCAGCCCAATTGGGACTGATTTGGTTGGGTAATTTGTCAACCCAAGTTAGGTCAAATTGGGTCAAAGTTAGGGCATGGTGTTCATCTTGGGGTATGGTGGTCAGAACTCATCACCATGAGTTGAAACCTTGGCCACTGGTTTAGGATCACCGAAAACACCTTCATGAGTAAGATGGGGTGGTGTAGAGGTGGATATGACCTAGGACCCTAGTTTTAACCTTTGGGTTGCTCTTTGAGCTTTGTGAAGGACATATGGTCAAAACCTATAGAATGGCCATGAAATTTAGGAGATATGTTCATGGGATGTATATATGCCCTAGGGAATTTTGAGAGGATTTTAGGAGAACTTATTTCCCCTAAATTAGGTCATAACGCCTTTAGGTAAACTTCTTGTAAGAGACATTTACATGCTCAAATGGTCTTGGATGATGATGAAACCTTGGTAGTGCCTTTGTAATCATATTATAGACCTCTGGTAATTTTTGTGAAATTTAGTAGATGATTTGCCAGTACTTCATTTACAAGGCACTTATTTTGTCTCAATCTTAAGAAATATAATTAAGGGTCCAAAACTCTCTGGAAAAATGTGCAACTTGGTGATAGGACATTTCAGAGCACTGAGAAGCTCTGTGAATTTTTATAGAATCTTTGGAAATGGATACCAGTAGGCTACTTCACAACATATGCAAATTAGGAATTATTTGGATTAATTATTTCAGAGAGGAAATGATTCCCATAAATTGTGAAACTCTGTAATTAAGCTTTTCTGGACATAATAGAGGTCTGGTGATTTTTCTATAACTTGGACATAAGTATTCTTGGCAGTTCCTTCATAAATCTTCAAGTTTGGATAGAAGTTAAATATTAAAAATAGAGGACATTTCCTTACTGTAAAATTGTGATATTCATCATTTACTGTTATTTTGGCATGATAGATTTATCTCAATTTTATGAAGATCGTGTATTGAGAATACCTTGCACTTCATGTTCATATTCATAATTGGCAAATATTGGAGAAATTTAAATAAATGTTAAAATGTTGAGGAATAATATGATTCTCTGGTTTTAGTTTTGAAACATCATGATAGACCACCAGAAAATATCTTGAGTCAGATGGATGAATATTTGGAGTACCTCTACTTATAAGCTTCATATAGTTAGTTGGTCTGCATATAGTAAAAATGTGAAATTTGGATATTTAGGGGTCTACCGAGTGGGAGTGGCATGTAGTTGGTGTACATGGTTAGGTTCAAGAAATTGAAGGTCACCAAATGGAGTTTAGGAGATGAAAGTGCACTTGGAGAGTTAAGGGTAAAGTTGTGCTTGGGATTGACGAAAGATCGTCTTTCCCTTAGCCTGTCATAAAATGCTTAGGGGTAATTCAAGAAAAATGACTAGAAGGGTATTCTTACGGGTAGCTACCAACAACACTAAGTGTCTTGAGAAAGGGAACTTTAGGGTGTCATCCCATTACAGTTCCTAGTACTGTAGCGAGCCCCTTACAGGGTAATCCTCGGGAAGTCCAAGATTAACCATAAACTGTAGGAGTAAGATGTTGTACAAGATTAACTTAACAATACACGCACCCACACCCCGTGGTTACGGGAGGTTAGTTGGTTTGGTTTTACGAGCGGTAGGCTCGGTGGTTGAAGCAGCGGACTAGTTAGTCTGGTGAGCTTGTGACTCAGTAGTGTTTGTTGGTACGGACGGGTTGGTCCGGCAAGCCGGTGGCTCGGATGGTTATTGATGACGGGCAAGTTAGGTCGGGGAGTTTATGGCTCGGGATATAGTATAACATGTTTGCATGTGCACGAAGGTGATGGGTCTTCGGTATTGGACGGTCGTTCACACCGACGTCAATACGTTGACTCGGCAAGTGTGGAATTTGCACTTAGCCATGAAAGTCTGGTGGTCCAGCCAGTAAGAGTACGCAGATGCTCCACGGTTTTGCATTGAGGTGTACGATAGGTCTAGGTTCGGTAGTGTGAATACCAACCTAGAGGTGTGCGAGGCCCAACCCACCGCTTCCGTTTGCCACTACGGGAGTATCCTAGGAGTCTTGCTAGCTCCAAAAAGGGGGGAACTAAAGTTCTATGCGCATAGAGTCGAAGTGTGTGAGTTGCACTTGTATGAACATAGCATAAACTGCATAACTCTGCATGTCATGGCATAAACATTGCATACCCCTACCCCTATCGTATAAATTGGTTATGGGACTTTTTATACGATAGGCCCTGCTAAACGACCCCTTGGTCTATAGGTTTGTGTGGGCATTCCTATAAATCAATGGTTACTTTCTGTTTTATACATGTCTTTACTTACTGCACTTTACTTATTCTTTACCTGCTCTTACTATGCTATTTTACTGCTTCAATTATATATATATATATATATATACATGTGTAGTGTAGACATTCCCTGTACCCCTGTCGCCTGCTATTTGTTACACCCCTTGTTGTCCTCTGCTTCACTCCTCCCGCTTGGTTCCTAGGAGTCACCGGGGGAGGGTGGGGATTGGCTTAGTCTTTTTGACTAACGGTCGGTGGACCTTATCATTTTAGGGGATTGAAGAGATGTTGCAGCACTAGAGGCCGGTGTAGACGGAGGCGGGCCAGTCTAGTACAGGAGCACCAGATTCAGGATCAGTGAGTGATTGGTAGTTAGCTTCCGCGAGTGACCTTGTAGTGAGGATATGATGTACAGGGCATGAGCCCTTTATTATTATTATCTTTTTTTTCAGTTACTCTCTGTGGACATTTACCATTTATGGTTTTATATATTTCCTGTGATGTGGACTTGAGCGTTTCTATATGTTCATATATACTTTTCTTCTTCCGTGATCGATATGTCCGGCAGGATTGGCGTTTTGTAGTGGCGACCTTCCCTAGTGAGGGTGTCACCGTAAAGCGGCGGTTCTGGGCATAAGACCCGGGTTTTTGAGAAAAAAATGGGGTCTTACAATGTGGTATCAGAGGAAACCTCGATCCGAAGAAAAGAAGTCTACAAACCCTGGGCCACCCCGCGCGAGTTTAGTTTGAGGACAAACTAAGCATCGGAAGCAATGGTGTGCCCATTTGGGGAAATCACATGAAAAAGTCCACTTTTAACTAAACCTTTTGCCAAGTTTCCTTTTGTAGCCTACGGCGAACCCTGCCCCCAGCAGGAAATACCTCTGGCTGCAAAGATCTCTTTAGATAGCCCTTTAGTCAATGAGTTGGACTCAACCCCACTAGGACACTTGACTTGCCATGACAATTTATACCATGCCCTAGTCTAAAATAGACCGTAGGTATAATTTTGGTGAAGATACGAGGATACTCCAAAGAGATTAAATGAGGAGCTTAACATGAGAGTGGCCACCTAAGCCATACCTCAGATGTCCCTACTTCACATACCAAGGATTATCCAAACTGATAGGACTTCCTTAAGTAGTGTTAGTTTATAAGGTTTGTAGTCTAAATCACCTAGTGGGGGTGAATAGGTTTCTTTTTATTTCTTTTAATTAGTCTCTCTGATTTCTGGTTTAGAGCAATCAAACACACAGAAAGCACTCAAGTATGTATAGAGGTTCCTCAAGACAGGGTGTCTTGAGTAGTCCTCTTTCCCCCTTCACCTTTCTAACAATGTGTTAGACAAGGCCAACTCCTCCAAACTCGGCTCAAAGAGCTTACAACTCAGATCCCTCAGGATCTCTCGAGTTTTCCCAACCCTACCTCAGGCACAGCAGCCCTACCTCAGATCAGCAACTGATCCTACAACTCAGACCTCAGCAGGTCCTACAAACTCAGGCTAACAAGCCCTACCTCAGAGGATTCCACCTCCTACAGCTCAGACCACATCAGGTCCTACAACTCAGGCAAAGAAGCCCTACAAACTCAGATCAGCTCCTGATCCTACAGCTCAGACCCCTTCCAGGTCCTACAACTCAGAGGAATCCTCCTCCTACAGCTCAGGCTAAAAATCCCTACAACTCAGATCCATAGATCCTACAATCTCAGACCAAAAGGTCTTACAACTTAGGTTGTTAAGCCCTACAGATAGATGAGTATAAAACTTACTATAGATGACAGCAAGTCCCCTGTAGTTCCTGCACAGCTTGTGCTTCCTGTAGTTGATGATGTTGATGGCAGCTACTAACTGATCTTCTTCTCCAGATGAAGGTTGGAAGATCTCCTTGCTCCTTCTTGCAAAGGAGCTAACTTTCTTTCTCTGTTTTCTTCTTCTTGTTCAGTGAGCAGGAGGAAGAATGCGAGAGCTTCGGCCGTCAATGGAATGGTGAATTTGTCGGCTATTTTCAAATGTGCCCTAACTCTTTCTTTTATACATCCCTGATCTTCAACGGCACTCAGCCATCCTTCTGAGAAGTATGGGAAAAACTGGTGGACCCCACACTGTTTTTCTGCAGCTGGCGCCATCCTCAGAGCACGCAATCTGCATTCGACGAACTCGCTTCACTCTGTGTTTGACGAACACTCCAAGCTCTGTGTTTGACGAAATTGCCATCCTCTGTGCTTGACGAACTCGCCATGCTCTGCGATCGACGAACTCGTCATGCTCTGCGATCGATGAACACGCCTGGTCTCAGCGTGTCTTTTCTTCTTAGTGGCAGCTGACCTCGTCTCAGGGGTTGCTTCTTTCCGTCTCAGCGGATCCGCTGAGACAGTGAACACGTATCACCGGATTATCATATCCGCAACTCAGCTTGCTTCGATGCCTTCTCAGCTGCTCCTGGTCTCATCTCAGCGGTTCTGCTGAGACAAACCTTCATCTCTTAGGAGAGATTTCTCCTGATCTAAGGCCATGATTGGCCCTTCCTCTTGAGTCACCTGTACCTATATTTCTTACAGAAGTATGGCTTTATCAAATACAACATGCACTTAGCATTGTGAGTGATGCTTCTTCAAATCAAAGGAATATTGAGGGCAATATTCCCAATAATCTCCCCCTATTTGAAGAAGGCAGAACATTCCCAATGCTAAGGTACATACCCAGTTAAAAACATATCATGAGGATGAGCTATGCAGTATTCATGATAACATAGCATAGGATAACATTGTCATAGGTTATCTCCCCCTTTCTAACTCAGATTATATTAAGCTAATTGATAATAACTACCTCTGATAACTTTATCAGATGGCTAACTCTGATTTAGTCATAGCATTGGCCATCTCCCCCTTTCTGGTTTCTTCAATTATTTGTCCCTTAGGAATTGGGAGGGAACCTCTACAGCATTTGCCAACTTCCCCTCAATCTGAGCAAGAACTTGCTCCCCCTCCAATTGAGAACTATTATCTTTAATAGCAGATCTTGTTCAATTTGAACAACCCATTCTAGCACTGAATACTGAAGGTAGAAATACATAGTACATATATCAACAGTAACAAACACAATATGATTTTCAGAATATGAGATATCATTTCAATTAGATGTTCAGTACAGACATTTCAAACAGTTCAACTTATGATTATACATTAAATAAGTTAAAGAGCATCTCAAGGCAGGGTCTTCTTAGATGGTCCCTGGGAAGAGCTTTCTCCATCTTCAGACTTTCTCTTCCTAGCTTCAGCAGCAGCCTTGATCTTCTTCTTTACTTTGAAGTACGGAAATGGCTTGGGAAGATATCTTATGGGAATCCTTATAGGTGTTTCCCTTCTTACCATGTTTTCTTTGAGAATCCTTTTCCTTAGAGATTCCCTCTCAAGGTGCTTGATCCATTCAGCAGATGAGTAGACATGGTCAATGTCCTTGAGTTGATTTCCATGGCTGACCCGGGTGTTGACAACAATTGTGTCCAACTCTAGATTGTCACCCTCATGGAGTGGATCCTCTAATATTTCCATCCTCTTCTGGGCCATATACACTTCAGCAGTCTGAATGCCCTCTGACCTTCTCCTCTTTGTTTCCCTCTCATCTTGAATTAGATTAGATTGACCTTGGAAGTCAAAATCTTCAGATCTGCTTGGATTCAAGATAGGAAGATTTAAGGCAATCCTTGTTCCTTGTAATACTTTTAAGCTTGAGGTCCAATGATTATCTTTAACCTTTTTAACCATAGTTAGGATATCTTCTTGAATTGCATTGGAAGCTTTGTTGACCACTTCCACCACTTGCTTGCTGGCTGCTGCCTGATTTGAGAGTATCAGCTGGTGGGCATTCTCCATGTTGTTATATAACTTTATGTGAGCTCCTTTCAGCTTAGCATTTAGCTTGGCAACCTTCTCATCACCCTCTTTGCCTTTTTCCAATATATTTTTCTCTATTTTAGAGTGTTGATCTATTATGGATTGGGAGAGAGTTTGGAAAGTGCTGTCCACATCCTCCAAAATATTTTCCTTGGCCTTGTCAATGTGGGACATGACATGGCTGCTGGATGTGTTAGCCACCTGTGCCATCCTGGCAACTGCTTTCTCCCAGACATTTTCATTCTTATAAAGCTGATTCTTTACATATGTAATGTCCTTGGTAGAGTCCCCTTGATGATCAGCAATTTGTTTCAATACAGTGTGTTGGGAAGCAACTGTGCCTTTGGCCATCTCAAACCATCTTGTCATTTGCTGGAGGATATGATCAGATGCAGTTTTGACATCATTAACCTGGGTATTCAGCTCAGTCCTCACTGCAGCCACCCTTGACTCCATTCTCTGCTCACTTGCTTGAATCTCATGAGATAATGATGCTCTTGTAGCATTCAGCTCATCCCTAATTTGAGCAGTAGCACCTTGAACCTTTTCAGCAACAAGTTCTTTCACAGACAACATCTGACCCTCGATGATGGTTTGTATTGAGTTCAGAAGATCAGATGTGTCCAGTACAGCCACAGGCCTTTCCTGGGCCACTTCTTTCTCCACAACCTCCTCTGCTTCATTTCTGGCTTTCTCCATTGCAGGTTCATATCTTGGCAGCTCTTCAGCATTTGGGTTGTGCTCCCCCTCACTAGCACCCCCACCATTATCTCCAAAGAGAGGGCTATGCTCCCCCTCACTCAGAGCATCCATATTTGGAGAATTCTGTCTAGGAGAACCATGAATAGGTGTGTTCAGGAGTTCATCTTCGGCTGGGGGAATAGCTGGATCAGTATCAATCTGAGATGGCTCAGAAGTAGGATCAACTCTTTCCTGAGGTTCATCATCCCCACTTGTCCTGGGAACATCTTCTCCTCCCACACCTTTCATGTGATCTTGAGGATCATCATTCTTCTTTGAGGACTCAGCACCTCCTACCTCAATCTTCTTTACTTTCTTCTTCTTCTCCTTCAGCTCAGCTGATAGAGAAATTTGTGTTCTCCAATCTATACTCGATTAAGGCAAGTGTACCTATCGAAATATAGCATAGGATATAAAATATATCAAGGTCGTATAAAAACTCAGGTCTGGCAAGTACTATTACTCACAACGACTCTATTATCCTACCGAACGATTGATTGGGGTTTGAAAATAAAAATAAACTAAGCTTAATTAAAAGAGAAATAAACTATTACGAAAAGAGTGCTCGATCGACGATTCACTTTGAAATAAAATAACAGAATAAATTAGTTTGACATTTGCAATTTTATAAAGACCGTGGCGGATCCGAAACTAAGAAATATTCTCGCTAGAGCAATAAATCTCCTAACTTCTAGACGTTTTGACCGAAATCTCTTTGCAAATCAAAAGGCCTAAAGTCGCATTATCGAAGTGAACCGCGCTAATGGATTTGACTCCAATCCGGAGGATTTATGTCATCCTATCTCTAGGGTTGCGTGCAACTCCTTCCTTCCTTGAGTGATCTTTCACATTCACGAGCCTCTCTGCTACTCGAATAGGAGATCGAAATCTACTACCGTATACTAGAAATACGAAGTCGATATGAAATAATTCAAGGTCGGATCAAAAACTACAAATACAAATGCAAACATAAAATGAACGAAACGTTATTCCATTGCAAAGTTTATCGCGATCGAGCACAAAAAGATTAGCTACGCATAATTGAAAGAGAAACTATAATGATAAGAAGAGAAAGCATTTTCATTGATGATAAAGAAAATACAAAAAAAAGTACCAGAGTTAAGGGAAAACTTAACAACAAAGAGGGAATACAAGGCTTGCACTAGAACTATAACTTTTCTCTCCACTACCTACTAACTTCAAAACATGAGGGATGGGGTCCTTTATATAGGAGAGGGGGAAGGTTCTAGAGAGAAGAGGAGTTGAAGAGGCAAAAGGGAGGGGTCGGCCATAGCATGGGGAGATACATGCATGGTGATTAATGTGGGGAGAGAGAAGAGCACAATCATGTATCATATTGTTTTGGAAAAATAAAAAAGTCAAATAAAATTAAAAGAGAAGAGGAGAGGGGGAATGGATGAGAAATAAATGGGGGAAAATAAAATAAAGGGGAGAGAAGGAGGGGGCCGGCCACATTAAATGGAATGCATGCATGCAAAAGGTGGCCGGTCAAGGTGTGCTGCTTGTCGACAATGTGGTTGAAAGTGCACAGTTAACCTCACTAGAATTCTCTAGAGGGGGGTGAATAGAGATTTAAAGTATTTTTGTGCAAAGTTAATAATTATATATATGGGTGTAGTGATCACAGATTAGAGCTTCACACACACCAACAAGAATTAAACAAGTAAAGAAAATAAATGCAAGAAAAGAAATCTCAGCACAACACAAGAAAATATAGTGGTTCCCCAAACTTTGGGTAGTCCACTCTTCTACCCCCTTGGTAGGAAATTCACTATCTTGTACTGAGTCTTTTGATAAGGAGACTCTTAGAGCCACCCTGAGTCTTTTGACAAGGAGACTCTTAGAACCAACTGAGTCTTTTGAAAAGGAGACTCTTAGAACCAGTACAACTGAATTTTTTGAAGAGAGATTCTAAAAACTCTTTTACAATATGTGAAAATAAAGGTAAAGAAGAAAGAGAGATAATATAAAGACAAGAAGGAATCTTCTTCCTAGCAAGAAGATTGAAAGCACAAGAAGTAGTGAATGAAATCTCTCTTCTATAGTGAGAAGGAGATAGTAGCCCTTTTCTCTCTTTTATGAGAGGTATCAGAGTTTGCAGCAGTATGGCTTCAGAGTGAGAAGGAGAAGGAAGCTTGTTCTTTACTGCAGCACTATTTCTCAATTTACTCTTTTCACTTGGGAGCTCTTCCTCTTTTTCAAATGTAAAATGGTGAATCACTTGTTATGCTCTCTGCCGACCACCTTGTTATTTATAGCTCTGTTCATTAAAATAACACTATATGAGAATAATCAATTAGCAGGCAGAGTATTAGAAACAAAGAGAAATTTCCATAACAAGTATATCCATAGAAGGAAAGTATTCAATCTGATTTCAAATAATGTCCATAAAGGGTTTAATCAATTTTAGCCAAGAATCTAGGAAAGAATGATTCAGAACGGCTATAAAGAATAAATTGATTCCATATAAATCAGATTTATAAAAGAAGGAAAGAGATCTAGCAATTTTGAATTAATTATAGAAATCGACGTGCGTCGATTACTATTCGACGTATGCGTCGAATTCGTCCTGGCTGGACGTCGAGAGGAGAATAAGGAAGGTGCGTCGACTAAGGTGCGTCAACTTCTCAAGATACGTCGACTAGAAATCAGAGCTACGTCGACATATGATACGTCGAATTCTTCTTAAAGGCACTTCGACTCATTCTGAAAGGAACGTCGATACTACATCGACGTTGCGTCGAATACCATTCGACGCATATTTACTTAACCTTGATTTTCCTTTCTTAGAATTCATATTCAACTCTTTTTCAGGGGTTAAGAGAAATCATTATCCCAACAATCTCCCCCTATTTGTCTTAACCCTATTTAGAGGGAAATTGCACTAGCATATAATTAACCCAGCACAGCATTTGTAAAGATAAGAAATATATTAAATAATCAGAAGAGAAATTAGAATAAGAAAGCATATGACAAGTATTTGTCTTTCACAAGATTTAAACCAGAAACTTCTTTTTGTACATGAAGTTGACAAAAGCAGAATAAAGTTTCCTAGATAAGTTTTCAATAGCATCAAAAATGTAGCCCCTGGCTCTATCAGGTCGTTCCTGGACATTCCTGATGATTGTATGCAGTTTTTCCAATAGTTTATCAGCATTAGGGACTGTGTCATTTATGGAGTAGCCTTTGCTGATGATGATTGCTGCCTTTTCATCAATCATCTCAATTGTGATGTTTTGAACTTTCTTTTCAGCAGGCTTGATCTCAGGTGGTCCCTTGCTATCAACCTTGGGCCTATATTTTGTTTTCTTTTCTGATTGCTGCTTCTCAGGAATCTCAGCCATTTTTCCTTTCCCTTTCCAGGGTGAGGCATGCCACTTGTCTAATTTTACAGGTCTGTTGGGCTTCTTGTAGGGAATGTAAGTATCTTCTGTACACCCTACACCCTTTTTGTGTTTTTGACCTTTTTCTAGAATGATCCTTGCCTGAGGGTTTTTCTTTTGATAAGCTTCAATATCAAACAACTTCTTTGGAATTCTGATAGAAGATTCAGCAAGAATTTGTTCCTTAGTCATTCCCTTGTTGATCTTTTCCATCCAGGCATTCCTTTTATCTTCCACTTCTTTCCTAGCTGCTTCATATTCATACAGTTCTCTTTCTCTTATCTCTTCATGCCTCTTTTCCATGTCAGGGTCATGGTACTCCTTCACAGGGCTGTTAGGAGTGATAATAGGCATCTTTTCAAATCTTTTTATTTCCTCACATGCTTTTCTATACTTCTTTTATTTTGCATACTCTTTCCTTTCTTCTTTGGAGAAGTTTTGCCAGTAGGGAATGGCTTCTCTTTTCCTTTTCATCTGTCCTTCTAGACTTTGCCTAGGTAGGATCTGTTTAGTGAGTTTTGCTATTGGAGGAGGTAGAGGTAGCAGAGGAGGTAGAGAAGAAGGTTGAGGTGGAGGTAGAGGTAGAGGTGGAGATGAAGGTAGAGCAGGAAGTTGAGGTGGAGGTAGAGGTAGAGGTGGAGATGAAGGTAAAGAAGGAAAGAGAGATTTGTCTCTTCCAGGCTCTTCTGAAGGGATGTCCTCAAGTAGAGGTGTCTTCAGTTTGATGTAACTGGCAGAGAATCCAGGAGAGTGATGCTGAAATTCTTCTTCACATAGGGGTGCATCAGTCCACATCTGTCCCTTCCAGTCATCAGAGGTGGCTGCTTCTTCCTCCCCCTGAACTCCTGAGTTCTTTACCACAGGAAGCTCCCCCTGAGTATATGGGGCATCAATTCTAAATGCTGAATTCACAGCATGATCTCCTTCAGTGTGATAAGAGGAGGTCTCTCCAAGGTATTTGTTGAATGGTCAGAGTGATTGGAGAGGATTGGAGCCTATTATAAGAGAAGAGGTTGGTGTAATCTTTTAGAGATAATGTTTTGAGTTGAAAAAGAAATTAATCCTGAGCTTTTAAGAGAGATAGATAACCTGACAAGGGGGGATTATGGAGCAACTCTCCCCCTAGTTTATATCATGCACAAAGGATTTAAACCTTTCTGGCGACAGAGGCCGTTCTTGAATGAGAGCATTTAGCTCAGGAAGAGAAGAAGAGAGGGTTGCCAGTTTGGCTGCACAGGTGTTGATCATGGCAGTGCATTCGTTAGCAAAGTGATTCAGGCGATTCAGGAAATCACTTTCTAGGTGTTCGAGAGAATCATTCATCGTGTTGATGAGGGCCGATTGATCAGGAGTTGGTGCCATTGTTGCAAAGAGAGAGAGAGAGAGGTAGAAGACGAAGTTTTGGGGGGTTTTAGGAGAGTATATGTTATGAAATAAGAAGTATTATTTAAAGGAGGTGAAACGTCGAGAAAGGAAACAGAAATCAATGTATATCAGGTAATCCAATCGTCAAAAGAGGAAGTGAGGATTTGATTCTAATTGTAGCCAGAAGTCGACATTACGTCGAATTGATGTCGACATATGCGTCGATATAAAGTCGACGCTTCGTGGATATTTGTCCACGTAGCGTTCTGTCGACGTGTTCATAGCCCTGCGTCGATATCAATTTGACGGGGCATCGATAAGTTATCGATGTATCTTTGCCGGGAAGAAATCAACGCCAGCGTCGAGTTCTTCTCAAGGGTGCGTCGATATGTATTCGACGCATCTTCAAATACTTTCTTAGATTTCCTAACAATGGTAGTTACAGACTACCATCAAGCATTCCTAAGGTGTTGATGAAATAGTTATGCTTAGTTTCATCTAAGGGTTTTGTGAAGATATCTGCTCTTTGATTGTCTGTGGGAATATATTCTAAGGTTATTTTACCCTTCTCAACATTGTCTCTAAGGAAGTGATGTCTGATCTTTATATGTTTGGTCCTACTATGAAGGATTGGGTTGGATGCTATGGATATAGCACTAGAGCTATCACAATAGATCTTAGAGTTATGTATTTCCAATTTGTAGTCAAGTAGCTGATTTTGCATCCACGGGATTTGTGAACAACAGCTCCCAGCAGCTATGTATTCAGCTTCAGCTGTTGAGGTTGAGACTGAGGTTTGTTTCTTACTAAACCATGATATCAATCTGTCACCTAGGAATTGGCAGGTACCAGATGTGCTTTTTCTATCAACCCTACATCCAGCATAATCTGCATCTGAGAAACCTATTAATTCAAAGTTGGTTTCTGCTGAGTACCATAGTCCTAGTTCAGGGGTTCCCTTTAGGTATCTAAGAATCCTTTTTACAGAGGTGAGATGGGATTCCTTTGGATCAACCTGAAATCTAGCACATATGCAAGTGGCAAACATGATATCAGGTCTGCTAATTGTTAGATATAGAAGGGATCCCATGATGGCCCTATAAGTCTTTTGATCTACTGATTTTCCTTTATCATCTTTTTCTATAATGGCATTGGTTTCCATGGGTGTTTTCATGGTAGATGCTGATTCCATACCAAACTTTTTGATTAGCTCTTTAGTATATTTGGATTGTGAGATGAAGATTCCCTCACTACTTTGTTTTACTTGTAATCCTAAGAAATATGAGAGTTCTCCCATACTACTCATTTCAAATTTAGATTGCATTAGATTAGCAAATCTTTTACACAGTTTAGGATGAGTTGAGCTAAAGATGATGTCATCTACATATATTTGAACAAGGAGGAGTTGGTTTTTATGGGTTCTAGTAAAGAGTGTCTTGTCTACTTTTCCTCTTTCAAAGGAATTTTCTAAAAGAAAATTAGAGAGAGTTTCATACCAAGCTCTAGGTGCTTGCTTAAGACCATATAGTGCTTTGTTAAGTCTATAAACAAAGTTAGGAGAAGAGGGATTAACAAAACCTGGTGGTTGCTCCACATATACCTCTTCTTGAAGATCACCATTCAGAAAAGCACTCTTGACATCCATTTGGTAGACTTTCATCTTCATGAAGGCTGCATAGGCAAGAAAGAGCCTGATTGCCTCTAATCTGGCTACTGGAGCAAAGGTCTAGTTGTAGTCTATCTCTTATTCTTGTCTATATCCTTGTGCTACAAGTCTTGCCTTGTTCCTGACAATTACTCCACTGGAATCTAGTTTGTTCCTGTATACCCATTTTGTACCAATCACAGGGTAGTTTCTTGGTCTTTCAACTAGGTTCCATACTTTGTTTCTCTCAAATTGGCCTAGTTCTTCTTGTATGGCCATAATCCAGTGAGGATCACAATTTGCTTCCTCAAACTTCTTTGGTTCAACTTGTGATAGGAAGCATTGGAGCATCATCCCATTGGAGACCTGGTGTCTTGTTCTTACTCCTGTATTGGGGTCTCCAATTACTTGAGTTTGTGGATGATCTTTCAAATTGACCCTTGTCCTGCCTGGACTTGTCAGATGTTCTTCTTCCATATTGGTGATAGGATCAATGTCCACCGGGCCTTCCTGAACCATGTTCTCTTATGGGAGTTGGTTTTGAATGCTCTTTTCTGAATCTTCTTCATGTTCTTGTTCAGATTCCTCACTTGATTCCTTTATCTTGTTTTCTTTTCCATTATCTGTGTTCTCTAGAACCAGTTGTTCAAGCTGTGTTTCTATGATGTTGCTTTCCTGTGGAAAAGAGCTGGTGGGAGTTCCCTCCCCCTTAAACAGCATGTTAGTTTCATCAAATATAATGTGCATAGACTCTTCAATTTTAAGAGTTCTCTTGTTATAGCACCTATAGGCTTTACTAGATACTGAATATCCCAGAAATATTCCATCATCAGATTTCTTGTCAAACTTGGCAAGATGATCTTTTCCATTATTTAGGATAAAACAAGCACATCCAAAGATCTTAAAATATTTAACTATGGGTGTTTTTCCTTTCAGGAGCTCATATGGAGTTTTTGATTTAGTTTTGTGTATTAGGCTTCTATTTAGAACATAGTTGGCAGTGTTGACTACTTCAGCCCAGAAAGTTTTTGGCAAACCTGATTCTACAAGTAAGGTCCTTCCTGATTCTATTAAAGTTCTATTCTTTCTTTCAGCAACTCCATTTTGCTGAGGAGTTCTAGGGGCTGAAAAATTTTGTTTGATACCTATATCTTCACAGAAACTACTCATAAACTGATTTTCAAATTCAGTCCCATGATCACTTCTGATTATGGAAACCTGACTATTGAGTTCAGATTGAATTTGTTTTATGAATCTTGAGAGAGTCTTGTGGGTTTCAGACTTAGCCCTTAGAAAGAATACCCAGCTGAATCTAGAGTAGTCATTCACAATGACTAGGGTATAGGATTTTCCACCTAAGCTCTGAGTGGATATGGGACCAAAGAGATCCATGTGTAGTAAGTAAAGGACCCTGGGAGAGTCATCCTTACCAATTGGTTTGAAGGATGATTTGGTTTGTTTTCCTAGTTGGCAAGGTCTGCATGGAGAATCCTTAGAGTACCTACCCTTTGGTAAGCCTATGACTAGGTTATTCTTTGCTAGTTTACTAATTGTTTTGTAGTTTAGATGACCTAGTCTCCTATGCTATAATTCACTTTTATCAATAATGTTGTTGAATAAACAGACTTATGTGGGTGAGGAGCTAAAGTCCACTACATATACTTTTCCTTTTCTAATTCCATTGAGTACTGTGGCACCAGTCTTGATATCAATAATATGGCAGAATAGTGTGGTGAATTTTACCTCATACTTACCATTTTCACATATCTGACTTATACTTATCAGATTGTGCTTTAGTCCTTTGACTACTGCCACGTTCTTGAAGGTGACTTTCCCTTCTTTGAAATCTCCAAAGCCCTTGGTTTGGCCACAGCTAGAGTCTCCAAAAGTTACTGATAGTCCAAGTCTGTCCTCAAAGTTGATTAATAGGTTTTTGCGTCCTGTCATGTGCATGGAGCATCCACTGTCCAAGAACCACACCAGCCTGGAGATGTGATACATCTGCACATAAAATTTTAAACATTAGTTTGAACCCTGCTGAGCTGGGGTCCCTTTCTCCCATCAGTGTGAAATTTAATAAAATAGTAAGTGGGTTTTTCTGAATATCCTTCCTCCTTTAGAGGCATTGGTTTATCATACCAATTTTCTTTGGTGATGTTACAGAAGTAGTGGTCATAGTAAAAGGAGATGGATTGAGACGGCTGTTTGGTAGAGGAGAGATGTCTGTCTGATTGGTTGCGTCGATATGTATTCGACGTAGGTTTATGGTTGCGTCGATATGAAGTCGACGCTTTCTCCATTCTGCGTTTTCTTTCAGTCGAAGCATGAGAGAGGTTGCGTCGGGTAGAAGTCGACGCACTTTGGTGTATGCGTCGATTAGAGGTCGACGCACGTTGATAAGTATTCGACGCAAGTTTAAAGTTTTTCTGAGGATATCTTCCTAGGATTCCTTCATATATAATGGGATTAGTTTTATTAAAGACTGTGGTTGTTTCTGGATTTTCCTGTGATCTTTCTCCTGTCAAATGTCCTTCCCTAGTGGAGTGAATGGGATGTCTCCAAACAGATTTCCTAGGTGATTGAGATTTTGGTTCTAAGTTAGTATTATCTTCTAGTTGTCTAAATTTATTAGTAAGATTTTTGGAGATGTTCTTGAGCTTCTGACTTCTCCCATTTAGAGAGTCTTCAAAGGACTTTGCTTTTGCTAGCTCATTTCTTAGTGTTTGGTTTTCTGTAACGCCCCTGATTTTCATTAATTATTTTACGTACCCTCTGTGACGTAATTTTGGCGTAAGGGCGTTACGTCAGCTCTTTTGATAGTGTTTCGAGCCTTAGCTTAGTTGGAGCTCGTGATTCAGATCGAGCGTGCGAGATTTCGCGTCGTTTATCCGGAGTTTGGCTTGTCGGAATTGAATTCTGACTTCGCCGTTGGATTCGTAGCGTCGTGTTTTAGTTAGGGTGCGAATTCCGTAGAAATTCGAGGTGTTTTGGTCGCCCTCGCAGTTTTAAGTATTTTGAAGGATTAATTAATTATTTAAATAATAAATTAGGTTTATATATAAGCCTAAAATCCTTCCCTTCCCTATTCATCTCCTTCCTCGATCAAAATCAGCCGCCGAAGGTTAGGGCAAGAGCGGAGCTTCGTGGAGCCTTCGACCGGTGATTTCTAGAGCTGTAGTGGTCGGAATCGAGTTTGGTTTGAAGATTTGGAAAGCTCTCGGCGAGATCTTCGTCTTAGTGGTAAGCTTGTTCTTCTTCGTGGAAGTTTTGGAGTTATGGAAATGACCTAACTCTTCCTTTCGGTCCTTAGCGCTCCAGGTCTTCGTGCTCGGGAGTTACCTTGGCTTTCGGAGCAGAGTTAGGCGAGTTTTGCAAGGTTAAGGCAAGTGGTTTCTTCCTCTTTCTCTCTTGATCCTTTTGACGGTTGGTTTGCCCATTTTGAGCTCTTGTCATGCTAATTAGCAAGAGTTTTGTGTGTTTGGTGTAGTAACTTATGATCTAGAACCTCCCCTTGATTTCCTCCTCCTCAATCTTACCCTAGTATCTAATCTTTTTCCTGGAGAACACCGTGGTCGATACAATTCCCTTGTTCTTGCTGTAGGTCTCTGCAGCTTTGGATGTCTCGAGACACGGCTGATGTCTCGAGACATGCCTGTCTCTGCAGCTTTGGATGTCTCGAGACATGGCTGATGTCTCAAGACATGCCTGTCTCTGCAGCTTTGGATGTCTCGAGACACGGCTTATGTCTCGAGACATGCCTGTCTCTGCAGCTTTGGATGTCTCGAGACATGGCTGATGTCTCGAGACATGCCTGTCTCTGCAGCTTTGGATGTCTCGAGACATGGCTGATGTCTCGAGACATGCCTGTCTCTGCCCTTTGGATGTCTCGAGACATGACTGATGTCTCGAGACATGCCTGTCTCTGCCCCTAAGACCCCGCCAGGGGCGCGGCCCCTTGGAATCCCGCCAGGAGCGCATGTGATTTCGTTGCGATTCTCATGTTTAAATCTTGTGTCCTCTCAAGCGCACAAGGATGTTGCCAGTATCCCTTCGGTGCTCCTGATCTTGAATCCCTTTTGCTTGAATTCTTTTACTCGTTGTGGTCTGTTAACGTTTGAGTTTACTCTTATGATTCGTCATGATTTATGCCTCTGATTACTCCTCCTCCTTTTTGAAACCTTGTGCCTCTTACAAGGGTACAAGGAGTTTTGCCCAAGTCTCTTGGGTGTCCTTGATCGTGAATCCCTCGAGCTTGAACCCCTTTGCCTTTTTGGTTCAATGACTCCGAGTCTCCCCTTATGAATCGTTTGATCAGCAGTTATCTCATGGTGACCCTATCCTTAGGGTGTTTCTTCCTAGTATTTGTGATGTTAGCAGTATGCGGTGATGTTGCCAATAACTGCATTGCGTCTTTGATCATGTTTACCTCCTATCAAAATTCTAAACCTGCTGTGATCTTGCAAATCGTTGGTTTCGCTTGTGATTCATCTTGATCGGTGTGTGCCTTGCTTTGACACTATCTCTTAGGGTATCCCTGTTGATTGTTTCTCGGGCTTCGTCCCGTGTCTTAATGATTTAATTAAAATGAATATATGCTTTTAGCTTGCACGGTGGCCATTTCAAGGACGTGATCAGCAGGCGTTGCCTGTGTTCCTGTGGGCCGTGTTTGGGTGGTTGGGTCTAGAAGTACCCCCACCTGGATTTGGGCTTGGGTTGCGGAGGTAAGAAACCGCACCCGTTTATTTGAGCTGATCAGTCTCATGTATGCAAAATTTACAAGATAATTAATTTATACTTGCTCCTACTTATGATATTTGGTTGCACTTGGTGCTTTGCTTAGCTCCTTGTTTCAGAGCTTCTTTTTTTCAGTGAATCAGGCTTGGGTTGGTACCCCGTACGCCTTTATTGCTTGTCTTTTCCTTATTTTCTTGCCACTTGCAATTCCCTTGCTGAGGCGTTCTTGTTTATTGAATGCCTCAGGTCCAGAGCCGTAGCGGTTAGTGGAGTAGCCCGAAGTCTTCGGGAGTTTTTAGCTGCTGTTTACCCCGCTGCTGCGAGGTAGTAGTAGTTGTTGTTGTTTGTTTTTCCTTGTGTTCAGACATGCTAGTTTGGGCCAATGGGTTAGTGTCAGCTTATTGACGCTCATTGTGCCTCTTTGATACTTTATAGTTTACTTACCAGTTTATGCCACTGCTTTTAGATCTGATACCTTACTCTCTGGGAATGATTTATGACTAGGTGCATTATAGTGATAAAATGGCTTTTCATTCATCTTCATCTCATCATTTTTAACTAAAACCCTTAGTTTTAAAGTCACCTAAAGATATTTTCTATACTTATACTACGCCTAGTTAAGTGCATATTATCTACTTTATGTCCTGCCTTCACGTGCATATAGGACCTTAAATGAACTAAATCAAGTGTTTTCCGCTGCAGTTACATATATAATTTTCTCTGTGGACTAGTTGATCCACGAACTGAGAGACACAGTTCTGACTCTAAACCCTAATAAATGATTTCAAATAATGATTATCGTGAAATCATGTTTTCAACTATCAAGTAAGAGGTTACCGCCTGAGCGTCTGCAGTTGTCTCCTGCATGACGTGGCATCATGACACGTATTTTCTCTTCCTCTGATATTCTTAATTCCTGAGAAAATGCGGGTCGTGACAGTTGGTATCAGAGGGAGGTTGTTCGACAAGTTGGTCGGGCAACAAATTCTGATATAGTTTAGTAGTTTTTTTTTTATTTCATTGCATACACACACCGATGTGTCATCAGTACGTCTTGGCCGAAGCACGAACACTACACTCATAGCATGATAAGAAGTATACGGGGCATATTATGTAGTATGGGATGCATAATATGTGTTTGTATATGGATCCACCATAGGTGGCAACATGTGACGGTTATGTAGTATGGGATGCATAACCACCATCACATGGATGCCCATTAGCACGTTTTCTTTTTCGTTACATGCGAAATTATGTAGTATGGGATGCATAATATTTCATGTGTACGCCGCTCATAACATGCATTAAGGCCTTTATTAGACTGCATAGCACAACATACCTTATGTAGCATTGCATAAGCACACGTGCCAAGCTAGAGATTTACATGATGACATACGTACACACATGATTTTCAAATGAATAGAACATTCATGCATTCATGACCCTTGCATATGAGTCAAGAGGGATGATATGGTATCATCCCCAAATTTAGCATAGCATCATGAAAATCCCAGAGAAAGGTGGTGGCAATGGAAAGTATCTGTATATGTATGTTCTGAACCAAGCAGTGTAGTTCTAGTGTAGGGCTAAGTTTTGATTAGAGGTATATGCGTTTTAGTAGCGATGGCGCCGAAACGTGTTGCGTTTAGGTCGACTCCCCAGTTTGAAGGCGAGTCTTTCGGTGCGTTGAGTGAAGCCGTGATTGAGAGTCTGCAGCAAAGTTTTGAGACTCTGTCCAAGCAGGTGGTTGCGATGCAATCGCAGGTTGAGTTATTGTTGTCTGCCGGTGCTAGGCAGCAATTCGTAGCGCAGGCCCCAGTAGTAGGACAGACCGTACCTACTCCTCCTGCTCCCTTGTTTCCCCCTGTAGAGATGCTTTCGGAAATGGACGTTATATCGCATTTTCAGCGATTAAGACCCCCTACGTTTGGCGGAAGAGCTGATTTCGTGGCTTTGGATGACTGGTTGGTTGCCATCGAGGATATTTTTAAGTACTCAGGAATCTCTGCGGGCCAAAAGGTAGCAGTCGCCGCTTACCAGCTGAAGGGTCTTGTTAAGAGCTGGTGGATTAGGGAATTGGAGAACCTCGTAGATGGATGTTCGTGGGAGTCGTTCAAGGCGATGTTGTTAAAGGAGTTTCGGTCGTCGGTTGAGCAAGACTATTTGGTGAATGATTTGCTGCGCCCGGAGCAGAGGCAATTCACTGTTAGTGAATTTGTGATTGAACCTAGAAAGCCGAGCAGGTTTGCTCTAGGTCTAGTAACTTCAGAGGAAGGAAGAGTGAAGCAATCCCTGGAAGGACTTCGTAATGAGAGTCAGCATGTAGCCGGTGCTCATGGATGGGAGAGCTATGCTGAGGCAGTGGAAGCAGCTTTGAAAGCCGAGGCCGTCGTTAACACCAAGAATGAAGGCGCTTTGACGAGAAAGGGCAAGAGAAAGGTCGAAGAGGGGGAAGGCCCCAAGGTATCTAGCCCCTCTTCAAAGAAGAGAAGCGGCGATGTCTGCAGTTTCGGTGGCCGCTCTGGCCATCCGTTTGAAAAGTGTTTTAAGGGGAAAGGAGTTCAGAAGAAGCAGCGAGTGTTGGAGATCAAGAGTACTCCTTTGGGAGAGGTGTGTTGCCTG
Organism: Dactylorhiza incarnata; assembly: GCA_033032865.1. NCBI lineage: Eukaryota > Viridiplantae > Streptophyta > Magnoliopsida > Asparagales > Orchidaceae > Dactylorhiza > Dactylorhiza incarnata. Next base: position 511,483 of record JAWHQI010000287.1, on the reverse strand, counting down.
TTGTGCAAGCAGAAGGGGCATGATGTGGCCCAGTGTTGGACCAAAGATAAAGTCTGCTTCCAGTGCAAGCAGAAGGGACACATGAAGTTCCAATGCCCGCTGATTCAACCCCAGTTGCAGCCAAGTCCCGCTTCGAGCTGTGTTGCCGCCGCAATCAGGATGAAGGAAGAGGAAAGCTGAATGTGTTGACCCAGGAGCAAGAGCAGTCTTCGACCCAAGTAATCGCAGGTTAGACCTTCGAGTTAGCTGTTAAGTTTTGACTTGATCTTAATTTCGCTGAATTAAACTAGTTTCTCTTTTCGCGCTTATAGGGAGATTTAAGGTAAAGCGTTGTTGAGCGTGTGTTCTTTTCGATTCGGGTGCTGCCCTTTTCGTTCATAGCAAGGAATTCGTTGAGCGTCACCGTTTGACCCCTGAGTTGGGCATCGATTCGTTCCTCGTTTAGTTTCCTTTTGGTATTTTGGTATCCTCGAACTTGTGCGTCCAGAGTTGCCCGTTCTCTTAAGAGATTTGTTGACTTTTGCTGATCTTAAGATATTGAATCTAGAAGACGTTGTCGTGATTTCGGGTTTGGACTTGTTGTCCGGTTTTGATGCGGTCATCCCTTGAGTTTTTTCTAGGACCTCCGTGCCAGTGTTCCCCGATATTTTCTGCGGTGTGTGCTCGGAAGCTGTTAGATTCCGGTTGTTGGCTTACCTTGTTTCTGTGGTAGAAACTGTTAGGCGTTCGCCGCGTATCGAGGATGTCCTGGTGGTGCGAGAGTTTCCTGTTGTTTTTCCTGATGACCTTCCTGGTCTCCCGCTGGTTAGAGGCGTGGAGTTCGTTCTGTTTTGGAGCCTGGTGCTTGTCTTATTGCAATGCACCCTCTACGTTTTTAATCTTGATGAACCGCTTGTTCAAGGATTTTCAGTGCTGTCGGCACCTTTAACCAAGTTTATCCAGAAGAATGCTGTTTTTGTTTGGAGCGGTTAGTGCGAAGGAGCTTTTCGGGAATCAAAGAGGCGTTTGTGTAGTGCTCCGGTGTTGGCCTTGCCGATCGAAGGAGTTGAGAATGCTGTTGTGTGTACGCATCTCTTTTGGTTTAGGTTGTGTTTTGATGCAAGAAGGAAAGGTGATTGCCTATGGGTCTAGACAATTGAAAGTCCATGAAAAGAATTACCCTGCGCATGACTTAGAATTCGCCGCAGTGATCTATGCTTTGAAGCTTGGGAGACATCTTCTTTATGGTGCGTCATGCAAGATTTATACGGATCTTAAGAGTCTGAAATATGTCTTCACCCAAACGGAGCTGAATCTGCGCCAGCGGAGGTGGTTGGAGTATGTGGCGGATTATGAAGTGGATATTATGTACCATCCGGGTAAGGTCAATGCGGTGGCCGATGCCCTGAGTAGAAAGACCACACATATCTTCATCCTCTCAGTGCAGTCCCTAGTAGAGGAGTTTATGTTGATGTTTATCTCAGTCGATAGTTGTATCGCGCCTTCGATCTTAGAGGTTGAAGAGCCTTCTTGGTTTGCCCTTGTAGAATTGCATCAGAAGGAAGATCCTGACTCGCAGCATCTCCGGAGAAGGATTGAGAAAAAGGAGACTTTCTATTTTTTTTTCTTATTTAATGATGAAATACCTTGAGTACCAGAGTAGATGTTGTATTTCCGCGTTTGAGGTTATTCGAACAAAGATCTGTAGTGAGGCGCATGATTTTGGTTGATAACCGATTGTTGGCAGTCAGGTATGAAGAATGATTTAGCCAATTGTGTTTTTGGAATGTTATACCTGCTAGCGCGTTAAGGTAGATCGATTAGGCATGGAGGTAGTTTGACCCCGTTGGATGTTCCAGCTGGAAGTGGGGAAGTATTTCAATGGACTTCGTTACCTAGATTCCCCGGAGGACATGATTCTGTATGGGTCCCAGTTGCCGGTTTGGCAAAGAATGCTCTCTCTGTGCGATTTAAGATCGGATATTCTATGGAGAAATAGCAGAGCTTTATTTGGAAGAAATCGTCAGATTGCTTGGTGTGCCCTTTAAGCCGTGTGTCGGGTTAGAATTCTAGGTTTATGCCTCGGTCAGGCGGAATTAATGAATCAAATTTTGGAAGGTGTGATTAGATTGTTACTTTGTGATTTATGATGGAGCTTGGGATAAGCGGCTTGGATTGATGGAGTTCGCGTATAACAACAGTTATCAGGAAAGCCTACAAATGGCCCCGTTTGAGGCTCTGTATGGGAGGCGTTGTCGGACTCCGTTGTTTTGGGCCGAGGTTGGTGAGAGTCCCTTGCTAGGCCCAGAGGCTTTGGAAGAGATGAATGTCGCTGTGACTCATATCCGCGAGAAGCTCCGTATTGCTCAGGAGCGGTATGAGAAGTATGCGAACCGAAGAAGAGTGGATTTAGAGTTTGCCGTTGGAGACAGGGTGTTCTTGAAAGTTTCTCCGATGCCTGGTGTTAAGAGGTTTGGAAGGAACCACAAGTTGGATCCCCGGTATGTGGGACCTTTCCAGATTATTGAGCGCATCGGAGTGCAGCGTATAGATTGGATTTGCCTGCTTCCTTCCCTAATGTTCACGATGTGTTTCATGTAAGCCAGTTGAGGAAGTGTTTGCGTAGTGATCGGCCTGTTCTTGATTCAGTGCCCGTTTTGCAACCCAATCTTTCTTATGTCGAAGAGCCTGTCCGAATCTTAGAGACTCAGGAGCGTGTGTTGTGAAGGAAGACGATCCCAATGGTTAAGGTTCTTTGGAAGAATCAGGGTGTCGAAAGCGCAACTTGGGAATTGGAGTCTGCTATGAGAGAGACTCATCCTAGCCTCTTCTCTTAGACTTCGGGTAAGTCTTCTTTTCTGTATCCTTAGAATTGTTTCTGTATCTTTCTTGATCCTTAGATTTCAAGTTTCGGGACGAAACTTCCTTTTAGGGGGAGTGACTGTAACGCCCCTGATTTTCGTTAATTATTTTACGTACCCTCTGTGACGTAATTTTGGCGTAAGGGCGTTACGTCAGCTCTTTTGATAGTGTTTCGAGCCTTAGCTTAGTTGGAGCTCGTGATTCAGATCGAGCGTGCGAGATTTCGCGTCGTTTATCCGGAGTTTGGCTTGTCGGAATTGAATTCTGACTTCGCCGTTGGATTCGTAGTGCCGTGTTTTAGTTAGGGTGCGAATTCCGTAGAAATTCGAGGTGTTTTGGTCGCCCTCGCAGTTTTAAGTATTTTGAAGGATTAATTAATTATTTAAATAATAAATTAGGTTTATATATAAGCCTAAAATCCTTCCCTTCCCTATTCATCTCCTTCCTCGATCAAAATCAACCGCCGAAGGTTAGGGCAAGAGCGGAGCTTCGTGGAGCCTTCGACCGGTGATTTCTAGAGCTATAGTGGTCGGAATCGAGTTTGGTTTGAAGATTTGGAAAGCTCTCGGCGAGATCTTCGTCTTAGTGGTAAGCTTGTTCTTCTTCGTGGAAGTTTTGGAGTTATGGAAATGACCTAACTCTTCCTTTCGGTCCTTAGCGCTCCAGGTCTTCGTGCTCGGGAGTTACCTTGGCTTTCGGAGCAGAGTTAGGCGAGTTTTGCAAGGTTAAGGCAAGTGGTTTCTTCCTCTTTCTCTCTTGATCCTTTTGACGGTTGGTTTGCCCATTTTGAGCTCTTGTCATGCTAATTAGCAAGAGTTTTGTGTGTTTGGTGTAGTAACTTATGATCTAGAACCTCCCCTTGATTTCCTCCTCCTCAATCTTACCCTAGTATCTAATCTTTTTCCTGGAGAACACCGTGGTCGATACAATTCCCTTGTTCTTGTTGTAGGTCTCTGCAGCTTTGGATGTCTCGAGACACGGCTGATGTCTCGAGACATGCCTGTCTCTGCAGCTTTGGATGTCTCGAGACATGGCTGATGTCTCGAGACATGCCTGTCTCTGCAGCTTTGGATGTCTCGAGACACGGCTTATGTCTCGAGACATGCCTGTCTCTGCAGCTTTGGATGTCTCGAGACATGGCTGATGTCTCGAGACATGTCTGTCTCTGCAGCTTTGGATGTCTCGAGACATGGCTGATGTCTCGAGACATGCCTGTCTCTGCCCTTTGGATGTCTCGAGACATGACTGATGTCTCGAGACATGCCTGTCTCTGCCCCTAAGACCCCGCCAGGGGCGCGGCCCCTTGGAACCCCGCCAGGAGCGCATGTGATTTCGTTGCGATTCTCATGTTTAAATCTTGTGTCCTCTCAAGCGCACAAGGATGTTGCCAGTATCCCTTCGGTGCTCCTGATCTTGAATCCCTTTTGCTTGAATTCTTTTACTCGTTGTGGTCTGTTAACGTTTGAGTTTACTCTTATGATTCGTCATGATTTATGCCTCTGATTACTCCTCCTCCTTTTTGAAACCTTGTGCCTCTTACAAGGGTACAAGGAGTTTTGCCCAAGTCTCTTGGGTGTCCTTGATCGTGAATCCCTCGAGCTTGAACCCCTTTGCCTTTTTGGTTCAATGACTCCGAGTCTCCCCTTATGAATCGTTTGATCAGCAGTTATCTCATGGTGACCCTATCCTTAGGGTGTTTCTTCCTAGTATTTGTGATGTTAGCAGTATGCGGTGATGTTGCCAATAACTGCATTGCGTCTTTGATCATGTTTACCTCCTATCAAAATTCTAAACCTGCTGTGATCTTGCAAATCGTTGGTTTCGCTTGTGATTCATCTTGATCGGTGTGTGCCTTGCTTTGACCCTATCTCTTAGGGTATCCCTGTTGATTGTTTCTCGGGCTTCGTCCCGTGTCTTAATGATTTAATTAAAATGAATATATGCTTTTAGCTTGCACGGTGGCCATTTCAAGGACGTGATCAGCAGGCGTTGCCTGTGTTCCTGTGGGCCGTGTTTGGGTGGTTGGGTCTAGAAGTACCCCCACCTGGATTTGGGCTTGGGTTGCGGAGGTAAGAAACCGCACCCGTTTATTTGAGCTGATCAGTCTCATGTATGCAAAATTTACAAGATACTTAATTTATACTTGCTCCTACTTATGATATTTGGTTGCACTTGGTGCTTTGCTTAGCTCCTTGTTTCAGAGCTTCTTTTTTTCAGTGAATCAGGCTTGGGTTGGTACCCCGTACGCCTTTATTGCTTGTCTTTTCCTTATTTTCTTGCCACTTGCAATTCCCTTGCTGAGGCGTTCTTGTTTATTGAATGCCTCAGGTCCAGAGCCGTAGCGGTTAGTGGAGTAGCCCGAAGTCTTCGGGAGTTTTTAGCTGTTGTTTACCCCGCTGCTGCGAGGTAGTAGTAGTTGTTGTTGTTTGTTTTTCCTTGTGTTTAGACATGCTAGTTTGGGCCAATGGGTTAGTGTCAGCTTATTGACGCTCATTGTGCCTCTTTGATACTTTATAGTTTACTTACCAGTTTATGCCACTGCTTTTAGATCTGATACCTTACTCTCTGGGAATGATTTATGACTAGGTGCATTATAGTGATAAAATGGCTTTTCATTCATCTTCATCTCATCATTTTTAACTAAAACCCTTAGTTTTAAAGTCACCTAAAGATATTTTCTATACTTATACTACGCCTAGTTAAGTGTATATTATCTACTTTATGTCCTGCCTTCACGTGCATATAGGACCTTAAATGAACTAAATCAAGTGTTTTCCGCTGCAGTTACATATATAATTTTCTCTGTGGACTAGTTGATCCACGAACTGAGAGACACAGTTCTGACTCTAAACCCTAATAAATGATTTCAAATAATGATTATCGTGAAATCATGTTTTCAACTATCAAGTAAGAGGTTACCGCCTGAGCGTCTGCAGTTGTCTCCTGCATGACGTGGCATCATGACACGTATTTTCTCTTCCTCTGATATTCTTAATTCCTGAAAAAATGCGGGTCGTGACATTTTCTGTACAGATTTTGTCTAATTCCTTTTCTAAGAGTCCTAGACTGAGCTCATAGTTATTATACTGTGTATTCACTTGTTTGAGAATTTTTTAATTCATTTCTTAGTTCATCTATTTCTTTTTCAGATTTGATTAAATTTAAACAGAATTCTTTGAAATTGTTTTTGAAGTCAGTGGAAGATAAATCTACATCATCAAGTATATTTACCATAGATGTGTCATCAGGCTTCTCAGTGGCCATCAAACAGGTTTCCTCCAGCTTGGTCTCTTCTTGATCATTTATCAGATAAGGTGCTTTCTTCAGGTTCTGAATCACTCCATGATTGAGCAATGAGACCTTTCTCTTTCTTCTTTTTCTTCTGTGGATCTGTTCTTTTCAGATCTTTCTTTTTGCTGATCTCCTTAGGACATTCAGGTGCAATATGTCCAGGTTTCCTGCAAGAGTAACATATAATCTCTTTAGTAGGTGTTTTATTATACCTAGTTTTTGAGTCTCTTCCTCTGGATCCTTCTGATTTAATCCATTTTTTAAACCTTCTGGCTAGTAGACTGATCAGCTCCTCATCACTTGTAGAGGGTTCACCTTCAACAGCCTTCAATGCAATACTCTTTTCTTTTGAGAGTGAAGGAGCCTTTTCTTTCTCTTCTTTCTCAGCTCTTGTCTTCAACAGATGTTCATAAGATTTTAATTTGCCCAACAGGACATCTGTTGAAATTTCTCTTTGACTTCTGGAGTCTCTAATTGGCCAGATTCTTGAATCCCAAGAGCTAGGGAAGCAAGTTAGCAGTTTGTCATTTATCTCAGTGAGAGATATGTCCTTTTCAAGTGTCTTCAACTCATTCACTATGAGGCTGAATCTGGCATACATGTCAGCAACACTTTCACCTTCTCTCTTCTGAAAGTTTTCATATTGAGAGATGAGTAGTGTCTTTCTATCCTTTTTCTCATCAGCACTTCCCTCTACCATTTTGGTGAGAGCTTCCCATACTTCCTTAGCTGACTCACAATCAGCAATCTTTTGGAAAATTTCATCTGAGAGGGTTGAGACTTGGATATTCATAGCCTTGGCATCATATCCTTGGGCTTTCTTTTCTTCCTCTGTCCACTCATCTTTTGGAGCAAGTGTTTTAGTCACTTTTCCACTTGAGTCCATTCTGAATGGCTTGGGGGGACCTGTCAAGATAACATTAAACAATTCATCATCAATGGAGTTTAAATAAATTCTAATTATTGTTTTCCAAAGTGCAAACTTTTCAAGGTTGCAAATTGGTGGTCTGGTGGAAGCATAATCTTTGATTTGTGCCATGTGAAAAATAATTGTTAGAAAAATATATATATAAATAAGAGGTAGGATCTTTTTGATCAAGGAGTTAACCTTTTTAGATCAACCTCCCTCTGATACCAATCGAAAGTGCACAGTTAACCTCACTAGAATTCTCTAGAGGGGGGAGTGAATAGAGATTTAAAGTATTTTTGTGCAAAGTTAATAATTATATATATGGGTGTAGTGATCATAGATTAGAGCTTCACACACACCAACAAGAATTAAACAAGTAAAGAAAATAAATGCAAGAAAAGAAATCTCAGCACAACACAAGGAAATATAGTGGTTCCCCAAACTTTGGGTAGTCCACTCTTCTACCCCCTTGGTAGGAAATTCACTATCTTGTACTGAGTCTTTTGATAAGGAGACTCTTAGAACCACCCTGAGTCTTTTGACAATGAGACTCTTAGAACCAACTGAGTCTTTTGAAAAGGAGACTCTTAGAACCAGTACAACTAAATTTTTTGAAGAGAGATTCTAAAAACTCTTTTACAATATGTGAAAATAAAGGTAAAGAAGAAAGAGAGATAATATAAAGAGAAGAAGGAATCTTCTTCCTAGCAAGAAGATTGAAAGCACAAGAAGTAGTGAATGAAATCTCTCTTCTATAGTGAGAAGGAGATAGTAGCCCTTTTCTCTCTTTTGTGAGAGCTATCAGAGTTTGCAGCAGTATGGCTTCAGAGTGAGAAGGAGAAGGAAGCGTGTTCTTTGCTGCAGCACTATTTCTCAATTTACTCTTTTCACTTGGGAGCTCTTCCTCTTTTTCAAATGTAAAATGGTGAATCACTTATTATGCTCTCTGCCGACCACCTTGTTATTTATAGCTCTGTTCATTAAAATAACACTATAGGAGAATAATCAATTAGCAGGCAGAGTATTAGAAACAAAGAGAAATTTCCATAATAAGTATATCCATAGAAGGAAAGTATTCAATCTGATTTCAAATAATGTCCATAAAGGGTTTAATCAATTTTAGCCAAGAATCTAGGAAAGAATGATTCAGAACGGCTATAAAGAATAAATTGATTCCATATAAATCATATTTATAAAAGAAGGAAAGAGATCTAGCGATTTTGAATTAATTATAGAAATCGACGTGCGTCGATTACTATTCGACGTATGCGTCGAATTCGTCCTGGCTGGACGTCGAGAGGAGAATAAGGAAGGTGCGTCGACTAAGGTGCGTCGACTTCTCAAGATACGTCGACTAGAAATCAGAGCTACGCCGACATATGATACGTCGAATTCTTCTTAAAGGCACTTCGACTCATTCTGAAAGGAACGTTGATACTACATCGACGTTGCGTCGAATACCATTCGACGCATATTTACTTAACCTTGATTTTCCTTTCTTAGAATTCATATTCAACTCTTTTTCAGGGGTTAAGAGAAATCATTTTCCCAACAGTGGTTCTCACAGGTTGCATGGTGAATGTGCTGACTACATATAGTTGGTGGGTTGGCTGCATAATCAAGGTGCTGCACGTGAGGGCTGGTTGGCTGCACCAAAACATCAACAAGGTAGGATCGGGTTCATCCTGTTGGGGGCTGGACTTGAGCTCGGGTTTGGGCTGCTATATTGGGTCTTCAAATTGATGCGGCGATGGCGTGGAATTCATGCAAAGGTGGCGGCAATGGCGCGGACGTGGCGTTGCGGCGAGCATGGTGTTGCGGCATGAATATTGACGGCGCGACGATGGCGTTGAATTCATGCAAAGGTGGCGGCAATGGCGCGGACGTGGCGTTGCGGAGAGCATGGCGTTGCGGCATGAATATTGACAGCGCGGCGATGGCGTTGCGGCGATGATGGCAGCACGGACGGGCACACGACGGCGAACGCGACGACTTCATGCAAAGGTGGTGGCGACAACATTCCTAAAAAATAAAACATTAGCATTAGTTAAGAAAATATAAAAATATAAAACTAAAACATTACATAAAATAAAACATTACATAAAATTAGCTTAAGAAATATAAAAACATGAAATTAAAACATAACATAAAATAAAACATTAGTTTTTGAAAAATAGGAAAATAACAAAATAACAAAAACATGCATAAAATATAACAAAAGATAAAAATAAAAACACAAATAACATAATAAACTAACCTAAAAACGATGACTAAAAACTAATTATCATCAGCCACCATAGAGGGTTGGCTCATGGGGAGGACCCTTGTTGATCTATCCAGTGTCTTAATATCCAACCTCTTCAAGTAGTGGATGTTAATACCCTTGATGGAGGAGAATTCTCCTGGATAAGCCTTCAGCAGGAAGAGTGAGAGGATCCTTCTTAGGTTAGGAGCCTGCAGACATTGCTTTATCCTTTGGTACAGGACATTTCCCCAGCAAGTCCTTTTCTTCAAGATGATCCTTACAACCAGCTCAAACATGGGTTGTGAGATTGTGCCATGTGAGCCTGGCTTGCACAGAAGGGATTTTCCCACTATGTCACACAACAGCTTCCCCTTTTGGTTGAAGAATTTCTTTTTTAGAGATGAAGTCTGGGAATCACTGTAATCGCACCATCTTAAGGCTTGCTCCTTGTCTAATGCAGATATCTCATCTTCTTCCACTGTAGGTAGGTGCAGTACCTTTTCTAATCTCTTAGGGGACAGTTTCACCCTTATCTCTCCAATTTTAGACGATAAGCCATCCTTAGAAGATGACTGCCTAGCATTTGCATAGAACTCTAGCACTTCATGCTTGAATATCTGAGAGGGTTCAGATAGCAAGAAGTCTAGGCTGGCTTCTGAAATGAGGGAGATGACACCTAGAATCTCTGGTGAGGCATGGAGAAAGCCATCCTTCACCAACTCATAGCCTTCAAGCAACTCCTTCACAATCTTGGGTGCCATTTGGTCGAAGAGAAGAACGCTGGGACGGAAGGGTAGAAGTTTCGTCTCGGCGGCTGGAGTAGTGCAAGAGAATGTGAAGAGTCATCTAACACAGACTGCTATTTATACACTGGTTCTTAGTGTTAACCTAATCGACTCAGCGGAACAGCTGAGAAGATTTACCTAAAATTTCATCCTAGGGCAGAGTTCGTCGAACTCAAACTAGAGTTCGTCGAGCCTTAACTAAGTTTTTCTAAACCTTTAACATAAGACGGAGTTCGTCGAACTCAAGGCTGAGTTCGTCGAACTCAAGCTCTACGTTCGTCGAACTCAGGACAGTGTTCGTCGAACACAGATTTTTCTTAGCTGTTAAAATGCAATCTGAAGCATAGCATAAGCAGATTGTACTGGTTAATCTTATCGTCCTACTTTAACATTATTAGAGACAACTTTTGATGATAATTTCATAATAGGTAGGAGACATACTTACCTTGAGGATTTAGTCCTCTAACTGATGTTGACTTCATGATATCAACTTCCTTTCTTTCATGTTCCATGGGCACCCACTGTCCAAGTACCAAGTGATGATTAAGCTTGTACTTGAACTAACCTGCAAGAAAATTAGTTATCCTTAGGACCCCAAAATTCTTTGGGTCCTAGGTCCTTGTTAGCCAGATGAGATGACCATGCTCTAGCTGTTCCCTTTGCAGGAAGGCCCATCTTTGCACATGGCACATTAGGGTTGTGCCACCAATCTATGGCAAAGTGTCCTACCTTACCACAGCACCAACATTCATGAATGTTATATCTCCTCTTCTGAACATTTCCTAGGTAATTAGAATTTCCTTGCCTGTGTTCAGGAAGGGAGATAGCTGCATTCTTCCTAATTTTCTCAGCAATAATTTGACTGAAAATCAATCTAGGTGTTGTATTGATGCTCTTTGTCCTGATGTCATCATCCTACTTTGGCTTGGCATCCATACAAGATATGATGGCATCATACACTGAGCAACAAACCTTGTCAACAGATATGACATCAGTTATGCTCTTTGCTGAAGCAGATTTGGAAGAGCTTGCACCCTTATTATTGACTAGAGGGGCTGAAGTACCAAATACAAAAGGTCCAGGTTGAACCAGTTGAATTTCCTCATGGGGAGCCTTCGTGGCACTCAATCCCATGCCCTTTCTTCCACTATGGGAAGGAGTGTTTTCCTTCTTATAGGTACTTCCACTCCTCCAGTGACCATACATGCGTTCATGGTCATACCTGTTGGAGAGAAGTAATACCCTTTGAAAGGTGGAATGAGGCTTAGCATTGTGCTTACCCTTTTTCCCATGCCCTCCTCCTGCTTCATTATTTTTAAAGCCTAGTCCTCTCCTATTTTTTTGGAAGAAGGAGTCAATAATAGGAAGCACGGATTTAGGCTTTGAGAATTGAGCCACGAGGCTTCTTTCCTTCACAAGCTTCTTCTCAAGATCCTTGATGATCTTGTTCTTCAGGGAAATAGTGCTTAAGTGTACAATTGTTATCCCCTTTAGATAGCTAATCTGTCTACTCATCTGACCCACCAAGGTGGTTGATTCAGTGCAGTTGTTTTTAGCCAGCTTAAGGGAAGCTATTTCCTGGGCTTGCTTCTTGGCAAGCTTCTTGCTCTTTTTCAGAGCTTCCAACAGAGCATCATACTTGTCAATCAATTGATTGACATTTTCCTCAGTTTCTGAACCACTTCCACCAATTGATGAAGGTGCTTCAGATTCTAGACATGCAATATGATCAGAAAGAGAAATGGAGGAAATAAATACCTGATCTTTGTCAGAACAATTCTGACAGTCTTCCTCACCAGTGAGTGCCATAAGACCTATCTGAATATTGTCTTTATCATCCTCCTCTATGTCACTATCTGAGTGTGATAGAGGGGACCTGATTCCAACTGTTGTAGCTGGATAGTCTTCATCTTCCTCTGCTGCAAACAGCCCAATGTAGGCTTCTTCTTCATTCTCTGAATCTGATGTTGAAGGATCAGATTCACTCCAGCTTCTTTCTTTCTTTGCTAGGAGGGATCTTTCTCCCTTCCTATCCTTATGGTGATGATGCTTCTTCTCACCACTCTCCTTTCTATTGACTGGACAGTCAGCTATGACATGTCCAGGTTTGCTGCAGCTATAGCAAATAATGTTATTAGAGACATGTTTACTAGGTTTAAATCATAGATGTCACCTTTTGGGTGCAGTCTTTCAGATTTGCTGGTATCCTTCTTGTTGTGTGATGAGGAGGAGGGCATGTCTTCCATAGCTTCTTCTTCATCATCTTCTTGAACTGCTTAGAAAAAGCAGCAAACTCATCATTAGAGGAAGAGCTTCCTGAGGTGTTGACTTCAGGTTCAGCACTTCTCCTTGTAGGAGACACCATCCTGCCCTTGCTTCTCTTGAAGCTGTCAGCTTTGAGTGCCACAGATTTTTCCCTTGCTTGAGCCCTTGAAGAGGTGTCCTCTTCCTTCCTTGCAGACAGATGCATCTCATAGGAGAGCGGCTTCCCAAACAGAGTAAGAGTTGGGGTCTCACCAAGCTTGGCCACTTCCCTGATGGCACAGATTTTTGTGTCCCAGTCCCTTGTTAGAGACCTAAGTAACTTATCATTCAGCTCATAGTTGGTGAAATCCCTCTCATAGGTTCTCAGCTCATTGACTATTCTGAAGAACCTCTCATAGCACATGGATATGCTTTCCTGGCTCTGCTGCCTGAAGGCTTCATACTCTTGATTAAGGAGTGACTTCCTGTCATCCCTAACTTCAGCTGTCCCTTCCATATATACTATCAAAGTATTCCACATTTCCTTGGCAGAAGTGCAGTGTACCAAGTTTTGAAAGGTGGAATCATCAATAGCATTGACTATGATGTTCTGGGCCCTTTTGTCCATGGTGAACAACTCAAGTTCATCCTTGGTCAAATCTTTGAATAATTTGGCCACTCTTCTTGTTGGATCTATAGTGGATGCAGTGTGAAAATTAAAAGGTCATTCTTCAACTGTAATGAAGATCCTTGGATCATATGCTTCCATGAACAGTCTGATCCTTTGCTTCCATATGCCAAAGTTCTCTTTGTTGCATATAGGCAACTTCATGGATCTCATTTCCTTCTGCAATCCAAAGGAGGCCATTGGGATTTAATTTGACTATACCTTTGTAGGATCTGGTCACACTATTAAGTCCTTTTTGACCAACCTCACTCTGATGTCACTTGTTAGTTTATAAGGTTTGTAGTCTAAATCAACTAGAGGGGGTGAATAGGTTTCTTTTTATTTCCTTTAATTAGTCTATCTGATTTCTGGTTTAGAGCAATCAAACACACAGAAAGCACTCAAGTATGTATAGAGGTTCCTCAAGACAGGGTGTCTTGAGTAGTCCTCTTTCCCCTTCACCTTTCTAACAATGTGTTAGACAAGGTCACCTCCTCCAAACTCGGCTCAAAGAGCTTACAACTCAGATCCCTCAGGATCTCTCGGGTTTTCCCAACCCTACCTCTGGCATAGCAGCCCTACCTCAAATCAGCAACTGATCCTACAACTCAGACCTCAGCAGGTCCTACAAACTCAGGCTAACAAGCCCTACCTCAGAGGATTCCCCCTCCTACAACTCAGACCACAGCAGGTCCTACAACTCAGGCTAAACAGCCCTACAAACTCAGATCAGCTCCTGGTCCTACAGCTCAAACCCCTTCCAGGTCCTACAACTCAGAGGAATCCTCCTCCTACAGCTCAGGCTAAAAATCCCTACAACTTAGATACACAGATCCTACAATCTCAGACCAAAAGGTCTTACAACTAAGGCTGTTAAGCCCTACAGAAAGATGAGTATAAAACTTACTACAGATGACAGCAAGTCCCCTGTAGTTCCTGCACGGCTTGTGCTTCCTATAGCTGGTGATGTTGATGGCAGCTACTAACTGTTCTTCTTCTTCAGATGAAGGTTGGAAGATCTCCTTGCTCCTTCTTGCAAAGGAGCTAACTTTATTTCTCTATTTTCTTCTTCTTGTTCAGTGAGCAGGAGGAAGAATGCGAGAGCTTCGGACGTTAATGGAATAGTGAATCTGTCGGCTATTTTCAAATGTTCCCTAACTCTTTCTTTTATACATCTCTGATCTTCAACGGCACTGAGTCGTCCTTCTGAGAAGTATGGGAGAAACTGGTGGACCCCACACTATTTTTCTGCAGCTGGCACCATCCTCAGAACACGCAATCTGCGTTCGACAAACTCACTTCACTCTGTGTTCGACGAACACTCCAAGCTCTGTGTTCGATGAAATTTCCATCCTATGCGCTTGACGAACTCATCATGCTCTGCGATCGATGAACTCGGTATGCTCTGCGATTGACGAACACGCCTGGTCTCAGTGTGTCTTTTCTTCTCAGCGGCAGCTGACCTCGTCTCAGTGGTTGCTTCTTTTCCGTCTCAGCGGATCCGCTGAGATAGTGGACACGTCTCAGTGGATTATCCTATCCGCGGCTCAGCTTGCTTCGATGCCTTCTCAGCTGCTCCTGGTCTCGTCTCAGCAGTTCTGATGATACAAACCTTCATCTCTTAGGAGAGATTTCTCCTGATCTAAGGCCATGATTGCCCCTTCCTCTTGAGTCACCTGTACCTGTATTTCTTACAGAAGTATGGTTTTATCAAATACAACATGCACTTAGCTTTGTGAGTGATGCTTCTTCAAATCAAAGGAATATTGAGGGCAATATTCCCAACAAGGAGATTCACACATAAGCAGAATGGTAGGGGACTCGTAAACTCAACCCTCGTATCAGTGACATGATTATATTGAGACAACCACCATGACAAACACTGAGGGTCAAATAAAAATTGAAGTTCAGAAGATACCCATTCGGGATTGGTTCATATGTTGACCATGATAAGGTTGTCGAAAATGGTACCTTGAAGAGTCTAGTGTATGGAGTACACCAACAAGTCTCAAGATAGAACCCCAAGTCTAAGGTTGTGTTCCCTGAGGATTGTTTACATACTTAGGACGAATATAACATGGAGATATTAAAGATACTAAACCCAAAATAGATAGTGGCTTATCTTTTGTTTATTGGGGCTTATCTTTTGTTTATTGGGGCTTACCTTTTGTTTATTGGGCAAATTAATGACTGACTTTAGTTTCCTTTGGATCTAATTTAGAAAGTGTTGCGTCGTGAAAATAATGTTTTGAAGTTAATCATATTCGATGTTACTCGGGCGAAGATGAGATTGTGTAAAAGTATGTTCAGAATGATGATTCGTAGTAATACCAGGGCAATGGATAGACATCGTTGATCAAGCAATGACTTAACCTTAGTTGAATCATTGGAAATATAAAGTCGCCAGGATTAATCACTTAGGGATGCCGATGTCCTATTCTAGAAGTTGAGGACAGAAATTAGTTCTTACAAGTTATTGTTATATCCGAAAGTTCTTATGGTTTGGGGCATTCAGAAGTGATCAATTTATGATTTGTTAAAAATCACGCCCTGTCATGGTTGAAAATTTTAACTACAATAATAGCCCTTATACCTTGGGAGCTATGATGATGAATAACCAAAGATATTTGACGATGACTATTTGGAATTAGAATATAGTGTTTGAGTTTACTATGATAAGAACGATCTAAGTTTATCTTACTTTGGATCATCCGAAGTGATCAAGACTAGCATATGTGGAAGTGATAGGATTTTGGTGAAATAAACATGATGATATATCCGTGATGAAATTGACTTGTGAAAAATCTTAAGGTTTCAAAAGATTTTACCCGTATACATTATGAATTAAACTCCACATAGAAAGTGATCGGGAATCATCTTATAAACATTGATACTAGTGTTGTTTGTTTAACATATGTTCATAAGATTCACAAGTGCACCCCGTAAATTTTGAGGATAATTGGGACGCTTGACGATCTGATCAGTTCCATCAATGGTAAGAACTGGATAAGTTGTAGAGTTGAGTTCTTTGAGTACTCGGACGCACGTGAAGAAATAAGAATCAGAACGTGTAGAGAAAACTTTAATAGAGACGTTGTCTACCCGTACAAATAGGAGCTTTAGTCACCGAAGAAATGGTGTTTTCCAGGAACATGTAGCTTCCCGAAATAACTAAAGACGTCGTAGTTTTGTGATGCACGGTCAGGTTTGTCGACTGGTGAAGACAAAGTGCAAGAGTCTTTGGAGAACTACCACAGTCACTGCCCGTGTTAGAGTGGAAGCTCGAAGATATAATTATGGATTTCATACACAGGTTACCACATCCCCACTTCGGGCACAAGTTTATTTGGAACATCGAGGATAGACTGACCAAGGTAGCTAGGGTCACCTCGGGACAGAAGGACGTTCCCGTTGGTGTTAGATGGGATTTGACGAGATGTTTGTCCATTATCGTGGTGTAACCAGGACGATCGTGTCGAATCGGGATGAACGGGTTATGTCCAAAAGTGAAGATCAGTCCAGGCTTATCTGGGCTCTTGATTGATGTTCAGCACAGCTTTCCACCCTCATAGGGATAGAGGTGTAGAATTTCACCATCTTGGACCCAGGATGAGGATCCCAAGGCACTCGGCTCGGAATTTATTGATTACATAGATACCCGGGTGCAACTGATTTGAGTTAGGATATTGGGGACCAGAGCTGTCAGGTCAGGTATTACGATGCGTGGTATCGTCAAGTAGAGTTCTAGGTTGGAAACCGGGTGTTCCGGAAGATACGTCCGATGCAGGGAGTCTTGCGGGTTCACAGGCTAAAGAAGCTCATGAAAGTCTTTATTTAAGGGTAGCTAATCACCTAGAGGGGGTGAATAGGTTATTTTAAATTCTATTTAAGTTCTTGATCAAATCCTAAGTGTGTGTGAGTTATAATCAGAGCTTTCAAGAAACAATCTCAAACACACAGAATTTTATAGTGGTTCCCCTATCTAGGGTAATCCACTTTCCCCCTTCTCCCCTCTAGCAGTGTGCCAGATAGGGCTTATATCTCCTCCAGATCTCAGACCACAAAAAGGTCTAACAGCTCAGATCTCTACAGATCTTACAGTCTTAGATCTCAACAGATCCTACAGTCTCAGATCTCAACAGATCATACAGTCTCAGATCTCAACAGTCCCAGACTTACCAAAGTCCTACCTCAGCCTTTATAACAACAGGCCTACACTCAGATCCACCCTTGGATTCAATAACTCAGATCACAAAAGATCCTACAGCTCAGATCTTCAAAAGATCCTACAGGAATTGAAAATTGATTGTAATATCACCAGACTCTAGTTCTTCAATGTATAGAGCCTTTTATTCTATCTGAATGATCAGACAGAATACTTCAACAGATCAGCACCAGCAAAATCGTCTTCCTGAATTGCACAGGCTGTGATAACTGTTGTTCTTTAGGAAGATAAGTTCTTCCACCTTGACCTTCTTTCTTCAGAAAATGTCAGCAACAGATTGTTGAAAATGATTTCTTCAAGTCAAAACGATTCTGAAGGAAGAGAAGATTTCTTCTAATTCTTCTTTCGACAGACTTTGATTTTCAGGATAAAAACTGTACTTCTCTTTAATGGAAACCTTTCTTTTGTATCCTTGATTGCAACGGCAATATCTCTAGAATAGGAAATGAATGCCAGCTGCAGATCTTGATGAATTTCCTGGATATTCTTCCTTGGATACTCCCTCAAATTGCGCCTTGAAAGATGGAGAAGATAATGGCTAGAACTCACTCTGAATTATAGATCATAACTTCTCTTTATAACCCACAATCCGGGCCATCTGAAACGCTCCTCCATGTCAGCATGATGTCAAATCCTCAATGGTCTTGACTGGTTTGTCAGGGATGTAGCCAGTCTTCTTGAATTTCTTCCTCCTGTTGTTCTCATTTCTGGAGAGCTTCATCCAGTGAGGAGTTTTCTCATCAAGAGGAACATTATACAAAATGTACAGAGGAATGTCATTATTTGGATTTGGGGGCTTGGGAGCAGTCTTTGACTTAGCTGTTCTTTTCTTTCTTTTCTTTGAAAGTGTATCATCAAAATCACCGTTGTCATCATCATCATCAAAGTCAGAAGATGAGATTGGCTTATTATATAAATCATCAATTCTCTTGATTGCTTCACGAGCCTTTAATTTTTCTTCTTCAGCTTTGTCAAACTCTGCATCTGCTTCTTTCTAGATTTCATCAAAGCTTGGCATTGGTTCTTCATTCCATACAGGATTTGGAGGTGAAGAAGTAATTTGTGAGGCTGTTGTATCATCAAGGAATTCTGCAAGATCATCTTCATATTCTGCAGAGTGATCCTTTATTTGAATGTCTTGAACAGTGAATGAAGGAATAGAGGAGATGTAATTTTGTATGATATCAGAATGAGTCTTCTGAGGAAGGCATATCAGAGCCTTTGATAGGTCCTCTATGTATACCTTTGGTGATACCCTTGAAGTATATGTGACATCAAATTTTGATAATAAGCTATATAGATCACAGGATGGATGAATGCATGTACTATTTATTTCTTCTATAACTTGTGTATCTGAATCAATTATATCTGTATCAAAAATTATAACTTCTGTATCTTATTCTGTTTCTGGAGATTCTTCATAGGACATCTCCCCCTGCCTAGTTTCAGGGCAGCCTAAATCTAGGCCCCTAGAAGAAGGGACAGTAGTGGAGGAGGGAAGAGAAGCTATTTTAGCAGATAGAGTAGAAATTGCCTGAAGAACTGGAGCAAGTTTTGCATCCAGGAGCTGGCTTATTTTAGGAAGGATAAGATCAAAAACTTGATCAGCAATAGAGGAGAGGTTGAGGGAAGGATAAGCTGGTGGATGACTAGAGGATGGTTGTGAAGTGGATGGAGATGATATTGGAGGAATGATATTGCTGATGTTAGTGGTATGTGTGGGAATGTCTAGATGGATTGGACTAGGAGAATGAATAGGTGAATGATATTCATTGTGTATTGGAGAGGGAGGTGTGGTAGGTAGTGGTTCTGAAGATAGAGGTGGAGGAGGAACATAACTGATGTGTGAAGTTGAAAGTGGAATATCATTGATGGGTGATATTGCAGTTGAAGGAGGGGATGAAGAGTGAGAATGTGCAGGAGATTGTTGAGCAGGTGGAGAGAGGATATGAGAGGAAGAAGGAATTGAGGAAGGAGCTTATAGAAGGGTAGAGGGAGTGACTTGATCAGTCCTTGTGTCCTCAAAAGCTTTCCTTTTTCTGGAGGCCTCAGCTCCTGTATTCTTCTTGGGAATTACTCTATCCCATTTAGCAAAGAGTGCTGAGGTCAGCCTCTTGCTGGCATTTATTGTTACTTTTGGTGACACCAGAAGCTCTGGATGCCTTTCCTGCAGAAAAATCCCTAAAACTCTTCCAAAGCATACATTGTCTTTAGAGTTTTTCTTTTTAATTAGGTCAAAAAGAATTGATCCCCAGTTGACTTTCTTCTTCTCCATTAAGGCCACCATTAACAGAAATTGGTGCCTACTGATATAGTCATGCCCAGAAGTCTTGCTCAGCAAGACTTTTCCAACAATATCTGCTAAGAACTTGTAGTCCTGAGACAGGTTCTTTTTCAGAAGGTGGCTAGGGTTTCCAGTCAAATGGCCCATTTTGACTAAAGTTTCATCAAATTCATTTGAGCTTATGTCTAATTCATCTTCACCATTTTCAAAACCAAAGATTTCAGAAAGGATGGTGGGAGAGAGAGAGACATGATGACCTGAGATTGTTCCCGACAAGCTTTCATCGACTGGTTTTGCTGTGTAAACTCATTCTTTTATCTCTGCAACAGCTATCTTCTGCCTGGTGCTTAGAAGCTTCCTTAGATGTTTTTCATCCAGCGTTTGAAGAATGTTCTTGAAGATTTGGTCCGACTGTGCAAACGAGTCCATGTCAATGTTGAAACTTGCGTCAAACTTCATTAGGTGCAGAGAGGCCTGAGAAATCGTCATTGTCCCTGCAAAGAAAGTTGAAGATCAAGTGCAGAGGGGAACTGGAGGGAAAGACGATTTCTGTAGGCGCAAAGCTTAGAATAAGATAAAATAAGACTTATATAGAAGAGTCGAAGAATGAGGGCATATTTGTAAACCACTATTCGACAAAACCTAATAAAATTAGAAGTCGAAAAGGCTTTATTTCTTTGTCTGAAAGCGTTCGACGAGAGCATCTTTTTCGTCGACTGTCGTTCGACAAATGAAATTACCTTAACTGACTCTGCGTTTAAGAGGTTTCAGAGACCACCGTTCGACAAATGATTCAAATTTGTCGTTCTTCGTTCGACAAATTTGTGAGAAAAATAGAAATACTTAATTTTTAGCAGATTGAATCTCCATCTATCATTCCTAGTTGATTTATAAAGAAGATGTGCTTCTTTTCATCCAGGGGCTTGGTGAAAATATCAGCTCTTTGCAAATCAGTAGAAATGAATTGTAGGCAAATTTTGTTTTTATCCACATTGTCCCTGAGGAAGTGGTGTCTAATTTCTATGTGTTTAGTCCTGCTATGGAGAACTGGATTTTGTGCTATAGATATTGCACTAGTGTTGTCACAAAATATAACTGAATTATTTAAGTTGACACCATAGTCTACGAGCTGATTTTGTATCCACAATATCTGTGAGCAGCAACTGTCAGCAGCTAAGTATTCAGCTTCAGCTGTTGATGTAGACACAGATGTTTATTTCTTACAAAACCAAGACACAAGCCTATCACCAAGAAACTGACAAGTTCCTGATGTGCTTTTCCTATCTACCCTGCATCCAGCATAATCTGAGTCTGAGAATCCAGTTAATTCAAATTCAAATGCTGTTGGATACCAAAGTCCCAGATTAGGGCAACCCTTTATATATCTTAAAATTCTTTTTACAAAAGTAAGATGAGATTCTTTAGGATCAACTTGAAACCTAGCACAAATGCATGTAGCAAACATTATGTCTGGCCTACTGGCTGTTAAATAGAGTAGAGAGCCAATAATTGCCCCGTACAGTTTCTGATCAACAGGTTTCCCTGATTCATCAGTATTAATAACAGCATTAGAGGCCATGGGTGTTTTCATAGTAGAAGAATCAGACATTCCAAATCTTTTCACTAATTCCTTAGTATACTTAGATTGAGAGATGAAGATTCCTGATGGGGTTTGCTTCACTTGAAGACCAATGAAGTAAGATAATTCACCCATACTACTCATTTCAAATCTTGATTGCATTAGATTGGAAAATCCTTTGCACAAATTTGAATCAGTAGATCCAAAGATAATGTCATCTACATATATTTGAACTAGTAGAGTTTGATTTTTATGTACTTTGTAAAATAATGTTTTGTCTACCATGCCTCTATAGAAATTGTTTTCCAAGAGAAAGTTAGCTAAAGTCTCATACCATGCTTTGGGAGCTTGTTTGAGACCATAGAGAGCTTTATTAAGTTTGAATACATAGGAGGAATGAGTTGGAGAGATGAAACCTGGTGGTTGTTCCACATAGACTTCTTCTTTGATGTCTCCATTGAGAAAGGCACTTTTCACATCCATTTGATATACCTTAAACTTCTTGAATGCGGCAAAGGCCAAGAAAATCCTTATAGCTTCAAGCCTTGCAACAGGGGCAAATTTCTGATCATAATCTATGCCTTCTTCCTGTGAATATCTTTGAGCTACCAATCTTGCTTTATTTCTCACAATATTTCCTTGATTATCAAGCTTGTTCCTGAAGACCCACTTGGTGCCAATAACTAGATGGCCTCTTGGTCTTGGAACCAAATCCCAAACCTTGTTTCTTTCAAACTGGTTGAGTTCCTCTTGCATTGCAAGAATCCAATTTGGATCTTGTTCTGCATCTTTTATGGTTTGAGGTTCAACTTGTGATAGAAAGCAAGTATGCATCTGATTTTGGTGTAGTTGATGTCTTGTTTGAACACCTGCTGTGATATCACCAATCACTTGTGAAATTGGATGATCTTTGATTGTGATGTGGTCAACAGTTGGAGTTGGTTTAGCAGTAGTATCTTCATTGGGAATTTGTTCAGCTATTATATCCTGTGGAGGATGTTCTGTTGTTGCTTGATTCAGATAATCAACAAGATATGGATGACCTTCTTCTTCACTATCTTCAAGAGTTTGAGGTAATGGATGCAGTGAATCTCCTGTCTGTAGATTTATCCCTTTAAGCTCTTCACATAGAGCTGGTACCTGCAAAGTGTTCTTGGTAGAAGAGCTCTTCTCCTTGTAAAACATGTTAGTTTCATCAAAGAAAACATGCATAGACTCTTCTATTTTAAGAGAGGATTTGTTAAATACTCTATATGCTTTGCTAACTATTGAATATCCTAAGAAGATTCCTTCTTCAGATTTTGGTTCAAATTTCCTAAGATATTTCTTATCATTGTTATGAACAAAACATCTACATCCAAAAGTTCTAAAATAATCAACTTTGGGTTTCTTCCCTTTAAGCAATTCATAGGGAGTTTTACCCTTAAGTTTGTGTATCAAACTTCTATTCAGAACATAATTTGCTGTGCTGACAGCCTCAGCCCAAAAGGATAGGGGCAAGTTAGCATCTGCAAGCAATGTTCTTGCTGATTCAATTAGAGTTCTATTCTTCCTTTCAACTACCCCATTTTGTTGAGGAGTTCTAGGAGCTGAGAAGCAATGCCTGATACCTTCCATATCACAGAATTCTTGTATAAGAAGAGACTCAAACTCAGTGCCATGATCACTTCTGATCAATGCAACTACAGTAGAGTACTCAATCTGTATGCTCTTAAGAAAGTCTGTAAGAACTTTAAAGTTATCTGACTTTTCTCTCAAAAAGAACACCCAAGTGAATCTAGAGAAGTCATCCACAATAACTAGAGTGTAAGACTTCCCCCCTAAACTCTTTATTGCAATAGGTCCAAAAAGGTCCATATGTAGCAAGTATAAGATTCTAGGTGAATCACTTTTAGATAATGATTTAAAGCTGTTTTTGGTTTGCTTACCTAATTGACATGCTCTACAAAGACCTTCTTTCTTATATGATCCTAATGGTAAGCCTCTAACAAGATTATCCTTAGCTAATTTATCAATGGTCCTAAGGTTTACATGTCCTAATCTTTTATGCCATAATTCACTAAATTTGCTTAACTCATTAAATAAACAAATTTCTGATTTAGATGAGTTGAAGTTTACTAAATATATATTTCCTTGTCTAATTCCTGATAGCACAATAACATTATCAGATGATTTAATGATGCATTCTGATTTATTAAATGTTACCTGATAACCTTCATCACATAACTGACTTATGCTGATGAGGTTGTGCTTTAGACCCTTGACATAGGTTACTTCCTTGAATGTCACTGTTCCAACTTTAATTTGACCATAGCCTTTGGTTTGTCCACAGTTGGAGTCTCCAAAGATCACCTTGGGTCCATGTTTTGCCTTGTAGTTGTTCAGGTTGGCCTTGTTCCCTGTTATATGCTTTGAGCATCCACTGTCCAAGTACCATTTTTGATTTAATCTTGGATGGCTGTGTACCTGCAAAGACAAAAACATAAACTAGTTGTTTTTGACCCAGACTACCTTGGGTCCTTTTATGTTACCACAAAATTCAGAGATAAATGTCATTTCAGGCTGATCCTTGTAGCTTTGTGGATGATATCTCCTTGGAGGTATAGTCCACTCAGTAAAAGGATTTTTAGTATATTTAGGATTAGAATTCTTAGAGTTTTCTGTATAGTGCTTGTTCGAGGAATTTGAATAAATTCGTCGATTATTGTTCATTTTATAACTATACTTAAAATATGTTCTCAGTTTTCATCGAGCCTCGTTCGACAGATTTGAATCCTTTTGTCGAGTGTCGTTCGACGAATTCTTCTGAATTCTTTTATCCTTAACAAACTTGCTTGAAATGTCTTTATTTCTTTCTGCAGCTTCTTTGCTTTTAGCAGAAATGAATTTTATGGGTGTGGAGAGGATGTTTCTCTTAATCAGAGATGGCTCTTTTGATGAGGCACCCAAGCCCAGTTTGCTATTATTAAATCTAGCATTGACAGTGCTTGTGATGTCCATCAGCTTTATACTTCTCCAATTGAGGGATTCTTCAAACTTTTTGGCCTCAGATAACTTACTCTCAAGAGTAGTAATGTGTTCTCTAGAGGCAGCCAAATCTTTCTTAAGATTTCCATTCTCTTCACTTATATTGTTCATTTCAACTAACTTAGTTCTGAGAGAGATTATTTCTTTCTCAGATTTTATTAAGTCTTGGCAAAGAGTTTTGAAATCATCTTTGAATTCAATAGAAGTGAAATCAAAGTCAGATAATACCTAATCAATATCATCTTCTGTTTCTGATTCTGATTTCTCTTCATCAGAATTGTTAGTTGAGGCATTGATTGCCATCATGCAAAAACTTTTTTCTTCTTCATCATCACTAGAGCTGGATGATGATGCAGATTGTGACCATTGTCTGAGTCATAAATAGCCATTAAGCATTGGCTGTTTTCTTTTTTTTCTTCTTCATCAGAGGAGCAAGATGAAGATTCTGATTCAGATTCTATTTCACTCCAGTATGTTGCTACAAATCCTCTTCCCTTCTTCTTGTGAGAGTGGGAGGAAGATTTGTTGGAGCCCTTCTTTTCTTCCTTTTCTTTTCTTCTTTCCTTCTTGTCCTTCTTGTGTTGAATCTCTGGACATTCAGGAGCAATGTGTCCTGGTTTCCTGCAGCTAAAACATATGATTTCATTAGAATGATTTTTGTCATACCTTGGCTTGTCATGACTTCTGGATAGCTATTTTCTGAAGTCTTTCTTAGCCATCTTATAGAATCTTTTGGCTAACAGACTCATAAACTCCTCTTTGTCAGGAGCTTTTCCTTTATCTTCTGCAGCCTTGAAGGCTATGCTTCTTTCCTTCTTGGGTGCTGGGGATGAAGTGGATTCTTCAATTTCCCTAGTTTTGATGAGCTGCTCAAAAGATTTGAGCTTGCCCAACAGAGCTTCAGTGGTGATCTCATTGAGACTTCTGGCTTCTTTGATTGGCCAGATTCTGGAGTCCCATGTGCTGGGAAAGCACATAAGAATTTTGTCATTAATCTCTGTGAGTGAGATCACTTTGTCCAGAGACTTCAGCTCATTTATTATGAGGCTGAGCCTATTGTACATATCAGCAACATTTTCTGATTCTCCCTTCTTAAAGTTCTCATATTGAGAGATCAGGTGAGATCTTCTATCTTTTCTTTCATCTGCTGAGCCTGCCACCATGTTGTTGAGAGATTCCTAGATTTCTTTTGCTGAGGTGCACTCAACTACTTTCTGGAATATGTCATCTGACATAGTTAGGGCCCGAATGTTCATGGCCTTTGCATCTTCATTTCTCTGCTTCTTCTGAGCCTCAGTCCACTCAAGAGGTGGAACAGCAGTGTTGTCTGTTGTTGCAGCAGTACTAGCTGATGCTGTAGGTGTTGGAGGTCCTGTAAGGATAACATTAAAAATCTCCTAATCAATGGAGTTCATATAAAGCCTAATCCTTGCTTTCCATAGTGCAAACTTATTGAGATTGCACATAGGAGGTCTTGTGCTGGAATACTCCTTGTTTTGTGCCATGAGTTTTAAATAAGATAAAATTCTAGAGAAGGAAACTCTTAGAAAAAATTAAGATCTGGTTGATCTTTGTGATTCAGGTGTTAGCCTGTAAAGAATCAACCCATCTCTGATACCAACGGCTATTCTTCTTCTTGGAATAGAAGGAATATAAGGATATAATAAATGAGAAAGATATCCTTACTTGGCTGCCCGAATACGTCCAAGGAGAAATAAATATATCCGTTATTCTGCTGAGTTGAGTTCAGAGAACTGACATCCACTGAGAATATAAGTCTGAACATCAGAAAGCAATTTGTCGAGCGCTGGCTAGGATTTGTCGACCGCCGCTAGTCATTTGTCGAGCGCTGGCTTAGAATTTGTCGACCGTCGTTAGTCATTTGTCGAGCACTGACTTAGAATTTGTCGACCGCTGGAACTGTGAGTTTCTTCAGTCTGCTGGAAGCAATTTGTCGAACGAATCTGGTCATTTGTCGAACACCATTTTGCCATGTGTTGGCTTAGAATTTATTAAATGTTACCTGATAACCTTCATCCCCCCCCCCCCCAGCGTCCAGCATGACCCGCAAGCTCAGAGGTGCTCCACATGGCCCGCAAGCTCAGAGGTGGCTTGACACATGTCTGCGGCCGGCTGACCCGCCAGGACCCACACAGGTAGAGAGAATTTCAGGAATTATCAGCGCCCCCCCCCCCCCCCCCCCCCCCCCCGGTCTCGAACCCGCAACCTGCTTTGATACCAATTGAGAGGACCCAGCGCAACCAACTGCACCAAAAGCCTGGACTGTTGGTGAAGGCGCAACTTGATCTTTATATCAACGGAAAGGCGCTACGGGTCTAGTGAAGGAACGCTGGACCCAACATATATGAACTGCAGGATGATTCTATTTTGATAATTTGCTCAGCTTTTTTTCTTTTTGGTTTGAGATTCTTCTCCCACATCCATAGTATCAATATCAAGGTTCTCTGGAGCAGAGATCTCATGCTGAGACTCCTCCTCAACTGCTGCATTGTCTAACTTAGCATTATCTTGAGCAGGGATCTCATCCTGAGCCTCCCCCTCAATTAGAAACTTCCCCTCAGCTATAGCAGGGAATCCAGATGGAAATTCTCTCTCTTCTTCTTCTTGCTCTTTCTCACCTTGTTCCTTGTTGATCTTAGCAGCCACTTCCAATATTGGATCAGTACCTGTTTTTGTGTCAGGAATACTGTCCCTAGGTTGTTCCTTTTCTTCATCTTCAGATGTTGTGAGATCAGGATTGTGGATTGGGGTGCATTTTGATTTCCTTCTGGAGGATGATGAACTTAACGGGCTGGAAGAGACCTGCTTCTTCTTTTTCTTTTGAATTTTCTTCTGCTTGGAGGATGTCTCTGTTGGTGGTTGATTTGACAGAGTCCTTTCCCATCGTTCCAGCATCTTTATGTCCATTTTCTTCATATGGTTTATTTTTGAGCCAAGTTTGTGGTTTAATGTATCTGGGATCACCTTTACAAGGTAAAGGGACAGTATCCTACCCATGTTGGGTGCTTGGATACATTCTATCACTCTATCAAAAACAACCCGTCCCCAGTCAATTTTAAGAGTATAGATGATTCTGGTCAATAGGATGAACATTTTCCTAGAGATTTTGTCATGGGAGCCTGTCTTACATAACAGTCTCTTTCCAATTATGTCTGATAATAGCTTTCCTCTTGAATTCATTACTTTCCTCAACACGCTTCCAGATATTTCGTGTGAAGTTTCAATCCCACACCAAACTTGAGCTAACCTGATATGTTCAGAACTTACCTCTTCTTCTTCTTCATCACTCTTGTGCCTTGGCAGTTGTAGTGCCTTAGCAAGTCTACTAGGTGTGATCTTAACCTTCTTTCCATTTACGGTAGATTTGAGCTTGGAATTGGCGGTGTCTACTACTACCTTAGAGAATAACTCTAAGACTTCTCGTTTCCAGATTAATGTCGATTCAGATAAGAGGTATTCTAGCCCTGATTTATGAATTAACTCGATAGTGTTCTTGATTTCGTTTGGTACGGCTTGGAAACCATTTCGAACTAGCTCTCCTCCTTCGTAGAGGTAATCGCTATTCTTGGGAGGCATTGTTGTTGTAGGTTTTTTGATTGAAGGTCTTGAGAATGAGATTTTCTAGGGTAGAGAATTTCGAACTGGGAATTCTAGGTTTAAGAAAGCATAGGTACTACCGAAGTATCTTCCCTATATATAAAGTTTCTAGTTCTTGGTAGTTGAAAAGCCGCGCACAAGATTTGTTTGATAAGATTGATCAAATGGTTCAGATTCACCCTGTCTCGAGACGGCCTTGCTCTTTCTGTAAAAGCGTTGAGACCGCTCGACGCAAGTTATCCTCGCTCGACGCCAGTTATCCTCGCTCGATGCCAGATATAATTTTACTCACCTTTTTGGACTTAATTCAATTATTATTTTTATTTATTTATTACATTTTCTATACTATTTGAACATTGTTATTTATTCTAGCTTGAAAGTCTTTATTTTGGATTATTGTATAATTCAAGACAACTTCATTCCATATTTAGCATTCCTAATTCAATTTTGAAGTTATTGAATTTTATTTCATCCAAGGGTTTAGTGAATATATCAGCACTTGTTTGTCTGTGGGGACATATTCAATTGTGATATCCCCATTTTCTACATGTTCCCTAATGAAATGATATCTAATTTCTATGTGCTTTGTTCTACTATGTGATATAGGGTTATTAGCAATAGCAATGGAACTAGTTGAATCACAATATAAAGGGGATTTACTTAGATGGATTTTATAGTCTTGGAGTTGATGTTGAATCCACAGTAGCTGAGCACAGTAGTTTCCAGCTGAGATGTACTCAGATTCTGCTTTAGAGATAGCTACACTAGTCTGCTTCCTGCTACTCCAAGATATTAGCCTTTTGCCAAGGAATTGACAGGTGCCTGATGTGTTTTTCCTGTCCTCCTTGCATCCTGCAAAATCTGCATCTGAAAATCCAGTCAGTTCAAAATCATTGCTCCTAGGGTACCATAGGCCAAGATTGAGAGTACCCTTCAGATATCTCAGGATTCTTTTGATAGCAGTGTAGTGAGATTCTTTAGGGTTCACTTGGTACCTAGCACACACACATGTTGAGAACACAATGTCTGGCCTACTAGCAGTTAGGTAGAGCAATGAGCCAATGATGCCTCTGTACAAGGTTTCATCAATAAATTTCCCCTTGTTATCCTTGTCCAGTGACATGTTGGTTGCCATTGGGGTTTTCATGACAGTGGAATTTTCCATTCCAAACTTCTTGATGATCTCCTTGGTGTACTTGGTCTGAGAAATGAAAATTCCTTCCTCAGACTATTTTACTTGGAGTCCCAAGAAGTATTTGAGCTCTCACATGCTGCTCATTTCAAATTTCCCTTGCATAAGGCTTGCAAACCTTTTGCAAAGGTTATTATTAGTTGAGCCAAAAATTATGTCATCTACATATATTTGTACTAGTAGTATATGACATTTAACTACCCTAAGAAACAATGTCTTGTCTATCTTTCCCCTTGAGAATTTGTTCTCAATGAGAAACCTAGACAATGTCTCATACTAGGCTCTAGGTGCCTGTTTAGACCATTCAAGGCTTTTTGTAATAGATAAACATAGTTTGGGTGAGTAGAGTCAATAAAACCTAGGGGTTGTTCTATATATACTTCCTCCAGTATTGTTCCATTAAGGAATGCTGACTTCACATCCATTTGATACACTATGAATCCAAGATGTGCTGCAAAGGCCAGGAATAGCCTGATTGCCTCCAATCTTGCCACATGAGCAATCACTTGATCAAAGTCTATGCCTTCCTCCTGTCTGTATCCTTGGGCAACCAACCTTGCTTTGTTCTTGATAATCACTCCATTTTCATCCAATTTATTCCTAAATACCCACTTGGTCCCTATGACTTTGTGTTTCTTTGGTCTTGGTACCAATGTCCAGACCTTGCATCTTTCAAATTGATTTAGCTCTTCTTGCATAGCCAATGTCCATGAAGGGTCCCTATTGGCTTCTTCAAATTTCTTAGGTTCTATTTTGGATAGGAAGCTATGATGCAATGCCTCATTTATTGAGTTTCCTCTTCTTGTTTGCACACCTTCATTGGTATTTCCTATAATCTGTTCTTTGGGGTGATCCTTCAGGTGCTTGGTTGCATTTCCCCACCTCTCATTTTCCCTTTGTGATTCTGGTGCAGCTGTTTGAGTTGGCTATTCTTGAGGTTCTTGATGTTGTGGTTCTTCAACAGCAATTGGTTCTTCATGTGTGTCTTCTTCTTGAGACTCATCCTCTCTAGTCACAGTCACAGTTCCATTAGTTTCATCATTGTCTTCAATGTGCTGTTCATTGATATTCGGCTCCTTCAATTTCTGTGCTGGACCTGCATTACTAGAGAGACTTCCCATATCCTTATAAATAAGGCTGATTTCATCAAATACAACATGTATAGATTCTTCTATCTTATTAGAGCTTTTGTTGTAGATTCTATAGGCTCTACTTTGAGAGCTATAGCCAACAAAGATTCCCTCATAGGCTTTTTCAGCAAACTTAGTGAGGCGGTGCTTTCCATTATTTAGCACAAAGCACTTAATTCCAAATATTTTAAAGTAGGCTTGAGTGGGTTTTCTACCCTTCATCAACTCATAAGGGGTCTTATTCAGTTTCTTATTGATAAGTGCTTTATTCAGCACATGACATGCTGTGTTTACAGCTTCAGCCCAGAAGTGCTCAGGAAGTGAGGAGTCACTCAA
Source organism: Dactylorhiza incarnata (assembly GCA_033032865.1). Lineage (NCBI taxonomy): Eukaryota > Viridiplantae > Streptophyta > Magnoliopsida > Asparagales > Orchidaceae > Dactylorhiza > Dactylorhiza incarnata. Next base: position 481,109 of record JAWHQI010000287.1, on the reverse strand, counting down.
CATACTCCTACTGGCTTCAATGAGTGTTCTATTTCTTCTCTCAGCAACCCCATTTTGTTGGGGAGTTCTGGGAGATGAAAACTCTTGTGAGATGCCTAGATTTCACAAAACTTGGTTATGGCACCTGACTGAAATTCAGTTCCATGGTCACTTCTGCTTTTGACCACTATATTTCCTATTTCATTTTGGATTTGCCTAACAAAGCTAGTGAATACTTCTAGAGTATCTGACTTGTGTCTTAGGAAGAACACCCATGTGAATCTAGTGTAATCATCAACAATAACAAGAGTGTAAACCTTTCCTCCTAAACTGTGAATTGGCATTGGGCCAAACAGGTCCATGTGTAGGAGGTATAGACATCTTGGGGAATCCTTCTCACCAATTGGTTTAAAGGATGACTTGGTTTGCTTACCCATTTGACAAGCATGGCAGGGACCCTCCTGCACACACTTCCACTTTGGCCTTGCTCTCACTAGTTCTCCTGAAATGAGCTTATTTATAGTTTTATAGTTTATATGAGCTAACATTTTGTTCCATTGCACACTACTAGAGGCTTTATTCTCAGCTACTAAGCATATAGGATTTTCTTGTTCAGAACATATAAAGTTTAAACAGTAAATGTTGCCACTCCTAGTGCCTGAGAGAATTATCTCATTCTCTTTCATAATTAGGCACTCATCCTTGTGGAATGAAATGTCATACCCAAGATCACATAATTGACTTATGCTTATGAGATTGTGTTGCAATCCATCAACATAAGCAACTTTGGTGATGGTGACAATTCCATTTGTGATTTTACCATATCCTTTAGTCTTACCTCTGTCAGATCCTCCAAATATAACCTTTGGTCCATCCTTCACAGATGTATAGTCATTCAGTAGACTTCTTGTTCCAGTCATGTGCATGGAACACCCACTGTCCAAATACCAGATAGGAGTTTGATTGGTCTTTGGACATACCTGCAGTAAGAAAATTACTTTTTCTTAGGAACCCACACAAAGTTGGGTACTAGAACTTTGTGAGCATAAGCTGGTTTATTTACTTGTTGTTTGATCCTTTGTGATGTGTGTGTTGCCATTGGTCTGAGTACTGGTTTTCCATAACTAATTCTTGGGACACTTGGGTTGAACCAGCAATCAAGAGCAAAATGGCCAACCTTTCCACAGCACCAACATTCATATTTGTTATACCTCCTTTGAGGTCTTTTCACCTCTTTGGATTGACTCACATTTTGTCTAGTTACCCTAATCAATGGAGTTTTCTGAGATGATTTTCTGTAAAGTTTTTCAGTGAATTTTGCAGATTCAGATTTCTTGACAGCAGTAGTCCTCACTACTGGTCTCAGTTCCTCTCCTTTGGATTTGGTGTTTGTTCCAAATATAAAGGGGCCATGATGAAATATTTCTTTTTCTTTGTGTAGAGATTTGGCAGCACTAATACTTGGTTGAATTGAGTGAGCTTTGCTAGTGGAACACTCATTCTTCCAATGTCCATGCACACCCTCTAGATCATACTCATTTGTGGTAAGCATGGCTTTGTTGAATTTTATGGGGTGCATGGGTGCCTTGTCACTTTAGATTTATTTTCTGCCTTCCCTTTGTATCCTATGCCACATCTGTGTAGTGTAGAGAATGTGTCTATTATGGGAAGGACAGTTTGTGGTTTTGAAAATTCTACCACAAGCTTCCTTTCATCTAGGAGCTTTGTCTCATGTTCTTTTATTAATTTCTCTCTAGAGCATATAGTCTCAACTTGAATGATGGACTCAACTCTCAATTTGCTAAGCTCCTTGCTTACCTGATTCAGCCTCTCAGCTGCCTCAGAGTATTGGGAGTTAGTCTCCTTTAGTTCAGTTATTTCTTTTTGTAGCTTCTTGTTATGCCTTTTACTCTTTTTGAGGGCTTTAAGAAGTGACTCATATTTCTCAACCATTTAATCTACATGAAAGTTAGATTTTGAGTCACTCTCATCAAAAGAAAATGAATTTGCCTCAGGTTTTGAAATGGTTTTATGTTCAGATTCAGAATCAGATAAAGGAGTTCTATCAAGTACCTTCACAGTGGAGATTGTCTCCTGATCCTCTTCATCCCTAAGGGCCATGAGTCCTATATTTTCTTCTTCATCCTCTTCACTATCAGACCTTGATGGTGGGGCTCTTATCATAGGTCTATGGTTCAGAATGTCTTCACTTTCGTGGACAGCCATGAGTGCCTCTTCACTGTCTGAATCAGATAGTTGAGACTCACTGTCACTGAGAGTGACTTTGCCTTTCTTGGCTATCAGGCTCATCTCATGTTTCTTGTCAGATTTATGCCTCCTCTCATCAGACATCTTGTTGTTCTTTCTTTTTGATGGGCAATCAGCAATCATGTGCCCAGGTTTCCTGCATTCAAAGCACACAGTTTCTTCTGAATTAAATTTATTATGTTTAGAATTATACCTGTCCTTCTTGGAATCTGGTATGAATCCTTCTGAATAGTTGGAGTGCTTCTTGGATCTGGATGACTGAGAAGGCCTAGTTTTCCAGTGTTGTTTTCTTCTGAGCATCCTTTTCAACTGTTTGGTGAAGAGTGCCAGTTTACCATCTGATATTTCAGAGTCAGAATTGCTGGTCACTGATTCTTCAGATTCAGATGGTATCCTCGGGGGTGATGACATCCTCTCCTTGTTTCTATTGGAACTTTCTACCTTCAGAGCAATGGGATTCTCCTTGTTGTGTCCTTCTTCAGCTTTTCTGGTGTTCAGGTGAAGTTCATGGGACAGAAGTTTCCCATACAGATTCTGGGGCTGAATGTTTCCCAGATTTCCCATTTCCCTGATAGCACAGATCTTGATGTCTCATTCTTTGTTAAGGGATCTCGAGAATTTATCATTCAGCTCATAGTCTGTAAATGTTCTTCCATAGGTTTTCAGACCATTGACAATTTTGAAGAATTTCTCATAACATATTGCTATTGAGTCCTTCTTGTCTTGTCTGAAAGCCTCAAATTGCTGATTCAGAAGAGACTTCCAGTCATCTCTGACCTCTTCAGTCCCTTCCATATAGACAATGAGTGAATCCCACATTTCCTTGGCAGTTTTGCAGTGCACTAGATTCTGGAAAGTTCAATCCTCAATTGCACTAACAATGATGTTCTGGGCTCTCTTATCCATGGTGGTCATAGTTACTTCATCTTTAGTCATCTCAGAATATGTTTTGGGAGTCTTGATGTTTCCATCTGTGAATGAGACCTTCATAGGAACAAAAGGTCCTTCTAGTACTGTGATATATATCCTAGGGTCAGAGGCTTCCATGAATAATCTAACCCTTTCCTTCCAAATCCCAAAATTCTCTTTTCTACAGATTGGTAACTTCATGGATGTGAATTCCTTGTTCCCTTCACTGTTTGCCATGAAGACTTAACAGATCTACCCTTAGGAGGTCTTGTTCAGGCTGTTATACCTTTTCTTGAACAACCTAGCTCTGATACCACTTGAAAGTCTTTATTTAAGGGTAGCTAATCATCTAGAGGGGGGTGAATAGGTTATTTTATATTCTATTTAAGTTCTAGATCAAATCCTAAGTGTATGTGAGTTATAATCAGAGCTTTCAAGAAATAATCTCAAACACACAGAATTTTATAGTGGTTCCCCTATCTAGGGTAATCCACTTTCCCCCTTCTCCCCTCTAGCAGTGTGCCAGATAGGGTTTAAATCTCCTCCAGATCTCAGACCACAAAAAGGTCTTACAGCTCAGATCTCTACAGATCTTACAGTCTCAGATCTCAACAGATCCTACAGTTTCAGATCTCAACAGATCCTACAGTCTCAGATCTCAACAGATCCTACAGTTTCAGACTTACCAAAGTCCTACCTCAGCCTTTATAACAATAGGCCTACACTCAGATCCACCCTTAGATCCTACAACTCAGATCACAAAAGATCCTACAGCTCAGATCTTCAAAAGATCCTACAGGAATTGAAAATTGATTGTAATATCACCAGACTCTAGTTCTTCAATATATAGAGCCTTTTATTCTATCTGAATGATCAGACAGAATACTTCAAAAGATCAGCACCAGCAAAATTGTCTTCTTAAATCGCACAGGCTGTGATAACTGTTGTTCTTTAGGAAGATAAGTTCTTCCTCCTTGACCTTCTTTCTTCAGAAAATGTCAGCAACAGATTGCTGAAAATGATTTCTTCAAGTCAAAACGATTCTGAAGGAAGAGAAGATTTCTTCTAATTCTTCTTTCGACAGACTTTGATTTTCAGGATAAAAAACTGTACTTCTCTTTAATGGAAACCTTTCTTTTGTATCCTTGATTGCAATGACAATATCTCTAGAATAGGAAATGAATGCCAGTTACAGATCTTGATGAATTTCCTGGATATTCTTCCTTGGATACTCCCTCAAATTGCACCTTGAAAGATGGAGAAGATAATGGCTAGAACTCACTATGAATTACAGATCATGCCTTCTATTTATAACCCGCAATCCGCGCCATCTGAGACGCTCCTCCATGTCAGCATGACGTCAGATCCTCAACGGTCTTCAGCGGCTTTAGTATTAACAGGACGTTGAGACATGGTCGTCGTCTCGACGTGTCTTAGCTTTTTGTAGATGTACTGTAGAATAATCCTTTACTTAGAGCATTTCAGGAAGAGGGCTTGATCAGTGTGTAACTCAGTCGACGCTTCTTATTCCACGGTGTCGAGTGATGTTCCTTGGTTCGACGCATTCTTTTAACTTAGTCTCAAATCTTCAGTCAGTGACCTTTTCTTTGAGACAGCAAACATAGGTCGACGCTTTTGGGTCACAGGTGTCGAGCGATGTGTAGTGTCTCGAAGCTTGTGGACTTAGATGAACTTCTTGATCATTTAGCTTGACCTGATCTCCTGCACAGTGATTCTAGATAATATATTAAATACATTGTGAGGTATATCTTTGATTTAGGAATGGACTTCTCCAAATCTAGGACATTGTGGGAAATGGTCCCAACAGCTCAGTCTGAGATAGATGGGGCTCTACAGGATCCTGGAGTGGATCAGCCCGTTGGCTTATAGACTGGAGTTGCCGCCGAAGTTAGCAGGATTGCACGACGTCTTCCATGTCTCCTCCTTTAGGAGAGCTCTACAACGGACGGAGCAGCAAATTTCTATTATAGATGGCCCGGTAGCCTCCAATTGATTGATTCACCTGGAGCCGATCTGGTTAGATGGCACGAAGATGCGGGTCTTGCGACGCAAGAAGGTCCCGCTGATCAAGGTCCACTGGAGAAATCATGGAAAGGAGAAGCTTATCAAGGAGCCTCTATAACTGATGTAGCAAAGATAGTCGGTGCTCTTCGAGTCAGGAATAACTTCCATTCTTAGGGGATGTTACGTTCAAGCACTTGCGGTAGAAGCCCCGCAGACTTAACCTGAATTTCGGGGACGAAAATATTTTTTTGTTTATTGGGATTTGTAACATCCCCCAAACAATTAGACCCCCTAATTTGGTTTTGTCATGACTAGGTCATGACAAAACCATAGGAAGAGCTTAATACCATGTGAGCTTGGATGAGAAGGGGAAATCCCAGTGGTCTGCATATAGCAGTTTTCAGATACCTAGCCTAAGGTTGGAGTTAAGGGCCTCACCTTGACCCTTTGACCCCACCATAGCATACCTAACCCTTTAGGGGTCCACTTAGAGCACTAAGGACCCACTGGGTCAACCAAATAGGCCAATTTGGTTAAAGTCAACCTTAACCCTAAATTGGTCAAACTAACTCAATTAGGGTCAATTGGCCTCCCCCATGCCAAATTGACCTTGCCCCTACCCTTATAGGGATATTAGGAACCTAATGGACCAAAAAGCCCCATCATGGGACCTTCAATTTGGCCAATTTACCCTAAGTCAACTCTAGCCCAAATTTGGTCAAAGTACCATATTAAGGGGCAATTCACCCTCACCTTGCCAAATTGACTCCACCTAAGCCTTCCTAACTCACAAGGGAGTCAAATGGGTCACTACCCACCCATTGTGGTCAACCCAAGTGGTCAATTTGACCAAAGTCAACCTTAGCCTAAATTTAGGTCAAAATGACCTACTTTACCCAAATTGAACCCAACACACTTGAGCTAGACCCAATTGGTGTGGTCCACCACCTAATGGGGATTGAATGCTGCTGAGTTGGCCATTCAATTTGAAGGAGTTCGGCCAGGAGAGAGAAAGTTCCATTTCCCCCAAAAATGGCGGAGAGAGGAAGAGGAAATGGCATTTATGGCCAAATAAACCCAATTTATGGCACCATTCATCTCCCTTTGAGGAGAGGAGAAGTTTTCAGCCCCTTTTTCCGGCCTAATTTATACCAATTCATTTCCTCCCATAAGAAACCGAAAATCACCATTAATAGTGATTAAGGCAATTAATGCCAAGGCTCTTCCCCTCCCTCTATTGATCTCCTTAACACCTTCAGAGGACGGAAAGGAGTGAAACCCCCCTCTTCTCTGAAGAAATCGAGCCCGAGAAGCAAGAATTGAAATGACGTCGAAAGCTCCCCCTCCGACCATGGTGACTCGCCGAAACACGCGCCACCAAGGCCCCACACAAGTCCGATCCGCCTCCTCTCCCTTAGTGCTAGATTTTTCAAAATTTGGGGCTTGATCCGTGCTCAATTGGGCTCGGATCGTGCTTCCGAAAGGGCTAGGTTTGAGCTCTCTTTTCCCTCCTCAAAACTCTGATTCCGACCACCTCCGGCCGGCCAACCGCCCCCTATCGTCGGCTACCACCTCAACGGAGGTGGTGGTGGCATTGGCTGGCCAGGAAGCGGCACAGGTGGCCGGGAAATCATCCCGCAAAGGAGCCCAGGACGGGCTGTCGCGCGTCGTCCATCCAATGGGGATGATGACTGCGAGCCGTCAGATTTACGTGATTATTTTATATGTTATAATGTTATTTCATGAGTATGTTATATTCCTGTTTAATTAATTCGTAGATCTAAGAAGAAGAATAATTCGTCGAACGAATAGTTGAGTTCGTCGAACGCAACCCGGCGTTCGTCGAACAGAAATTAAGTCACCGAAATAATAGTTGAGTTCGTCGAACGCAACCCGGCGTTCGTCGAACGGAAATTAAGTCACCAAAATAATAGTTGATTTCGTCGAACGCAACCCGGCATTCGTCGAACGCAACCCGGGTTTCGTCGAACGGAATTCATGTCTCGAACTCCCTCTGGAGTTCGTCGAACTGATAGTTGAGTTCGACGAACTGAACACGGAGTTCGTCAAACGGAGTTGATTCGCCGAACAGATTTCTTCGAGCGCGCTGAAGCGCGGCGTTCGTCGAACGCAGAGTTGATTTCGTCAAACGCAGAATTGATTTCGTCGAACGCAGTTCAGATTTCGTCGAACGCAGAATTCTATCTTAATTAATTATTCCTGCAGTATTTTGTTTTTACTATTAAAAATACTAGAAACCCTCAAATGAAAAAGTGCCCAACATGAAAGTTGTAGCCCTTGGAGTCTAGTTTATTTTGAAATTGATTTCACCCCAAAAGGAATTATGTAGCTCCTTGTAGGTCAATTTTGGTGGGACTGGTCCCTAGTGTAGGACATCCACCACATCTTGAATAACTTTTGATTGGATTATGGGATGGACTTGAAAATTGAAACATAGGTTATTTACACCTACCCACACATCATACCCAAAGATGGGAATTTTAGGAGAACATTTTTATAAGGTTTTTGTAATAATTTCATAAATCAAATATTAATAATTTATTGGGTCAAATGACCTACAATTCCCTCCAAATTATGGTGGGTACTTCTTAGGGATATCACATGACCCTGGTAAAAATATCAGCCCAATTGGGACTGATTTGGTTGGGTAATTTGTCAACCCAAGTTAGGTCAAATTGGGTCAAAGTTAGGGCATGGTGTTTATCTTGGGGTATGGTGGTCAGAACTCATCACCATGAGTTCAGTGAGGAAATGATTCCCATAAATTGTGAAACTCTGTAATTAAGCTTTTCTGGACATAATAGAGGTCTGGTGATTTTTCTATAATTTTGACATAAGTATTCTTGATAGTTCTTTCATAAATCTTCAAGTTTGGATAGAAGTTAAATATTAAAAATAGAGGGCATTTCCTTACTGTAAAATTGTGATATTCATTATTTACTGTTATTTTGGCATGATAGATTTATCTGAATTTTATGAAGATCGTGTATTGAGAATACCTTGCACTTCATGTTCATATTCATACTTGGCAAATATTGGAGAAATTTAAATAAATGTTAAAATGTTGAGGAAAATATGATTCTCTGGTTTTAGTTTTGAAACATCATGATAGACCTCCAGTAAATATCTTGAGTCAGATGGATTAATATTTGGAGTACCTCTACTTATAAGCTTCATATAGTTAGTTGGTCTGCGTATAGTAAAAATGTGAAATTTGGATATTTAGGGGTCTACCGAGTGGAAGTGGCATGTAGTTGGTGTACATGGTCAGGTTCAAGAGATTGAAGGTCACCAAAAGGAGTTTAGGAGATGAGAGTGCGCTTGGAGAGTTAAGGGTAAAGTTGTGTTCGGGATTGACGAAAGATCATCTTTCCCTTAGCCTGTCATAAAATGCTTAGGGGTAATTCAAGAGAAATGACAAAAAGGGTATTCTTACGGGTAGCAACCAATAACCCTAAGTGTCTTGAGAAAGGAAACTTTGGGGTGTCATCCCATTACATTTCCTAGTACCGTAGCGAGCCCCTTACAGGGTAATCCTCGGGAAGTCCAAGATTAACCATAAACTGTAGGAGTAAGATGTTGTACAAGATTAACTTAACAATACACACACCCACACCCCGTGATTACGGGAGGTTATTTGGTTTGGTTTTACGAGCGGTAGGCTCGGTGGTTGAAGCAGTGGACTAGTTAGTCTGGTGAGCTTGTGACTCAGTAGTGTTTGTTGGTACGGACGGGTTGGTCCGGCGAGCCGGTGGCTCGGAAGGTTATTGATGACGGGCAGGTTAGGCCGAGGAGTTTATGGTTCGGGATATAGTATAACATGTTTGCATGTGCACGAAGGTGGTGGGTCTTCGGTATTGGACGGTGATGCGTGTTCGGCAAGTGCACCGGTCGCTGTCAAGTAATAAAATTGGGAATAGCTTCCCTGAATATCGTCTCTCAAAGAATGCAGGTTCTGGTGAACGAAACGTGTGGTGAATCGATTGTTATACGAGCGAATAATGGAAAAATAAGGGCATTGATTTTGGGTTTCCTAAGCTAGTGCAGAAAAGAGAGATGCGAGTCAAAACTCCGCTTTGCAAGGCGAGGTGGATGCAACGGCCGCGATGTCGTGCTTCAGGAGGCGCGTGGATGGAAAGTAACTATGACGGGTGAGGGTCGCACACACCTCTTCTCCAAGCAACAGCACTAGCAATTGCTAGGGCTTCACACACAACAAATCTCAGAAAAACATCGCAAAGAAAGTGCTATTCTCGCACCACCGCATCATTGCACATGAACATCACAAAAGATTTATAACATAAAGCTAAATGATAGTTCATTACAACAACACAAGGAAAACACAAACATAATGTTTAGAGAAGACCAATAGGAAGAAATCACCGCGTTTTGGGTTCTCGGCCGGAATGAGAGGTTGTCGAGCTCGGCCCTCAGATGGTGTGCTGATTCGATGGAGGCTGTCACCGCTCCAAAGACCTACAGCTCTTCTATGGCTTCCCACGATGAGGAATGCTTGAGCACATGGCGGAGGATGCTTGCTAACACTCCCGAATGGAAGGATGGTGGTGGAAAACGCCGGAAAATGGCCTCTTTGGTGGTGGAGGTGAAGGATAAGCCTTCAGACCTCAGGAACGGCGGGAAGGACCTAATTTCCCGCTCCCCTCTCCGCTCTCTGCTTTGACTGCAATGTAATCTGCATTTTATACTAAACAGGCAGAAAAATGGTCACGCACGGTCGAACGCACGACCGTGCGTGAACCGTGCGTTATTAAATGATAAAATCAGACTTGAGGGAGACGCAGCGCCGCCCGTGCATTTTACTCACGCACGGGCAAATCCGCTCGTGCGTACAAACGCACGGGTAAATTCAGAATGACCAAAAACATGGAGAACACAGGCCAACCGTGCGTTTTACTCATGCACTGGCAAATCCGCCCGTGCGTAAAACGCACGACTAAATTCAGATCGATCGTCTTCTGTCCAGATCAGAGCGCACGACCGCAACACCCCGTGCGTCAAGGAAAACGCACGACCGTGCGTTTCACACAGTCATGAATTCTGGGAGAAAACTGGATACAAGATAATCCGGCCACCTGTATACAAGATAAAAATAGCTGGGAATACACCTCCAGCACCAGATAAACATAGAGAAATGGAAGGGGAGCACCATGTGCTTACCCCCAATAAAAAGGAGCGCAAATGCACACCGAAATGGGCCTAAGAGTGTACCTAGCAAGGAATAACCAATATGAATAAAAACATGCCTAAAGTGTAGTGCATAGACTAGATAATCGGCCCGGATGAGTCCATAAATGTGTATATAAATGGGACTCATCACACCCCCAGACTTACCCGTTTGCACGCCTCGGGCAAACACTTAATCCTATGGTAGAAAAGTGCACGTTAAAGAAGCAACTGCGCAGGCAAAACACGATGGGAAGTAAAGAAATAACGATCGTAAAAATAAAGTAGAAAAGATTTTAAAACAAAGACTATATTTTAAGAACTTCTACAAGTGTAAAATACAAAATACTACTACTCTGAGGTGAATTATTGGTAAATCGAACTGTCGCGCCCTAGGGAAAATAGCGTGAACTGCTGAGGTGAGCGTTGTTCAAATTGGATCTCAAGAAAGAGCTCTCCAAGAAATCCATCAAGGTCGATGGTCATATGCTTGCCCTTTCACACCTTCTCCACTGCATGAGACGATCTTATCAAGAATCAGTAGGGCTTCTAGGCTAGACTTGGGCTTGGGTTGAGGTACGGTAATGAAGTAGAAGATCATAGGCTAAACGCACCCAACCTCCGGTAAATAAACAAAATTCAACCTTAACATCTTCACCTTGAAGCACACTCCCCCGGACTTCAATTAAGCACTATGGTGTGCGCGAGACTACCATACTTATGGTTCTATTCTTTTTAGAGTTCATTAACTCTCTATTTTTTTTAGATCCATAATAACATAAGTTAGGATCAATCAAAATTTTTTTCATTTTTCTGCGCGCACACACCACATCACACCTCCAAATTTTTATTTCTCCGCATCGCACAATCATCAAGAAAATGTATAAATTTCAAAGCTTGACTCTAGTGCGTTTTAGGTTTGGATATGCGGTCTTGGTGAAAGTTTGGTGGAGTTTAACAAATAGGAAAGGTAAGGCTCAACGAGGCTAGCAAAGGATGATATTAGGTTAGGAAATCAAAGCTCAATCGAATCAAATGATGGCCTACGTCATGCTCCCAACAAGATCATTCAACGCACTCGTTTTGAAAATAGCTAGGGGCAAGTTCTTAACCACCGAGCGAGGTCTCCTCTCCTTCCAACTCAAACAACACGAGGCTAACAACTCTTCTACACTCGACCTAGGGCTACCGCTAGATTCACCAAATTCACCGTTCGAGTAGAGTATTTTACAGTTACACTACAGAAGTAAATAAAACTATAATTTTGTAATAAAATCTACTCTACAAGAATTTTTAAGCCACGTTAGCGCTCTACTAGTAGCACCGCACGGGTCACAACTTGTTCTGCCACACAATCCTAAATCAACAAACAAGCTTCCAAACATACAAATTAAGCACTTACACGATAAATGCGCATGAATAACAAGAAAACGAATGTGGTGCGTGGTATGCAATGCGATAATACATTTGAAAATTCCTAACTCAGCACATTCTAACATGTCATGCAAAGTGTGTGCACGTGCACCGATCACTCTCTCCCCCAGACTTGATCAAAACCAACTATAATAACCAATTCAGAAATAAGTAGGAAAGGGGTAGAGTGGACCTATGCTCATAAATAAGCATGTCAGAAGTGCGGAAATTCCTCTTTTCTTTTAATAAAATATCCTCTCCATTATCCACCACGCGAGAGCTCCAACCTACACTGTTAGCAAGAAGGAAATACAGAACATATAAAAAATAAAAAGCAAACGGAACCGGTTGGTTCCAATGGGTTGTCTCCCATGAAGCCCTTTTGTTTAACGTCCTTAAAGGTGGACCAAATACCTGTATTAAAGTTTGAAAGCAACAGTTAAAGAGATTGTTCCAAACTGAAATAAAAATAAACAAGACAGCAAAGTAGCGACACAGAGCACAAAATCAGACCGAAGAAACAGCACAATCACAACCCAGAGACCCCATCATGCATTAGCTGTATGCTGATTTGTGGTGGTTCTCCCTAGCTACCTGAGATGGGAAAGAGGTGAAGGCTTTAGGGCCCAAGGAGGATGTCTCCCCCTTGCCCCTAACCTCTTCCTTCTCGCGCCGGAGGGCAACAAAGCGTGCTTCACGCAGCAATTTTTCTTGCCTCAGCTTCTCCACAGTTGGAGAGCGCCAACGTTGATAACTGGAAGAATTTCCCACCTTGGTGGTGGGTGGCTTCACTTCCGTTGTCGCCGTGGCAACCGGATCAGCCCAATGGACCTTCTTAAAATGTTTACATTTGGTACTTTGACTCGGACAAATTTTCATAAGGCGCTTTGTTCCGCCTTCTCCCTCGTCATTCAATATTCTGGTCTCAGTGCTGTCTCTTGCCTTCTTCCCCTCTTCCATCACAACTTGCAACATCTTCTTTCCTTGCTCCTTCTAGCGATTCTGTTCTTTTCTCGGCTTCTGCATCACTAGATGGTTCCTCAGTAAAAATAAGGTGAGAGTGGATTACTGCTTCGGATACAATCTTGGGGCAAGTGGAGGGTGTCACCTTACAGGGTAAGACAACACACCCCTTAGAAAAGTCTAAGGTGGCACCGCTCTCTTTTAAGAACGGTACTCCCAAGATGGGAATGGATTGATTCAGACTTGGTCCCAAAACTTGGAAGTCGGCAACCACTACCGTCCCTTCGATTGTAACTTCCACATTCCTGACTTCTCCCTCAGCCTTAACTACAGTCCCATTAGCAAGCACTAGTGACTTCCGTTCATTCGTATCCATTTTAAGTTACAGTTTAGCAACATCCTGCAAAGCGAGGACATTGCGAGATGAACCGGAATCACATAGGGTTGCCGTTTCAATATTATTAATGGAGCATGAGACTACCAACTCACTTAGTTCACCTACTCCCGCGTCGGAGAGACTCTTCCCTTGGTTAATTGGATTTTTTTCTGTATTACTGGGAAGGGTCCCTTGCGCACGCTCGGTTAACACTTGAGCCAATTGGCCCACTTGCGTCTCCAAGTTACGCATGGATGCGGTTTGGTTCGCCATATTAGCATTGGCGGCTTCCATAAACCTCTCCATCAACTCTTCCAGATTACTTTTCTTAGGGACTGGGGTACCTTGATTATAACCCGGCTGAGGTGGCCTCGGTTGGCTTCCGGACGCTTGAGCATCGTATTGATGCTGGCCCGGTTGCCATCGTTGGCCAGCAGCATTTTGGTTCCATGAAAAATTGGGGTGATTTCTCACACCCGGATTATAAGCATTTCCGTAGGGTGTCCCCCTAGCTTGATTTCCAACGAAATTTACAGATTCATTTAAACTAAGCTGAGAGAATTCACCTGGTAGCCCGCTACCTGGGCACTCGTATGAGTGGTGACCACCGCCTCCACATCCTTCACATATAATGTTAGATGCGGGCGCAGCAGCGGGAGGTAGTGAATCCACCACGAATAGTCCCCGAGCACTTCTAGGCGCATTTCTCCCCGCAGTCCAGAATGTGTTGTGGGACGCGGTGTCCTGCAGAATTCTGAGAGCTTCCTCGGGCGTGTCGTTCATCAGGGTTCCTCCTGCAGCAGCGTCAATCATTGCCCGATGGTTGGGCTCGATGGCAAAGTAGAAGGTCTCCACGATGTTCCACGGCTGGAGCTCGTGATTTGGGCATTTGCGCAGGAGGTCACCAAGACGCTCCCAAGCTTCTGCGAGGGTTTCCTGCTCAGCTTGCCGGAAGGTGGTGATCTCACGTCGAAGGCTCACAATCTTGTCCACCGGGTGGAATTTGGCGAGAAATTTGGACGCAAGCGCATCCCAAGTGGCAGCAGTTCCTGGAGGGATAGAATGGAGCCACACCTTGGCTTTGTCCCTCAATGAGAATGGAAACAGTCTCAACTTGACTGTTTCGTCAGTGATTCCTGCATACCTGAAGGTACCGCAAATGTCTGCGAACTCTGCCAAGTGAAGATGTGGGTCTTCACTGGGCATCCCAGAGAACTGTGCGTTGTTACGGATGATGTTCAGGATGGCGGGCTTGATTTCGAACTGATTGTTCATGATGTTAGGCCCAAATCCTGGATACACACTCCCAGCTGTAGGAGTGGTGTAGTCTCTCATGGTCCTAGGTCTCGGCCTGACCACCTCCTGCTCGTCCCTTAGATGGTTTTGCCCCATATGGGGTACTCCAGGATTCACCTCATCTCTATCAGCGGGTGCTCTCGGCACAACTCCAGGTTCCGTATTATCTCCCATAGCCGCTTGCACGACTGCAACACGCCTTAGTGCGCGCGCAGTACGTTCAATCTCAGGATCGAAGGGTACTACTTCCCTTCCGGCTTGTCTCTGCATACACAAAAAGAAAACACAAAGAAAAAAAAAACTGCTCCTATAACAAGGATTCACAACACAAAGCGTTACACGCCTGCACTCCCCGGCAACGGCGCCAAAAACTTGATGCATTTTCGGCAAGTGCACCGGTCGCTGTCAAGTAATAAAATTGGGAATAGCTTCCCCGAATATCGTCTCTCAAGGAATGCAAACGTGTGGTGAATCGATCGTAATACGAGCGAATAAAAAAAATAAGGCATTGATTTTGGGTATCCTAAGCTAGTGCAGAAAAGAGAGATGCGGGTCAAAACTCTGCTTCGCAAGGTGAGGTGGATGCAACAGCCGCGATGTCGTGCTTTGGGAGGCGCGTGGATGGAAAGTAACTATGACGGGTGAGGGTCGCACACACCTCTTCTCCAAGCAACACCACTAGCAATTGCTAGGGCTTCACACACAACAAATCTCAGAAAAACATAGCAAAGAAAGTGTTATTCTCGCACCACCGCATCATTGCATATGAACATCACAAAAGATTTATAACATAAAGCTAAATGATAGTTCATTACAACAACGCAAGGAAAACACAAACATAAAGTTTAGAGAAGACCAATAGGAAGAAATCACCGCGTCTTGGGTTCTCGGCCAGAATGAGAGGTTGTCGGGCTCTCTCCGGGCTCGGCCCTCAGATGGTGTGCTGATTCGATGGAGGTTGTCACCGCTCCAAAGACCTACAGCTCTTCTATGGCTTCCCACGACGAGGAATGCTTGAGCACTTGGCGGAGGATGCTTGCTAACACTCCCGAATGGAAGGATGGTGGTGGAAAATGCCGGAAAATGGCCTCTTTGGTGGTGGAGGTGAAGGAGAAGCCTTCAGACCTCAGGAACGGCGGGAAGGACCTAATTTCCCGCTCCCCTCTCCGCTCTCTGCTTTGGCTGCGATGTAATCTGCACTTTATACTAAACAGGCAGAAAAATGGTCACGCACGATCGAATGCACGACCGTGCGTGAACCGTGCGTTATTAAATGATAATATCAGACTTGAAGGAGACGCAGCGCCGCCCGTGCATTTTACTCATGCACGGGCAAATCCGCCTGTGCGTATAAACGCACGGGTAAATTCAGAATGACAAAAAACATGGAGAACACAGGCCAACCGTGCGTTTTACTCACGCACGGGCAAATCCGCCCGTGCGTAAAACGCACGACTAAATTCAGATCGATCGTCTTCTGCCCAGATCAGAGCGCACGACCACAACAGCTCGTGCGTCAAGGAAAATGCACGACCGTGCGTTTCACACAATCATGAATTCTGGGAGAAAACTGGATACAAGATAATCCGGCCACCTGCATACAAGATAAAAATAGCTGGGAATAGACCTCCATCACCAGATAAACATAGAGAAATGGAAGGGGAGCACCATGTGCTTACCCCCAATAACAAGGAGCGCAAATGCACACTGAAACGGGCCTAAGAGTGCACCTAGCAAGGAATAACCAATATGAATGAAAACATGCCTAAAGTGTAGTGCATAGACTAGATAATCGGCCCAGATGAATCCATAAATGTGTATATAAATGGGACTCATCAGACGATCATTCACACCGACGTCAATACGTTGACTCGGCAAGTGTGGAATTTGCACTTAGCCATGAAAGTTTGGTGGTCCAGCTAGTAAGAGTACGCAGATGCTCCGCGGTTTTGCGTTGAGGCGTACGTTAGGTCTAGGTTAGGTAGTGTGAATACCAACCTAGAGGTTGGCGAGGCCCAACCCACCGCTTTCGTTTGTCACTACGGGAGTATCCTGGGAGTCTTGCTAGCTCCAAAAAGGGGGAACTAAAGGTCTATGCGCATAGAGTCGAAGTGTGTGAGTTGCACTTGTATGAACATAACATAAACTGCATAACTCTGCATGTCATGGCATAAACATTGCATACCCCTACCCCTATCGTATAAATTAGTTATGGGACTTTTTATACGATATGCCCTGTTAAACGACCCCTTGGTCTATAGGTTTGTGTGGGCATTCCTATAAATCAATAGTTACTTTCTGTTTTATACATGTATTTACTTACTGCACTTTACTTATTCTTTACCTGCTCTTACTATGCTCTTTTACTGCTTCAATTATATATATATACATGTGTAGTGTAGACATTCCCTGTACCCCTGTCACCTGCTATTTATTACACCCCTTGTTGTCCTCCGCTTCACTCCTCCCGCTCGGTGCCTAGGAGTCACCGGGGGAGGGGTGGGGGATTGGCTTAGTCTTTTTGACTAACGGTCGGTGGACCTTATCATTTTAGGGGATTGAAGAGATGCTGCAGCACCAGAGGCCGGTGGAGACGGAGGCGAGCCAGTCTAGTACAGGAGCACCAGATTTAGGATCAGTGAGTGATTGGTAGTTAGCTTCCGCGAGTGACCTTGTAGTGAGGATATGATGTACAGGGCATGAGCCCTTTATTATTATTATCTTTTTATTTCAGTTACTCTCTGTGGACTTTTACCATTTATGGTTTTATATATTTCCTGTGATGTGGACTTGAGCGTTTCTATATGTTCATATATACTTTTCTTCTTATGTGATCGATATGGCCGGCAGGATCGGCGTTTTGTAGTGGCGACCTTCTCGAGTGAGGGTGTCACCGCAAAGCGGCGGTTCTGGGCATTAGACCCGGGTTTTTGAGAAAAAAAATGGGGTCTTACAGAGAGAGCTTTAGAAAGTGACTCTTCAATATCTTTTGTCATTTTAGTGGAGTGATCACACTCTTGGCAAGAAACCTTTCTCTTTTCTAAGACAATTAATTTCTTGGAAAGTTTTTTATTTTCTTTAATTAAAGGATTCATTTTCCTGATTTAATAAAATACTATCTTTCATATTTTCATCAAAAGTTTTGCAAGTTTCAAGAAATTTATTGAAAAGTTCATCATAAGTGGGAGGAGTTACCTCAGTGTCGCTAAGAACACTGGCGTCGTCGTCGTCGTTTCCATGTCCCATGAGGCACATGTTTGCTTCCTCATCTTCGCTTGATGACGACCCGCTTGATTCTTCGGAGGTGGAGGAGTCATCCCATGTTTTTGCTTTTAGCACCTTCCTCTTTTACTTCCCTTTGTGTCGTTTCTCCTTTTTATCCTTCAAAAATTTTGGGCACTGGCTCCAAATATGTCCGGTCTTTCTACAATGATAGCATTCTGGTGGAGGTCTTTCTTCTTCATCATCGCTCTTTTTTTCCTTCTTTGAAGATGACCCTTTCCATCTTCCTTCCTTTTGGAAATATTTTCGGAAGGTGTTTCTCCTTTCCGGATTTCTCATGAACTTTCGGAAGTTCTTTACCAAAAGGCTTTCTTCATCTTTATCCACATCCTCTTGGCACTCCTTCTTTGATTTTAGTGCCAACGCCTTCTTCTTTGGCTCCTTGTTGTATTCATCATGTTGGATCTTGAGTTCTAACACATGGGTTTTGAGATTCCCAATGAGGCTCTCAACTTGGAGCATTCTTAGATTGTGCGACTCTGAGATAGTCGTTACCTTTGGATTGAATTTTGGAGGAAGGGATCGAAGAATCTTCGAACCAAGTCGTCGTTGGAGAAGGTCTTTCCAAGAACTTTGGAGGCATTGACGATCTTGGTGAAGCATGTGTACATGGCATCAACATCTTCACTTTCATCCATCCGGAACTTTTCATATTCCGACTCCAGTTGGAAAAGCTTTGAATCTTTAACCTGCGATGTACCTTCATGAGTAATTTCCAAATGATTGCAAATATCATATGCAGTAGTACAAGCGGAAATTCTATTAAATTCATTTCTATCTAACGCACAAAATAAAACATGCATGGTCTTGGCATAATTTTTGCATTTAAGTTTATCCCTATCATCCCACTTATCTTTAGGTTTTTCTAATCTTACTTCTCCAACTACAATTGTAGGAGGAGAGTATTCCTCTTCTACCATATTCCAAACCTCAATATCTAGGGTCATAAGAAAACATCTCATCCTATTTTTCCAATAATTATAATCTGACCCAGTAAATAGTGGAAGTCTACTAATTCCCTGTCCATCGGAAAAAGCGAGATCATAAGACGTCATTATTCCTGGTTTTTAAACCGTTTGGAATAACCTGGCTCTGATACCACTTGTTGGATCGATAGGCGCCCTTAGAGGGGGGTGAATAAGGGAATAAAATTGTTTTTTATAATTTTATGGATATTACTAAATTGTTTAGGAATAAATGAGAGCAAAATTACAATTTAGCAAAAAGTAATTTGCAATAATAAAATTTACGCCAAATGAAAGAAATCAAGTAAACACAAATAAATGAGAGCATTGTATTACATAAAAAAATATTTACATAAATCAGATTTCAATATGGCTAGAAATCGGAGGCGTACAAATGAAAATATCTTTTCCTTTTCTATACCAACTTGTATCCCCCACAAACTGGTTGGCTTTAGCCTATCCTTCTCCGGATATGGCCTCAAGCCGCTCTAGTCAATCCTAACCCCTGATATGGCCTCGAGCATCCCCTAGATCTAATCTCCTAGACCTAATCGCCAACTCACGTGGCGAATTACCCCCTAAGCCGCGCAAGGACCTAGTCGCCACAAGGCCATTTTACTACAAATTTTACAATAATGAAATAAAGTAAATAACAAGAACTCCCTCTATGAGATTTCTGAAGATGTGAATGAAGGATCGATGTAGCATAAGCGAGGTTGAAGCGGTCGTTCTTCGGATGCAGCGTGACGGCTTCCTTCTCCAGAATTCTTCTTTGGCTTTGAGTGGGAGATGAACTTTCGGCAGAGTAACAGCTCTGGAATTGTGGCACAAGTAATCTCTCTGGAAGCTCTAACCAAAACGAGAGAGAAGCCATCAAGTTATAGACCTTGGAGATAACGCCTGCGGTAGCTCCTAGCGCCTGCGGTAGCGTTCGTGTGGAGCGGTTACGAAACCGTTGCGGCGTGGCGTTGGGCGCACGAACTTGAGCTAGTGCCAGGAGGTAGCGATGGCGCCTGCGATAAAGCCTGCGGTAACCCCTAGCGCTGGCGGTAGTGCTTTAGTTTAGTTTTTTTTAGTCCAAACTGCTTTCTACCTGTGGAGTATTGCACATATAGTTCTTGCACACTATAAACACACGACCAGCAAGATTCAAATACAATTTGGGATTTGTTATTCTCAAATAAAGGAATGTGACACACATGTCCAACAAATATTACCCTAGGGGGGGTAAATAAAGATATAACTTCATTCTCAAGTCACAATTACTAAATCATAAAATATTTCAGCAAACCAAATTCAAGATCACAAACATTAAACAAGAATAATATTATGCAAGAATTAGAAGTTAAGCTATAAAGATGTGCATCCAAACGACACAAATATTTTTATAGAGGTTACCCTAAACAAATGGTACTCCTCTCTTCCATGGTTTGTGGGATCACATTGTCTTCACCATGGTGACGAGCCTTTTTTCATAGAAGACTCCAACCTCCTGAATCTTTTCACATAGGAGATTCAAAACCTTCTCGGATCTTTTGTTAGAAGATCTTGTAATCCTTATAGCAATTTGAGAATGAGAGTATTCCGAGAAGTGAGAGAATTATTCTAGATGTGTCTTACAGAAAGTATTAACCTCACTGTTGGAATCTTTTCACATAGAGAATTAGTGTCGGATTATCCTTCTGTATATGGAAATGGCAGACCTTCATCTTTGAAATCCCCGTCCTTAATCGAAAAATTGCCTTCCAGATTCTCCGACTTCCCCGTGGGACAGAACCCTAACAAGACGAATGAGAAATCTCCTTCTAAATGCTTCAAGCATCGATTTATGTAAGGTTTTGTGCGTCGCTTGAAGTTGTTAACCTCACTGTTGGAACCGAGAACTCGATTCACAGAGTTTGGACCCCAAGAAGTGTGTTGCTCGCCTTACTTCTAACGAGCGAGAACTGACGACCAGGCCCTCAGAACCGAGGGCACTCGAATGACAACTAAATCCTCCAAACAGACCCCTGAGCCGCAGTGAGGAGGTCCCGCCATAAGCACGAAAGATCTAAGGATCTTCCCCTCCCAAACCAAGACTGAGCTCGGCACCTCAGAAAACCAGAGAGCGGGAAAGAAGAAGCTCTCTCTCTAGAAATCAAATCTTTTCTAAGGTACATATGGGGGATCTATTTATAGGATTCTAAGAATGGTCTACGGAGGCGCCTCCGTATTTTGGTTTCTCCTAACCGCAGCCCAAAATGGCCAGCGGATAACAAAAACCTGATATTAGAAATTACTAGAGGCATACAATATGAGTGTGTCACGCGGAGCATTACAATATGAGAGGTATTGCTACAGTGGACACTGGATTGATTTCATAAATGGCATTGCAACGCTACCTTGAATTGTTAGCTAGGATCATTCATCACTTAATTCGAACCTCTATATCGATACTACCTTAAATCTAGTGATTGGATCTGCTTTTTACTGCCGCTAATGACAATGGTATAATAGCAACAATTCATATTTCCATTTTCCTCGGCTCTGTTTGTCAGTGGTTGTGGTCACGAAGACAAAGGTTATGAACTGTAGTTTATGATCTCCCAACCTCACCTAAGGAGCTTCATCCACTTCTATGTTTAAAACTAGTTTTCTTTTCTTGGTAGCGTTCATTATCTTTGTCATGCCAAACACGCATTCTATGACTCATTCTTGTCTACACTCACCAGAGCAAAAACACCAGGCTAAACAGAGCTTTAGACTCAACCCTCTCATAGGCTCTTCCCCATAAAATATAGTATTTTCTTGTAAAACCATTTCAACAAAACAAAAATTATCACACACAATTTTCAGGCACCGTAGCCACCATAAATATTAGAAGCCTTGACCCATAACTCTATAAACTCATGATTTTGATTAAAATTCTGATGAAATTAAGCTGCCGAGACCCATAAATTATATATAATGAATTACCAATAAAAAAAACTAATCAAAGCGAAATGGAGTGGAAAATTGAAGCAATTTTTTTTCCAACAGGCAAAAATGGAGCAAAAAAATACACAGAATTACACGACACAGAAAATTAGATGTGAAAAAGATTAGCGTGTAGGAAAACTACATGGAGCGGATATTTTATGCACTCTAAAACTTAGAACTATCTCAATTTACACAAGACTACTACACATTCAACAATAGAGACATTTATAAAAATACCCAAAAAAAAATTTCTAAACAAAAAACGATGACATTTAGCATTTGTGGACACCCACAACTGCAGCCAGTGAAGAAGCCCAACTCCTAATATTATCTGCCAGAGGGGAAGGTCAACTGGGACTCAAACAGACATCACAACACCAACAACCATAACTCATGAAGATGAGCTAAAACGATTGACAGATAAACAGCTAAAATGATGGTGTCTTAAATATATAAATAATCAATATAGAATGATCTCCGTATTTCAACTCCACTAAATAAATTAAAGAAATCCTAATTATCAAATTCTCGCAAAATCAAAGTTATTTTTGTTAAAAAAAATTAAAAAAAACTTGAGCGCAGAGTCTTTTCTTGCAGGCAGTTGGTCTCAATTTGGGAACCCAGCTACTACCGGGCGGGTGCAGTCGGTGCTTGTTCGACCAAATTTTTTGCCAACAAATATGTTCGCATGTTGAGATTCTTCATGCTCTCTATCAACTGCTCATGCCTGGAGATAAAATGTGGGAGAATATTTTGTTATCAAATAATTACTAAAAATAAGAATAGAGCTGCAACTGAAAATAAGACAGAAAATGATCAGATGCCATCCTAGGCACTGAGATTAATCAACACAATATGATGCAATGCATGAAATAGGAAATTAATGGAGGCATAGACAAGTAAATGTTAGAATATATGTATTCGACATAAAATTAATTAGTTGTAGATAGAGGGGCTCGGATTAAGTGCACATGTGCATACGAGCTTCTTGATGTGGGACTACACGAGCTTCCTGAAGTGGGACTACACACCCTACATGAACTATTGGGTCTAACAATAAATGGTTGTGGGTCTTTGGCTTCTCCTCAGTAGTGGTGACCCTTTGATGTTCCACGGACTTGCACATGTACTAAATGTTCGTACTGGAAAATGAACTCAGGTCCAGAGTCAGGGATTGCTTCAAGATATCATTTCTTTCTGGTTCACTTCAGGGGGTATGGACACCTACATGTACAATGGGTGGCGATCATAAGAATGGAGGGTATGTGAACAGTAACTGGCGACATTCGGGGATGAACATAGACCCTTTGACTTTCCACGGGCTTGCACATGTACTGAATGCTCGTATGGAAAAATAAACTCGGATCCAGAACTAGGTCTTGTTTTGAGATTTCCTTTCTTTCTGGTTCACTTCAGGGGGTATGGACACACCTGCATGTAATACGGGGGACCATTACAAGAATGTCGGGTATGTGAACAGTAAACGGCGACATTCAGTGACGAATGTAGACCCATCAGGTCGAGATAAACATTCCAGTCCCAGGTTAGGTGGCGATATGAGCTGCGTAAAGCCCTGAGTAACTGAAATGACAGTAGGTGTACCCTAAGCTCAGCTTCTTGAAGCTGCTATTGCACAAGGAAAGACAGGGCATAAAAGTGGGTCTTGGATCTAGCCTGCTGGACTATCATGTTAGAATCTATGCATTTAACCTAAAACCAATTGCTTGTACGCGAAGGGGCCGTGATCAATATTAAGCATAAAAGGCTACAAAAGTATCTCGGCGTGGGAAATTGACGTGGGCATAAAAAGTCATGGATAACTAATCATCCTAAAATATGGTGAGCTTGAAGTTTAAAAAAAAGTAAATCAGTATAAACACTCACACATTGACTCGGCTGGTCTCCATGACAACAGTTCCCGAAACAAAATCAATTTTAGCCTCGAGTTTAGCATTTCGAACAAGATTCATAATCCAGCTCTCGGCTTCATCATAGCTCATGTTCAACTTCTCCGCAAGCATGCTGTTTCAAAAAGGATCAAACATGTGATAAGAAAATTTTATGCAGAAAGATAGCATTAAATTCAATTCTAAACGTATAACATAATAACAACTTCAAATATTACTATCATAACAATAAGAACTTGTACTTCTGAAAGCTAGGCGTGCCATCATACTTCAAGAAAGAGGTCAGAGCCATTACATTTAGGGCCCATTCGTTAGGGCAATTTAGAGCATTGGAATTAAATTGGCAATTCCAATTCCAGCATTTGGCTGGCCCAAAATCTCATCGGAATCGGAATTCGATTTAATTCCCATGGGAATTGAATATAGGAGGAAAAACCGATTTCTCCAGGGGCCGATTTATTCCGCTTTTTTCAGTTTCATTTATATTATGATTTTTATGGACTTATTTTGATTTCTGTGTGCTATTATAGTTCATTGGTGTAAGATATGAGATTCGGTGTTTTTTTCTAAGGTATTATTGCATATGTTTGTGATTTTTATGAGTGATTATGGGGTTGTGTATGTAAGTGGATGGAAATGTGGTTGTATGCATAGATATTCAAAGTGTGTTTTTTTTGTGGATAAAAAAGTGGTTGTGTGTATGTGTACGTGTGTGTGTATGAAATTTTATGTATGTGTGTGTTTGAAATTGTGTTGAACTTGTATTTGGTTTTTTTTATGTATGTGTATGAAATTGTATGTAAGCAGTAGTTTGGGTGGCACATTTGAAGTGATTAGGCCATGACTACTGCAATTATTCTATTAGTTGTTAGCACAGCCACCTATCCTCGAGTGAGAGGGGAAGGAATGGGAAGAAGGGGAAGAATGGGAAGTGCTATAGGGTCATTTCGTTGGGGATGAGGAAGAAAGCGAGGAAACTATAACCTTCACTATTGCTTGACTTCAGTCTTCAGCATAGCTTGCTTCTTCACAAAGTTGATACCCCTTTCTCATCCGTCCTGACTGACATTTTACCTAAGTGGGTCTCCTATCTATTTCAACTTTACCAAATCTTCAGCATGGGCTGCATCAGAAACACATCGCACGTCCAGTTCGAGCCCTATCCCAGCAATAATAGAGCGTCTTAGGTCAACTGACACAATAAGATCCCTCCCTTGAAAAAGTGCTGAAATAGCTGGTCATAGCAACCCAACGAACATGTTGCCAGAGGCCAAAGGTTTACTTGGGGCTTTCTCACTGGTGGCATGGGATTGAGATTCTCTTTGGTGCGGGAAGAGGAGGTGGAGACAGAACGGAACGGAGGCAGGAGGTCATCTATGGTGCGAAATGGAGCCGCAATAGAAATTTTTTTCCCCTCACACAGGAGAGGGAATGCCACACAACTGCATGTTTGGGACGCATACATCTCCATATGCTAGGCAAACTAGTCTTGAGTGAGATAATGCACTACCATAGATGCATGTTACTCAATGAGAACTAAGATTATAAAACAGTAGGCAATCCAAATTAGTTCTTAGTTCAAATCAGATCAATGTTGCATGTGCTGATCAAACCTTCTTCGGGCTGAGTGAAACACAAAAAATAACATTTCTAATCTATTGTCTATTAATATTGTTAGAAAAGACCATGTAAAGGCCCATGATAAGGCCCATTTAGTCTCTTATTGTTTAGTCCCACATCTTGTATAGTGATTCTTTTCTCTTTCTCCCTCCTATATATATATTCATACTCTGTAGTTGATCATTGAAGTAATATATACAAGATTCCGTACTTGGTCCATCCATAGACAAGTTGGAACCACGAGCAGCCAAACACATGTTCGTCGGTTACTCCCGTACTCAGAAAGGATATGTCTGCTACTCTCCTACTACCCGCAAGGTGACGGTCTCGGTTGATGTTACCTTCTGGGAAGATCAACCTTTCTTCTCTGCCCAAAACCCCCCTTTTCCACCACAATCATTACCAAGACCTGTAATCCCAGTTACCTCTCCACCATCTCTCCTTCCTACCCCGGCTCCCGCTCCCAACAAGCCTCCTCTTCTCCGTGTCTACACTCGTCGTCTTCCTCGCTCCGCAGCCCCAATGCAGTCGGCTTCGACCTCTGACAATCTGCAACCTGCTGATCCGGCACCAGCCTCCACCGATCATCCCATGGCGAACTATGTTTCTTTACATCGCCTGTCCCCGCCGCTACACACCTTTGCTACTTCTTTATCCTCAATTTCTGTCCCTAACTCTATGCAGGAGGCTCTCCAACATCCGGGGTGGCGGGCATCCATGGACGAAGAAATGACAACTCTCTGGGCAAACCAGACATGGGATCTGGTTCGTCTCCCTCCAGGCCAGACTACTCTAGGTTGCAAATGAGTCTTTGTCATCAAGCATGCTCCTGATGGGACAATTGACCGTCTTAAAGCCCGACTGGTGGCTCGTGGCTTCACTCAACAACAAGGTCTTGATTATGAGGAAACATTCTCTCTGATAGCCAAGCTAAACACAGTTCGTGTCCTTCTATCTGTGGTTGTGCATCGTCAATGGCCTCTCCATCAGCTGGATATCAAGAATGTGATTTTAAATGGTGACCTACAAGAAACAGTATACATGCAACAACCTCCCGGGCTTGATACCACGGGGGAGTCCCGAGTGTGTCAGCTTAAGAAATCCATTTATGGTCTCAAACAATCCTCCCGGGCATGGTTTGATAAGTTCAGTAAGGCTGTTCGGGAGGTTGGCTTCACTCGGAGCTCGGCAGACTTCTCTCTGTTCACTCGACATCGAACTACATGCACGGTTCTTCTGTTGGTATATGTCGATGACATCATAATCACAGGAGATGATTCAAAGGGAATACAAGCGGTCAAACAGTATCTTAGTTCCGTTTTTCAAACGAAAGATCTGGGGAACCTTCGATACTTCCTTGGCCTGGAGATCGCAAGACGTCCTGATGGACTTGTCCTATCTCAACGAAAGTACTGTCTCGACCTTCTTCAAGATGCTGGCTATTCTGGATGCAAGCCGATTAACACCCCAATGGATGTCAATCACAAGTTGTGTGCACATGCTTCTGATAAAGATCTTCCTCTTCCAAATCCAGAATACTATTGACGACTCGTTGGAAAGCTTATTTACTTAACAGTCACGAGACCGAACATATCCTTTGCAGTTGGGGTGGTCAGCCGGTTTATGCATTCCCCTCGGATATCTCGTCTACAAGCTGTCGAGCGCATCCTGAGATATCTAAAAACAGCTCCTGGTCAAGGGCTGGTATATAAAACCTCTTCTACTCCAACATTGGTGCGTATTCAGATGCAGATTACGCTGGTTCCCTAGACGATCGACGATCTACCAGTGGTTTTCTTACCTACTTTGGAGGTCACCTTGTGACCTGGCGCAGTAAGAAACAAGCTGTGGTTGCTCGATCATCAGCTGAAGCTGAATACCAGTCGATGGCATCAGTTGTCTCTGAGCTTACATGGTTGGAAAGTCTCCTCACTGATCTTGGAGTAAAACTTCCCTCACCTGCTACCTTACTATGTGACAGTCAAGCGGCTATACACAGCTAAGAATCCTGTCTTCCATGAAAGAACGAAACACATTGAAGTGGACTGTTACTTCATTAGGGAAAAAGTTCAAATGAAGAAGCTAGAATTGAAGCATGTTCCAGGCACTAACCAAGTTGCTGATCTTCTCACTAAAGCCCTATCAAGTTCTCTTTTTTATCAGTTTCTGTCCAAGCTGGGTGCTTACGACTTGTACGCTCCAGCTTGCGGGGGAGTGTTAGAAAAGACCATGTAAAGGCTCATGATAAGGCTCATTTAGTCTCTTATTGTTTAGTCCCACATCTTGTATAGTGATACTTTTCTCTTTCTCCCTACTATATATATATGTATTCATAATCTATATTTGATCATTGAAGTAATATATACAAGATTCCGTATTTCTCTACAAATATCGATAAGAAAAGTCACATCTTTGGTATAACATTTATGTTACCTATTTCACCCCTACTTTTTGTAGTCTGTTTTGGACCTTTAAAAAAGAAGAGATGAATGTTTTAAAGTCTAAGTAATCATCATTTTTAAAAAAAAATAATGGATCATAAATAATTTTTCTTTAAAAAAATAAGTGAAGAGATATTTTAAAGTCAAAGTAATCATCATTTTGCATTTACTTCTGATTTTGATGATTCAAAATTAACTTTGATTTACATTGACATATTTTTTAGAATCTTAAGAGTTCAATAAATAATTTTATTAAATACATTCTCAATGATAAAACATTTTGAATGCAATCTAAGGTACTACCGCACGATACCAGGTGCACAACGCACGACCAGTATCATTAAAAATAAACAATGCCACAATATTTATTTTATGTTGAAAATGGGATTATTAGTTATTATTATCCCTTTATGTGGTCCAGAAAACCTTAAAACATTCACCTTGTTATGGATCCATTTTCAGTAGAAAGACCGTTATAGAACCAAAAATCCATCATTGGAAAAAAAAGTGTTGTATAAAATATAAAAGGTCAAAATCATTTAGCAATGAAAGGTAGAGATCATTAATCCATTATACATGCAATAATTTGAAAGGCATCTTACTTACCTGATGTCAATGCACTGATGAATGCGGCAGTAGGTCTCGAAAATGAAAAGCCTGGCATTTTCAAGGAATTCATCTCTCAGGGGTATTGTTGTGAAGTTACCATCTTCAGCTCGCTTGCCAAGAAAGGGGTCATTGAGAATAACCTTAATGACAAATGAATTATTAAGTATAAAACAGATTGCATATAACCATAAGAGACATTAATAAGAAGCAATAAAGTTATAAAATACAAATTGGTCAAAATTAAACGGTAAATCTTTAGAAAATCACATTTGTATACTCATAAACATTCAGGTTGAACATGGTATTGAGAGGATGACCTCTTATTTCCCAGAGGTTTCATGAAAATACATTTACTTTGAAGATAAATCAGCAATTGATTGTTAAAGCACATCAAAATAATATAATATATCAGCCTAACCCAAATAATTTGGTGCCTCGTGAATTCTTATTTTTTATTGAGTTTCTACGCAGTGCTATCTAAGGTGTTCAACATATTCTCCGTTAATCATTTCGAACAACTACTATGTTACCTTAAGTCTACACATTTTTCTACATTATTCTTCGACACTTAAACCAACTACTGATCCCAAGTCTATTTTCAATTAGCTTATCTTTAATATTGATTTTCTTAAATAATTTTAAATGCAGATATAATTTAAAACCTTCGTAGTACACTTATAGGTTTCCCAAAGCAGCACCGTGCGGAAGGGGTTGTAGCTGTGTTTGTAACATGAGGAGATTGCTAATTGTGTCACTTAGTCCATTGAATGCATATTTTCCTTGGCCTTTATAAACTTTAAAGCAATGGTTTCCGCTAAAGTAGAGGGAAAATATTTCATTAATTAAAACTAAAGAGTCATCTCCTATATATATAATAATAATGACCCAACCAGACACAAAATGCTAACACTCCCCTCAAGTTGAACTCATAATATTGTCCATGCTCAACTTGCCAATAATTTTCACAAAGGCATTTCCACTCAAACCCTTGGTCAGCATATCAGTGAATTCCATTTGTCCTTCGAAGGGAACAAATGGAGTACAAATAACTCTTTTCTCAATGTTTTCCTCAATAAAATGTCGATCAACTTCAATATTTTAATTCAATTATATTGGCCAGGATTATGACCGATGTTAATAACAGTCTTATCGTCACAAAATAGTTTGAGAGGCCCCTCCTCATTTTGGCCTATGTCACTCATCAAAGAGCAGAGCCATAACCCTTCACAAATCCCGTGGCCCATAGCCTAGAACTCGGCTTTCGTACTAGATCGAGCAACAACTTGTTGCTTCATTAATGCACTCGTAGTTGCACTTAATGACATGAATGCAATGCAAATATAATGTTATATGCGATGTATATTAAAGAAAATGATATAATATTCAACAAAGCAAATTTGGGGTGCAACCTGCACAAGAATATAATTTATCTCAATTTAGCGGCGTAAAGCATTAGACGATCAGAAATCATGCAACAATCAATATGAACCAAAATACCAAACTAGTTGTTCAAGGTAAAACCAATTTTGTTGGAAAAGGACAAAAACTAAGGCTTTGTTTGACGCAGCGTTTTTGCTCCGGTGTGTTTGGACAAACATCATAATTATAGAATGTATGTTTGGCATGACAATGGTTATGACCACCGCCAAGAAAAAAACTAGTTTTGAACATAAAAGTGGATGATGTTCCTCAGGTGAAGTTGGGCGGTCACGAACGACAATTCATAACCACCGCATTCACGACCGCCACCACCGCGCCAAACAGAGCCTAAATCTCCCTCGGAAAAGGTTGCATACTCTAATTAGACAGAGGCAAACCAAAAGATTAGGAAAGATCTCACCAGGTATGAAAAAAGCTAGGGTAGGATGGTCCGTGGAAGGTCCGATAAAAGATGGGAGATTCCTCAAGCAAACAGTGTAAGGACGACGGTGGCTTGCAAGGAGGATAGTGTGGTGACGAGTTAGAGGTAGAATGATGTAGAAATCTATAGAGAGACGAAGAAGGAAGAGGGCAACTGAGAAGTTGGGAAGGAAGAAATGGAAGTAGGAAGAGAGAGTACACGATCTTAGGGAAGCAGGCAGCAACTAGCAAAAGTAGAGTAGGTTTTTTTTTCAATGCTAGCCCATATACCCCATACAGGAATCAAATACAGGAACAAATAATCAGCAACAGAAAAAATTTAATTGTCTAATACAGGAATCAAATAATCAGCAACAGAAAAAAGAGACAAGATTATCACTTTTTTGTAATGCAGAATGTAAATTTAATATTAAATACTCCACTAAAGAGACAAGATTATCACTTAATAACATAAATTAACAAGTATGCAGGAAGAATCATTAAATTGCATAAAATTTACAAACTTTGATTTAATTATTAAATATGGTTGCTTTTGATAACTAAGCTAAATCTACATGAGCATCTGAATAGCTGGTTGTAAACTTGTAATAAGTAAATCCGCAAAAGAAACAGAGGCAACAAAACCATGCTAGATAAATGAGAAGGAATACTGCAAACTAAAATATGCATAAATGGGGGCTGAAGAATCACAATGGACTCATCATTGCATCATCCTTTGTCCTAAAAAGGAACAAAAAGTTTGGGATAAGCCAGGCAACGGAACATGTAGTGAATATAAAACAAGAAGGCACGAGAGATAGGAAGAATATGGAGTCTGCAAAGTATATTGTAACCAGGCAAAGGCAAATGCCACAAGATGGGAATATCGAACACATATCAAACAACCATAAGGAAATGAAGCAATATAAAGAAAATGAAAGCAGCAAAGCACACAGCCCATCAAAAGTAGATGTATAGGATATAAGTAGTATTCATTTTACAGATAAATCATAGGATTTGAGGTATTTAGAATGCAAAGAGAAGTTACTTCACAACCATCTTATATAGAACGAAACATGCTAACGTTAAAATACATGAAAATTTACTGCTTTAGACACATTTTACCTAAAAATAAGCAGCCCCTTAGTATTCAAAATATAATTGAAAAAATCTGCTTACTAAATTAAATTATTGCAGTCACCAATAACTCTCCAAATCTTATTAATAAGTATCTTAAGGCCCTACAGTTTTATTACAACTTATTCAGAGCTAACTTTTCTTCAATTTTTGAATCTACACAATATCTCTTATTCAATAAGGTTTTAAAATAACATTTTCAATTTCTTTGATGCCTTTATTTTGCCAATTATTTTTCCTTCTATATGCATCTTACTTCATCAAATTCATTTGGTCACCTATTTCTAATCTTGGAATTTTTGTATCAATTTTTCTTCCCTAATATCTATTCTACTACAAAAATTCATAAATATCATATCAGCTTACTGTTATGTTCATTACCATCTGTACAAGGTTTTTAGTATTCATGTAACACTAAAAAGTCAAAAACAATAATAATAATAATAATAATAATAATAATGTCAACATCACCAATCTAGCATACACTGAAATCGCCAAATCCTTGCTCCAGAGTTGAAGCAACCCATAATAAGGAACAGATGCAATAGACATGACACCAAATTATGGTTTAATTTGTACCTATGTTAATTATAACAATAAGTAGTCATTGCATGCCTAAGAATATCAAATTTGAAAGATGGATTTAAGAAGAAATATAATAATCTCGATGGATTTAAGAAGAAATATAATAATTTCGATGGATTTAAGAAGAACATAATAATCTCAATGGATTTAGATGTCAATCTTCCAATGTTCATCGGTTTAGATAATACACTAAATTATAATTTATGAGATTTCTTTTAATCAATGCACGAGTTTAAGATTCAAAAATTAATGAATTTAACTGTTCACAGATGGCTAAAAAGTAGCATACAGTAAACTTACATGCTCACACTCCTTCAGTTTTTTCTGCGCACCTTCAAAATTGTAGTTTATATACAAGCATTCAAGAAACTCAATTATAGGATCATTATAAGCATGGTTCTCCAGCTGGATAACTTTTATCAGCTCCTTGAGCATATTCCTTCTTCTTTTATTAACAATCACAGCTGTTGCAACATACCGAAGGAGGTGGTTTGCATTAGTCTGAATAGCATTCAGATACCTAAAAAGAGACAAAGTTAACAATTTAAATTTGCTACATTACTAATAATAGAGACATGCCACACAAAGTTCATTGATATCACATTAATCCCATTTGTCAAAATGTACAAAAAAATAAATATGATTTCTTGAACCAAATAACAACAAATAAAACATATTACACTTTGGAACTCAACCACCTATCCACAACAGGGGAAAACTAATCACGGAGTGACGGAGGCTCTACCAAGATCCTATAAGCTCCTAAAAGCATCCACAATAATCCAGAATATAAGGCAGAATGCATGTACATGAGCATCTTTGAACGTGCATACATGTAAAGGTCATTGGTTCGCGATAATGTACATACGTGATTTGGCAGATATGCAACCAACCTATGACAGTATCAATGTACATATATAAGCCTCATATACAACGCCTAATGCAAACAGCAAATCAGCCCAATTCAGTTGGCCAATAGGCTGATTGGTTTTGATTGTCACCTCGTTGATTTTACATGACATTTTACGTTCCAAGATTATTTAAGGATTAGCTATTATGTTTGAATAATTATAATAAGTAATGAGAAGGGAATGTGTTCTCATTCATTAGCTTATCTAGATGAAGATAAGAGATTATCAATATCACAAGAAGATATGCTAGAATGATATTATTTCTGGTTATAAATAACCATATAATAATCCAGGTTTATAATTTCTCAATTTTTAAACTCATATAATTAGATTTTGAGCTAATTTCTAGCGGTTAATAACTTCACAAGAGGGAAACCCTAAATCAACCACCCCTCTCTTCTCTCCCAAATTCTTCAACAAATCAAACCTTAAATACCTCCTCTCTAAATCAAGAAGGGCAAAAGGGAAGAAAGAAGAATAAAAGCACAACGTACTGCAAATAGATGAAGATTAGAGAAAAGATTAATCCAACACAAGAAAAAAGGCCGAAAAGCATTTATGAAGTTATCATACATCGACTCTTAGTAAACGAATACCCACATGTATTTCAGGTAAAATCAATATCCATAGGTCCTAACTTTATGACTTAACAAAAAGCCAAAAAAATATCCATTATGGAACACATGTGATCATAATTTGCATCAAAGTGAATTACAATTGTTTTAATTCAATGAGGCGGCATATATTGGGATTTGGTAAGAAACATTTAAGAAATTATGTTTAACTAGTAGGTACGATTATCATGGGTTGATTATGATCACACATCAAGTATTATCATAAAGATAGTGTTGATGGTTGTGATTTTCATAGCATGGTTGTAGGGAATGAACAGAAAGTCATAAGAAAACCACGGGAGAAATCAAATAAAAAATTAGACATCAAATTTTCGAGATCAGGAAGGAAGTTGTGATCATTTGATCCACCCTCTTCGATGTAGTCAGCCAAGCTGATATAGATGAAAGAATCTATGCATTTCTTTGTAGTTTTTCAATAGATGTAAGAATGAATATAATCTTCTTGTATTTATAATTTTACCCATTAATAAGTCCAATTAAAAGCCCCTAATCCTAATGAAAAATTATCCATCAAACTCATAAAAAGAATGACACTTCTATTTCAACCTGTACACCTCGAGGTTCCTTGTCGAGATTTTGAGACCTCTAGAGTTTTTCCTCCTCCCTACTTTCTCCTAGATCTTCTCCTCACTTCTACCGCTAGCCACCATCGTAGCAACAGGCTAAAAAATTTCCTGCAAACTTTGGTCTTCAAGCACCTGCGACAAAAACTCTTGTAAACGTCCTACTTATTCCAATGTCAACCTGGATCAGGTCCTAAAAACCAACGTGAAAAGAGAGAAAGTAGGTTGTTGATGACACGTCCAACATTCAATGAGTAACCCACCTACCATGAATTTTTTGTGTATTTTATTTTTAAATTACAATCTCATCTTTCAAGAAGTTTGAAGTCGCTTCTACTCTATAATCTAACATTTCCATATTCTAAATCAACCAATGTAGGGTTAGATACTAATTAAGTTGATATCAAAACATACTTTTTATGAATGGTAAAAATAAAGGGAGACTACAAGAATTCATGGCGACAATTTATTTCCTTGAATTATATTCCTAAGCCATGAAATAAATAAGTAGAATCCACAAAGTAGATTTAAGATTGAATGACTGAGTATTGAGACGCATACTTGGTTATGCAAGATTTCAAGTTTTCGGAATATAGGTCAGTTATGATGGAGTGCATAAATATTCAATCTTCAACCATTATCGTTGTAACAACATGCTTGAATTTTTCCTGCAAACTTTAGTCACTAGGCGCCTTCCGCCAAAACTCTGGTGACTTCATACCTTAGTCCAAAGGCAACCTGGATCAAGTCCTGAAAGAAGTAAAACGAAAGGAAAGCTAGACTATTGTTGAAGACACATTCAACATTCAATAACAATTCCACCTACTGAGTTATCAAAGGCGCAAGGCGCAAGGGCGCGCCTGAGGCACGTGAGGCGCAAAGATGAATTGGGTGCCCAATACACTGAAAATCAGCGAATGCGGGCATCCAATTCGCTGATTTTCAGTGAATTGAGCCCAATTCCCTGAAAATCAGCGAATTTGGCATCCGATTCGCTGATTTTCAGTGAATCGGGTGCCCAATTCTATGAAAATCAGCGAATTGGGCACCCAATTCGCTGATTTTCAATGAATTGGGCACCCAATTCAATGAAAATCAGCGAATTGGGTGCCCAATTCACCGATTTTCAGTGAATTGGGCACCCAATTCACTGAAAATCAGCGAATTGGGTGCCCAATTCCCCGATTTTCAGTGAATTGGGCACCCAATTCATGCCCAATTCGCTGATTTTCAGTGAATTGGGTGCCCAATTCACTGAAAATCGGTGAATTGGGCACCCAATTCGCTGATTTTCAGGGAATTGGGTGCCCAATTCACTGAAAATCGGTGATTCGCTGATTTTCAGTGAATTTGGTTCCCAATTCAATGAAAATCGGTGAATTGAGCGAATTTGGCATCCGATTCGCTGATTTTCAGTGAATCGGGTGCTCAATTCCATGAAAATCAGCGAATTGGGCACCCAATTCGCTGATTTTCAATGAATTGGGCACCCAATTCAATGAAAATCAGCGAATTGGGTGCCCAATTCACCGATTTTCAGTGAATTGGGCACCCAATTCACTGAAAATCAGCAAATTGGGTGCCCAATTCCCCGATTTTCAGTGAATTGGGCACCCAATTCACTGAAAATCGGCGAATTGGGCTGATTTTCAGTGAATTGGGTGCCCAATTCACTGAAAATCGGCGAATTGGGCTGATTTTCAGTGAATTGGGTGCCCAATTCACTGAAAATCGGTGAATTGGGCACCCAATTCGCTGATTTTCAGGGAATTGGGTGCCCAATTCACTGAAAATCGGTGAATTGTGCATCCAATTCGCTGATTTTCAGTGAATTTGGTTCCCAATTCAATGAAAATCGGTGAATTGGATGCCCAAGTGCGCCTAGGTGTGCCTTGGGTGCGTCTGAGATCATGTTTTTGCCCACCTCCCAAAAAAACAGTTTGAAGACAACACTTTGAAAGGCCCAGGCGCGCATTTGGTGTGGCTAGGAGCCGGTAAAGCGTGCGCCTGGGGTACATCGCCCGCCTCTGCCTTGCAGAGGCACGGGCCGGTGCGCCCGGCGCGCGCCTTGATAACATCCTACTCTGAATGTGTATGTGTGTGTGTTATTTTTAGATTAGAATATCATCTTTCAAGAACTTCTAAAATCTCTCTTCTCCTCAATAGTCTATCCTTTCCCTACCCTAAATCAAGTTATGTAGGGTTATATACAGGTCAACTGGGTATCATAACACTGAATTTTAGTGCATGATAATTGGTAAAAAAGAGAGGGAGAGAGAGTACGAGAATTCAGGGTGACCACTACTTGGATTCTATTCCTAAGCCGAGAAAGAAACAAGTGGAAACAACAAAAGGATTTTAAGATCCCATAGTCGAGAGTTCCGAGACACATAACTTCGTTATCCAAGCATTCAAGTTTTCAGGGCATTTGATCAATAATAATGGAGAGGATAAAATTTCAATTTTCAAACACTACCCCATGTTTTGGACACCAAAGTCACACCCTAACCCACCCACCCCGCACACACACACACACCACATGACCACCCCCCCCTCCTTTCTCAATACATCCAATGAATGCTATTGAAAACACTTGAATTTTGGAGGGAAACTACTTGGAAGTTGTGGGGATGGGCCTATCAAAGTGGAAGCGAAGGTTGGCATATCATGTTTTGATAGGTCCATCAATTGAGAGAAACTTGATGCATGGATTAACAAGTTGGATACATACTTCACCTTATACACATGTGGGAGCCACACTTAAGCTATTTGATCATTCCATTGAGTTACACACGGGAGAACCTTTATTTTATTTAAAAAATAATGTTGAATGCAATTCCGTCAAAAATAACAAAGAATAATCAATCTAAAGCAAGCATAAAATTAAAATATCATGTGTGGTATGTATTTAAACATAAACTGAAAATTGTTTAACTTCAACAAGGTAGGAATGACAATATAAGAACTGGATATTTATCTAACATTTAGCTTAAGTTACATGCAGTATGTTGAATTGCACAATTTGGATACCCAAGAGACATCACAGGTAAATGAACGGAAATAATATTACAAAATAATAGCCGGTGTCAATATAACAGACCTATCTTGAAAAAAGAGGTCAATTATTGCATTTCTTCCATTTTCATGGTTAAAGAAGATGAAAAGACTCCAATGCATGAGCCATATTCTATTCTGTAGCTGATAAAGTGGAGAGGCAAAACTCTGCCACATAAGAGTAGTGTTAGCTACAAAAACAGAAAACCAAAATAAAAAAGACAATGGATACAACTTTGGAAATTATGGAATGACCTTCGAGTCTATTATTTCTTTAAGGTGGTTAAGTTCTTCAAGTGCAACGTCCCAGTTCTGCATCAAAATTTCAGCTGCAAGCTTTCCCCATAGAGCACTCAAGCTTCTGTCGCTATTCGTACAGAGAGCACGATATTGATACAAGTAATCCGCAGCACCAGAGTAATTTCCACACTCAAATTGAAACTTAGCATACTGATATAAAGCCTCAACTTCCTTAGCACCAATCTGTCAATATGAACAAAGTACAATTCATAACACATTTCTTCAACAACTTCTATAAATCGTCACAAGAAAAAAGAGTCCTCTCGTCAATAATATGTTCTGAATAGATATCCATTGAGCATATTCTCTAACAGGTAAATCCTAGAGGTATCCAGCATTGATTATTAATTTAACGGTGCCAGGGGATGGAAGCAAATAAATTTTGACAAAATTAGAACTGCTTATTTGACAGGGAAGATTACTGTTGCAAATCCTCAACAAGAAGACAAAATATTTAAAAATTAACTAAACGTAGGAAGAAGGAACAAATTTTACAGATCAAATTCCTCTTAAGAAAAAAACGCACCTGAAACTTGTCATTAAGCATCTGAAGATTGTATTGTTTATCCGCCCTCAACTCCTGAACCAACGTTGCGTTCTGAAGAAAGGAGATAAGTGGCGCCGCTGCCTCCTCAAGGGATTTCAATCTCGCAACGACATCCCCCCTTCTATCCATCATCTCTGCCAACGCAAATCCAAACTCAAATCAAGATGGGAGAAGAAAGGGCGTAAGAAGGGAGAGGAACTACCTTGCGGTACTTCCTCGGTGCGGTAAAGGCTCTTGTGGATGTCCATGGCATAGTCCACCATGTTCGTCTGGCTGAGAAGATCAATCTTGACCTTGAGAATCTCACCATCAGCATAAAGTTGCCGCTCTTGGAGGAACTCGAGTATAGGGAAGACGAGATGGCGGTCGAGATGGGGAGCAATGCGGGATGTTAGGTCGTGCTCGGCCATGGATATGTTCGGGAGAGTTAGGGTCCGTTTGTTTCGGCTGTTGCAGATCAAAAAGGGCTGTCAGAAATGGAGTTTGAGAAAGGAACTGTTTTTGAAAAATGGAGTTTGCAGTAAAAATATGTGTAATGGAGTTTACAGAGCTGTTCGAAAAGCAATATAGAAAAACTGTGTGGTAAAAACGAAGTTTTGTAAAATATATTTTTTAAATGCAAAAGCATGAACAGTTACATGACATATAAAATAAAATAACAAAGCTTTTAAGTTATAATAAGATACGACAGACCATATAGTTATTTCCCGGTTCTAGGTCCGCTACTTACACCTTTTTTTTACCATCTAACAAAACACCCGAATCAATAATGAAAGCATATTATATTTAAACAGATTATTGCAATGATTTTTAACCTAATATAAACATTCAATCTCATGCATATCAACCCAATTCATTCCCAATTTTTCTATAGAACAAAACAGAAAAAAATAACAGAAAATTTTCACATTCTCAATCCCAATTCTTCAACAATACTAACAAAAATGAAAACAAAACTAAAAAAACTGAGAAAACAACCGATAAAAAACAAAACTGAGAACAATGTAGCAGACAACTGAGAACAAAATAGGATGGTCCTGGAGTCCATGTGAACAATGGAGCCTTAAAGAACTAAGACCATAAAATAGCATAGTAAACTGAACGATGGAGCCTTAAGAACTTAGAACAATAAAGCCGATAATACTGATCCTAACTGGATACATTCATCAAAAATACTGAAAAAAACGGACTTTTGGCACTTAACACCCTTCAAATAGGGGTGCTTGGCACTTTGCACCCTCTAATTCAAATTTTGGTACTTTGCACCCTTGAAAGCAATTAAAACAACACTTTGCACCCTCTAGTGCTTTTAATTTTTTTTCTATATTTCTTAAAATCCGAAAATAGTTGTTGGGAGGGGCATTTTGGTCCACCGCCAGTTTATTCTTTATCATTTTAATTTAATTCATGTATCCCTTTATCATTTTATCGGCAGACCTTATGTTTATAAGGTGAAATCATTTTTTTAAAATTCAATGTGTTGCTATACGCAGACCATTCAATTTTTTTGGTTGAACTTTGGTCTCATCTCATGCGCAGCTATTTGCACACCATTCAATTTTTGTGCTGAAATTTGGTCCATCTCATTTGTCGTAATTTGCTGTAATACAACTGAAATATGTTGTAATTTGCTGAAATTTGCTCAAATAGGGATATTTATGTGCTCGATCTCATTTGTCGTACTCTCGTAACAACGGGATAAAATTATATGAAGTTGCCACATGCTTTTTATAACGTTCGGAGCGATTCTTTTGAATTATAAATTATTTTTTTAATCTAAAATAAATTTTGAAATGGCTAATTTTGAAATGGCTAATTATGCTCTGTTACACCACAGTTGGAGCATGCATATTTTGTTCCATGCCTCTTCAAACCATACCTTTTACCATCTAGCTCATCTTGTTCCAACCTTCTGCCATGCAATGATGGCCTTCCAGGTTTTTTTGATTTAATCGTCCATGGGACCAAAAGATTTAAGTCCGTTTGTGGCCATTCCCTTGATCCTTTTATTGGATTCAACATATTTTCATACGCTTTCAAATATGTTGTCTTTTTATACCAATAGTCAACATAATCTTCCGCCTTTTCTCTTTTAAAAAAAATGCACGCTACACGGAATTCCAGTTAAGTCCCATTTATTACAACTAAAGCTTTGACATGCTAATTCCACAGTCCATTTATCACCACTCCACCCTTTTACCTCAAACTTGTCGTCCCCATTCCATTCCAATATATAATCATGAACCCCCCTTTTGTTGTTTTCCAATATCTTTTGGATGTTTGGACATATATCTCCAACAAAGTTGAACAATTTATCTCATTGTGTATGCAATCTCTTCATCAAAATAACTCGTATAATCTCAAGTGTTGAAACCGATTTCTCGGTCTCTTGTGAAGCTCGGGGCCCTCACCGAAATGAGGGGCGGCTAGCCCTTACTGATCCCTCAGAGAAGGTAGACCGAAAACTAGGAAGATGACTAAGACCTTAGTCACAGCGAGGAGGTCCCTCCACTAACCCGGAAGATCGTTGAGCGCTTCCCCTCCCAAGCCAAAGCTGAGACTCGGGCACCTTGGAAAGCTCTGGAAATGCTAGCCAAGGAGAGCCTTAGGAGAGAGAAGCTGAAGTGAAGTCCCCTCCAAAGGTGCCCTTTAGGTCTTATTTATAGGTTTTCTAATCTGGCCTGCAAATAGCAGGATTCCGCCTTTTGATTTTACTATCCGCACCCCAAATGGGTCTGCTAATAGCCAAACTCCGCTGTTTGGAGAGGCTATAGGCAGGCCACTAAGGGTAAAAGGGTAATTTGGTTCTATCAACCTATGGGCAAAGAACTGCGAGAACCTTACTATCGAAGCTCTCGCGGGCCTCCTCGCGAGCCCTGCACGCGGTGCCTCTCCTAGGCGATCGCCCTGCGAGGACCTCGCCGGCCCATTCTGGCGGTATCTGTCGAGGTCCGGTCTCGCGAACCTTCCTGCGAGACCGTCCCCTGACTTCGTCGAGCTCAACACACCTTTCGTCGAGCGCAGGGTACTTCGCCGACCACAGACGAGCTCGACGAATGCAGAACGTTAAATTGTTCGCTGTCTGCTGAGACGGGCGGTTCGCCGACCGCTGCTTCCCTGCTTTAATTTGTCGAGCGCTGCTACAGGATATATTTTGTTCGCCGGGCGCCGTCCGACAAATGCTGAGCTCTGTTCGACATTCATCGAACGCAGAATTGAGCTCGCTGGACACTGAGGCTCTAAATTCGCGAGCCTTCCCGCGAGATCGCCTATTGACTTTGCCGCGCACTAAACACATTTCGTTGAACACCTCTTTACCGAACATAGGTCTCTTCTGCCAGCGGCCTGCGAGGTATGGGTTTGTCAGCCCTCGCTCGGCCCAGTCTTTTGAGGATACCTGCCGAGGTCTGGATCTCGCGATTCCTCTTGCGAGACCGTCCCTTTGGCTTTAATGAGCATGGAACATCGTCGACTTCTGATGATTTCACCGAGCAGGGGTGAGCTCGACGAAGTCAAGTGAGCTCGACGAACACGGGAGAGTTCATCGAACACAGTACTCCTTTCGTCGAACTCCGAAAACTTCCTCAAACTGCCTGCGAGCGTTTATCTCGCCGACCCCTCTCGCTCGCCTCTCAGCGAGTCCTCCGAGACGGACTTCTCTGAGGTCTCTCTCGCGAGGTCTTTGGCCCTAAAGCCTCCATTTCTTATTACTTCATCTTGTTGCCTTCTTAAACCGTGCCTCCTCTCCTGGCGAATATCGGGGTTGTACACAATCCCCGCTCTTCGCGAGGCTATTTGGGCTCGCGAAGAACGTCCAACCCCTGGTATTTGTCAGCCCCTTGGTGATCTGTCAGGAATCTTTGGTGGGGCCCACCCTGAGGGCTATAAATATTGTCCCGAATCCTGAGTGGCGTGCGCCGCCACTTCCTTTTCTTCCTTTTTGCCCCGTACTGTAGCTACCAGGAGATGCCGCTTTCCGAAGAAGTTGAGGCTCGTCTGAGAGCTGTGAGGGCCGGCGGGCTATCCTCCACGACCAGGATCCCCGCCTGGATGAATCGGCCGCCTCCCGCTCAGTCGCCGAAGACTAAGAAGGCGAAGGCGGCTTGCCGAACCGGGGATGGCTCCGTGCTGCTGGACTCCTCCCCGGATAGCCGTCCCCACGAGAAGGTATGAGCTATACCCCCAGCTTAGGTCCCTAAGTTTGCCTGTGATTCATGCCTACTCGCAGGATGCTTTGCCGAACGAGGACGCTTGCGAACCTGCTGGTGGGTCTCGCAAAAGTCCGCCGGCGGATACAAATCTTGCTGGGAAAAATGTCGCAGGTACGCCCTTAATCTCGCATGCCAGTCCTTTTGTTAACTATCTGACCTTCATTCCCTGCTTCTTACAGTCTCGCCCCGAAAGTCCCCGGCTCGCCAGGCATTGCGGCCTCCGTCTCCGCCTCCTCCCGACAAAACTATAGATACGTCAGGGTTCAACCTCCTGACGAGCGAGGAGACCGGCGGCTCTATACCGCCAAAGATCCCACCGTCGAACAGCGCAGCCTATCCTCCCGGCCTGGGTAAATCTCTCTATCCCCACTGTGGTAACGTCTTCCAGGGTCGCCCTGAGACTTCTCGCCCCCTTCTGGGTAAGCATTCTGACGGCCCTCTGCCATGCGCGAACTCAAGCGCGCCATCTAACCTTTTCGTAATATTTCACAGAGAATTCTGGAAATCCGCATACCGATTCTGAGTTGGGCGACGACGAGATGTCCCCCCTCCCTGACCAAGTGGAAGACTTCTTAGGGGATCCGCGAGATCCTGAGACGATGAAACAACGAGCCGCAGTGTTGCTGAGAAAACATGGTCGGATGCTGATGGACCTCAACCTGCAAGCGAGACGGGACAGAGAGGCCGCCGAGGATAGACATGCTATCTTGATGGAAGAATGTGTGAGGCTTCGGGCTGCGAGACAACGTGATCACGATGAGAATGTCATGACGCCGGAGATGCACATAGCGAGGATGAGGGATTACGCCTTCCTCGTGGACCGGGAGGGCCGCGCGGCCGAGGCTTACTATAATTCTAGGGTACCGCCGCGGTCCGGGTCGCGGGGTGGGGGTAGGTGGAAGTGGTTGCCCCATGATTCTCGCTAACTTCTTCGTTGTCGCGAACTCTTATTACCTGTTAATGAGTGCCGCTATTCTGGACTATCTTGCAATGGCTTGCAACTCATATATTGGCTTTATTTCGTCTGATAATAATTATTACCCGCTTTTTATTAGTTCTCGCTCGCTGCTAATATGTCCGTTTCATTTCCATGTTATGTTGTGTTCGCGGGGAGCCTCCGTTCTCGCTAAATGTATTTCGCGGCGCCCCCCCCCCCCCCCCCCCCCCTTTACTCTCATCCTTCTTCGTCCTCTGCTTCAGAGCTCTCGCTCCTTCCCGTTCTCGTTCTACTTCCTTTCTCGCAGGTTTTCGAAATGGGCGGCGATGCTAACGAGTCGGAGGGTCGGCGAAAGATTGCTAAGGCTTTCGCCGAGCACAGCTTCTCTCATTGCAACCTGACAGACGAGGAATACTTCACCGCGGTCGCCGACTACGTCACCCCTCCATTCGCGGCGCGCCGTCCTAGCGAGAACGACGTGATCAACGCGCCACTTGTCGACGAGCTGGTCATCCCCACCGCTCATTTCTCGGTCGGCTTGCGTCTCCCCTTGTGGCCGGAAGTTCGCCAAGTAATAATCGCTCTCGCTCATTTCTTTTTCTCTGCAGGTCAAGTCTCGCTCATTATATAAACTAATCCTGGTTTTCTTGTTGCTCATCAGGTGCTCAAGCATTACGGCGTTGTTCCGAGTCAGCTTACCCCTAATGCCATGGCGGTGATCACAACTTTCGCATGCTACCTGCGCGAGGAGCGCATCGAGTTCAGCCTTCCGGTTTTTCGGAAGCTGTTCTCCTTCCGCGCCTATAAGGACGGGACCGCCTACTTCGTGGGCTCGGGTCCTAAAGTCGACGAGACCGTCAACAAGGCCCACTTCTGGGCCCAGAAGTTCCTCTTCGTCAGGGGGAACTTCGGCAATATCCCGATCTCGCCCGTCCAACACGGCGAGACCACCTATCGGCCCACTGCCCTCGGCGGTCATGACGTCGTCCTTTATCAGTTCTTCTGTAAAAAGAACTTTGAGGTTGTTCATCTCCGCCGCAACCTCAACTCGCTGCTTCCGGTGTTCGTTGGGGAAGGTAAAGATCTTGCTCAATAACTATTGTTATTCCCAGTAACTTCGTACTTATTGAAGTTTCAACACTTTTTTTAGGCGAGCGAGATCTCCCCATCAATCCCCCTTACGCGAGCAATCGGAAGACCGACGCAACCCTTGCTCTCGCGACCATGGGGTCGGAAGCTTGCCGGGGCGCCATCACACCAGGTGAGCCCTCCTCTGGCAAGAGATCGGGGGCTTCTAGTAGCCATGGCCTCCACT
This sequence comes from Dactylorhiza incarnata, assembly GCA_033032865.1. Lineage (NCBI taxonomy): Eukaryota > Viridiplantae > Streptophyta > Magnoliopsida > Asparagales > Orchidaceae > Dactylorhiza > Dactylorhiza incarnata. The sequence continues at coordinate 436,859 of JAWHQI010000287.1, read as the reverse complement.
CAAAATCCCCGCCGAAGAAAAAGAATAAGAAGAGTCGGGTCTCGCTCGCCTCCTCGAAGGGGAAGGAGCCCGGCGAGGCCGCTTTTGACGAGTTCGACCTTACCAGCCTCACCGCGGGAGGTGAGGACGACGAGCCCAGCCGTGAGGCTGTCAGAACCTCCGCTCCGCCCATCCCCGTCAACCACTATAACTTCGGTCTCGGTCAGAGGCGTCGGGATGAGACAGGCGAGCTCTTGGTGAACTAGAAGCCGGAGACGAACCGGGCGGACATCACCGCCATCCTCCCTACCTGGGTGGAGAAGGAGACCGTCAGCGGTCATGCCTTTGATTTCTCGTTCGTCCTCTATGGGCGCGAGGACGCGGGGGCTTACAAAGACGAGACTGCGAGGACTCTCGCTTTCGAGAGCGCGAGGTCTCAGTTGCGCTTTGCCGAGCTCGCCCACATGACGGGGAGGCGCTGCTTGCAACTGGAGCTTCAGAACGTGGAGCTCGTGAGGGCCTATCAGGGGCTTCTTGCCGAGAACGCGCAGCTGAAGGAGAACCTGCTCGCCGTAGAGGGCAGCGTGGTGAGTTACCTAGTCCTCGTCACCCTCCTCTCCTTCGGCCATTTCGCTCCCTTAATTTATCTTACTTGCAGGATGTCGAGGCCGCCGGAAGAGCCGACGTTCGCATCCAGGACCTGGAGGGCGAGGTGGTCGGGCTAAAAGCTCTAAATTGCGAGCTCACCCGTGCCGTCGTTCCCCCTTCTCCCCGCCGTCTGAAGGAAGAGCGGCGAGCCCGAGACGAGGAAATCCGCGAGGAGTCCACCGAGTCAACTCGTTATATCTTCCAGACGATGAAGGCGGCCGGCCTCCTAGCCGCCGACGAGGCCGACATGACTCTGGAAGACATCGTCCCGGAGCTCTTCATCCCGCTCCCGCCAGTAAAGAGCAGCGATGACGAGGAGGGGTTCGCGAGTGATCCCTGATATTTGTAATTTTTGGTTTTATTTCTTGTTTCATTTTGGGCTGGCGAGATCGCCGCCTTATGTAAATCAAACCGTGAAATGCATAGATGCATGTTTTTGGCCTTGTACTGTGCCCGCTATATTGTTTCTCATGTCGATATCTCGTTCCTGCATGCCTCGATATTTGTCTTTGCGAAGGTTATTCTCGCGATGTTCGTTCTCGCACATTATGTTATCGAATAGATAGGCATGGGACGTTTTTGGCTGCTTTGGCCTTTCGCCATTTGTCTTAGGATTATTACCCTTTAGGTATGCGTTTTCCTCTAGGTTTCGCAAGGTACTTTCCTTCTCGGCGAGAGCTCACCTCCCACCCTGTGTCGGCGACCTCTCTGCCAAGCACCGAATCCCCCGGAGTGCTTAGGGTTGATTCTCGTCACTCACATACTATCGTGCGACATCCTTCTTCTCGCCGAACGAGAAGGCCCGGGTCAGTGCCGAAGGCTCGCCAACCTGAGGCTTATCAACCTGACTTTATGGAGAACTCATCTCCTTGCCTACTCCCCCAGAGATCAACCTGCACCTCCCGTCTAGTGAGAGCCCGGGAGCGGAATTGATCTGAGGCATTCCAACATCAATACTTACCACCTTGCCAGCCTCTCCAGAGATCAACCTGAAACCCCCCGTCTAGTGAGAGCCCGGGAGCGGAATCGATCTGGGGCATTCCAGCATCAATACTTACCACCTTGCCAGCCTCTCCAGAGATCAACCTGAAACCCCCCGTCTAGTGAGAGCCCGAGAGCGGAATCGATCTGGGGCATTCCAGCATCAATACTTACCACCTTGCCAGCCTCTCCAGAGATCAACCTGAAACCCCCCGTCTAGTGAGAACCCGGGAGCGGAATCGATCTGGGGCATTCCAGCACCAATACTTGTCACCTTGCCAGCCTCTCTAGAGATCAACCTGAAACCCCCCGTCTAGTGAGAGCCCGGGAGCGGAATCGATCTGGGGCATTCCAGCATCAATACTTGTCACATTGACAGCCTCTCCAGAGATCAACCTGAAACCCCCCATCTAGTGAGAGCCCGGGAGCGGAATCGATCTGGGGCATTCCAGCACCAATACTTGTCACCTTGCCAGCCTCTCCAGAGATCAACCTGAAACCCCTCGTCTAGTAAGAGCCCGGGAGCGGAATCGATCTGGGACATTCCAGCATCAATACTTGTCACCTTGCCAGCCTCTCCAGAGATCAACCTGAACCCCCCCCCCCCCCCCCTCTAGTGAGAGCCCGGGAGCGGAATCGATCTGGGGCATTCCAGCATCAATACTTGTCACCTTGCCAGCCTCTCCAGAGATCAACCTGAAACCCCCCGTCTAGTGAGAGCCCGGGAGCGGAATCGATCTGGGGCATTCCAGCATCAATACTTGTCACATTGCCAGCCTCTCCAGAGATCAACCTGAAACCCCCCGTCTAGTGAGAGCCCGGGAGCGGAATCGATCTGGGGCATTCCAGCATCAATACTTGTCACCTTGCTTGTCCTCGCATAACAGCTATAACTATCAAGTGAAGAAGTAAAATATTCAACTAATATCATAATAAAACTTTCAAGGGTAGAATCGCTTCAGATCATCCCCACTTCTGGCTCGGCCGAGAGGTACCCCTTCCACATCCCGGAGATGATACCCCCCCCCCCGACTTGAGCACTTCGTTTACAATGTATGGGCCCTCCCAGTTGGGATTGAGCTTTCCTACCGCGGCCCCTCTTTCGGCCGCGTCGACCTTCAAGACCAGGGCTCTGTTTGGGGCGGCGGCTGCGGATCAAAGAGCTGCTCTCTGATCCGCAGCCGCTATATACTGTTGTTTGGGGCGGCGCTATATAGAAATCGCTTTTCTTAAAAACCGCGCTGCATCAGATTTTTGGAGCGTCGCAAAAGGCCCGCGTCTAGCTCCCGTAAATCGCGTCTCGCGATTTTCCTCCCCCATCGCGAGTCACGCGATCTTCCTCCTCATCGGAAATCGCTGCCACCGCGACGCCACCACGACAGCCACGACCTCGCCTCCACGACGCCACCACGACAGCCACGACCTCGCCTCCATCCGACGAGCCTTCCTCCGGCGATTGCGAGCCTTCCTCCGACGAGCCCGATTTCGAAGCCCTAGCTCCGACTGCGATTCATCTCCTCAGCGTAATTTCTACTGTTATTTCTATTCCTTATTCCCGTGCTTGTATTGAGCTTTTTAATGGTGGTATTAGCTGTTCTTGCTATGAGTTGCCAATTTTGATAGGATTTTGATAGGATTTTTCTGCCAAATTTGTTCTTGCTATGAGTTGTTGTTCTTGCTGTTCTTGCTATGAGTTGCTGTTCTTGTTGTTCTTGCTATGGTATTAGCTGTTCATGCCCAAAAGGTACCAATTTTGATAGTATTTTTCTGCTGCTTTGATTTCTGAAGTTGCAGTTGTGGTGATTTCTTCAAAGCGCACTTCTGCACAGAACACCCAAACACTCTGCAGCTTTTCAAAACTGCTCCCCAGAGAGCTCTTTTAAAACAGCTCTATCCGGACAGCAGCTTTTCAATCCGCCAGAGCTGTCCCAAACAGACCCCAGATCTCCTTTCTGAAAGTGCTTTACTCGGATGTGCTTGTCAAAATATCGGGTCATTCGTCGCTTGATTTCCTCCAGCCTGATGGTGGCCTGGTCCCGGAGTTCTTCCACCAGATCCAAGGATAGCCTTTGTTCCTCCTCATTAGCCACTAGCCACTCTTCGTCTCCCTCACCTGCGGTGATCACCCTGGGGGTCTTTACTTCGAACTCTATGGGAAGGACTGCTTCGGACCCATGAGAAAGTTTGAACGGGGTCTCTCCGGTGGCGGTGTTTGGGGTAGTCCTTAGTGCCCAGAGGACGGATGGTAGCTGCTCCACCCAGTTCCCTCGAAGGTTCTCCACCTTTTTTAGTAGGTTGACGATGACCTTGTTTGCCGCCTCCACCTGGTCATTGCTTCTCGGGTGGTGAACCGATGCGAACCTGAGGTCGATGCCAAGCTGGGTGCAGAAGCTAACAAATTCCTCGCTAGCAAACTGTGGCCTATTGTCCGTTACTATGGCCAGAGGGAGCCCATGCCTGCAAATTATCTCTCCCCACACAAAATTCCTTACAACTTGAGATGTTACCTTGGCGAGCGCCTTCACTTCTACCCACTTGGAAAAATAATCGATCATGACCAGTAAGAACCTTCTTTGGCCACTAGCTTGAGGGAAAGGGCCAACTAGGTCCAACCCCCATATGGCAAAAGGCCCGGGAGCCGTGATGGTCCGGAGCCTCTGGGTTGGGAGGAGTTGGAGTGGGGCATAGAGCTGGCACTTTGAACATCTTCTTGCGAACTCCGCCGCATCTTTGCTGAGGGTGGGCCAGAAGTAGCCTTGTCTCAACACCCTCCCCTCCAGGGTTCGGCTCCCGGAATGACTGCCACACTCCCCGGAGTGAATTTCTTCCAGGACTTTCGGGACCTCCTCCTCGGAAACACAACGGGTCAGGAGTCCCGAGAGAGTCTTCCTATATAGCCCTCCTGCATGCAAGGAATAATAAGTTGACTTATACCTGAAGCGTCGCCTGTCTATGTCTCCTTCGGGGAACTTCCCTGATGATAGGAAAGTGACGAAAGGATCCATCCACGAGGTCCGCTGATCTATCTCCATCAGTTCTCCTTCATCGATGGTGGGTCGGAAGAGTTCCGAAACCGTTCCTCCTGCTCAGGGACCGAATTTGGCTAGGAGGTCTGCTGGGGTGCTCTCCTCCCTCGGCACGTGTTTGATGAAGAAGGTGCGAAATCGCCCGATGACTCCTTTGACCTTCTCTAGGTACTGCTGGAGAGTCGGGTCCTTTGCTTCAAACTCTCCCCGGACTTGGCATGCCACCACCATGGAGTCCGTCGAGACCTCCACATCTTGCACTCCCAGCTCTCGGGCCAGCCGAAGGCCCACTATCACCGCCTCGTACTCAGCTTGGTTATTGGTAATTGGGAAGTGGATGTTCAAGCTTGTTCGATCTTTGTACCTTGAGGGCTTACCAGGATGATTCCCCCTCCATAGGAGTGCCTTCCTGACGCACCATCCACCAACATCTTCCACGCCACTGGGGGAGGCGGTTCATGTTCCCCCACTTCGGATGTGTAGTCAGCCATGAAGTCTGCCACTGCTTGGGCCTTGATCGACGTCCTAGGGACGAACGTAATGTTGAACTCACTCAGCTCCACGGACCACTTTGCCAATCTTCCCGAGTGTTCCACCCCTTCCATGACTTTGTGAAGCGGGTGATCTATCACTACTTTGATTGAATGTTCCTGAAAGTAGGGCCGGAGCCTCCGGGCCGCCACCACCAATGCGAAAGCCAACTTCTCCAAAATGGGGTACCGGAGCTCCGCCTTCCTCAGCACTCGGCTGACATAGTTGATAGGGAATTGCTTTCTTCCTTCTTCTCGGATCAGCACTGAGCTTACAGCCTCAGATCCTACTCCCAGGTATAGGGATAGGTCTTCTCCCGGTCTCGGCCCTTGAAGTAGGGGGGTTTGGGTGAGTTGCTCTTTCAAAGCCTGAAAAGCTTCCTCACACTCCGGGGTCCATTCGATTTTTTTGTTGCCCCTTAGCACCTTGAAGAAGGGCGCACACTTCTCTCCCGCCTTGGAGAGGAACCTGCTGAGTCCGGCCAGCTTCCCCGTGAGGCTCTGAACCTCCTTCGGGCTTCTCGGCGACCCCAACTCCATTATCGCCTTGACCTTGTCTGGGTTAGGCTCCACCCCCGCCGGGGTGAGCAAGTGACCTAGGAACTTCCCTCAGCTAGCCCCGAAGACACACTTCAAGGGGTTGAGTTTCATCTTATACTTCCGCAGGTCCCAAACGTCTCCTCAAGGTCTCGGAGGTGAGACCCAAGGTCCCGGCTCTTCACCATGAGATCATCAACATAGACCTCTAAGTTTCTTCCCTTCTGTTTAAAGACCCTATCCATCATCCTTTGGTACGTGGCACCTGCATTCTTGAGCCCGAAGGGCATCATCTTATAGCAGTAACATCCGTCCCCCGTGATAAAGGAGACATCTTTGATGTCCGGGGGGTGCATGCGAATTTGATGATAACCTGAAAAAACATCTAAGAAAGACATTACAGGAAAACCGACGGCTGAGTCAACCAGCGCGTCGATTCTAGGCAGGGGGTAGCAATCTTTCGGGCATGATTTATTAAGTAGTGAAAAGTCGATACACATTCTCCACTTACCTCCTCCCTTCTTCACCATGACCACGTTGGAGACCCAGCCTGGATACTGGATCTCCGATACAAAACCTGCCTGCAGGAGCTTACCCACCTCCTCTCGGATGGGTCCTTCCAGCTTGTCTGCAATGGCCCTCCTCTTTTGACGGATGGGGCGGGTGCCGGGGTCGAGGTTGAGGCGGTGGAAGCCAGATCCGCATCGATCCCGGGCATCTCTGCGGCGCTCCAAGCGAAGACATCCACATTCTTCTGCACGCAGGCTAGGATCTCGGCCTGCTCCTCCGAACTAAGCTCTCCGCTGATCCGGACCTTCTCCACCACCCCAAGCCGAGTGGTGACCTCAAGCTCCACGACCTCCTCCACGGCCTCCAGCCTAGATTGTTCTCGCCAAGCACTTTCCTTCTCTCCGCCGCAAGCGAGCGCTTGGGTTCCCTCCTCCGTCTCTTCCTCCCCTACCATCATCAACTCCTCCGCCCCTCCTTCCTGGGCACCCTCTTCTTTCTCCTCTTCTTCTCCTCCCTCCGCCCTGGGTCCCTCAGCGACCCCTTCCTGGGTATGAATTTCCTCTTCCTCCATCCTCTCCTCTTCTTCCTCCTCGCCTCTGGCTTCTGCCGCTCCCTCCATCACTTTGTCCCACTCCTCCGCTTCTCCCATCCAGGTGATGGTGTTGACAGCCGTCACATAGCACTGTCTCGCCACCTTGGGGTCTCCCCGGACCCGGACCTGGATTCCACCTGCGTTGAACTTGAGACACTGGTGGAAGGTGGAAGGGACGCATCGAAACGCGTTGATGAGAGGCCGTCCGAATATGGCGCTGTAGCTGCTCGGGGTATCCACTATCACGAAACGACAGTTCCGGGACTGCCCTCCGAGGGTCACATGGAGCCCCACTCCACCCTCTACCTCCTTCCTTTCTCCCGCAAAACCAAATAGGGGACCATCCGAGGCCAACACCCTCCTGGCCTCCACCTTCATCTCGTCAAATGCCTTCTTGAAGACGACGTTGACCGAACTCCCATTATTGACTAGAATCCGCGAGACGGTGAAGTTCTCGATGGCGGTCTGGATGACCAGCGCATCGCAGAACGGATCTTCATGTCCTGGCATGTCCTTCTGGGAGAAAGTGATTTTCTCCGCTGGGGGTGGAGCAGTGGATGTTGAGGCCACGCTCCGCCGATAGATGGTATGGAGGCTAGCCTTGCGGGTTGCCTCCACCCCTACCCCCCCCCCCCTGGATCACTCTGATCCCTCCTCTACTCCCCACATCAGCTCTGTCTTCACACCTTTCCTCCTCCTCTCGAGGCTCGACCTCCTCGATTCTCACCGGTTGTTGTTGCCTCGGTGCGGGCACTCGGCCCCTTTTTGTTTCCAGGAACTCTGGGCAGGTGGATGTCGCGTGACCTTCCTCATCGTGGAAGTCAGAATACGGCAACGCCACCTCCCCTGTTTCGCCTTCCGCCATCCTATTCCTCCTTCTCCCTGCTCCTGCTTCTTCTCTAGCCTCTTCTCTTCTTCCTCTTCCTCCTCTTCCCCGCCTGATCGCCATGGCTTGCTGAGGTGGGGGAGGCAATTGCCTCGGACCCTGCCTCCATCCCAACTGGTGGGGTCTTCCTTGACCTCCATAGAAGTTACCCCTTCCCGGGCTGTAACCCCTTCCCTGACCTTGCATTCCTTCGGCACGCTGCCTCCACTCCCCCTCCGGGGCCCTGGTCTCTTCCCTTCTCCTTACTTCCTGCTGCCTGACCTCTGGCTCACTGAGCTTTGCTAGCCTCTTGGTGAGCTCCGGGTTGGCCTCCTCACTTTCGATCTCTTCTGCCACCCTCTCCATCAACTCCTCGTAAGAGACGGGGGCTTTCCTCTTCAAAGCCATTTTGAAAAAATTCTCCCTTAGCCCGACGGTGAAAGCGAGTTGGAGTGCAAACCCAGGCATCTCCTGAGTGATCAGTACCTCCTCCTGAAACCGGTCCGCGTAGCAAGCCAACGACTCCTTTGGCTCCTGCTTCACTTTGAAGAGAGACTCGGCGTCCTTCTTCCTTTTCTTTGAAGTTGAGAATCGCAATAGAAAACTTCGGCGCAAGTCTTCAAAGGCGTAGATTGACCCAACAGGGAGTTGGTGGAACCAATCCCTGGCCTTCTCTTTGAGGGTGACGGCGAAGAGCCGACACTTGAAGGCATCTGACATCGGCCTGATAGAGACCGAGTCCTCAAAAGACTGGAGGTGTTGGACAGGGTCATCCCTGCCGTTGTAGTACACCCTGTCCCACTCCCCGAACCCTGCCGAGACGGGTGCGGAGAGCACCAGCTCGCAGAAGGGACTTCCCCCTCCTGCCATCCCTTCTCGCTCCACACGCCCCCCCCAAGCTCCCTCGCCTGACTTGGGCTTGCGGGGACCGCGCCAGCGAGAGCGGCGCTCGCCTGAACCACCCCTACTGTCGCTGCATCCCCCTGGCGCGCGCCCGCCTGCGTCGCGCTCGCCGGCACAGAGCTCGTCGGGCTGGCGAACAACACTCGCCCCTCCAGGTCTTGCACTGAACCTCCGGCGATTTCTTTTCCGGCCCTTCCCCCCGGGGCATTCTCGCCAGTCGTTGCTGGGGGAGGGGTCGCCTGAGGCGCTGGGGTCGCAAACTCACTTCGCAGCGCCGCGACAGTGAGTCTGAAGGTGTCGAGCACCTCCCTCCTGAAATCTGCGAACATCCTCGGCGTCACCACCTGCGGTGACTCGCTGAACTCCTCGCCTTGATCCTCGCCTCCTGCCATATCTGCTCCTCGGAACTTTCTTGGACCAGCCACGCTCCATGCTCACCGCACCAAAATGTTGAAACCGATTTCTCGGTCTCTTGTGAAGCTCGGGGCCCTCACCGAAATGAGGGGCGGCTAGCCCTTACTGATCCCTCAGAGAAGGTAGACCGAAAACTAGGAAGATGACTAAGACCATAGTCACGGCGAGGAGGTCCCTCCACTAACCCGGAAGATTGTTGAGCGCTTCCCCTCCCAAGCCAAAGCTGAGACTCGGGCACCTTGGAGAGCTCTGGAAATGCTAGCCAAGGAGAGCCTTAGGAGAGAGAAGCTGAAGTGAAGTCCCCTCCAAAGGTGCCCTTTAGGTCTTATTTATAGGTTTTCTAATCTGACCTGCAAATAGCAGGATTCCGCCTTTTGATTTTACTATCCGCACCCCAAATGGGTCTGCTAACAGCCAAACTCCGCTGTTTGGAGAGGCTATAGGCAGACCACTAAGGGTAAAAGGGTAATTTGGTTCTGTCAACCTATGGGCAAAGAACTGCGAGAACCTTACTGTCGAAGCTCTCGCGGGCCTCCTCGCGAGCCCTGCACGCGGTGCCTCTCCTAGGCGATCACCCTGCGAGGACCTCGCCGGCCCATTCTGGCGGTATCTGCCGAGGTCCGGTCTCGCGAACCTTCCTGCGAGACCGTCCCCTGACTTCGTCGAGCTCAACACACCTTTCGTCGAGCGCAGGGTACTTCGCCGATCACAGACGAGCTCGACGAATGCAGAACGTTAAATTGTTCGCTGTCTGCTGAGACGGGCGGTTCGCCGACCGCTGCTTCCCTGCTTTAATTTGTCGAGCGCTGCTACAGGATATATTTTGTTCGCCGGGCGCCATCCGACAAATGCTGAGCTCTGTTCGACATTCGTCGAACGCAGAATTGAGCTCGCTGGACGCTGAGGCTCTAAATTCGCGAGCCTTCCCGCGAGATCGCCTATTAACTTTGCCGCGCACTGAACACATTTCGCTGAACACCTCTTTACCGAACATAGGTCTCTTCTGCCAGCGGACTGCGAGGTATGGGTTTGTCAGCCCTCGCTCGGCCCAGTCTTTTGAGGATACCTGCCGAGGTCTGGATCTCGTGATTCCTCTTGCGAGACCGTCCCTTTGGCTTTAATGAGCATGGAACACCGTCGACTTCTGATGATTTCGCCGAGCAGGGGTGAGCTCGACGAAGTCAGGTGAGCTCGACGAACACGGGAGAGTTCGTCGAACGCAGTACTCCTTTCGTCGAACTCTGAAAACTTCCTCAAACTGCCTGCGAGCGTTTATCTCGCCGACCCCTCTCGCTAGCCTCTCAGCGAGTCCTCCGAGACGGACTTCTCCGAGGTCTCTCTCGCGAGGTCTTTGGCCCTAAAGCCTCCATTTCTTATTACTTCATCCTGTTGCCTTCTTAAACCGTGCCTCCTCGCCTGGCGAATATCGGGGTTGTACATCAAGCATGGTGATGATTGGTTTTCCTCTTGCCTTTAGTATGACGTTATTAAAACTTTCACATAAATTATTTAGTAGCATATCACATTTGGGCCCTGTGCTAAAGTGAGATCTTGCCAAATTTCTAGGATGTCGTGCTTTAACCCAATTATATGCCTCAGTATTGAATTGTTTAAGTTTTTCCATCTCACTATTAAAATCAACTAGCCTCGAAGCGGATGCGGCCTTCCACAATAAAGATTTCAGTTGTAAGCCTTTATGTATTTGCTTGAAATTGCTATACATATGTCTCACACAAAATCTATGCTCTGAATTTGGCAGTAATTCCTCCACTGCTCTTATAAGTCCCTTCTGTTTATCTGAAATAATGGTCCATGCAAAATTATTTTAAATGCACAAATCCTGTATTAATAGTCCAATAAACCATTCTCATGATTTCCTATTTTCTTTTAAAACCATTGTGTATGCTATAGGATACATGCCATTATTGCCAACAATACCAACTGCACATAATAAAACTCCTCCATTGGAAGTCTTGAGGTGAGTACCATGAAGACCTATAATAGGTCGGCAACCAGCAAGAAAACCTTGTTTTAAAGCACCCTAACATATATATAACTTTTGAAGATATAGCTTTATGAATCTATAACCTGTTTGTACTGCACTTTTATTGTTGTGTTTGGATTAGTTTGATGGATCTCCTCACAATAGTCTCAAATGCTAGCATATTGCTCCAATTCTGTACCATGAATAATCTTATTTGCGTGCTTTTTAGCTCTATACATTTTCCAAATGGAAAGTGATGTTCTATTTTCCATTTGCATCATCTCTTGCATAGAAATAACCGGCCACTCTGGGTTACTCCTTAGATGGTTTTGATACTTTTTGGCAAGATAATCAGAAGTGCAATGTTTAGAGCTTGGGGCCCTATAACATGAATGTTCTCCTTTGATGGTCTTTACTTGAAAAGTTGTATCATTTTTAGAAATAAAGGAAGCATACAATACCCAACCACATTCACAAGTAATTTGTATCTTATCACGACAATTTTTTGTGAATTTTACCGGCTTTCCCTGCATGTTTGAATAAGTTCTAACTGCATCTCTGGAATCATCGCCAGTATTGAAGCACAATCCAACTTCAAATTCAAAGTTTGATTCATATGCATTACCTTCGTATATGTGATAACGTGATGACTGCCCTTTGTTTGGATTAGAAGTGGGAAGGATTCTATTCTTATAATGCTCTATGATTTGATGTGGCTCCTTACTGCTTCTTTCATTTGGCTCCTTCAATCCTACCCATTATATGGATTCATCAACATATTCATCAAAATCTATATCATCATAGTCATATTCACCTTCTTCAAAGTCATCCCTAAAAGTTGAATCACATTCATCAGTGTCCTCTTCGTTGCTCATTGAGTCACTGTCATTTTCAAATTCAATTATTGGCTTCTCCAAGCTGGGGTCAACCTCACTGTCATGGTCAATATGGGCTTCAATAGTTTCAACATAGACATCAACTATCTTTTCTGAATTTTTATACTTTATTAGATTTTTAACGCATCATCATTCAATATCAAAATCATATTACTGCGCTCAACAAATCCGCCAGGACAACAACAAAATCTCACCCAACCTAGATGACCAACTTGATCTGCCATATCATGCAAATCCTTCAAGAGTATGATGTTACAATCACAATAGTCAAAGAAGCTAACTACATCAGGCCGATACGAAATATTTTCATTGTCAATGAACAACCCAGAATGATGCAGTCTGATAGTAAATAGAGACACTTCAAAGGACATGTAACGTGTGCCCGCGCTTGAATCATTAGCTCTCAACATCCTTTATAATGCAAAAAAAATTATAAACAAACATCATCCAAATATGTAACTATACAAAAATTTCAAACAAATAATGAACATATATCAGGAATTTAGGTTATAATATGCAACTATATAATTATGTTTTGAGAATCAACTAAAATTATAAACAAACAAACTTTGCAGTGGGAAGCTCGATTGTAAAAATTATACCATTCCATTTTATTTCTAAGCAAACATCATCATTCCAAGAAGAAAAATAGAGTGGAGGAATCCAAATGAAAGACGTGAGGATGCTGCAGCTTAAACGACTAGCTGAACATGCATGTATCCTCATCTGTCAGGCAGCATAGTACCCTAAATTTATAGCAAGCATTTACATTTCTGCGTTGCCATTGCACCCTATCTTTAGTCATACAAACATACTATAGCAAGCGTTTAGTCATACAAACATATTACCCTAAATCTAAAATCCCATTATCACAAACCCTAAAACCTAATATCTAAAAATCTGATGATCAAACAGCAGGAATAAACCTAAACTAAAAAAATGCAATCTTGCTGTTTGTATAGAGGTTTACCTGATCTGTAGGTTAAATCAACAGATCGAACAATTTATAGCCTGAGCGACGATGGGTTGTTGCTGGACGGGGAGAACGCCAGAGAGAGAGGACGCCGGGGAGTGATGTCGTCGGGAGAGATGTTGCCTGGGAGTTGTCGTCGGAGAGTGAGCACGCTGGGGAGAAGGAATGCCTGGGCTCGAGAGACGAGAGACGGGAGACGGGAGACGGGAGACGGGAGAAGGGCGACGGGAATAAAACCTACGAGGAATGAGGATGAGATCACCGGGAGAATGGAGTTTTAAATCTGAATTCCAAAACTACCCCTAGAATTAATATAATAATTGATTTTTTGGATTTATAAAAAGGCTGAAATCAAATGAAGGTGCAAAGTGCTCCATTAAATGAGTTAGACGGTGCAAAGTGCCAAAATTTGAATTAAATGGTGCAAAATGCCAAAATTTGAATTAGAGGGTGCAAAGTGTTAAACACCCCCAATTGGAGGATGTAGTGCCAAAATTCCGAAAAAAATTGAACAGTGTAAAAGAAATCTGATCTGGAGCCGATAATACTGCACAAAACGGGATATTAATCACAATTGTAGCAGAAATCTGAAAAAAAACATGGAGAAGGGAAAAAAACTTCCTCTGAAGCAGAAATACTGGAAAAACGCAGGAAACAAGGGTTTGGCGACGGCGAAATCACAGAAAAACTGGTAAATTTTCTGCAAAAAATAAAAAAAAAACGCATCCAGAAGAATGATGGGTAGGAAAGATGCTACCTTGCGAGATGAGGAGGGCGAGGCTTCGGAGATCTGGAGCCGAACTTTGTTCCGTCGAGGGAGCCGAACACCTTTTCCTTGAAAAACTTGCGTGAAACCTTCCGAGACGCGAGAGGAGGAGCGGCACGGATAGAAAAGGAACGATGAAAAATGCCCTAATGTCAAGCAGAAGGAAGGATGCAGAGTGCGGGATGGGAGGTGGTAACGGGATCGTGTGGGGGTGAGCGTGCGCTAATAGGTCTTCAAGAATCAGAGATAGGAGCTTTTATTTGTTTTTGTTTTTTTTTAGAGTACGCACATAGTGAGTATTGGTTTGTCTGTAACGCCACTTTTTAAAAACGCCTTATTAAGGCTCTGTTTGGCGCGACGGTGGCGGTCATGAACGCAACGGCCGGTGGTGGCGGTCATTAACATAGTGGTTAGAAACTGTGGTTGTTGCTGATCAATCGACGCTCTGATAGACCGGTCAAATTGAACCACCTTAGCTCGAGAGCGAGTCAAGCGCGCAAAACAGTCAATTAGAGAACTAGTGGATGACCCAAGAACGTTTTTAATGTGGAAAACCCGAAAAGGGTAAAAAACCACGCGACCGGAGTTGTGGCAGCCAAATTTCACTATATGTTTGTCTCTTACAAGCGAAACTGAGAATTCGAGGGTGACAGACCGCCGCTTGTTACAATGGTTACAAATAGAAATCTCTTAGGGTGACAGGCCGCCTCTAAGGAAACTAAGTACTTTTCCGTAGAAATGAAAGTGAGATGTTCTGGTCGCCTTTTGGTGCCCGGAGGATCTCTGAGTCACTTAGGAAGAATGTCTTTGAAAGCAAAGGAGATCTTCAAGGGCTCGAAGGAGATCTTCGAAAGTTCGAAAGAGATCTGAAGGAGATCTTTGAAGCCTTGGAGGAAATTTTCTAACGCCGAAAGAGAATTCTGAGGAATCTTCAACGGAGCTCTCTCGGGTGTAGAAGGCAAGGTCCCTTGAAATGAAGGCTCTGGGCTTCTTTTTATAGCATTGGGCAGGGGTAGCCCGGTAATTTCGTCGTTGCAACCACCGTAACCACCTGATGGACGAATCACGTTTGCCGATTTGGAGCACCCGGGTCGCCATTTTTTGGATATTCCCGTATTGCCACCCTCCCCCCGTCCCGCGGCAGTTCAGGCAGCTTCGTTGATGACATTGAGCGCAGTGGACAGGGCATGCAATCTAGGAAATTAAGAAAGGTCAACTGTCGCGCTTGTCGGGGACGTGAAGGAGTTCTGGGCGCGCGATGAACGCGAAGGCGTTCTGGGCGCGCGATGAACGTGGAGGCGTTCTGGGCGTGCGATGAACGCGGAGGCGTTCTGCACGAGTGGTGAGCCGGAGTTTTGAGCGTGCGGTGTGCGCGGAGGCGTTCGACGTGCAGTGCGTCCTTGGGGGCGGTAGGCGCGTGCCGTGAATGTGGACTTAGGAGGTGGACGCATCGTGAGCGTGGAAGCGTGTCGTTCATGGCGATGCCGGGGAAGTGCGGTCCCGACAGTCAAGATAGCGCAATAAAGAGCGCGCGCGAGGTGGTGCGGCTGGAGCCGAATGTCGAGGTCGTGTGGTGGTCGTGCATTAAGTCTTGCGCGGTCAAGGAGGCGCGTCCTGCACTGTGCGGCGAGTGTCGGGTGCCGGCGGTGAGTGCATATCGACGAGCATCGCACCGTGGAGGCACGTTTTGCATCGCACCAAGGTGGTGCGGGCTAGGGAAGGCGCCCGCAGAGCTGGCCGCACCTGGAAGGTGCGGCCATGGACGGGAAGGTGCGGCGAGTGTAAAACCTCCCCTATAATGATCATATAATATGAGTCCGGACAGGACCCCACAATAATTAATCGCCAAAGCTTTAGTATTAAAAGATGATATAGAATTTACCCAACTCAAAACTCAGAATAAACACAGCAGAAACACTAACTTAAACATAAAAGCTGTCCACATCTACATAGGAGTACCCTGACCTTATAGTCTTACAATATCAATGTTCAAATCATCATCCATACACTACAAAAGATCCAAAGGGGTAAAAGCATTCATATGCTACTTCGGCATGCAAGTCGGAACAACATAACGAAAACATAAACAAGCAGGAAAACAGGAGGAGGTACACTTCATGAGGCTTAGGCCTTTCTGACCGGCGAGCTGACTCCAGCTTGCGATCCTTGCCCTGCATCCATTTTAAAAAAAAGAGTATAACGAGGGTCAGCTATGGCTGACCACAAATAGTTTAACAACACCCCTCCTCCCGGCCGTCCTAGCGAACCCAGGGGAACTACTTCACTCTGCAAGTCAGCATTTCATATGCAAATATAATTAAACAGAAAATAATATAGAAACAACAAGTAGGATTGTCACAAGCATCATCTGTAACACCCTGCCAGTACGAATAGTATAACAGTAGGTCCGGCCGAGACCCCACGCCATACAAACCACACTAGCTAGGAGTTAAAAGGTGATAAACAGAAAGAACTACAACAGAGTATACTAAACACTAGCGGAAGCATAATGATTTAACATTTCATTTAGAACTGTCCACTATCATAGGAATGAAACCATAAAATAGAGTTACGGCCTTAAGGCCTTACATTCACCAATGTACAAAACTCAGAACATACTTCGGCACGCAGGCCGGCAATACATGAGAAAGCAGAAAAGGGAGGTTTCAAGCACTGTGGAGGCTGACCAAATTATAATGACCCCACCCCTTTCCCGGGGTGGCGGAGCTTCTACCCTGCAAGCAAGCCATACTAGCACAAGTACTAATATAAAGAAAGTTCAACTACACAAGGTGAGGTTTCAAGCACAATCAATCTTCTAGGTTGAGCATCAAAAAGGAGGGAACCTAGGTATGCACATGATGTTGGTTGGGTTCACCCGAAGGTTCCCCACAACTGCCTAAACAACCGCATGAGGCTAACAACATCAATTCCACAAAACACTCCACCGTAAGGGCCATCGCTTTAGGTGGGAAAAAGAGCTTTTGGTCGGTCTAGGTAAATCACCTTCCACGACCTCTCCCATGATCACACGGCTACATGAGGTAGGGACCTCTTACCGATCTGCATGGAAACGCATTCGGTTTAGCTTTGCCCGTGCTCTAATCGTCGCGATCTATCGCACGATGCGGGTACGGTTTCACCTCGGCCCGTAAGGGTTTAGCACTTTCAAGTGCTACACAATTTATAAGCTACGCACATAACCCCTTCGCAAGGATCTAGGCTTCACAAATACTCAACAAGGGAGGTACAATACGCTCCGCATCAAGTTCGTGGTGAAGGTTTGCCTTCATCCAATCTCAAAGCATGGGGCTTTCGTTAGGATCTTCACAAGACGCCTACACTTAAATCCCGCAATACTATAGATGATTTCACGGAGTCATTCTCCGGCACGCATTCTAGGTTTAACCTAAATGCAACGTTGCAAATCAAGCATCACCGATTCGGGCTCACGACCACGAATAGGCTTCACACAAAATGCCTAAATCCGCACGACTACCGGATTTCTAAATGCAATATGCCGGGGACGGACACAATCGACCCGGAGTTCTGAAGAACTTGAGGAAAATCCTACACTTCACCCATTTGGTGAAAGAGATTCCTCATGCAAGCATAGAGAAATGAAAGAGAGGACAAATGACAAGTCCAAATATTGGGAGGAAGAATTGTTACCCTAGGAGCGTTCTTCTTAGCCATGGATCTGAGATTTTACACGGAGGGATAGGACCGCACCGGGCTGCACTCTCCAGATCTAGAAACGGCTCGCGAAACGGAGCTCCGGAACTCCGTCAATGGCGGGATCTCTCCTTCTTCTTCCTTGCCTCCTTCTTCTTTCTCTAACCTTGGAGAGAGAAAGGCCTTGGATTAATGAGGGATTAACCCCTCTCCAAAGACCTAAGACCCTCCAGCAACTAATCCTAGCCGTCGGATCGGATTCCAATAGATTTGATCGGCCCGATCTTCTTCTCCGCTCAAATTCGCGGAGCAGAATAAACAGGGCGCACGAGCATCGGCGCACGGTCAGTGGTCGTGCGCAAGCACTTCCCCTGATCGTGCGAACTTATCGCAACAGAACTCTGAATCCTTGTGAATTAACGCACGATCGCTGGCGCACGATCACTGGTCGTGCGCGAAGAGGGACAGTGGTCGTGCGCGAAGAGCTGCTATGAAATTTCCAGCCTAACCCGAGCGCAGCACCACCTCTCCGCCTAATTCGGTGAACTATGAATTTTGGGGTGTTACAACTCCACCCCCCTTAAAAGAATTTCGTCCCGAAATTTCGAAAACAGTAATAGCAGGAATTACAGTTATAAATTACCTGAGAGAAATAGCTCGGGGTACTCCGCAAGCAACGTTTGCTCTCTCTCCCAAGAGAGCTCCTCTCGGCCGCAATTGTCCCACCGGACTTTCACCATCCGAATGGACTTGTTCCGCAACTGCTTTACTTCGGTATCTTCGATGCGTAAAGGCTTGACTTTCGTCGACAACCCACTATCAACCGGCACTTTGCCGACCGCAACGATATGAGTAGGCTCTTGCACTGCCTTCCTCAAAACTGAAATGTGAAACACGTCATGTAGACCGCTCAGCTCTGCAGATAGTGCGAGCCGATAAGCCGCATCACCAACACGCTCCACAATCTCAAACGGTCCCCAAGTACCTTGGACTGAGCTTCTTCAAGCGTCGAATCCTTGATACCCTTTGAACGGTTTGATCTTCAAGTAAACCCGGTCGCCAACGGCGAACTCTAGGTTCCTATGCTTGGCGTTGTAATATTTGGCTTGCCTATCCTGGGCAATCAATAGCCTTTCACGTATAGATCGGATCGTCGAAGTTGCTTCCTCAACGTCCTTTCGCTTTAATAGCTTAGTATCGCCCGTTTCCGCCCAAGACAACGGCGTACGACACTTCTTACCATAGAGGGCCTCGAAGGGAGCCATCTGTATAATGGCTTGGTAGCTATTATTGTAGGCGAACTCGATCATATAGAGATGATCTTCCCACTTCTTTCCAAAATCTAGAGCGCACATTCGGAGCATATCCTCCATAGTCCTGTTGGTCCTCTCGGTCTGTCCATCCGTTTGCGGGTGGAAGGCCGTGCTGAACTTCAATTTAGTGCCCAACAGTTCATGGATAAGCCTCCAATCTTTCGATGTGAAACGCCCGTCACGATCGCTGACGATGCTACGAGGGACACCGTGCAGCCGCACAATACTATCAACATAGAGCTTCGCTAGCTTTTCTACAGAATCATCCTTCCGGTTCGGAATAAAATGCGATACTTTCGTCAATCAGTCCACGATCACTGATACGTATTTTCTCTCTCTTTGAAAGAGAGAAGAAAGAGAAGAAAGCTCTTTCTTTCTTTTCGATTCAACCTTGGGCGGACGTTTTCGAAGAGTCCTGCGAGTAATTCTACTTTGAGGAATTACCCGTTATCCTATCGAAGGATAGAAGTAACAGACTCTTTCTCTTTCGAAATATCGAGGATTACTCCTCGACCGCGTCCTCTGAAGGCTAAATGAAAAGATTGAAAAAGGGCTTTATGTTGAAATTAAAATTGAAAGCTTTTTGAAAATATTGTTGCAACAATTTTTTGAGTAGTTGCAACAATTCGTTAAGAGCGTTTTAAAACTTCTTTTACCTTGAGCTAGTTGCAACAACCAAAGAGGTGTTGCAACAAATTTTTTAGTGTTTTTAAAAGAGAGTTTTAAAAAGTGCTTTAAAGAGAAAGCTTTTGGGTTTATGTAATTATCCGGACTAAAATCAATAAAGGCAAGTGGACCTTATCGATAGTAGTATAGGATATTTCTTTTGAAATATCAAGGTCGTATTTTTCCAAGGTCGTATCGATTATTTCTACTTCTTAGGAACGCGCTATTATTTTATCGAAAAGAGTTTGAAATTGATTTTTATGATTTTATAGAAAAGTTAGTGACGAAAATGATAACTATCGCGGGCTTGGTGTGCGTTTAGCAAAAACCAAGAAAAGCGATGAAAAGAAAAAGAACGAAAACGTTAATTTAAAAAGTAGTTTTGCTTAGAATTTTTTAGGGTTTTATAAAACGATAATGATAACTACGGCGATAATAAGTGATTGAGCGGGTAGCGGAATTAAGCAAAAAGCGATTATATTAAAAACAAAAGACGCACTAATTGAAAACGCACACACTCTACAGAATTAAAATGAAAGCTGTAAATTGCAGAAATTAAAGAAATGCGATCCCTACCCAAATAGGTAGAGGGGAAATAAATGCGTGAGCAAGTCCTATCCAAACGGATAGGCGGGAAATAAGTGCGTGAGCAAGTCCTATCCAAACGGATAGGCGGGAAATAAATGCGTGAGCAAGTCCTATCCAAACAGATAGGCGGGAAATAAATGCGTGACGGAAATGGAAACTATTCGATTACAAAAAAAGCGCAAACTTTATACTCATACACACACCCACTCTACGTTAATGAAATCTAATTAAAATAAAACAAATCTAAACTCATACACTCACACACACAACAATAATGAAACTAAGTTAAAAAGAAAAGAAAATCTACTCTCATACACACACACACACTTACAAAAAAAGCAAAAAGAAAGTAAAAATAACAAATGAAAACAAAACAAAACAAAAAACTAATTAACCTCCTACACTCACACACACTAATATGAAATCATCTAAAAATTACAACAAAACTAAAAACAAGAAAATTACACTCATACACACACACACCCAAATTAAAATGACAACTTAACAAAAATTACAAAATTACATAAAACTAAAAATAAAAAGAAAAAGAACAAAAAGAGAACACACACACACTAAAACAAAGAGAGACAATAATTACAAAACAAGCTTAATTTATTTCCATCAAAAAAGGGGTTACAAAACTAGAGAGAGAAAGTGCAAAATTACAAAAATTACAAAACACCAAAAATCAACAAAATGGAACAAAACCTTAAGAGAAGCTCCCAAAATTTTGAACCCTTGCACTCAGCTGAATCTGGCTATTTATAGAAAAATTTTTGGATTACACGCCCTCGGACACGGGTGTGTCTGAGGGCGTGACACGGCTTGGGGTGCGAATAGCCAGAACAGCTGGATCCAGGCGGGCATCTGGAAGGCTTGGCCGGCAACTTGGAAGTACACGGGCGTGTTCCAGGGAACACGGGCGTGTTCGATGTCGGCATTGTGCTGTCGGCTGCTGGGCGTGACGGGCGGCGTGTCCTTTGTTTTTCTGGAAGGAATTGAGGGTCACGGGCGTGTCTGAAATGTCACGGCCGTGACCTTGATTTTTTTGGATGAAATGTTTTAAGTGGCTGGAATCTGGGATGGATATCCAACACGGGCGTGACCAAGTACACGGCCTCGGTCACGGGCGTGACCATGTACACGGCCTTGGTCACGGGCGTGACCGTGTACACGGCCTCGGTCACGGGCGTGACCGAGGGCGTGACCTGATGTTTGAGCTGGAAAAAGAACAGAGAAAAGAAAATGTTAGGGATTAGTGAACACGCCCTTGGACACGGGCGTGACCTAGGGCGTGACTTAACAAAATTACAGAAACTTTACAAAATGAAAATAAAACTAAGTTAAAAACAAAAATAAAAACAAACAAACATTTATTCATTAATTTACATATATTATTTAGAAATCTAATTAAAATTATACTAAAAATTATATAGAAAAATGCGTATATTTACTATTCATCAATCACCCAGATGGCGTCGTTTCCCTGTTGTGATCTCGGCAATCCGTGCACGAAATCCATCGAGATATCATCAAACTTCCACTCCGAAATCGGCAAGGACTTAAAAAATCCACCGGGACGTTGACATTCCACCTTCACCAATGCGTAAGTATTACACTTGGCCACGTAGAGGGCAATGTCTTTCTTCATACCCGGCCACCAGAAAAGTTTCTTCATGTCCATGTACATTTTCGTGCTCCCCGGGTGGATAGAGTACTTGGTATGATGAGCCTCGTACATCAACTCCGCCCGTAGAGTGCCAATGGTTGGGACGCACAATCTGCCCTCTTTCCACATAAGGCCATCTTCGAAGGAGAAATCAGCGTTTAACCCATCAACGGTTTCCGCTTTATAGCGTTTCATGCTCTCATACAGCTCCAATGCCTGTCGAACTCGGTCGGCAAGGTTGTATTGAACCTCTGTCCAGTTCAAGCATGCTGAAGTAGACGCTCTTCTATCAACGCAAATGATCTCCATTTCTTCCAGCTCGCGGATTAGACGTTCACCGTGCATCAAAATCCAATTTGCTTGAGCGGGAGCCCGACGACTCAACGCGTCCGCAACTACATTTCCCTTTCCAGGAGTATATTTGATGTCGAAGGTGTAGTCCCCAAGGAACTCCATCCACCTCCTCTGACGCATATTCAACTCCCTTTGATCTAGCAGGTACTTGAGGCTCTTGTGGTCGGTAAAGATGTCGATCTTCACGCCATACAAATAATGCCTCCAAAGCTTAAGAGCAAATACCAAGGCCGCTAGCTCCAAATCATGGACCGGGTAATTCCTCTCATGAACCTTCAGTTGCCGGGAGCCGTAGGCAATTACCTTTCCGAACTGCACTAGGACACAACCCAAGCCACTCCCCGAGGCGTCGCTATAAATTTCGTAGCCTTCCGTAGCACATGGCGAGCATTGAATGGGCGTCGTGGTCAGACGGCTCTTCAGCTCTTCAAAAGCTCGTGCGCACTCGGGCGACCAAATGAACTTATGATCTTTCCTAGTCAGTTTAGTGAGAGGGAGTGGAATCCTCGAGAAGTTTTCCACAAAGCGCCTATAATAGCCGGCAAGTCCTAAGAAACTTCGGACTTCCGCTACGTTTTTCAACAAAGGCCAGGCTCGGATCGCTTCTATCTTCGACGGATCAACTGCAATTCCTTCTCCACTAACAACATGACCAAGGAATGCTACTGACGGTAGCCAAAACTCGCACTTGGAGAACTTGGCATATAGCTGACTCCTCCTCAAGGTGCTCAGAACTGCGTGCAGATGCCCTACATGCTCCTCTTTCGACTGAGAGTATACCAAAATGTCGTCGATGAAGACGATCACAAATTGATCCAAATACTCTCAGAACGTCCTGTTCATTAAGTCCATGAATACCGACGGTGCATTAGACAGACCGAACGGCATCACCGTGAACTCATAGTGCCCAAAGCGGGTACTGAACGCTGTCTTTGGAATGTCACATTCCCTTATCCGCAGTTGGTAATAGCCGGACCTTAGGTCCAGTTTGGAGTATACCGTCGACCCAACCATTTGGTCGAATAAATCATCGATTCTTGGAATCGTATATCGGTTCTTCTCGGTCAACTTGTTTAGCTCTCGATAATCAATACATAGACGCAAGCTCCCGTCCTTCTTTTTCACAAAGAGGACCGGTGCACTCCAAGGCGATGAACTTGGACGTACGTAGCCTTGCTCTAGCAGCTCTTGCAGTTGGACCTTCAGCTCTGCCAGTTCCTTTGGCGCTATCCGGTACGGTGAGCGGGCCACAGGTTTGGCACCTGGCACCAACTCGATATAGAAATCAATCTCCTGATGAGGCGGAGCCCCAGGGAGTTCGTTAGGAAACACGTCGGCGTACTCCGCTACAACTGGGACATCACACAACCTGGGCTTTGGCTCCGAAGCCTCCAACAAAGTGAAGAACAACTCGGCCCCTTTTCTCACTGCCTTAACCACTTGGAGAGCAGACATCAGCGTCTTGCTCGCTCCTCGCATACCGGCAAATGTGGTTTCTCCTTCGGTGTTCTTTCCCAGAGTGATCTCCTTTGAATTGCAATCTATGCATGCTCGCTGCTCCGAGAGCCAGTCCATGCCGAAGATCACATCGAATTCAGCTAACGGTAATAACGATGCTTCCAAATCGAAATCCTGATTTCTGATCCGCACCTTCACACGGCTCTTCCTATCCGCACTCATGCGAGATCCATTGGGTAGAACTACTTCCAATCTATCCTCTACCAAGGTAGACGGCACTCCGATTCGCACCACGAAGTCCTCGGACAGAAAAGAGTGCGATGCACCCGTATCAAATAGAGCTCTCGCCGGATAGTTGAAAATTAGGACGAAACCTAATTGTACACAAATAAAACATATAGTCGTACAACAGTATGAATTATATAAATAGCTGTAAAAGCTAGCTTCTAATTCGTACCTGTGACGACATCAGTTTGTCGTATGACTTCTTGTTGGCCAAGCGAATAGACTCTCGGCTGAGTCGAAATGTGCTGGGAAGCCGAAGACTCCGCAGCTTTACCCTTTTCCGCAGCACGAGCATAGTCCAACGCTCGGTTCTCTGCCTTCGGGGGACCACTTCGACACACCGCGGCCTTGTGTCCCACCTTCCCGCAGGTGAAACACGTGATAGGACCCCGCACAGTCGTTGCTCCCGAAACATTTGAGCGAGTTTGCTCCGCCAATTTGAACTTCCTTTTGTTCTTTCTGAACTCTGACTTGGACTGAGAGGCCGGCACATGAAACTCAGGATTCTTTGCCACGGCTTTTGCTTGTACCCTCTTCATGTCCAACTCTAGGGATCTGGCAGTTTGGACCATCACATGGAAACCTAACGTCATTGGGCCCGCAAGGAGCAGCCTCAACTCGTCCCGAAGACCTTCATAGAACTTGTTCGTCTTTGTCTCTTCATCTTCCATCATAGGCCCCGCATAACGACCCAGTTTAGTGAACTCGTGCAAGTACTCATCCACCGAGCTGTCGCCTTGAGTGAACTTCAGAAACTGGTTCTGCAATGCAATGCGTTGGGCAGAAGGAACATACCTTTGAAGAAATGACTTTGAGAACTCCGCTATCGTGATCTCGGTAATCTCCTTGCCTCCAAACTTGTGCACTTCCTATTCGGCCCACCAACGCTCTGCCTCTCCGTTAAGGAGGAAGGTGGCTAAAGTGACCATCATAGCTTCTTCTGTTGCTGCCGCCTTTAGAGTTTTTCTAACCGTTGACAGCCAGTCCTCCGCCTCCGTTGGGGATCCGGTCCCCGAGAAAGTTGGAGGGTGGAAGCTTAGAAAGTGTTGCAGTTGCTGATCACGTGCTCGCGCAACGACTACACGCTCTACAGGACGCTCCACCCTTTGCACCACCGCAGGTTCCACTGCAGCCACTAGCACAGGGGTCTCAACCCTCGGTTCCACCGCAGGTTCCGCTGCAGGTTCGATCACCGGGGCCGCATCTGTAAAAGGCGTAGCAGGTTGTGCAAGCCTTTGCGGTTGAGCATTGATCATTGCGAAGACAGCTTCTGCGATTAACCTGATCATCTCAGCAGGAGGAGTGGTCTCTCGCAATTCAGCCGACCCACTACTTTCAGCAGTGTTACGGGGTTGAGACGGCCCCGCACCACTCCTAGTCACCTATAATCATGTAAGACACAATTTAGTGACTGAAAACATAACAAACAACAATCATGGATCGCTCAGGTTCCGCAAACAAGTATGTTTTTCCATTCTTAAGTGGACATTCTTATTAGTTTTTGTCGTTTTAGGTGAATGCACATCCCGTGCACACCACCCCTTAAAAGGAATTCGTCCCGAATTCGCTAAACTACGGATCAACGCCTTATGTCCGATACCAAATTGTAACACCCTGCCAGTACGAATAGTATAACAATAGGTCCGACCGGGACCCCACGCCATACAAACCACACTAGCTAGGAGTTAAAAGGTGATAAACAGAAAGAACTACAACAGAGTATACTAAACACTAGCGGAAAAGGGAGGCTGGCCTTCAAGGGCCAACTCAGCAAAAGGGCCACCGCCCGCTATTTCCCACTAGGCTCACCTGCACCTGCATAAGAACATTCCACCAAGCGGTGGCAAACAAAGTAACGGTCAGCACAGCTGACCAAATTATAACGACCCCACCCCTTTCCCGGGGTGGCAGAGCTTCTACCCTGCAATCAAGCCATACTAGCACAAGTACTAATATAAAGAAAGTGCAACTACACAAGGTGAGGTTTCAAGCACAATCAATCTTCTAGGTTGAGCATCAAAAAGGAGGGAACCTAGGTATGCACATGATGTTGGTTGGGTTCACCCGAAGGTTCCCCACAACCGCCTAAACAACCGCATGAGGCTAACAACATCAATTCCACAAAACACTCCACCGTAAGGGCCATCGCCTTAGGTGGGAAAAAGAGCTTTTGGTCGGTCTAGGTAAATCACCTTCCACGACCTCTCCCATGATCACACAGCTACATGAGGTAGGGACCTCTTACCGATCTGCATGGGTTCGGTGTAGCTTTGCCCGTGCTCTAATCGCCGCGATCTATCACACGACGCGGGTACGGCTTCACCTCGGCCCGTAAGGGTTTAGCACTTTCAAGTGCTACACAATTTATAAGCTACGCACCTAACCCCTTCGCAAGGATCTAGGCTTCACAAATACTCAACAAGGGAGGTACAATACGCTCCGCATCAATTTCGTGGTGAAGGTTTGCCTTCATCCAATCTCAAAGCATGGGGCTTTCGTTAGTGTTTGCCCAGAAAAGCCCGCGACCTCCTCTTACTAGTCAATTTGTTCGGTCTCAGCGGTCTCCGCTTCAGTGATCGCCCAGACCGCCAGTTGCCTTCTCAGCCGGAATTTTCTAAGTATCAAGCGGTCAGAAAAGCCCGAGATCGCCAGACCGAGCGGTCTTTTTGTTTTTTCTATTTTTGTTATCTGCACCCCTCCTCCCTGCCCTGGCTCTCCTGTATCCCGGGCAGCCCGTAGTTTTCAGTTCTGCCCGTTTGGGCAGCCCCCTCGTCTATAAATAGAGGGGTAGGGGTACCAGGAAAAGGACTTTTGGCTCCAAGGCTCCAGCTTACAACCTGTGTAAGCGGTCTCATTTTTTCGTGATCGCCTTTTCGTGATCGTTTTCCTCTTGTTTTAGCATCTTCTGTCTCAGTAACCTACACTTCGCAGTTTTCTCCCATCCCCTTTTAGTGTGAATTTTGGAGGTACCATTTTTGGCACCAACAGAACGAACACGCGGCCTTCAGATTCGAAGTGTTAGGTGAAATCCAGGCTTTCAAGATGGCTGATCGCCGTAGAGGTCGTCCTTTGCGGTCTCCCAGTGTTCCCCCCTCCGATCACAATCCGTTAGAGGCGATGGAGCGCCGTTTCGAGCTTCGCGTAGAGCAGGCTCTTCGCGAGGCCGCCCGAGCTAGGCAGGACGCTGCCGCTGTTCAGCAAGAGATCGCGCGGTCTCAGCAGGAGGCCGCTCGAGATCGACAAGAAGTTGTCCGGACTCAGCAGGAGTCCGCGAAGCAGATCGAGGCCATGAACCAGGTTCTGGCCGCGATCTCCCAGAAGATCCTTCCTCAATCCCCTCAGATCGCTACTCCTGACCGCATGGCAAGCGGTCACCCTAGCGATCATCCCGTTTTCCAGCCTGCAGCTCCTCAGCGATCTCAGCATGAAGAGTTCGCCACCCGTCGTAATTCTTTCCGAGCCGCAACCCAGGGGCCTCCGGCTCAGACCTTGAATTTTGAAGAAGGGTTTGCTTACCCTCAAGATCCTCCAGCTCCTTTTCTTCCTCCAGGACCTTCTGTTTTTGGGGAGCCTTCCCCCTTTACTGATGAGATTCGTCGGGATCCAATTCCTCATGGATTCAGAGAGCCCCGTCTTCCTGTGTATACAGGAGAGACCGACCCCATGTGTCATCTTCAAGCCTTCGAGTCTGCCGTGGCTCTCAGGAACATTTCAGATGGAGTGAGGTGCAAGCTGATGGTTACCTCCTTCGATGGGTCAGCCATGGAATGGTTCTATAAGCTGCCTTGTCAATCTATCCCAAGCTTTGCCACCCTAAGGCAAGAGCTCCTCCTGAGGTTCGCCACCGCAAAGAAAAGGAAGAGTGGTCCTGCGACCCTCTTCAAAATTAAGCAAGGGGACAACGAGACTGCAGCGCATTTCGTTGATCGCTTTCAGAAGGAGATCTTGGGAGTCAGAGACATGGACCCCGAACTCTATATGGTAGCTTTGATCAGCGGCCTGCAGGAGGGTCCTCTGAAGTTCAAAGTCACAACCAAAGAGCCTGGCTCCTATCAGGAGCTGATCAGCATTGCCAATCGCTATATAGAAGGGGATATCAACAACCCCACCTACGTGAGCAATCTGACCAACAGAGCCACCCAGAAAGGCTCTGCGGGATTCTATCCTGCTCCATCTTCCTCGAAAACTAAACAAGAGCTTCCACCTCCAGCTCCAAGAGGTAAGAATTACCGCAACAACCGCTTCAACCGAGGTAATCAATTTTTCCCACCTCAAAATTCATTTCTTCAAACTCCTGCTACTCCTGCTCCGCAAGTCACCCCCATCCACCAGATCTAGTACGCTCAACCTCCTCTTCTACCCGTTCCTTCACTTTATAATGAATCCCAAGAGTCCTTCACGGACTTTGGTGTTTCTATGAATGAAGTGCTGCAAGTTCTCCAGAAACAGCCCTTTTTTAAGAGGCCAGCTCCGCTGAATTCTGATCCGAAAACCAGAAACCCAACCCTCTACTGTGAGTATCACAGAGATAGAGGGCATTTGACAGAGGATTGTAGAGCTCTCCGCCTATTTTTAGAGAAACTATTAAAGGAGGGAAAGCTTCGCGATCTCATTCAAAAGAATGACTCTGCCAAAGCTTCAACCTCCAAGGCCAAGGAGGTAGCAGAGGTTCACTGGGAGTGCGAGGAAGTAGATGATGTTGGCCATCTGGGCAACATCGGTTTTCCCAGCGAATGCGTGGACGCTAATGATGAGGGTGCCTTGGGCAACCTTTTCTGCATCCATGGGGGTGCAGGCCCGGAGTCCTCGAGAAAGGCAAGTCTAAAGAGAGTTTATCAGTCAGAGGTTGCCGCTACTTCTTCGACTCCGATTCGAGGGACGGTCACCTTTGGAGATGAAGATCTTCCTCAGACCGCGAATCCCTTTGATGATGCAGTCGTCATCAAAGCTGTGATTGAAAATTATACGGTGGAAAAAATTCTAATAGATACGGGGAGCTCAGTCAATGTGCTTTTTAAGCCTGCCTTTGAGGCGTTAAAGACAGGTAAAACTCTCCTACCAACTGAAGGACCTCTTTATGGTTTTTCAGGAGAAAAGAAAGAAGTTGAAGGGCTCGTCACCCTCTCCGTGATTCTCGGAGGAATAGTAAGGCTGGTCAAATTTATAGTCGTTGATGCTCCCAGTAGCTACAACGCAATTTTCAGAAGACCCTTCCTGAACGGGTATCAAGCCATTGTCTCCACTTATCATCAAGCGGTGAAGTTCGCCTTGAATGGCAAACAACATCGAATCAGGAGCGACCCCAAGAAAGCTAGAGAATGCTATGTAAAGACGGTCAACATGATCATGTCTTCTCCACCCCAGGAAGCTATAATGACTGAATCCATTGAAGTTCCTGAACAAGTTCAAGTCGCAGAAGAGGTGGAGGATGTGAGAGATGGAGTTCGCTTGGAGCCTGCCCAAGCAACTCAAGCTATTCAGATCAGCGAGGAAGATGAGAGCAAGAGCCTCTCCATCAACGCTGAATTATCTGAGGCTGACAAGAGTCAGCTCATCTCTTGTCTTCTGCAAAATTTAGATATCTTCGCTTGGTCGGCAGACGACATGCCTGGAGTGGATCCAGATGTTGCTTGCCATCACCTCAACATCAGCCCAAATGTCATCCCAATTCAGCAAAGGAAGAGGACTGTTGCAACCACTCTGGCTCAACCTATCCGTGAGGAAGTGGAGAAGCTCCTGAGGGCGAAGTTCATCCAACCGATCCAATATCCTGAGTGGGTGTCAAACGTTGTAATGGTAACAAAGCCAGGTGGAAAGTGGAGGATGTGTGTCGATTTTACCAAACTCAATAAAGCTTGCCCCAAGGATTGCTATCCCTTGCCTCAGATAGATTCTTTAGTGGATTCTGCGGTAGGTTATTCTTTTATGAGTTTTTTAGATGCTTTTTCAGGTTATCACCAAATCAGGATGCATAAACCGGATATACCGCATACTTCGTTTATCACAAATGATGGTTGCTTCTGTTATCTTGTGATGCCTTTTGGGTTGAAAAATGCTGGAGCAACTTACCAAAAAATGATGGATACAGTTTTCAAAAGTCAGAAGGCAAGAAACCTTGAGGTGTATGTCGATGACCTCTTGGTAAAAAGCAAATCCTTCTCCTCTCATCTCAAAGATCTCTCGGAAACTTTTGCAACCCTACGAACCTTCAATATGAGGTTGAATCCATTGAAGTGTGTTTTCGGAGCGAACAGAGGCAAATTTTTGGGTCATCTCCTCACTCCAGAAGGGTTAGAACCAAATCCAGATAAGGTAAAAGCTATTTTGGAAATGTCACCTCCCAAGACCCCAAAAGAAGTTCAATAGTTGGGAGGGAGAATGGCAGGCTTGAGTCGATTCATCTCCCGGTCAGGGGATAAAAGTGCACCTTTCTTTAAGACCCTCCGGGGAGGGACCAAGTTTGAATGGACTCAAGAGTGTGATGATGCTTTTAGTCAGCTTAAAAAGCAGTTAACGTCAATTCCTCTACTCCAAAGCCCGCGAGAAGGGGAAGATCTTTTCCTGTATTTGGGAGTTGGCGCTGATGCTATAAGCTCTGTTTTGGTTCGAGAAGAGAAAAAGAAACAATTTCCAGTTTACTACGTGAGCCGAATTTTGAAGAATGCAGAGACTCGATATCCAATCCTAGAGAAGCTAGCCTTAATGCTCGTAATTTCAGCAAGAAGACTAAGACCATATTTTCAAGCTCATTCGATTTTAGTCGTCACTGACCTTCCATTAAAGAGTGTCTTGGAGAAGCCGGAGCATTCAGGCAGATTGGCAAAGTGGGCAATAGAGCTCAGTGAGTTTGACATATCCTATGTTCCAAGAATGGCAATCAAAGCTCAAGTCTTAGCGGACTTCATGGTGGATGCTAAAGAAGTTGAGTCGCAGAAGGGGGTCAGAGTGCCTCTTGCCTGGAAAATCTTCGTGGATGGAGCCTCAGGGAAAAATTCTTCCGGAGCAGGAGTTATCTTAATCAACCCAAATGGAGTAAGGCTTGATCAAGCACTGAAGTTCTATTTTCAAGTAACAAACAATCAAGCGGAATATGAGGCTTTGCTAGCCGGTCTCAAGTTTGCCAGGGAACTGGGGATTGACGATGTCGAAGTTTTTACAGATTCTTTGGTGATGGCTTCTCAAGTAAATGGAGCTTTCGAAACAAGAGATAGTATTTTAAAGCGGTATCTAACCTTGGTAAAAATCGAGGTTGGAAAGTTCAAGAGCTTTACCATCAATCATATTCCAAGAGGTGAAAATGTAGAAGCAGATGAGTTGGCAAAATTTGGACTTCCCTCGGGAGGAACAACTTCGGAACTGTTTCGCCCAGCAATTGAAGAAGGAGAAGTTATGAAGATTGATCAGCATCCATCTTGGATGGATCCATTTATTCAATATCTTTCGACTGGAGATTTCCATTCAGTAATAAAAGATAGAAAAAGGTTTAAGCGGAAAGCGGCTAACTATTATCTTGTTGCAGGAGTGCTTTATAGAAGAACTTTTCTATCGCCATTAGCACGGTGTGTTTCGGAAGAAGAGATTCTGGCGATCCTCCAGGAAGTCCATTCTGGAGAATGTGGAAGTCACTCTGGGGCTAGAACTTTGGAGAAAAGAATTCTGAGGCAAGGCTATTTTTGGCCCCAGATGAGGAAGGATGCGGAGAAATTTGCTAAGAAATGTGTAAAGTGCCAGAAGTTTGCTCCTCTCCAAAATCAACCGGCTCAACAACTTAAGTCAATAGCAACTCCATGGCCGTTTGCAGTTTGGGGAATGGATCTGATTGGGCCTTTCCCTATGGCAAGTGGGCAGCGGCGATATATTATAGTCATGATTGACTATTTTAGCAAATGGATAGAGGCAAAAGCATTGGCCAAAATTACCACTCAAGCCGTGAAAAACTCTATTTGGGGAGAGATAGTATGTCGACACGGGATTCCAATG
Organism: Dactylorhiza incarnata; assembly: GCA_033032865.1. Classification (NCBI taxonomy): domain Eukaryota; kingdom Viridiplantae; phylum Streptophyta; class Magnoliopsida; order Asparagales; family Orchidaceae; genus Dactylorhiza; species Dactylorhiza incarnata. The sequence goes on along the minus strand of JAWHQI010000287.1, from coordinate 405,267 downwards.
GCAATCATCACGGATAATGGTTCTCAATTCAATAATTCAACTCTTATTAATTTCTGCAAGCAAATTGGCATTGAGCTTCGTTTCGCTTCCGTGCATCATCCTAGAAGCAATGGGCAGGTAGAGGCCGCCAACAAACTCATCATAAATCTCTTGAAAAAGAAGGTAGAAAACGTTAGGGGCAACTGGGCAGAACAACTACCTTCCGTCTTATGGGCCTTGAGGACAACTCCGAGTTCTGCTACTGGGGAAACTCCGTTCAAATTATCACACGGTTCCGAAGCCCTTATTCCGGTAGAATTTGAAGTGAAAAGCCCAAGAGTATTATTGGCGCAACAAAATCAAATCGAGTGGATGGAAGAAAATGATGAAGAGTTAAAGTGCAGCCTTGATTTAATTAAGGAATTGAGAGATACTGCAATCATCAGACAGGAAGAGGTGAAAAGAAGAATGACGAAGTTGTTCAATAAGAATGTAAGAACCAAAGAATTTGCTGTTGGGGATCTAGTCTTGAAGAAGGTAGATGCAGCAGCAAGGGCTGGTTCAGTTGGAAAGCTTAATCCAAATTGGGCAGGGCCGTTCGTAGTAAAGAATGTGCTTAAAAATGGTGCTTACCATCTCCAAACTTATGAAGGAGAAGAGTTGCCCCATTCCTGGAGCGGAGATGATCTCAAGCTTTTCTTCTCTTAAATGTTCGTACCTAATTCACTCATTCCTTGATCCTCACTCTTTTCTTTTCTTAAACATCATGCAGGTATCACCAAGGCATTCGCAATACAAGTGTTGGATGATAAATCTTAAAAATAAGTTGATTTTTGAAAAGCCAAAAACCTGTCAAGTGAGATATCGCCGGATCCTACTATCTTCCCCCTCGACTGGTTAACTCGACGTGTAATTCTGCCAGGACCACAGATGTCGGGGAGATTTCGAATCTGTGTAGCAGTAGCTCGCCAAGCTCGAGCGGTGGAAGTTTGGGATACCGGGTCCTTGCTGACATCTGGCACACCTCAGCATTTTAAGGAGGTCTAGGTGGCTGGCTCAGCTCTGTCATGCATTGAAAAGGACATTGTTACAATCTTAATGATCTTTCAGGGAAAGCAATGTCGGTGTAGCCTCCGCGGCATGACCACACCTGCCCTACCGATCATTTTTTGATTTGTAACTCTCGAATACTCGATGAAGCGTGGTTAGATAAGGGGCGGCAAGAAACATCTATGACCGTCACCTGAATCTTAGATTGGCAAATTTACAACAAACTCAGTGGTCCTTTAAGAAAAGAAGTGTCGGTATAGCCTCCGCGGCATGACCACACTATCCCTTTAAGTCATTTTCGAGATCCATTTTTCTATTTTTTCTTACTATAAAGGTCTTATTCATTCCTGTACTGGGATCGGGCGGTCAGCATTTTATGAGACCGCATGTTCCTCCCTACAAAGAATGAAATCGTTTATGATCGTCGGATGAAATTCTTTCAGGATAATTAAGGTCGCTATTCAGGAGTCTCCTATGCCAGCTTGATAGAGATCGTCCCGGTCTCAACAAAATCGAGATTTCAAATTTCCCTGTTAAAGTTACATGAAATAATCGTGATGCTCTGTTTCTCATCAAATGGAAGTTGGATCTTTTTCTTCAAAAGGGCGGTCTGAATATAATGTGATCGCTGAAATGAAAATTCATAAGGAGTTATTTCCTTGTTTCAAGAAATAACCTTTGACTACCAAGGGATCGTCAGACGGATTTCCTGGAAGACCTTTGGGCGCCGATCACCCAGAGTCTAATGCGTTCAAATCATTGTCTTGTAGTTTCCTTATATTTCGATCTGTGTAATATGAGACTGCAAAACTATTGTGAATAAGATTATTTCTTGATCATCTCTTTGGTGTCTTTTCCAAGAGATCGCTACTTAAAGTTCGTTAATGATTAAATTATGTTAAACTCGAGGCATTGAGATCGAATGCCGATTTTAGATTCAGAAGGACAAATCAAAATATGCATCAAAAATAAACATGCACTTAGGCAAAACCCAACAGATATCAAATTTTATATACTCTGAAATATCAATTACAACAAGACCGCTCGGCCTCCGAAAAGGAAAAAGGGAAATTACAATTCACTCTTTCTTTGATCTCTTGGAAGACCGCTCGCCTGAAGAAGAAGAATCGGTTTCTGCAGAAGGTTCTTCTAAACTATTCCCTGGAATTCTAGATCCAGAGCTCGAGCTCGAACTGGATTCCAGACCAAGGGTATAGCGGCTTCCGCTCTCTTCGTCTTCAATCACGACATTTTCCTCTTGATCTGCGGTCTCATCAGCAGCATCCACGGTCTCTTCAGCAGGCATAGATTGTTCTTCAATTCTTTGTGCCGCGTCAGGGAAGAGATCGGCAAATGTGACGTCTTTATACTCTTCAGTAAAACCACCACGGTTATGAACCTCGTCCAGCACCTGGTTGGCGGTCTCTTTTATATGATGCATCAAAGCCCTCTGGAAAGCCGGATTCTCAGGGTCGTAAGCCGCTTTTTCAGATTGCTGCAAAGGAAATATATGTTAGACCGCACGATCACAAGTAACACATTCATAAAACAAGAAAAATTCTCACTCTTCTTTCTTCTTGCAAGGCAGTTATTTCGTCCAGAGCGCTGCAAAGAGACCGCCCCATATGGTGATTCAAGATTGTACTTCTAGCAGTCACTTGAGCGCATAGGTCGGGAAGCGCATCGGTCTCAATATTTCATATCTCATTTGTGTTCTTTTTCCCGTACAAAGCTGAAGTGACCGCATATGCGTGACGGGTCGCCTTCCCGCTCCATAAGGGTAAATCAGTGGATACCTTCACAGAATTTCCTGAGGCCGCCCATTTGAGGAGAGGTTTTCCTTTGATATCCTTCATTTTTCTTTTAAAACCCACCAAGGGAAAAACTTGCTCGGCGGTCTCAGAAGTTACGCCGAACACGTCGGCCTCACGCTTCAGCCTCCTCTCCCTCTGAGTAAGAACTTCTGCTGCTGGGGAGATAGGGTCTAGTGCAGGGACCGCGAAGCTCGCTAAAAAGTAAAGAAAGGTTTTAAGTAAAAACATTCAAAAGACAAAAGGAAATTGTTCGAGACCGCAAGAAAAATTTACTTTCAGCAGGGGTGATCTCGGCGATCTCGGGCCAGATCGCTAGATAATAAACAAGATCGATCCTCTTGCCCGCCAAGAAGGCCAGAATCTTCAGCTCCTCCTCTGAGATCGCCTTTATCTTCTTAAAAATGCTGTCAGGTCGCGGAGAGGGTGAGCTCCTGAGACCGCCAAGGTCACCTTCAAAGACAAGGAATCTTTCTGTCCAGAAAGAAATTTTATTAGGAAGGTTCAGAATTTTTATTCCATCTGCTGAAAAATACATCAATCCTTTAAATTCTTCTATCTTTCTGCCTTCTTTCAAAATTTTCGCAGTGAAGGTTGCACGGAACAAATTCATTGTGAATTTCACTCTTTCCGATCTCAAATAATTGATGAAGACATTAACCAGACCGATGGAGTTCGGAGCCAGCTGGGCGAACACGAAGCCATAGTATTCCAGAATCTCTAACCATTCCCAAGGGAGTGGAATCCTCAGCCCATTATCAAAGTGATCGATGAGGATGATAAATTTCTTCTCCTCTACAAAGTTTAACCTTTCTTGCTCAGTTGGCGGTCTCACAACCACCTGAGTTTGGATCATATATTTCTTTATAAACTCAATGTATTCATCCTTTGATAAACGTCCTTGTTTGTGATCGGCGTTCAGGAAGATAGTAGCAGAAGAAGCACGAGCGGACACCATATTCAGTGATCGCTGAGATCGGAGCTTATAGAGCAACCAAGAAGGCATAAAATAAAGACCATGAAGACAGCTATTTATAGAAGACCAAGGGTCATTCCGTAATCATTACATCTTGAAGACCGCCCAGCTAAAACATGATCAGACCGCTCGACCTATGCAAAGTAATATGAAAGCATACTATGGTAGGCGATCTCAATCAATAAAAAATACAGCAGCAATACAAACAATCCAGGCATAAAGAGATCGAAATTTAACAAATCAAGACCACAATATTAAAACAAAACAGCCACAGATATGGGACTATAACAGTGAAAATATTACAAGATATATTGTTCAAGCATAGAGATCGCTCGGTCTCAAGATTAATGTTCATCTCCTAAGAGGCCTGTTCCTCCCTACATGAGCGGCGACATCTTGCATGTCGTTCACTGCGGCCATAACCGACACCAGGCTGTGGTTAGCCAGCATTGCAGACCGGTGAATTTTCGACATTTCCTTGTCCACCTGCTCCATGGGGATCAGTACAATCTCAGGTTGCGGTCTCTCCGACGGATGATCGCTGGAGGCTCCCGGTCGCATCAGCATCTTACCGTGACCGCTCCTCAGCCTCTCATTTTCCGCGGACAGCGCCGCAGCTTTTCCCCTATAGTATTCAGCCTCTTTTTCAGCCTTCTTAAGAGCCCGCGCGATCTCGGCAACCCTCAGGTCGCATTCTTCACGAATCCTCTTCTCATTGGAACGCAATCTTTCTTCAAGATCGCGGATCTGGTCATTCTGCGTCCGCTCCCTCATCAGCATAGAACGAACATCCTCGAACATGGGATTAAGGATGTTGGTTAACTGAGGAGTGATCTCGATGGGTCGAGGAAGTTCTTCCTCCTCGATCTCAGCATTTTTGTTATCTGCGGCCATAGGAGATGGATTATTTCAATCATAAGCATATAATCAGATGAACTTTTTAATAAGCAGAAAGAGTACTTGGAAAAAAGTCGAGACCGCAGTCACGTAAAGCCCTTCCGATATCTTTAGTGACCGCGGGATCTGCGGTCAAAGAAAGGCGATCTGATCCCCTTAAGCGCTCCAGATCCGTTCTTTCCAAATCTCTTTTCTGCGTTTTTTCTCCCTCTTTTCTTCTCCTTTTTAATTCCTCATTACTTAAGAAGACATTGTCGGTCTCAATAAAAACGATCCCGTGTTTTCTTTCAGGAGAAGCAAAACGAACTGTAGGAAATGGAGGGAACTCAGCTGACTGACGAATCGTTTTATTCTTACCAGCTCGCGAAATCGAGGCCGCCGCCGCACGATCTGCAACAACCTTGTTCGAACGATCTCCCTGGAGAAAATCATCCGGGAGACCGCTAGAAAGCACAGTTTTTTCTTTGTCAATCTGCGGCCTCTCCACGGTCTCCTCACCGTTTTTATCCGAAGTCTGCAAGACCTCATCCTTTTTTCTCTCTTCAGCGATCAGGGCCGCCTTTTCCTCAGCGACCCTGACCGCTTCTTTCTTCTTCTCCTCAGCGATCAGAGCCGCTCTTTCCTCAGCAACTCTGACCGCCTCCCTCCTCTTCTCCTCTTCTTCCTTTTCCTTCTTATCTTTCTTCTCCTTGTCTCTCTTCTTCTCCTCGTCCTCCCTCTTTTTCTTCTCTTTTTTCTCCTTCTTTTCTTTCTTATCTTTCTCTTCTTTCTCCTTTTCTTTCTCTTCTTTTTCCCTCTGCTCTTCTACCACTTTTTCTTTCCTCCTCTTCACTATCTCTTCCATTTCTATCTTTTTTCTTTCCTCCTCTTTTGCCTTGATCGCTGCGTCGGCGATCTCCTTCTCCCTGCCCGCGATCTCCTCATCAACAGCGGCATTTCTGAGAGCTGAAGCCTCTAAAGGATCCAACACCTGCAATGATGAAAAAGATGAATTGTTAGAAGAAACCTCATCAAGGTAGGCGATTAATCCAGAATCATCCTCTCTTGGTAAGGTTGAGACCGCGGGAAGGAAGGGGAGATTGCCCTTGGCATTCACCTTCTGAAAATCAGCGGAGTCCTCCAGATCGATGGATTCAGAAAATCTGGTCGCCTCCATGGCGGTCACATCTCCTACTTCCTCATTTCTTCTGCTCCTCTTATAAGTTAAACTAGATGGACTTGTATTCTTCCTTTTCCTGTCCTTTGCAGCGATCTCCTGGTCAGCAATCTTCTGCCTTAAGGATTCGGCCTCAGCTCCCTTCTGACGCAGCCCAGCCAGAATGATCTCGGTGGAGGCGGTCTCAGGAAGCTTGGAAGATGTTTGACCCAGTGCCTCCATAGATTTCTGACAATTAAAAGAAATGGAAAAGTCAGGCAATTTCCATACAGGATCTGAAGAAGTATTAGACAGATCAGAAGCAACAGAGACCGACACAATCGGGCCTTCAGGAAGCTCAGATTTCTTTAGTGGAGATCGGGCGGTCTCCTTTGAAGTGCTCACTTTTGTTAAGATTTTCGGCGCCTTCTTTCCTTTCCTTGAGCTGACGCTTTCCTTTTTCCCAGGAGAGTTCGCTTTCGATGGGAGAGCTTTTAAGAGATCAAGCATGGTCATCTTTTTAAGGTCGCACCTGCGTAATTATCAAAGACCGCTCGAATAGTGGAGTTCCTCAATGTTTTGCAAAATGAAGTTTTCAGCCGGTATTTATAGACCAAGCCGCAATAATGATGGTCGCGGTCTCGGCGGTCAAAGCTTACATTTTCGAAGTTCCAGGTGCAACTTAAAAATGTGCGGGGATTATGTTTGCCCAAAAAAGCCCGCGACCTCCTCTTACTAGTCAATTCGTTCGGTCTCAGCGGTCTCCGCTTCAGTGATCGCCCAGACCGCCAGTTGCCTTCTCAGCCGGAATTTTCTAAGTATCAAGCGGTCAGAAAAGCCCGAGATCGCCAGACCGAGCGGTCTTTTTGTTTTTTCTATTTTTGTTATCTGCACCCCTCCTCCCTGCCCTGGCTCTCCTGTATCCCGGGCAGCCCGTAGTTTTCAGTTCTGCCCGTTTGGGCAGCCCCCTCGTCTATAAATAGAGGGGTAGGGGGGGAAAAGGACTTTTGGCTCCAAGGCTCCAGCTTACAACCTGTGTAAGCGGTCTCATTTTTTCGTGATCGCCTTTTCGTGATCATTTTCCTCTTGTTTTAGCATCTTCTGTCTCAGTAACCTACACTTCGCAGTTTTCTCCCATCCCCTTTTAGTGTGAATTTTGGAGGTACCATTTTTGGCACCAACAGTTAGGTTCTTCACAAGATGCCTACACTTAAATCCTGCAATACTATAGATGATTTCACGGAGTCATTCTCCGGCACGCATTCTAGGTTTAACCTAAATGCAACATTGCAAATCAAGCATCACCGATTCGGGCTCACGGCCACGAATAGGCTTCACACAAAATGCCTAAATCCGCACGACTACCGGATTTCTAAATGCAATATGCCGGGGACGGACACAATCGACCCGGAGTTCCGAAGAACTTGAGGAAAATCCTACACTTCACCCATTTGGTGAAAGGGATTCCTCATGCAAGCATAGAGAAATGAAAGAGAGGACAAATGACAAGTCCAAATATCGGGAGGAAGAATCGTTACCCTAGGAGCGTTCTTCTTAGCCATGGATCTGAGATTTTACACGGAGGGATAGGACCGCACCGGGCTGCACTATCCAGATCTGGAAACGGCTCGCGAAATGGAGCTCCGGAGCTCCGTCAATGGCGGGATCTCTCCTTCTTCTTCCTTGCCTCCTTCTTCTTTCTCTAACCTTGGAGAGAGAAAGGCCTTGGATTAATGAGGGATTAACCCCTCTCCAAAGACCTAAGACCCTCCAGCAACTAATCCTAGCCATCGGATCAGATTCCAATAGATTTGATCGGCCCGATCTTCTTCTCCGCTCAAATTCGCGGAGCAGAATAAACAGGGCGCACGAGCATCGACGCACGGTCAGTGGTCGTGCGCAAGCACTTCCCCTGATCGTGCTCACTTACCGCAACAGAACTCTGAATCCTTACGAATTAACGCACGATCGCTGGCGCACGATCACTGGTCGTGCGCGAAGAGGGACAGTGGTCATGCGCGAAGAGCTGCTATGAAATTTCCAGCCTAATCCGAGCGCAACACCACCTCTCTGCCTAATTTGTTGAACTATGAATTTTGGGGTGTTACATCATCCATGTTTTTATGGTGAGCAAATAAAATAAGGGGTCTTCCAATGCAGCATATATGCAAACATGGGTTTCACCCCAAGCACCCTATGATGCGTATGATTCTAACATATCATCACACATCATCACTTCACAACAAACATATGGGTACTCATCATTTCCCCCAAAGGCACGCAAGCCCAAGGCCCAGAACTCCCGCTGAGACTCCGCCGATATATGACCCACAATGTTATCGGGCTTGTCCATCAGCTCACTCATTCTCGCCAAAATCTCCAAACCAAGCACAACCGATGCTAAGAACTATTGCCTAGACCCCACCCCGCACATGACCCACAATGCCATCAGGCTTGTCCGTCAGCACAGTCGTTCTCATTAGTTATCACAAAATGGGACTTATCTTGCCGGGACATTCTCCACACATGAATATCAACATTCACGGGCTAGCCAGCCGACCACAAAGACAAAATCACGCCTTCACACACAAACAAGCATCACAAGTCATTCAACATGCACAGATTTTCCCACCTCAAGACAACGTTCGTTCTCACACGAAAATATAAGGGCATAACAACAATGTTTTTGCCCTAATCGGATTTCTAGCAAAATCCCTAAAATGCACGTTAAGCAACATCACTGAATCGGACCACCGGTCGCAATTTCGGATTCACCCACAATGCCTAATCCACTAACGGAGTGGATCTCTAATGAAAAATAATGTCGGGGACGGACTCAATCAACTCGATTGTTCCTCTTAAACCAAAGTGACCCGAACCCCTCTCATTTGAACGATCCGGTGCCAAAAATGCATAAATAAGGAAGGCAAAACAAGAGTTGTCATGCGCGCATCCTAAACCTGGGAGGAGAGATGTTGTTACACTTTGAAGTTTCTTCCTCACCATGAAAAAATCGAATAGCACAGATGAAAATGCGCACCTTCAAGCCCTCTCCGCGTTGCCGGTCTCGGATCGACGAACGGAGCTCCGAAGCTCCAACAATGGCGGATCTTGCTCTTCTTCCTCCTCAAAGCTCTCCCTCTCGCCCTAGCCCCAAAATCAAAAATGACTTGAGAAATAAGAGGGGAGAGTTCCTCTGCCCTACTTAGGGCTTTCAGACGCACTGATCACAGCCCTTGGATCAAGATCTAAGGAGATCAGACGCCCAGAAAATGCTACTTGCAGATCTGGTTTCGCAACCTACCGCCGGGCGGTAGTGCTACCGCGTCGCGGTAGTACTAGAGAAAACCGCTCGGTCTAGGGTCGTCGTGAAAAACACGTTGTCTCGACGATACAACACCATTCTCAACGATACACCTACCGCCAGCGGTAACGCTAGCGCGCGGCGCTAGCTCTCGATGACATCTACTCAACGTACCTTCTCAACGAACCTTCTCGATGCACCTTCTCGATAAACCTTGCTACTGCCAGCGGTAGCACCTACCGCCCGGTGTTAGCAGCAGAGCGCCTGTTTTCACAGTATTGTGAAAACTGGGGTATTACAGCGAGCTCGGTCGGCGCCGTGCCGGGTAGGTGCGACGGGCGGCTGGCGAGGCCGGCGGCGAGGTTGGTGGTGGTGAGGAGAGAGAGAGCGAGAGAGATGCGGATATGGAAGAGAGAGAAGTGGGATTACGTGGATTGAGGAGAGAGAGAGAGAGAGTGCAGGCATGGAGGGGAGAGATCCCCACTATGGGAGTGCGGTTACCCCCATGGGGGTGCAGTTAATGTGTGCGCGTACACGTGCATTTCAATGTCTATTTGGAGGACCGAATGGACTAAGAATTACGCGAGAATGAGTCCTTTGGAATCGTATCGGCGAGCTGGTCGAGGTCGTGGCGAAAAATCATAGGTTCGACCTGGTTCGACCAGGTCTGTTTTGGAGAACCCCATCAGCGGTCACGAAAACAATTACACTGTTTGGAAAAACTGTGTTTTCTATGGTGTTACGAATGCGAACGCATGCTCCTCAAAGAGTAATAACCTATCTGGGAGAAAGGTTTAACTAAGGGTTTGTTTGGAGATGGCATTTTTGCAGCGATGTCATTTTTATATAAACGTCGTAGCTGTTTTCAATGTGTTTGGTTGAAGTGATCATGAAAGTCAAATGCTCAAAATGACGTTTTTTGCTATATACATGATCGTGATAATCCCGTTGCTTTCACATATCATTTATGCACTTTCCTATTCACGACCATCTGCCTCCCATTCTCTCGCGATCCCTCATTCTCGTAGAAACCTCCCACTGCCGTCCGACGATTTCTCTCATGTGTCGTCGATAGTGGTTCTTCCTCACGCAACACATCGCCACAGAACTCTCCCGCTGCCAATCTTCTATGCACATCGTTCTCCTTCTCCCAGGTCATCTTCGTATTCCTAAGCAGCAGACATCTTCATATTTTATAATTATCAGTTTGTATCAATTTTTATAGTTATCAATTTGTTTTTATTGTATAGTTATCAATTTGTTCAGTTTCTCAAATTGTTCAGTTTCTCAAATTGTTCAGTTTGTCATGTTTTTATGGCATAGTTAGACAATAATAGTGAACTTGTGATAGGTATATATTTGTTTAGTTTTGTAGTTTGGACATTATTATTTTTCACTCCAACAGCCGCCGCAGTTCTATATTACCAAACAGATAAAAGTGTGTTCCCGTTCGTGACAACACAGAAAACACAATTTCTCCAAACAACGCAATTGTGTTCGTGACCGCAGTTTCCAACAATTGTGTTCATGACCGCCACCACTGACTGCTGCGTTCATGACTGCCACCGCCATGCCAAATAGGCCCTAAATCATTTATATATATGCACAGGGTCTTGTGTAGTCGCGATAGTACCCTGACCATGATAAGACTTTCGCTCATGCTCGCATGCTCACGGGCGCACACTGTAGTGTCGTCATCTGAAGCATGTACGCCCATGAGATATAATTAATATAGATATAACTATAAACGCTACCATAGATAGTATAGCTGATATAAATTTGCATACAATCGGTGTTCAATGCACTGGGGACCCCCATTCGGCCTTGATAGTGCACCGTGTTCATCTTATATAAATATTGCAGAAATATTTATCATATATTCTTGAATAATATATATTAATACATAATTTTAGTTTTGAAAAACTCTTATAAATAATTGTAGATATTGAAAACAAAACTTGTAAACAATAAGAATGAGAAATAAAAAGATCAAAATAAATATATAATTTTAGAATAAAAAGATCAAAATAAATAAGAATGTGATCATTGCCCTAAAAAGTTGCATCACCCTCTAGCAAGGCTTTCAACCGATACTCACTCCTTAAGGTACAACAGTCGGCTAGATCCCGAAAACTCTGAAGTGTCTGGACACTGAAGAATTAAGCACGAGGCACAAGAACTTTCATTTGATGAGATAAATGTCAAGAAAATGGAAACGAATGATAAAACTGAAGAGCATATGAGAATGAGAGAAAGAGAGCAAGTATATAAAATGTCTCAGAAAATCTTCTATATAGAAGTTTCGTAAATAACAAGAAATTAATCATGTAATAACTTCCAACGTTATATTTAGTAAGTTCCTGTTAGGAGCTTCAGTGATCTAGAAGTAATTAAGAAGTTAGTCTCACTACCAACGTAATATGAGCAAATGAGGTCGCACATAAAAAAGTATGGAAAATGAACCAATGATCGTGTTGGCTTTACTTATATTGGATATGAGTGAGAAACCAAACCTATACTAATTGTGAGTAAGTCTATGTCGAATTAGATTCGTAATATGTGTTGGATCTTACAGCGCCCTTAGAGGGGGGAGGGGTGAATAAGGGTTTTATGGAATTTTAAACCTTAATTAAAAATATCAGAGTTTGTGACTGAAGTTTAGGAATATTTTATAAGAAAATATATTTTGATATCTCAGAAAATATTGTATTGAAGATTCCTTTTTAAACAAGAGAAACAAAACTTTTTGTTAACTGTTGCTAACGCCTGGCGTTAAGTGCTAATGCCCGACGTTAAGTGCTAATGCTGGGCGTTAGCTCTCCAGAAAATTTTTCTTAGCACAAAAAGATTGCCACAGTGATTTACTTATGAAATCTTAAATGAAATACAATTCCAGAAAATTAGAGATAATGAAAATGATTATTGTATTTCAAAGATAATTACACAAATGTTAATTTTAATACTTTGATGAAAATATAAATTAAAATATTCATGAAGAAGAAATAAAATCAATTGAATAGAACATTAAAAGACATGATTTTATTTCATAATAAATTGAATACATAAATGTTTGATTTCTATAACGCTAGAAATCAAGGTGAGAATATATGAAAACACTTTTGTTGTTTCACAGGTCCTTCTCCCAAGGACCGGTTGACTATAGCCTATCTAACCCCAGATAAGGCCTCTAGCCACCCCCTAGATCTACCCTCGACCTAGTCGCCACACACAAGGCGGCGAATTACCCCTAAGCCACACAAGGACCTAGTCGCCAACAACCGTGACAAATTTACCCACGGAATCCTTCCCAGAATCCGACGTTCTCCCCGAACAATTTCTCCACACATATTACAAAAGGAAAAAAAATAAAAGATTACAAGATAAAGATAAAGTAAGAGAAACTCCCCAAGAAATTCTGAAGGTGAAGACTAAGGTGATGTAGACGTTGGCATTCTTGAAGCGATCGTCCTTCATATGGAATATGCGTTGTAGACCTTCTCCTTCAAAATCTTCTTTAGATCTTCATGTTAGCCCAATGGAGATCTCTTAATTGTTGTAGACGAGTCTCTCTTAAAAGTATCAGAATTCTGGATTCATCTATAATAGAATGAGAGGGTATGCTCTTTAAATAAGCACGGGAGCTAATCTCTGGCATTAAGAGTTAACGCCAGCATTAGTGATCATGCACTATCGTGGCTGAAATTGCGCAACCGTCAAGATCGTGACAGTTTGTGGACTCAACGTGGGCATTAAGAGTCAACGTTGGCATTGTCTCTTGGTACTCGACGGTACTTCTTCTCGACGTCATTCCCTCTTCGGCGACATCCCTTATCGACGAAAAAGTTAACGTGGGGCGTTAACGCTAACGCTGGGTGTTAAGAGTTAAAGCGGGGCGTTATGAGTTAAAGCGGGGCGTTAATTCTTAAAGCAGAGCGTTAAGAGTTAAAGCGGGTTGTTAACTCTTAAAGCGGGGCGTTAACTCTTAAAGCGGAGCATTAGCTCTCTTTCCAGAGAATCGTCTCGAATCAACATACTACTCATAGGGATGTGTAGCTATAGTTCCTGTACAACCTGCACACTATAAACACACACAATACAATATCAAATACAATACAGTATTTGTTATTCTCAAACCAAGAGATGCAGAACATAGGCTCCAACAATCTCTCCCTTTTGATAATAACAAATACCTATATGAGAAATTAGTGAGATTAAGACAATTTGTGTTTATAGATAAGTGCGGTAATAAGATATGCATGAATTACAGGTTAAAAGCGTGATAGATTTGACAGCGATAATGCCTACTCTTTCTATATGAAGTCCTCCCCCTACATAAGTGTTCACTTATAATTTACTCCCCATAAATATCTATTTTACTAGATTTCTCAATTTCTTCTCCCCCTTTGTTATTAGCGCAAGCGGGTAGGGATGAGTGTATATCTACTAAGATTGATTAGGAACCACTTATTGAAGGATTATCATGATCGAGCAAAGGATAATGTATGCACCTTCTATATGAGTACCCCCTACATAAATACTTTCTTTGAGTTTGAAATTATTATAATGTACTCCCCCTAAATATTAGATTTATGTAATTTATTCTCCCCTTTTGGTAGTATCAAAAGAGGGTTTTTAGGTGAGAGTGTGCAATAAGGAGTAATATGTTCTATGTCGAGAAGAAAAATAGGATGCAATCAAAAGCTTGTTAAATACTACTTGTTGAGAAAAATATAAGCATGATGGAACATATAGTAGTAAGCAACATAACTGACATGATAAAGTAAGCATTCTATTTTAAGATACCACTTGTTGAAAAAAGAATACCACGGTGTTACAAAAATAATAAACATGAATGAGCATAAGTGGTAAACTTAGCAGAAGAATATAATAAGCACTCTTAAACATAAACATCTTATTAGAAGGTAAAATCATACAAAGGTTAATGAGTTTTAAATTTGAAAAGGTGAAGTTTGAGTTATAGATGTTGGACATGTGTGTCACATCCCTTTGTTTGAGAATAACAAATCCCATATTGTATTTGATTTTGCTTGTAGTGTGTTTATAGTGTGCATGAACTATAGGCGCAATACTCCACAGGTAGAAGGCAGCATGGAATCAAACTTTTGAAAGGAGCAGCACTAATGCCAGCGCTATCGCTAACGCCAGGCGCTAGCTCGTTCGACGAACTTGAAGCTCCGTTCGACGAATATGGAACGCCGTTCGACGAAAATTTCTGTTCAACGAATGTGGAACTCCGTTCGACGAAAATTTCCGTTTGACGAATGTGGAACTCCGTTCGACAAAAACTTTGTTCAACAAAAATTCCGACGGTTTCGCAACCGCTACCGCCAGCGCTATCGCCAGGCGCTATCTCAAGTTCGTGCATAGCGCCACGCCACCGACGGTTTCACAACTGCTCCACACGAACGCTACCACAGGCGCTAGGAGCTAACGCATGCGCTATCTCCAAGTTCTATATATTGGAGCTTTGCTTCTCGTTTTGGTGTAATCCATCCAGAGAGATTGAAAGTGCCACAATTCTACTGCTGCTATGCTGCCGAAGATGGATCTCCCACTAAAAGCTTAAGGAGATTTCTGGAGGAGGACTATGTCACGCTTCATCCGAAGGATGATCGCTTCGACCTCGCTCATATTACAGCGATCCTTCATCATCATCTTCAGAAATCTCATATAGGGAGTTTTTATTATTGTTATCTTTATATTTCATTCATTCCATACTTTCTTTGTAACCGTTTAGTTAATTCGCCTTGTGTTGGCGACTAGGTTTGGGTAGGACTTAGGGGGAAATTCGCCTTGCGTTGGCGACTAGTTCTAGGTGATTAGATCTAGGGGGCTCGAGGCCATATCCGGGGAAGGATTGGCTAGAGCGGCTTGAGGCCTTATCCGGGGAAGGATAGGATAAAGCCAACCGGTTTGTGGGGATACAAGTCGGTATAGAAAAGGAAAAGATATTTACTTTTGTACGCCTCCAATTTCTAGCGATATTGAAATCAAATTTATGTAAACACCTTTTTATATAAATACAATCATGTCTCTATTTGTGTTTACTTGATTTCTCTCCTTTGACGTTATCTCTAATATATTGGTTACAAAGTTTTCAATTCAAAATGACTTTAACTAAATTGTTTATTTCAATCTCTTAATCATAAAACAATTTAGTACTTATTTCTAAACTTGAAAATTATGATATTCTCACAAATTAGCTAAATTGTTATTTTGCCTTTCTCATATTATAAAACAATTTAGTAATTTTAATAAAATTATAAGAAAAAATTTTTATTCCCTTATTCACCCCCCTCTAAGGGCGCCGTAAGATCCAACAAGTGGTATCAGAGTCAGGTTATTCCAAACGGTTTAAAAACCAGGAATAATGGCGTCTCATGATCTCGCTTCTACTAGCGGGGGAAACTTTCTTATAAATGAAAAATGTTTAGCACCACCTTTATTTGAAGGCAAAAATTATAATGGGTGGAAATTTCTTATGGAAAAATTTCTTAAATCTTTGGATATTAAAGTATGGAATATTACAATTAAAATGCCACCAAGTATTTTAAATAAAAATGAAATGTTTTTAAATGCCAAATCTATGAATAGTCTATATTGTGGATTAGATCAAAATATTTTTAAACTTATTTATACACTTCCTACTGCTTATGAAGTTTGGAAATTTCTTGAGAATACTTATAGTCTTCCTTTCACAGATGATGAACAAGAGGAATTCCTTATGGATCCAAGAGAAGAAATCGACAAGGACTCATTCTTGGAGGAAGATAAATCTAAGAAAGAAATCGACGAGGAATTCCTTATGGAGCCAAGAGAAGAAATCGATGAGGACTTATGCTTGGAGGAAGAAGAACATAACGTCACAATATTGGACTCATTTGTTGGCAACACATCAAGCAAAAGAGAAGACGGAAATTCAACTATGGACGAGGAATGCGAAGAAGATGTCAAAGGAACCCTTGGTCCAAATCTTGCCTCATCCCATAGCAATGTAAGAAAATCACAAACTTCTCTTTTTGTAACAAATTCTATTTCTACATCTCGTATGCTTAAAATTGCTAAACGTAAAATTTTAAAGTTAAAAATTGCTAATTCCAAATTACGTTTAGAAAATAAATCTTTAAAAGCAAACGATAACGTAGAATCAAATATTGATGTGTTAAATTCTCTTTCATGCTCTTTGGTTAAAATTCCTATTCCTCGTCTTAATTGCAATTTATTAAAAGAAAAATTCAAGGAAATTGAAAAAGGGCTCTTAATTGCAAAAAGGCATAATGATAAATTGATTATAGAAAATGATGCTTTATCTTGTAAGTTAATACAAATAAAATCTTTTGTTGAAAAATTTCAAATGTCATGTAATGAATTTCATCATAAGATTTTGAATAACAAGGATAAATTAACTTACAAAATCATTTCTACAAAGGATCATTTTCATACATCAACTAAAAGGGAGTTTAGTTCCAAAAAGAATTATAACCCTCACAAAATTCTTAAGAGGCACTATTATAAGTCTCAATATATTTTCAATCATGACTCAAATTTAAAAACTCCTTCACATGAAAATCAAAGTACAAAATATTATCCTTCATATTATAAGAGTATGTCTATAAGAAAGAGTGGAAATGAAAATCATCAAAATAAGATTCAATCTTTTAAAACATATTGTAACCCACTCTTTCAACAATCACTTCTAAAGAAAGACAGCCACTCTTATAAACTTTCAAAGAATCCATATAATAAAGTTCATTATGATTATCAACATCAATCTATTTTGAAAAATAATTTGAATAAACATAAATCTCAAATGAATTATTTTTCAAACAAATATAATCACATAAAGATGTTACATAATCATAATATGAATTTAATAGATAAACAACCAAGGTATGAATGGAGACCCTTAAAGAAAAATGATACATCAACTTTAATTGAAAATGCCCATTTATCCTTGTCTCCTAAAAAGCCACCAGGATGTATTTGGGTACCCAAAGGAACCATCCCACTTGGTCCCTTTTGGATACCTAAATCTCTCATTAATTAGTATCCTATCATTTGCATGAAGTAGAAACAATTAAAAATGAAATATCACTACTCTACTTCATGATATGCTTATTGTCTTTTTTTTTGAACAAAAATGCTATGATCACTTTATATATCATGAAATATGACTTTCATACATTAAGCCTAATGTTTATCAAATCAAATTTGAATTAAAATTGAACATTAAGTCATATATTTTTCAAAGTGATCTATCTCTCATCTTTGTTGTTCTTTATCCTTTTAAATCCTTTACCCTTAATTGTCTTGAATTATCATTATAAATTGAATATTGAAATTATCATCAAGACTAATGAAATTATTTTAATGAATGGATTTAAATGGTTTATTTTAGGGGTCTTAGGCTAAAAAATTAAATGCGCAACTAATTGCATATTTGTCTATTTTTCATTGCTGCATATAATAGCCCCTATATTAAAAATCATAATCGAGAAAAATCAGAATCAAATAATGTCAAAAACTGTGTGTTTTAAATCAAATATAGTAACACCCCAACCTACGGCATGTGTGCAGCTCCTCATGCACATCCGTCACTTAGTACGGGGCTAGGGTGTAGACATTTAGTCGGGGAAGTCTTTAATCGTAGGACATACTTATATTACTCTTCGCATGATCATTTTATTTACTTATCTCTTAAATCATGCGTATTTTGGGTTGTTCAAAAAGTGTCCTCTTGTATTTTGCATAATTTATTTATTTTTGTGCTTAAATATTTTTTGTAAGACACATGTATTTGAAAAAGCTAAAGTTTTATGCAAATTTGAGCAATTAAGACATCTCCAAAAATTACAAAATTTCTGCATAAGACTACTCTAAGGACACTTAATAAATATCAAAAATCAAATTTTAAAAATTCTCAAAAAATCAAGTACTGTTTGCCGCGCTATCACTAGCGCCGGCGCTAGCGTGGGTGTTTGATTTTTCTGATTTTTAAAATTTCCAAAAATCTATAAAAATATGTTAGTTCATATGTACTACTTATTTGTTGTGTTTCTGACTTTTGTTATTTTTGTTTTATTCTTATTTAAAAAAAAACAACTACAAAAATTCAAAATTCAAAAATACAAAAATATGTTTTTGAGATTTGTGTTTTATTCTTATTTTGAAAAATCAACTACAAAAGTTCAAAATTCAAAAATACAAAAATATATTTTTGAGATTTGTGTTTTATCCATATTTATGAAAAATCAACTACAAAAATTCAAAATTCAAAAATTACAAAAATATGTTTTTGTGATTTTCTGTTTTTATTTAATTTAAAAAAATGTTAAAACAACAAAAAACTGTATGATCTTTATTGCCAAATATCAAGCATGAATGATTTCTATTATTTAGAATTATTTACAATGTTAAAATTTATTCCTTGAAATTACTATGAACATTGTTTTGTTTATCATGCTTTGATATATCTATTTAAAGTGCATCAATTGTATTGAAAAATGTGTAGAACCAAGCTTAGCATGCCTCTAAGTATGAGTAAATGTTTTATGATTGATAATGATACATTTCACTCACTTATTTTGGTAATCAACATGTGTGTTTAAATCAAAAATGCTTGCTTGTGTGTTGTAATTGTACAATGAATTAAAACTTGCATAAGTTTATTGCCTACACTACATTTGAATTGCACTTATGAAATTTAGAAAAGTGGTTAAGTTAAAAATTTTTGGGTTTGCAAAACAAGTGTATTCGGAGAGCGTTGTCTCACAAATGTGAACAAAAAATTATATATGTAGACAAATATAATTCCACCAAGCACTACTTGAACCTCCTGATAAGTCTTCATAAGCATTATGAGGTTGAGCACCTTGGAAAGAATAGTAAAATGTCTTGTGCAAACCTTGGTTATTACACCACTTTGTTAAAAGTTATGTGCATTAAAAGTGTGTGGAAGTAATTTACTTGTGTTTTTATTGTGCATTTTACTTTACATATGTCTTGTATTTTGATGATTTAAATCAATTGTTAACATTGCCCAAAATACACTTATGTGCACATCATTATCTTTCATAACACTTCTTCTCTTGAGTATTGGATTCTAATGCTTTATCTATACTACTCTTTATATAAAAAATGCACTAGATAACCTAGCATGGTCTCTACAATGTTTTGGTATTTCTTGAACTTAAAATTAAGTAACATTGTAGTATAATCTCTTTTTGATATGTTCATTTCATGCTTGGTATCTTTATGAAAAACTTTGAGATTTCAAAAAGGTTAAAACATCTTTCAATTTTGAACTAAAATACATATTTTTACTTATGCTTTTCATGCTTACAAAAAGATGTTTATTATAATCTTCCGCTTGCTTACAACTCTTATCTTTTTATTTAAAATCTCTTATATATATATATTATGCTTAAACTCTTTATCATTTCATATATTACAAAAGCTCGATCATGGTTTATAACTAGCTTAAAGAATGCCTCCTTACTACCCTCACCCCACCTTCTTTTGATAATACAAAAAGGGGGAGATTAATTGAGGAAATCTATATAGGAGAAATATAGAAGATTAAGGGGAGAATAATTCATTCATGTAATCTATCATTTAGGGGAGTAAAACATAAATTACATTTATGTAAGGGGAGCATTAAGATATGGGGAGTATGCACATTATCATGCTTATCATTTACTATAGTTGCACAATTGTCTTGCTTACCATATACTATAAATACTATTGTTGATTTCTTGCTTAGAGGATTTGTTATTATCAAAAGGGGGAGATTGTTGGACATGTGTGTCACATCTCTTTGTTTGAGAATAACAAATCCCATATTGTATTTGATTTTGCTTGTAGTGTGTTTATAATGTGCAGGAACTTTAGGTGCAATACTCCACAGGTAGAAGGCAACATGGAATCAAACTTTTGAAAGGAGTGGCACTAACGCCAGCGCTATCGCTAACGCCAAGCGCTAGCTCGTTCGACGAACTTGAAGCTCCGTTCGATGAATGTGGAACGCTGTTTGACAAAAATTTCCGTTCGACGAATGTGGAACTCCGTTCGACGAAAACTTCGTTCGACAAAAATTCCGACGGTTTTGCAACCGCTACCGCCAGCGCTAGCGCTATCGCCAGGCGCTATCTCAAGTTCGTGCACAGCGCCACGCCGCCGACGGTTTCACAACCGCTCCACACGAACGCTACCGCAGGCGCTAGGAGCTAACGCATGCGCTATCTCTAAGTTCTATATATTGGAGCTTTGCTTCTCGTTTTGGTGTAATCCATCCAGAGAGATTGAAAGTGCCACAATTCTACTGCTGCTATGCTGCCGAAGATGGATCTCCCACTAAAAGCTTAAGGAGATTTCTGGAGGAGGACTACGTCACGCTTCATCCGAAGGACGATCGCTTCGACCTCGCTCATATTACAACGATCCTTCATCCTCATCTTCAGAAATCTCATATATGGAGTTTTTATTATTGTTATCTTTATGTTTCATTCATTCCATACTTTCTTTGTAACCGTTTAGTTAATTCTCCTTGTGTTGGCGACTAGGTCTGGATAGGACGGGAGCTAATCTCTGGCATTAAGAGTTAACGCCAGCATTAGTGATCATGCACTATCGTGGCTGAAATTGCGCAACCGTCAAGATCGTGACAGTTTGTGGACTCAACGTGGGCATTAAGAGTCAACGCTGGCATTGTCTCTTGGTACTCGACGGTACTTCTTCTCGACGTCATTCCCTCTTCGGCGACATCCCTTATCGACGAAAAAGTTAACGTGGGGCGTTAACGCTAACGCTGGGTGTTAAGAGTTAAAGCGGGGCGTTATGAGTTAAAGCGGGGCGTTAATTCTTAAAGCGGAGCGTTAAGAGTTAAAGCGGGTTGTTAACTCTTAAAGCGGGGCGTTAACTCTTAAAGCGGGGCATTAGCTCTCTTTCCAGAGAATCGTCTCGAATCAACATACTACTCATAGGGATGTGTAGCTATAGTTCCTGTACAACCTGCACACTATAAACACACACAATACAATATCAAATACAATACAGTATTTGTTATTCTCAAACCAAGAGATGCAGAACATAGGCTCCAACAATCTCTCCCTTTTGATAATAACAAATACCTATATGAGAAATTAGTGAGATTAAGACAATTTGTGTTTATAGATAAGTGCGGTAATAAGATATGCATGAATTACAGGTTAAAAGCGTGATAGATTTGACAGCGATAATGCCTACTCTTTCTATATGAAGTCCTCCCCCTACATAAGTGTTCACTTATAATTTACTCCCCATAAATATCTATTTTACTAGATTTCTCAATTTCTTCTCCCCCTTTGTTATTAGCGCAAGCGGGTAGGGATGAGTGTATATCTACTAAGATTGATTAGGAACCACTTATTGAAGGATTATCATGATCGAGCAAAGGATAATGTATGCACCTTCTATATGAGTACCCCCTACATAAATACTTTCTTTGAGTTTGAAATTATTATAATGTACTCCCCCTAAATATTAGATTTATGTAATTTATTCTCCCCTTTTGGTAGTATCAAAAGAGGGTTTTTAGGTGAGAGTGTGCAATAAGGAGTAATATGTTCTATGTCGAGAAGAAAAATAGGATGCAATCAAAAGCTTGTTAAATACTACTTGTTGAGAAAAATATAAGCATGATGGAACATATAGTAGTAAGCAACATAACTGACATGATAAAGTAAGCATTCTATTTTAAGATACCACTTGTTGAAAAAAGAATACCACGGTGTTACAAAAATAATAAACATGAATGAGCATAAGTGGTAAACTTAGCAGAAGAATATAATAAGCACTCTTAAACATAAACATCTTATTAGAAGGTAAAATCATACAAAGGTTAATGAGTTTTAAATTTGAAAAGGTGAAGTTTGAGTTATAGATGTTGGACATGTGTGTCACATCCCTTTGTTTGAGAATAACAAATCCCATATTGTATTTGATTTTGCTTGTAGTGTGTTTATAGTGTGCATGAACTATAGGCGCAATACTCCACAGGTAGAAGGCAGCATGGAATCAAACTTTTGAAAGGAGCAGCACTAATGCCAGCGCTATCGCTAACGCCAGGCGCTAGCTCGTTCGACGAACTTGAAGCTCCGTTCGACGAATATGGAACGCCGTTCGACGAAAATTTCTGTTCAACGAATGTGGAACTCCGTTCGACGAAAATTTCCGTTTGACGAATGTGGAACTCCGTTCGACAAAAACTTTGTTCAACAAAAATTCCGACGGTTTCGCAACCGCTACCGCCAGCGCTATCGCCAGGCGCTATCTCAAGTTCGTGCATAGCGCCACGCCACCGACGGTTTCACAACTGCTCCACACGAACGCTACCACAGGCGCTAGGAGCTAACGCATGCGCTATCTCCAAGTTCTATATATTGGAGCTTTGCTTCTCGTTTTGGTGTAATCCATCCAGAGAGATTGAAAGTGCCACAATTCTACTGCTGCTATGCTGCCGAAGATGGATCTCCCACTAAAAGCTTAAGGAGATTTCTGGAGGAGGACTATGTCACGCTTCATCCGAAGGACGATCGCTTCGACCTCGCTCATATTACAGCGATCCTTCATCATCATCTTCAGAAATCTCATATAGGGAGTTTTTATTATTGTTATCTTTATATTTCATTCATTCCATACTTTCTTTGTAACCGTTTAGTTAATTCGCCTTGTGTTGGCGACTAGGTTTGGGTAGGACTTAGGGGGAAATTCGCCTTGCGTTGGCGACTAGTTCTAGGTGATTAGATCTAGGGGGCTCGAGGCCATATCCGGGGAAGGATTGGCTAGAGCGGCTTGAGGCCTTATCCGGGGAAGGATAGGATAAAGCCAACCGGTTTGTGGGGATACAAGTCGGTATAGAAAAGGAAAAGATATTTACTTTTGTACGCCTCCAATTTCTAGCGATATTGAAATCAAATTTATGTAAACACCTTTTTATATAAATACAATCATGTCTCTATTTGTGTTTACTTGATTTCTCTCCTTTGACGTTATCTCTAATATATTGGTTACAAAGTTTTCAATTCAAAATGACTTTAACTAAATTGTTTATTTCAATCTCTTAATCATAAAACAATTTAGTACTTATTTCTAAACTTGAAAATTATGATATTCTCACAAATTAGCTAAATTGTTATTTTGCCTTTCTCATATTATAAAACAATTTAGTAATTTTAATAAAATTATAAGAAAAAATTTTTATTCCCTTATTCACCCCCCTCTAAGGGCGCCGTAAGATCCAACAAGTGGTATCAGAGTCAGGTTATTCCAAACGGTTTAAAAACCAGGAATAATGGCGTCTCATGATCTCGCTTCTACTAGCGGGGGAAACTTTCTTATAAATGAAAAATGTTTAGCACCACCTTTATTTGAAGGCAAAAATTATAATGGGTGGAAATTTCTTATGGAAAAATTTCTTAAATCTTTGGATATTAAAGTATGGAATATTACAATTAAAATGCCACCAAGTATTTTAAATAAAAATGAAATGTTTTTAAATGCCAAATCTATGAATAGTCTATATTGTGGATTAGATCAAAATATTTTTAAACTTATTTATACACTTCCTACTGCTTATGAAGTTTGGAAATTTCTTGAGAATACTTATAGTCTTCCTTTCACAGATGATGAACAAGAGGAATTCCTTATGGATCCAAGAGAAGAAATCGACAAGGACTCATTCTTGGAGGAAGATAAATCTAAGAAAGAAATCGACGAGGAATTCCTTATGGAGCCAAGAGAAGAAATCGATGAGGACTTATGCTTGGAGGAAGAAGAACATAACGTCACAATATTGGACTCATTTGTTGGCAACACATCAAGCAAAAGAGAAGACGGAAATTCAACTATGGACGAGGAATGCGAAGAAGATGTCAAAGGAACCCTTGGTCCAAATCTTGCCTCATCCCATAGCAATGTAAGAAAATCACAAACTTCTCTTTTTGTAACAAATTCTATTTCTACATCTCGTATGCTTAAAATTGCTAAACGTAAAATTTTAAAGTTAAAAATTGCTAATTCCAAATTACGTTTAGAAAATAAATCTTTAAAAGCAAACGATAACGTAGAATCAAATATTGATGTGTTAAATTCTCTTTCATGCTCTTTGGTTAAAATTCCTATTCCTCGTCTTAATTGCAATTTATTAAAAGAAAAATTCAAGGAAATTGAAAAAGGGCTCTTAATTGCAAAAAGGCATAATGATAAATTGATTATAGAAAATGATGCTTTATCTTGTAAGTTAATACAAATAAAATCTTTTGTTGAAAAATTTCAAATGTCATGTAATGAATTTCATCATAAGATTTTGAATAACAAGGATAAATTAACTTACAAAATCATTTCTACAAAGGATCATTTTCATACATCAACTAAAAGGGAGTTTAGTTCCAAAAAGAATTATAACCCTCACAAAATTCTTAAGAGGCACTATTATAAGTCTCAATATATTTTCAATCATGACTCAAATTTAAAAACTCCTTCACATGAAAATCAAAGTACAAAATATTATCCTTCATATTATAAGAGTATGTCTATAAGAAAGAGTGGAAATGAAAATCATCAAAATAAGATTCAATCTTTTAAAACATATTGTAACCCACTCTTTCAACAATCACTTCTAAAGAAAGACAGCCACTCTTATAAACTTTCAAAGAATCCATATAATAAAGTTCATTATGATTATCAACATCAATCTATTTTGAAAAATAATTTGAATAAACATAAATCTCAAATGAATTATTTTTCAAACAAATATAATCACATAAAGATGTTACATAATCATAATATGAATTTAATAGATAAACAACCAAGGTATGAATGGAGACCCTTAAAGAAAAATGATACATCAACTTTAATTGAAAATGCCCATTTATCCTTGTCTCCTAAAAAGCCACCAGGATGTATTTGGGTACCCAAAGGAACCATCCCACTTGGTCCCTTTTGGATACCTAAATCTCTCATTAATTAGTATCCTATCATTTGCATGAAGTAGAAACAATTAAAAATGAAATATCACTACTCTACTTCATGATATGCTTATTGTCTTTTTTTTTTGAACAAAAATGCTATGATCACTTTATATATCATGAAATATGACTTTCATACATTAAGCCTAATGTTTATCAAATCAAATTTGAATTAAAATTGAACATTAAGTCATATATTTTTCAAAGTGATCTATCTCTCATCTTTGTTGTTCTTTATCCTTTTAAATCCTTTACCCTTAATTGTCTTGAATTATCATTATAAATTGAATATTGAAATTATCATCAAGACTAATGAAATTATTTTAATGAATGGATTTAAATGGTTTATTTTAGGGGTCTTAGGCTAAAAAATTAAATGCGCAACTAATTGCATATTTGTCTATTTTTCATTGCTGCATATAATAGCCCCTATATTAAAAATCATAATCGAGAAAAATCAGAATCAAATAATGTCAAAAACTGTGTGTTTTAAATCAAATATAGTAACACCCCAACCTACGGCATGTGTGCAGCTCCTCATGCACATCCGTCACTTAGTACGGGGCTAGGGTGTAGACATTTAGTCGGGGAAGTCTTTAATCGTAGGACATACTTATATTACTCTTCGCATGATCATTTTATTTACTTATCTCTTAAATCATGCGTATTTTGGGTTGTTCAAAAAGTGTCCTCTTGTATTTTGCATAATTTATTTATTTTTGTGCTTAAATATTTTTTGTAAGACACATGTATTTGAAAAAGCTAAAGTTTTATGCAAATTTGAGCAATTAAGACATCTCCAAAAATTACAAAATTTCTGCATAAGACTACTCTAAGGACACTTAATAAATATCAAAAATCAAATTTTAAAAATTCTCAAAAAATCAAGTACTGTTTGCCGCGCTATCACTAGCGCCGGCGCTAGCGTGGGTGTTTGATTTTTCTGATTTTTAAAATTTCCAAAAATCTATAAAAATATGTTAGTTCATATGTACTACTTATTTGTTGTGTTTCTGACTTTTGTTATTTTTGTTTTATTCTTATTTAAAAAAAAAACAACTACAAAAATTCAAAATTCAAAAATACAAAAATATGTTTTTGAGATTTGTGTTTTATTCTTATTTTGAAAAATCAACTACAAAAGTTCAAAATTCAAAAATACAAAAATATATTTTTGAGATTTGTGTTTTATCCATATTTATGAAAAATCAACTACAAAAATTCAAAATTCAAAAATTACAAAAATATGTTTTTGTGATTTTCTGTTTTTATTTAATTTAAAAAAATGTTAAAACAACAAAAAACTGTATGATCTTTATTGCCAAATATCAAGCATGAATGATTTCTATTATTTAGAATTATTTACAATGTTAAAATTTATTCCTTGAAATTACTATGAACATTGTTTTGTTTATCATGCTTTGATATATCTATTTAAAGTGCATCAATTGTATTGAAAAATGTGTAGAACCAAGCTTAG
Source organism: Dactylorhiza incarnata (assembly GCA_033032865.1). Lineage (NCBI taxonomy): Eukaryota > Viridiplantae > Streptophyta > Magnoliopsida > Asparagales > Orchidaceae > Dactylorhiza > Dactylorhiza incarnata. The sequence continues at coordinate 378,610 of JAWHQI010000287.1, read as the reverse complement.
CATGCCTCTAAGTATGAGTAAATGTTTTATGATTGATAATGATACATTTCACTCACTTATTTTGGTAATCAACATGTGTGTTTAAATCAAAAATGCTTGCTTGTGTGTTGTAATTGTACAATGAATTAAAACTTGCATAAGTTTATTGCCTACACTACATTTGAATTGCACTTATGAAATTTAGAAAAGTGGTTAAGTTAAAAATTTTTGGGTTTGCAAAACAAGTGTATTCGGAGAGCGTTGTCTCACAAATGTGAACAAAAAATTATATATGTAGACAAATATAATTCCACCAAGCACTACTTGAACCTCCTGATAAGTCTTCATAAGCATTATGAGGTTGAGCACCTTGGAAAGAATAGTAAAATGTCTTGTGCAAACCTTGGTTATTACACCACTTTGTTAAAAGTTATGTGCATTAAAAGTGTGTGGAAGTAATTTACTTGTGTTTTTATTGTGCATTTTACTTTACATATGTCTTGTATTTTGATGATTTAAATCAATTGTTAACATTGCCCAAAATACACTTATGTGCACATCATTATCTTTCATAACACTTCTTCTCTTGAGTATTGGATTCTAATGCTTTATCTATACTACTCTTTATATAAAAAATGCACTAGATAACCTAGCATGGTCTCTACAATGTTTTGGTATTTCTTGAACTTAAAATTAAGTAACATTGTAGTATAATCTCTTTTTGATATGTTCATTTCATGCTTGGTATCTTTATGAAAAACTTTGAGATTTCAAAAAGGTTAAAACATCTTTCAATTTTGAACTAAAATACATATTTTTACTTATGCTTTTCATGCTTACAAAAAGATGTTTATTATAATCTTCCGCTTGCTTACAACTCTTATCTTTTTATTTAAAATCTCTTATATATATATATTATGCTTAAACTCTTTATCATTTCATATATTACAAAAGCTCGATCATGGTTTATAACTAGCTTAAAGAATGCCTCCTTACTACCCTCACCCCACCTTCTTTTGATAATACAAAAAGGGGGAGATTAATTGAGGAAATCTATATAGGAGAAATATAGAAGATTAAGGGGAGAATAATTCATTCATGTAATCTATCATTTAGGGGAGTAAAACATAAATTACATTTATGTAAGGGGAGCATTAAGATATGGGGAGTATGCACATTATCATGCTTATCATTTACTATAGTTGCACAATTGTCTTGCTTACCATATACTATAAATACTATTGTTGATTTCTTGCTTAGAGGATTTGTTATTATCAAAAGGGGGAGATTGTTGGACATGTGTGTCACATCTCTTTGTTTGAGAATAACAAATCCCATATTGTATTTGATTTTGCTTGTAGTGTGTTTATAATGTGCAGGAACTTTAGGTGCAATACTCCACAGGTAGAAGGCAACATGGAATCAAACTTTTGAAAGGAGTGGCACTAACGCCAGCGCTATCGCTAACGCCAAGCGCTAGCTCGTTCGACGAACTTGAAGCTCCGTTCGATGAATGTGGAACGCTGTTTGACAAAAATTTCCGTTCGACGAATGTGGAACTCCGTTCGACGAAAACTTCGTTCGACAAAAATTCCGACGGTTTTGCAACCGCTACCGCCAGCGCTAGCGCTATCGCCAGGCGCTATCTCAAGTTCGTGCACAGCGCCACGCCGCCGACGGTTTCACAACCGCTCCACACGAACGCTACCGCAGGCGCTAGGAGCTAACGCATGCGCTATCTCTAAGTTCTATATATTGGAGCTTTGCTTCTCGTTTTGGTGTAATCCATCCAGAGAGATTGAAAGTGCCACAATTCTACTGCTGCTATGCTGCCGAAGATGGATCTCCCACTAAAAGCTTAAGGAGATTTCTGGAGGAGGACTACGTCACGCTTCATCCGAAGGACGATCGCTTCGACCTCGCTCATATTACAACGATCCTTCATCCTCATCTTCAGAAATCTCATATATGGAGTTTTTATTATTGTTATCTTTATGTTTCATTCATTCCATACTTTCTTTGTAACCGTTTAGTTAATTCTCCTTGTGTTGGCGACTAGGTCTGGATAGGACGGGAGCTAATCTCTGGCATTAAGAGTTAACGCCAGCATTAGTGATCATGCACTATCGTGGCTGAAATTGCGCAACCGTCAAGATCGTGACAGTTTGTGGACTCAACGTGGGCATTAAGAGTCAACGCTGGCATTGTCTCTTGGTACTCGACGGTACTTCTTCTCGACGTCATTCCCTCTTCGGCGACATCCCTTATCGACGAAAAAGTTAACGTGGGGCGTTAACGCTAACGCTGGGTGTTAAGAGTTAAAGCGGGGCGTTATGAGTTAAAGCGGGGCGTTAATTCTTAAAGCGGAGCGTTAAGAGTTAAAGCGGGTTGTTAACTCTTAAAGCGGGGCGTTAACTCTTAAAGCGGGGCATTAGCTCTCTTTCCAGAGAATCGTCTCGAATCAACATACTACTCATAGGGATGTGTAGCTATAGTTCCTGTACAACCTGCACACTATAAACACACACAATACAATATCAAATACAATACAGTATTTGTTATTCTCAAACCAAGAGATGCAGAACATAGGCTCCAACAATCTCTCCCTTTTGATAATAACAAATACCTATATGAGAAATTAGTGAGATTAAGACAATTTGTGTTTATAGATAAGTGCGGTAATAAGATATGCATGAATTACAGGTTAAAAGCGTGATAGATTTGACAGCGATAATGCCTACTCTTTCTATATGAAGTCCTCCCCCTACATAAGTGTTCACTTATAATTTACTCCCCATAAATATCTATTTTACTAGATTTCTCAATTTCTTCTCCCCCTTTGTTATTAGCGCAAGCGGGTAGGGATGAGTGTATATCTACTAAGATTGATTAGGAACCACTTATTGAAGGATTATCATGATCGAGCAAAGGATAATGTATGCACCTTCTATATGAGTACCCCCTACATAAATACTTTCTTTGAGTTTGAAATTATTATAATGTACTCCCCCTAAATATTAGATTTATGTAATTTATTCTCCCCTTTTGGTAGTATCAAAAGAGGGTTTTTAGGTGAGAGTGTGCAATAAGGAGTAATATGTTCTATGTCGAGAAGAAAAATAGGATGCAATCAAAAGCTTGTTAAATACTACTTGTTGAGAAAAATATAAGCATGATGGAACATATAGTAGTAAGCAACATAACTGACATGATAAAGTAAGCATTCTATTTTAAGATACCACTTGTTGAAAAAAGAATACCACGGTGTTACAAAAATAATAAACATGAATGAGCATAAGTGGTAAACTTAGCAGAAGAATATAATAAGCACTCTTAAACATAAACATCTTATTAGAAGGTAAAATCATACAAAGGTTAATGAGTTTTAAATTTGAAAAGGTGAAGTTTGAGTTATAGATGTTGGACATGTGTGTCACATCCCTTTGTTTGAGAATAACAAATCCCATATTGTATTTGATTTTGCTTGTAGTGTGTTTATAGTGTGCATGAACTATAGGCGCAATACTCCACAGGTAGAAGGCAGCATGGAATCAAACTTTTGAAAGGAGCAGCACTAATGCCAGCGCTATCGCTAACGCCAGGCGCTAGCTCGTTCGACGAACTTGAAGCTCCGTTCGACGAATATGGAACGCCGTTCGACGAAAATTTCTGTTCAACGAATGTGGAACTCCGTTCGACGAAAATTTCCGTTTGACGAATGTGGAACTCCGTTCGACAAAAACTTTGTTCAACAAAAATTCCGACGGTTTCGCAACCGCTACCGCCAGCGCTATCGCCAGGCGCTATCTCAAGTTCGTGCATAGCGCCACGCCACCGACGGTTTCACAACTGCTCCACACGAATGCTACCACAGGCGCTAGGAGCTAACGCATGCGCTATCTCCAAGTTCTATATATTGGAGCTTTGCTTCTCGTTTTGGTGTAATCCATCCAGAGAGATTGAAAGTGCCACAATTCTACTGCTGCTATGCTGCCGAAGATGGATCTCCCACTAAAAGCTTAAGGAGATTTCTGGAGGAGGACTATGTCACGCTTCATCCGAAGGACGATCGCTTCGACCTCGCTCATATTACAGCGATCCTTCATCATCATCTTCAGAAATCTCATATAGGGAGTTTTTATTATTGTTATCTTTATATTTCATTCATTCCATACTTTCTTTGTAACCGTTTAGTTAATTCGCCTTGTGTTGGCGACTAGGTTTGGGTAGGACTTAGGGGGAAATTCGCCTTGCGTTGGCGACTAGTTCTAGGTGATTAGATCTAGGGGGCTCGAGGCCATATCCGGGGAAGGATTGGCTAGAGCGGCTTGAGGCCTTATCCGGGGAAGGATAGGATAAAGCCAACCGGTTTGTGGGGATACAAGTCGGTATAGAAAAGGAAAAGATATTTACTTTTGTACGCCTCCAATTTCTAGCGATATTGAAATCAAATTTATGTAAACACCTTTTTATATAAATACAATCATGTCTCTATTTGTGTTTACTTGATTTCTCTCCTTTGACGTTATCTCTAATATATTGGTTACAAAGTTTTCAATTCAAAATGACTTTAACTAAATTGTTTATTTCAATCTCTTAATCATAAAACAATTTAGTACTTATTTCTAAACTTGAAAATTATGATATTCTCACAAATTAGCTAAATTGTTATTTTGCCTTTCTCATATTATAAAACAATTTAGTAATTTTAATAAAATTATAAGAAAAAATTTTTATTCCCTTATTCACCCCCCTCTAAGGGCGCCGTAAGATCCAACAAGTGGTATCAGAGTCAGGTTATTCCAAACGGTTTAAAAACCAGGAATAATGGCGTCTCATGATCTCGCTTCTACTAGCGGGGGAAACTTTCTTATAAATGAAAAATGTTTAGCACCACCTTTATTTGAAGGCAAAAATTATAATGGGTGGAAATTTCTTATGGAAAAATTTCTTAAATCTTTGGATATTAAAGTATGGAATATTACAATTAAAATGCCACCAAGTATTTTAAATAAAAATGAAATGTTTTTAAATGCCAAATCTATGAATAGTCTATATTGTGGATTAGATCAAAATATTTTTAAACTTATTTATACACTTCCTACTGCTTATGAAGTTTGGAAATTTCTTGAGAATACTTATAGTCTTCCTTTCACAGATGATGAACAAGAGGAATTCCTTATGGATCCAAGAGAAGAAATCGACAAGGACTCATTCTTGGAGGAAGATAAATCTAAGAAAGAAATCGACGAGGAATTCCTTATGGAGCCAAGAGAAGAAATCGATGAGGACTTATGCTTGGAGGAAGAAGAACATAACGTCACAATATTGGACTCATTTGTTGGCAACACATCAAGCAAAAGAGAAGACGGAAATTCAACTATGGACGAGGAATGCGAAGAAGATGTCAAAGGAACCCTTGGTCCAAATCTTGCCTCATCCCATAGCAATGTAAGAAAATCACAAACTTCTCTTTTTGTAACAAATTCTATTTCTACATCTCGTATGCTTAAAATTGCTAAACGTAAAATTTTAAAGTTAAAAATTGCTAATTCCAAATTACGTTTAGAAAATAAATCTTTAAAAGCAAACGATAACGTAGAATCAAATATTGATGTGTTAAATTCTCTTTCATGCTCTTTGGTTAAAATTCCTATTCCTCGTCTTAATTGCAATTTATTAAAAGAAAAATTCAAGGAAATTGAAAAAGGGCTCTTAATTGCAAAAAGGCATAATGATAAATTGATTATAGAAAATGATGCTTTATCTTGTAAGTTAATACAAATAAAATCTTTTGTTGAAAAATTTCAAATGTCATGTAATGAATTTCATCATAAGATTTTGAATAACAAGGATAAATTAACTTACAAAATCATTTCTACAAAGGATCATTTTCATACATCAACTAAAAGGGAGTTTAGTTCCAAAAAGAATTATAACCCTCACAAAATTCTTAAGAGGCACTATTATAAGTCTCAATATATTTTCAATCATGACTCAAATTTAAAAACTCCTTCACATGAAAATCAAAGTACAAAATATTATCCTTCATATTATAAGAGTATGTCTATAAGAAAGAGTGGAAATGAAAATCATCAAAATAAGATTCAATCTTTTAAAACATATTGTAACCCACTCTTTCAACAATCACTTCTAAAGAAAGACAGCCACTCTTATAAACTTTCAAAGAATCCATATAATAAAGTTCATTATGATTATCAACATCAATCTATTTTGAAAAATAATTTGAATAAACATAAATCTCAAATGAATTATTTTTCAAACAAATATAATCACATAAAGATGTTACATAATCATAATATGAATTTAATAGATAAACAACCAAGGTATGAATGGAGACCCTTAAAGAAAAATGATACATCAACTTTAATTGAAAATGCCCATTTATCCTTGTCTCCTAAAAAGCCACCAGGATGTATTTGGGTACCCAAAGGAACCATCCCACTTGGTCCCTTTTGGATACCTAAATCTCTCATTAATTAGTATCCTATCATTTGCATGAAGTAGAAACAATTAAAAATGAAATATCACTACTCTACTTCATGATATGCTTATTGTCTTTTTTTTTTGAACAAAAATGCTATGATCACTTTATATATCATGAAATATGACTTTCATACATTAAGCCTAATGTTTATCAAATCAAATTTGAATTAAAATTGAACATTAAGTCATATATTTTTCAAAGTGATCTATCTCTCATCTTTGTTGTTCTTTATCCTTTTAAATCCTTTACCCTTAATTGTCTTGAATTATCATTATAAATTGAATATTGAAATTATCATCAAGACTAATGAAATTATTTTAATGAATGGATTTAAATGGTTTATTTTAGGGGTCTTAGGCTAAAAAATTAAATGCGCAACTAATTGCATATTTGTCTATTTTTCATTGCTGCATATAATAGCCCCTATATTAAAAATCATAATCGAGAAAAATCAGAATCAAATAATGTCAAAAACTGTGTGTTTTAAATCAAATATAGTAACACCCCAACCTACGGCATGTGTGCAGCTCCTCATGCACATCCGTCACTTAGTACGGGGCTAGGGTGTAGACATTTAGTCGGGGAAGTCTTTAATCGTAGGACATACTTATATTACTCTTCGCATGATCATTTTATTTACTTATCTCTTAAATCATGCGTATTTTGGGTTGTTCAAAAAGTGTCCTCTTGTATTTTGCATAATTTATTTATTTTTGTAAGACACATGTATTTGAAAAAGCTAAAGTTTTATGCAAATTTGAGCAATTAAGACATCTCCAAAAATTACAAAATTTCTGCATAAGACTACTCTAAGGACACTTAATAAATATCAAAAATCAAATTTTAAAAATTCTCAAAAAATCAAGTACTGTTTGCCGCGCTATCACTAGCGCCGGCGCTAGCGTGGGTGTTTGATTTTTCTGATTTTTAAAATTTCCAAAAATCTATAAAAATATGTTAGTTCATATGTACTACTTATTTGTTGTGTTTCTGACTTTTGTTATTTTTGTTTTATTCTTATTTAAAAAAAAAACAACTACAAAAATTCAAAATTCAAAAATACAAAAATATGTTTTTGAGATTTGTGTTTTATTCTTATTTTGAAAAATCAACTACAAAAGTTCAAAATTCAAAAATACAAAAATATATTTTTGAGATTTGTGTTTTATCCATATTTATGAAAAATCAACTACAAAAATTCAAAATTCAAAAATTACAAAAATATGTTTTTGTGATTTTCTGTTTTTATTTAATTTAAAAAAATGTTAAAACAACAAAAAACTGTATGATCTTTATTGCCAAATATCAAGCATGAATGATTTCTATTATTTAGAATTATTTACAATGTTAAAATTTATTCCTTGAAATTACTATGAACATTGTTTTGTTTATCATGCTTTGATATATCTATTTAAAGTGCATCAATTGTATTGAAAAATGTGTAGAACCAAGCTTAGCATGCCTCTAAGTATGAGTAAATGTTTTATGATTGATAATGATACATTTCACTCACTTATTTTGGTAATCAACATGTGTGTTTAAATCAAAAATGCTTGCTTGTGTGTTGTAATTGTACAATGAATTAAAACTTGCATAAGTTTATTGCCTACACTACATTTGAATTGCACTTATGAAATTTAGAAAAGTGGTTAAGTTAAAAATTTTTGGGTTTGCAAAACAAGTGTATTCGGAGAGCGTTGTCTCACAAATGTGAACAAAAAATTATATATGTAGACAAATATAATTCCACCAAGCACTACTTGAACCTCCTGATAAGTCTTCATAAGCATTATGAGGTTGAGCACCTTGGAAAGAATAGTAAAATGTCTTGTGCAAACCTTGGTTATTACACCACTTTGTTAAAAGTTATGTGCATTAAAAGTGTGTGGAAGTAATTTACTTGTGTTTTTATTGTGCATTTTACTTTACATATGTCTTGTATTTTGATGATTTAAATCAATTGTTAACATTGCCCAAAATACACTTATGTGCACATCATTATCTTTCATAACACTTCTTCTCTTGAGTATTGGATTCTAATGCTTTATCTATACTACTCTTTATATAAAAAATGCACTAGATAACCTAGCATGGTCTCTACAATGTTTTGGTATTTCTTGAACTTAAAATTAAGTAACATTGTAGTATAATCTCTTTTTGATATGTTCATTTCATGCTTGGTATCTTTATGAAAAACTTTGAGATTTCAAAAAGGTTAAAACATCTTTCAATTTTGAACTAAAATACATATTTTTACTTATGCTTTTCATGCTTACAAAAAGATGTTTATTATAATCTTCCGCTTGCTTACAACTCTTATCTTTTTATTTAAAATCTCTTATATATATATATTATGCTTAAACTCTTTATCATTTCATATATTACAAAAGCTCGATCATGGTTTATAACTAGCTTAAAGAATGCCTCCTTACTACCCTCACCCCACCTTCTTTTGATAATACAAAAAGGGGGAGATTAATTGAGGAAATCTATATAGGAGAAATATAGAAGATTAAGGGGAGAATAATTCATTCATGTAATCTATCATTTAGGGGAGTAAAACATAAATTACATTTATGTAAGGGGAGCATTAAGATATGGGGAGTATGCACATTATCATGCTTATCATTTACTATAGTTGCACAATTGTCTTGCTTACCATATACTATAAATACTATTGTTGATTTCTTGCTTAGAGGATTTGTTATTATCAAAAGGGGGAGATTGTTGGACATGTGTGTCACATCTCTTTGTTTGAGAATAACAAATCCCATATTGTATTTGATTTTGCTTGTAGTGTGTTTATAATGTGCAGGAACTTTAGGTGCAATACTCCACAGGTAGAAGGCAACATGGAATCAAACTTTTGAAAGGAGTGGCACTAACGCCAGCGCTATCGCTAACGCCAAGCGCTAGCTCGTTCGACGAACTTGAAGCTCCGTTCGATGAATGTGGAACGCTGTTTGACAAAAATTTCCGTTCGACGAATGTGGAACTCCGTTCGACGAAAACTTCGTTCGACAAAAATTCCGACGGTTTTGCAACCGCTACCGCCAGCGCTAGCGCTATCGCCAGGCGCTATCTCAAGTTCGTGCACAGCGCCACGCCGCCGACGGTTTCACAACCGCTCCACACGAACGCTACCGCAGGCGCTAGGAGCTAACGCATGCGCTATCTCTAAGTTCTATATATTGGAGCTTTGCTTCTCGTTTTGGTGTAATCCATCCAGAGAGATTGAAAGTGCCACAATTCTACTGCTGCTATGCTGCCGAAGATGGATCTCCCACTAAAAGCTTAAGGAGATTTCTGGAGGAGGACTACGTCACGCTTCATCCGAAGGACGATCGCTTCGACCTCGCTCATATTACAACGATCCTTCATCCTCATCTTCAGAAATCTCATATATGGAGTTTTTATTATTGTTATCTTTATGTTTCATTCATTCCATACTTTCTTTGTAACCGTTTAGTTAATTCTCCTTGTGTTGGCGACTAGGTCTGGATAGGACTTAGGGGGAAATTCGCCTTGTGTTGGCGACTAGTTCTAGGTGATTAGATCTAGGGGGGCTCGAGGCCATATCCTGGGAAGGATTGGATATAGCGGCTTGAGGCCTTATCCAGGGAAGGATAGGCTAAAGCCAATCGGTTTGTGGGGATACAAGTCGGTATAGAAAAGGAAAAGATATTTACTTTTGTACGCCTCCGATTTCTAGCGATATTGAAATCAAATTTATGTAAACACCTTTTTATATAAATACAATCATGTCTCTATTTGTGTTTACTTGATTTCTCTCCTTTGGCGTTATCTCTAATATATTGGTTACAAAGTTTTCAATTCAAAATTACTTTATCTAAATTGTTTATTTCAATCTCTTAATCATAAAACAATTTAGTACTTATTTCTAAACTTGAAAATTATGATATGCTCATAAATTAGCTAAATTGTTATTTTGCCTTTCTTATATTATAAAACAATTTAGTAATTTTAATAAAATTATAAGAAAGAATTTTTATTCCCTTATTCACCCCCCTCTAAGGGCGCTGTAAAATCCAACAATAGATTCAATAGATGTTATTCCATTAAGATAAAATTACAAGCATGATTTTATACTATCATGAAAAGATTCAAAAACTACAATGTAATAAAATTTGCATTTCATTTAAATATAAACATTGTAGCGGTCATGTTTTGTTATCTAGTGCATTTACTTAAGTTTGTAGAGAATATTGTAGATGAGCATTAGGATCCAATTCTCATGAGTAGAAGTTTTATGAAAGATAATGATGTGTACAAAATAGTGTTTTGATAAAGTATACAAATGAATCAATCAAAAACACATGACATATATAATGAATTAACACAACATTAAAATACACAAATACTATTACTTCCACAATATTTCAATGCACATGAATAAAGAGTACAACTACCAAGGTGCTCTGCACACACAATGGTTATTAAGACTTATCAGGGTGCAAAGTAGTGCTTGGGGGATCACTTTTATACTTTTTAGCATTATTTTCAAATTTTATTTGTGATCCGATGTACTAAGAGAAGTGGTATATAAATTATTTGCTACAAGACACTTTACAATTCTGTAGCCAATGTGCTCAACCTCACAATGCTCATCAAGACTTATCAGGAGGGTGAGTAGTGCTTGGTGGAGTTTTCCTTGTCATTTATTATTTGCTTTTTAGTTTAGTGACTAAAGACTCCGAATTCACTCGATTTGCAAACATAACATTTGAAATCACATTTCTCTAAAGAATAAGTGCATTGAAGACAAAGAATTGTAATAACCAATTCAATGTTGTGTAAGTAATCAATTTATGCATTTTAATTATTTATTTTATTACACTACACAATCATGCAAGTTTAAGATTGTAAACACATGCAAATTATCAAAAATAAATGAGTGAATAAATCATTATCAAATATAATACATTACTCATACTTAGAGGCATGCTAAACGTTTCTACACATGTTTATCTATAATCAATTTCATTGCACATGACAAGATAATTTTCAAGGCATGACAAATACAAAACAATGTTTTTTTAAAGAAACTTAAAAGTTAAATTAAACATTGTATCTAATCTTTAATTGATATAATTAATCATCCTTGACAATGACAATGAATAACAATCAATTTTTTTTTATATAAGCACAAAACAATAAACACACATAAAGAGAAAAATATATTTTTGTTCTTTGAAATTGTTTTGTAATTTTGTATTTGTTATATATAAATATATTCTCTGGAAAATATGGAAGTCGTTAATAGCCATTTCAGTAAATGATATTCTATGCCAGAGAGATACACCCAAAATAATGCGTGAGAAAATACATATTTTTTTGAAAAGAAATAAAATTTTGTTTTAAAGGAAATAAAAAGATAGAAAACTTTTTACAAACATAGAAATAAAACACACACAAAACATTAAAATAATACCAAAAATTATTCAAAGCAAAAAAATTTTGGAGCAAAGGAGCTAATGTCAGGCGTTAGCTTCTTAACGCCGAGACAGAACACTAAATTTTGATGTTTTGAAAAATCTTTTTCATGATTCATTTGTATTATAATGAGACCTCCCTTCACTTGAAATTTCAGAGTATATTGATAAGATTTGAAAGCTCTTTTAACATATTTTTGGTGATTTTTCAAATATTTGTGTTATGTAAAATCATTAAAGCTCAAAATAATAAAATATGCAAACCCAAGATGCAATGTTAGAACAAAAATAAATATGGATGATTTAAGTATAAAGAGTGAGATAAAATTCATGCAATAAACATAACATAAGTATACCCAAGAATAATATACCATAACTACATGTCTACACATTATAGACTCGTACTGAGAGAGGGATGGACATGAGGAGCTGTACATATGCCGTAGGTTGGGGTGTTAATCCCATATGCATACAAAAGACGACGCTCAACCTAACACTCTTTCCCCCCAGTGCCTCGCAAGGCCCTACTGGATCCCTCCCCGGTTAAGGACAATACATGACTTAGAGGTTAAGTCTCTAATGTACACAATCCTACGCCCTCGCTATTGTAAGACACAAGTCATGGGTTAATGATTATGGATATGCTAAGCATTTTAGTCTAAGGATTGATTCTTAAAATATGAGTTTGTTTTAGTTTTAGAACATATAGTGGATTTTGAAACCACAATTTACTCATGAATTTTAAAGTTCAAATTTCTCTACCTTTAGCATGTCACTATATTGATAAGCCTAGCATAGACACTAAATTGAGCATATACCAAGAGGTGCAACTAGGATAATGAATTTGGATGTTATACAAAATATGCTAAATATATATAATTGGTTTGCATGTAATCAATTATAGAGTTTTGAAATTTTATAGACCTAGAATGAAGAGACAATTCTATTTGATTTCATCTTGTTAATGTCAAGTTGATTTTAAGGTCTAAATATGATGAGATTCATGCAAACGATAGAGATGCACATCACACACACTAAACAAGATATGAAACTATAATACCAATCACAATCATATATTTCATAATTCCTAAGGTTGATAGAATTAGTTGATTTAAGATAGGTCTTGATAGATCATGAATTATGATATATGATTATAGTGAATTTTAGCATAAATCATGGAGGTGATTGTGAAACCATATTCATCATTTTTGTAATTTTTCAAGTTTAATTTTTCTAGATCATGATTTTCCATTATAGGGGACTATCATATGCAACAAAGAAAATAAACAAATATGCAATAAGTTGCACATTTAATATTTTAGCCTAAGACCCCTAAAAGCTCATTTAAATCCATTTTTGAAAGTAATTTCATTTGTCTTGGTAATATCATTTAACAAATTTAGCATTCAATTTATAGTGATAAAATAAGACATTTATAGACAATGGATTTAAGAAAGGATAAAACCTAGACAGAGAAAAGATAGATCACTTGAAAACTTTATGACTTTATATTCAATTTAATTCAATTTAATTTGATAAACATTAGGCTTAAAAAGTGAAAGTCATATTGCATAATATATCTAAGTGACCATAAACATGTTGGCTCAAAAATAAAAAAATAAACAAAAGAAAAAGACAATAAGCATATCATGAAGTAGAGTTTTGTAAATTTCATTTTGATTTATTTCTACTTCATGCAATACAATGATTCCCAGTGAATAAGTGATTTAGGTATCCAAAGGGGACCAAGTGTGATGGTTCCTTTGGGTACCCAAATACATCGTGTTGGCTTTTGGGGAGATAGTGATGAATGGGTTCTTTCAAATAAGGTTAATGCTTTATCTTTAACTTTGAGCCTCCATTCATACTTTGGTTTAATATTCTTATACGTCAAATTTCCATAATAATTTTCACAAGTATTACTTATAGGAAATTTGAGAACATTTAAGTCTTTCTTGGGAGATGCTAAATGAGGATTAGAAATAAATATTCTACTATGTTCATGATTTATAAAGTTCGAAACACTAGTAGACGCTTTATACAATTTTGAGGATAAACTAGAAAAAAGATTCTTAAAATCATTTGAAATTTTTTGCACATGTGATTTTAGAGATTCTAGTTTATAAGATAGAACATTATTTTCATTTATCACTTTTTCATTGTGTTCTTTTGAAATCAAAAGCTCTTTTTCGAAATCCTTGAATTTTTCTTTAAGATCATTAAAATCAAAACAAGGAGTAGGAATTTCAACTAAAGAGCATGAAAGAGAATTTGACACATCAATACTTGATTCTACTTTAGCATTTGCTTTTAAAGTTTTATTTTCTAAACGTAGTTTGAAATTAGCATTTTTCAAAATTTTTATTCTACGTTTAGCAATTTCAAGCATATGTAGTATAGAAATAGAATTTGTTACAAAAAGAGAAGATTTTGATTTTCTTACCTTGCTATGGGATGAGGCAAGATTTGAACCATAGGTTCCTTTGACATCTTCTTGGCATTCCTCTTCCATAGTTGAATTTCCGTCATCTCTTTTGCTTGATGTGTTGCCATCATTTGAGTCCAATATTGTGATGTTGAATTCTTCTCTCTTAGATAGATCTTCCTCCAAGCATGAGTCCTCATCGATTTCTTCTCTTGGATCCATAAGGAGTTGCTCTTGTTCATTATCTATGGAAGGAAGACTATAAGTATTCTCAAGAAATTTCCAAACTTCAAAAGTAGTAGAAAGCGTATAAATAAGTTTGAAAATATTTTGATCAAGTGCACAATATAGACTATTCATAGATTTGGCATTTAAAAATATTTCATGTTTATTTAGAATAATTGGGGGCATTTTAATTGTAATATTTTAAACTTCAATATCCAAAGTTTTAAGAAATTTTTCCATAAGAGTTTTCCACACATTATAATTTTCACCCATAAATAAAGGTGGTGATAATGATTTTTCATTTTCATAAAACTTATCACCTCTAGAAGATGCGAGATCATGTAGCGCCATTATTCCCGGTTGTGAAGCCATATTGGAATAACCTACGCTCTGATACCACATGTTGAATCTTACGACGCCCTTAGAGGCGGGGGGGGGGGGGGGGGGGGTAAATAAGGGTTTTATGGAATTTTAAACCTTAATTAAAAATATCAGAGTTTGTGACTGAAGTTTAGGAATATTTAATAAGAAAATATATTTTGATATCTCAGAAAAGATTGTATTGAAGATTCCTTTTTAAACAAGAGAAACAAAACTTTTTGTTAACTGTTGCTAACGCCTGGCGTTAAGTGTTAACGCTGGGCGTTAGCTCTCCAAAAAATTTTCCTTAACATAAAAAGATTGCCACAGTGATTTTACTTATGAAATCTTAAATGAAATACAATTCCAGAAAATTAGAGATAATGAAAACGATTATTGTATTTCAAAGATAATTACAAAAATGTTAATTTTAATACTTTGATGAAAATATAAATTATAATATTCTTGAAGAGGAAATAAAATCAATTGAATAGAACATTAAAAGACATGATTTTATTGCTAATATCAAGCATGTATGTATTCTATTATTTAGAATTATCTACAATGTTAAAACTTGTTTCTTCATATTACTTTGAACATTGTTTTGTTTATCATGCTTTGATATATCTAGTTAAGTGCATCAATTGTATTAAAAAAATATGAGTAGATCCAAGCTTAGCATGCCTCTAAGTATGAGTAAATGTTTTGTGATTGATAATGATACATTTCACTCACTTATTTTGGTAATCAACATGTGTGTTTAAATCTAAAAGATGATTTCTTGTGTATTGTAATTGTACAATGAATTAAAACTTGCATAAGTTTATTATCTACACTATATTTGAAATGCACTTAAAAATTAAGAAAGGTGGTTGAGTTTAAAAATTTTGTTGGGTTTGCAAAACAAGTGTATTCGCAGAATGTTGTCTCACAAAAGTGAAAAAATAAATATAGACAAATATAACTCCACCAAGTACTACTTGGAAAGAATAGTAAAGTGTCTTGTGCAAACCTTGGTTATTACACCACTTTGTTAAAAATTATGTGCATTAAAAGTGTGTGAAAGTAATATACTTGTGTTTTATTATGCACTTAACTCTACATATGTCTTGTATTTTGTTATTTAAATCATTTGTTAACATTGCTCAAAATACACTTATGTGGACTTCATTATCTTTCATAACACTTCTTCTCATGAGTATTGGATTTTAATGCTTTATCTATACTACTCTTTATATAAGAAATGCACTAGATAACCTAGCATGATCTCTTCAATGTTTTGGTATCTCTTGAACTTGAAATTATGTAACATTGTAGTAAATTCTCTTTTTGATATGTTCATTTCATGCTTGGTAACTTTAGGTAAAACTTTGAGATTTCAAAAAGGTTAAAACATCTTTACATTTTTAAACTTAAACTCATATTTATACTTATGTTTTTCATGCTTTCAAATGGATGTTTCTTATAATCTTCCGCTTGCTTACAACTCTTATCTTTCTATTTGAAATATCGTATACTTTGCCTAAACTCTTTATCATTTTATATATTACAAAAGCTCGATCATGAATTCTCATTTATAAAGAATGCCTCCTTACTACCCTTACCCCACCTTCTTTTGATAATACCAAAAGGGGGAGATTAATTGTAGAAATCTAGAGGAGAAATCTAGAAGATTAAGGGGAGACTAATTCATGTAATCTATCATTTAGGGGGAGTAAAACATAAATTTCATTTATGTAGGGGGAGCATTAAGATAGGGGGAGAATGCACTATTATCATGCTTATCATATATTATAGTTGCACTATTATGATGTTTATCATATACAATAACCACCATTGTTGATTTCTTGCTATGAGGATTTGTTATTATCAAAATGGGAGATTGTTGGACATGTGTGTCACATCCCTTTGTTTGAGAATAACAAATCCCATATTGTATTTGATCTTGCTTGCCGTGTGTTTATAGTGTGCCAGAACTATAGGTACAATACTCTACAGGTAGAAAGCTTCTTAGAACCAACAAACTGAACTAAAGCACTACCGCCAGCGCTAGGGGTTACCACAGGCGCTAGCGCTACCGCCAGCGCTAGTCCTACCTCCTGGCGCTAGCTCAAGTTCGTGCACAGTGCCACACCGCGATGGTTTTGTAACCCCTTCTACACAATCGATACTGCATGCGCTAGGAGCTACCGCAAGCGCTATCTCCAAGGTATATAAATTGATGGCTTATCTCTCGTATTGGTTAGAGCTTCCAGAGAGATTATTTATGCCACAATTCCAGAGCTGCTACTCTGTCGAAAGTTCATCTCCCACTCAAAGCCAAAGAAGATTTCTAGAGAAGGAAGCCGCCACGCTGCATCCGAAGAACGATCGCTTCAACCTCGCTTATGCTACAACGATCCTTCATCCTCTTCTTCAGAAATCTCATAGAGGGAGTTCTTATTATTTAATTTATTTATTTATTGTAAATTTTTGTAGTAAAATCGCCTTGTGTTGGCGACTAGGTCCTTGCGCGGCTTAGGGGGTAATTCGCCGCGTGAGTTGGAGACTAGGTCTAGGAGATTAGATCTAGGGGGTGCTCGAGGCCATATCCGGGGAAGGATTGGCTAGAGCGGCTTGAGGCCATATCCGGGGAAGGATAGGCTAAAGCCAGCCGGTTTGTGGGGATACTGAAAGACTTTAATTAAGGATAGCTAATCACCTAGAGGGGGGGGGGGGTGGGGGGTGAATAGGTTATTTAAAAACTATTGTAGTTCTTGATTATAACCAAAAATAAAACTGATCAGAGCTTTCAAGAATAAGAACACACACAGAAAAGACACACAGAATTTTATAGTGGTTCCCCTTATCTTGGGTAATCCACTTTCCCCTTTCTCCCTTCTAGCAGTGTGCCAGATAGGGTTTATATCTCCTCCAGATCTCAGACCACAAACAGGTCTTACAGCTCAGATCACAACAGATCTTACAGACTCAGATCTCACAGATCTTACTCTCTCAGATCTCAGCAGATCTTACAAACTCAGATCTCGCAGATCCTACCTCAGCCTTTATAATTAGGCTTACAGCTCAGATTCACCCCTGAATCCTACAACTCAGATCACACCTGATCTTACAACTCAGATCCTTGACAGATCTTACACTCAGATCTGACAACTCAGATCCTACAGGGATTGATAAAGAAAATAACAATACTTAGACTCAGATTATTCAGATTGTTGAGTCTTCTTGATCTGCCTGAATGATCAGACAGAAATCTCCAATAGAACAGCAGCAGCAAATGATCTTCTTGATTCGACAGGCTGTGATGACTGTTCTTCTTCCCAGGAAGACAGATTCTTCCTTCTTAATCTTCTTCTTTCAGAAAGATGTATCGGCACCAGATTGCTGAAAGAAATCTTCAAGTTAGATCGGTTCTGAAAGAGAAGACGACTTCTTCAGATTCTTTCTCAAACTTCCCCTCAAACTGATGGAGATGATAATAGCTTTCGAAATATAGGAGCAATCAACTTATAAAACCATAGGTCATGCCTTCTATTTATAGCCCACCATCAGCAACATCTGTTACGCTCCACAACGTCAGCACGACGCTAAGTCTTCAACGGTCTTTAATGGCTTCAGAAGAAATAAAGGCTCAGCTAGCTGTAGAAGAAATTTCTCAGCTCAGAGCATCTATAGAAAAGGCGTTGAGCACCGCGTATCTCTATCGATGCTTTTTCAATTAGGCGTCGAGCGATATGTAGATACTCGACACATACTTCTTAGACTGAAGCTCTCGACTCCTCCTTCTTAGGCGTTGAGCAATTATCAGTTAGTCGACGCTTTTTATCTGTAGAAGTCGAGCAACGTACAGAGGCTCAACGCTTCTTAACTATGCCTTCATATCTCGACTCTTCTTGTTGGCGGAGAGCTAACTGAAGTTTGGTCGACACTTCTCTTTCCACGGCATCGAGTGATATAACTTGGCTCGACGCTTCCAAACTTGGTCTCATAACTTCAGCGGCGCCCTTGTCTATTTTTGCAGTAGACATAAGTCAATGCTTCTGGGTCACAGGCGTCGAGAGATGTATGCTGTCTCGACGCTTGTGAACTTGGATGAATTCCTTGAGTACTTTGCCTGACCTGATCTCCTGCACATTGATTCTAGAGAGTATATCAAATACATTCTGAGATATATCTTTGACTTATGAATGGACTTCTCCAAATCTAAGACATTGTGGACAATGATCCCAACAATCTCCCCCTATTTGAAGAAGTCATAATCTCAGTCAATGATATATCCCTCTTTTCAAAGATAATCAATATTTTCTAATTTCTATACAGGTAATCAAAATAAGGAGTATAATACCTTATAAAATTAGATTACCAAAACATTCTATCCACAGAGATTATCTCAGACATGATTTCTCATATAAGCACAGAATCACAAGCAATTCAGAATAAAACATGTCATGAAGAGAGAAAGAATCACATCACAGGTATATATATATGTGATAATGAAAAATAGTTAGCACTGGGAGCTCATCAATATTGTTCAAAGATATATCAATTACATTTCTCTGAAAATACTTAGTAAAGATTAAAATCCTAATGCTGTTCAGGTTCCTTGAACTCTATTCCTCTCTTGGCTCTTTTGGAAAGGGCTTCAACAACTTATTTTCTTCTCTTGAAATAGCCAAATGGCTTTGGAAAGTATCTGATTGGCTCCTTATCACCTGCCTGAACCTTCCCAGCCAATTTTTCAGCCTTGAATTTCATCTTCAGTTCCTCTTGATCCCTATGCTTCAACCATTCTGCTTAAGAATACCATTTTCCTCTTTCATCAGGATTACCTTTCACAGCTTCCCATGCTGTCAGAATCATTTCTCTTGAAGAGGGAGACCAATGTTCAAAGTGAACCCTTGATTGAACCTCTTCTCTGAACTTTCTTTTACTAGATTCTACTTGCTCACTAGTAAAGTTCTCTCTTTTGCTTTTATCCTAAGGACTATACATTTTAGCAATTTGCTTTTGAACCTGTGTAAGAGAAGCTGGCCTGGTCTCAGAAACTTGATCATTCTCATAATCAATGGGAGGATATCCTAAAATTTCTCTTATAGAGTTTGAGGTCCACACAGCATGCTCAGAGCTGGCTTGAATCATTGACCTCTCCCCCTTTAGGACTTCTTCAACTATATGATCTCTTATAACATTTTTCTGAAACCTGACTTGACCCTCCAAATGATGAACTCCACTTTCAATGGTTTTCTTTACCCTAAGGAGATGGTCATCTATGGTATCTGCATTCAACTTTGCTTGATCTTTTAGAATTATAGAGCTCTCATCAATTTTAGCCAAAATAGCATTATCCTGTTGTTGCAGTCTGGCTTCAATCTTAGCTGTACCTGTAAGAACTTGTGCAACCTGTTCCTTATACAAAACTTGCATGTTATTACTTAGAATTCCTTGATTTGTTTGAACATCATCTACTGTCTTTGTAATTCCTTCTTGTGACTCTTTAAGAACCTTTGATGTCTCTTTGATTGCATCAAGTTGTTCAGCTGTATAATCTACTGAAGCACCAGATCTTTTGAAAAAACTTTACCATTTCATTTCTCAAAGCAGTCATCTGATGATTGACTTCAAATCTAACCAATTTCATCTGGAAATCTACCTCATTTTTCATTTTTGTATTATTATCTTCAATATATTGTTCTAATAATCTTCTTTGATTATTAAGCAACACTTCCAGTTGAGGTAGTATACCACTTAGATCCACATTGATTTCCTTTTCCACTCCATTACCTCTACTGCTCTCTTCTCTGATGAAAGAATCATTTCTCTGGCTCATATGTGAGCTAGAGGATTCTATCTTGATCACCTTCTCAACATGTTTCTTTGTTGCTTCAGTCTCTCCTTCCACATCCATGACATCAACTACAGAATTCTCTTTAGCAGGGATCTCAGCCTGAGACTCCCCCTCAAATGGTGCATTGTCTTGAGCTGGAATTTCATCTTGAGGCTCCCCCTCAATGTCTGCATTAATCAGATCAATTTTATCTTGAGCAGGGATTTCATTTTGAGGCTCCCCCTCAATCTCTGCATTGATCAGATCAATTTTGTCTTGAGCAGGGATCTCATCCTGAGCCTCCCCCTCAATTTGAAAAATCCCTTCTACTCTAGCAGGGGATCCAAGATGACTTCCTCTCTCTTCTTCTCCTTTCTCACTCTCATACTTTTCTTTATAGAACTTGTCAACCCCTTCCGGTAATGGATCAGTACCTTTTGGTGTGTCAGGAGTACTGTCCCTAGGTTTGTTCCCTTCTTCTTCAGATGATGTGAGGTCAGGATCATGAATTGGAGAGGATTTATATTTTCTTTTGGAAGAGGATGAGCTTGATGAGCTTGAAGAAACCTTCTTCTTCTTTTGCTTCTTACCTTTCTTCTGCTTAGGAGAAACATATGCTGGAGGAAAATTAGATAAAACTCTTTCCCATCTCTCTATCATTCTGACGTCCATTTTCTTCATGTGATTTATCTTGGATCCAAGTTTGTTATTTAAAGAGTCTGGAATGACTTTTACTAAATAGAGAGATAATATCCTACCCATGTTGGGTACTTGGATACATTCAATTATTCTGTCAAATACCACCCTTCCCCAATCTGTTCTTAAAGAATGAATGATCCTGGTTAGAAGAATGAACATTTTCCTGGAAATTTTATCATGAGATCCGGTCTTGCACAACAGACCCTTTCCTATCACATCTGTTAGCAATTTTCCTTTTGAATTCATTCCTTTCCTAAGAATACTTCCAGTAATTTCACGCGATATTTCAATTCCGCACCAGATTTGTACTAATTTAATCTGTTCAGAGCTCACTTCTTCTTCTTCTTCATTGCTTTTTAATCTGGGCAGTTCTAGTGCCTTAGCGAGTCTTGATGGAGTGATCTTAATCTTCTTACCATTCACAGTGGTCTTAAGCTTCGAATTGACGTAGTCTATTACTATATTGGAGTAAAGTTCTATGACCTCTCATTTCCAGATGAGAGTCGATTCAGATAGTACGAATTCGAGTCCTGCTTTGTAGATTAGCTCAATGGTTGATTTGATTTCTTTTGGAGCAGATTGGAATCCATTGCGTACAAGCTCGCTTCCTTCATAAAGGTAATCACTGCTCTTGTGAGGCATTGTGGTTAATGATCGAAGAGTGACAGAATTGATGGAGAAATTTTCTAGGGCAAATAATTTCGAACTGAGAGATCTAGGGCACATGTACTATCGAAGTGTCTTCCCTATTTATAGAATTTCTAATTTAATAAGATGAATAGCCGCGCGCCTAACTTGTTTGACAAGATTGATCAAATGTTTCAAATTTACCCTGTCGAGACGGCCTTGCTATGTTCGCTCAAGCGTTGAGATAGCTCGACGCCATTTTTCTTCGGTCGACGCCAGGTATCTTCTCGACGCCAGGTATCTTCTCTCGACGCCAGGTATCCTTTCTTGACGCGAGGTAACTTCTCCACTCACCTTTTAGGACTTAATCATTATTTTCATTTATTTATTTCAAAACACCTTTAATCCATTTTTAGCATTCCTAATTCAATTTTAAAGTTATTGAATTTTGTTTCATCCAAGGGTTTAGTAAATATTTCAGCAACTTGTTTTTCAGTGGGGACATATTCAATTGTGATATCTCCATTTTCTACATGTTCTCTAATGAAATGATATCTAATTTCTATGTGCTTAGTTCTGCTATGTGATACAGGATTATTAGCTATAACAATAGCACTAGTTGAATCACAATATAGAGGAGATTTACTTAGCTGAACTTTATAGTCTTGGAGTTGGTGTTGAATCCATAGTAGCTGAGCACAGTAGTTTCCAGCTGAGATGTACTCAGGTTCTGCTGTAGAAATAGCCACACTGGTCTGCTTCCTGCTACTCCAAGATATTAGTCTTTTGCCAAGGAATTGGCATGTGCCTGATGTACTTTTCTGTCCTCCTTGCATCCTGCAAAATCAGCATCTGAAAAACTAATTAGTTCAAAGTCATTGCTTCTAGGATACCAAAGGCCAAGATTAAGAGTGCCCTTCAGATATCTCAGGATTCTTTTGACAACAGTGTAGTGAGATTCTTTAGGGTTCACTTGATATCTAGCACACACACATGTTGAGAACATAATGTCTGGCCTGCTAGCAGTTAGGTAGAGCAATGAGCCAATGATACCTCTGTACAAGGTTTCATCAATAGGTTTCCCATTGTCATCCTTGTCCAGTGACATATTTCCTGCCATTGGTGTCTTCATGACAGTGGAATTTTCCATTCCAAACTTCTTGATAATCTCTTTTGTGTACTTGGTCTGAGAAATGAAAATTCCTTCCTCAGACTGTTTCACTTGGAGTCCTAAGAAGTATTTAAGCTCACCCATGCTGCTCATTTCAAATTGCCCTTGCATAAGGTGTGCAAACCTTTTGCAGAGGTTACTATCAGTTGAGCCAAAGATTATATCATCTACATATATTTGTACTAGAATAATGTGACCTTTAACTATCCCATGAAACAATGTCTTGTATATCTTCCCTCTTGAGAATTTGTTCTCAATGAGAAATCTAGATAATGTCTCATACCAGGCTCTAGGTGCCTGTTATAGACCATACAATGCTTTTAATAAAAGATAAACATGATTTGGATGAGTAGAGTCAATAAAACCTGGGGGTTGTTCAACATATACTTCCTCCAATATTGTTCCATTAAGGAATGCTGACTTTACATCCATTTGATAAACTATAAATCCAGTGTATGCTGCAAATGCTAGGAATAGTCTGATTGCCTCCAATCTTGCCACAGGAACAAATACTTGATCAAAATCTATGCCTTCCTCCTGTCTATATCCTTGGGCAACCAACCTTGCTTTGTTTTTGATAATCACACCATTTTCATCCAGCTTATTCCTAAATACCCATTTGGTCCCAATGACTTTGTGTTTCTTTGGTCTTGGAACCAATATCCAGACTTTGCACCTTTCAAATTGATTTAGCTCTTCTTGCATAGCTAATATCCATGAAGTGTCCTTATTGGCTTCATCAAACTTCTTAGGCTCTCTTTTGGATAAAAAGCTGTGATGCAAGGCCTCATGTATTGAGTTTCCTCTTCTAGTTTGCACACCATCATTTGGATTTCCTATGATCAGTTCTTTGGGATGATCCTTCAGATGTTTGGTTGCATTCCTCCACCTTTCATTTTCCCTTTGAGATTCTGGTGCATCTGTTTGAGTAGGTTCTTCTAGAGGTTCTGGATGTGGTGGTTCTTCAACAGCAATAGGTTCTTCATAGTTGTCTTCTGCTTGAGGTTCATCCTCTCTAGTTACAATTACAGTCTCATTAGATTCTTCATTATCCTCATTGCGCTGTTCATTGATATTCATCTCCTTCAATTTCTGTATAGAACCTGCACAACTGGATAAACTTCCCAGATCCTTATGAATAAGGCTGGTTTCATCAAATAGAACATGTATAGATTCTTCTATCCTATTTGACCTTTTGTTGAAAATTCTACAGGCTCTACTTTGAGAGCTATACCAAACAAAAATTGCCTCATGTGCTTTTTCAGCAAATTTAGTGAGATGGTGCTTTCCATTATTTAATACAAAACATTTACTACCAAATATTTTGAAATAGGCTAAAGTGGGTTTTCTACCTTTCAACAACTCATATGGGGTCTTATCCAGTCTTTTGTTGATAAGAGCCCTATTCTGCACATGGCATGCTGTGTTTACAGCTTCAGCCCAGAAAAACTAAGGAAGAGAAGAATCACTTAGCATACTCCTGCTAGCTTCAATAAGGGTTCTATTTCTTCTCTCAGCAACCCCATTTTGTTGGGGAGTTCTAGGAGATGAGAACTCTTGAGAAATGCCTTGATTTTCACAAAATTTGGTCATTGCACCTGACTGAAATTCAGTCCCATGATCACTTCTAATTTTGGCTATAGGATTTCCTATTTCATTGATGATTTGCCTAACAAAACTGGTAAATATTTCTAAAGTGTCTGACTTATGTTTAAGGAAGAATACCCATGTGAATCTGGAATAATCATCAACAATTACAAGGGTGTAAGATTTTCCTCCTAAGCTATGGATTGACATTGGTCCAAATAGATCCATGTGGAGTAGGTATAGACATCTAATGGAATCCTTCTCACCTATTGGTTTGAAGAAAGACTTGGCCTGCTTACCCATTTGACAAGCATGCCAGGGACCCTCCTGCACACACTTCCACTTAGGCCCAGCTCTCACTAAGTCTTTTGAGATAAGCTTATTTATAGTCTTATAGTTTATGTGGGCTAACCTTTTATGCCATTGAACACTACTAGAAACTTTATTCTCTGCTACTAAGCATATGGAATTAGCTTGATCAGAACATATAAAGTTTAGGCAGTAAATGTTGCCACTCCTAGTGCCTGAGAGAATGATCTCATTCTCTTTCTTAATCAGGCACTCATCCTTGTGGAATGAAATGTCATACCCAATATCACACAATTGACTTATGCTGATGAGATTGTGTTGCAATCCATCAACATGAACAACTTTGGTGATGGTGACAATTCCATTTGTGATTTTACCATAATCTTTAGTTTTACCTTTTTCAGACCCTCCAAAGATAACCTTTGGTCCATTCTTCACAGGAGTGTAATCATTCAGTAGACTTTTTGTTCCTGTCATGTGCATAGAGCACCCACTGTCCAAGTACCAGATAGGAAGTTGATTGGTCTTTGGACAACCCTGCAAAAAGAAATTACCTTTTCTTAGGAGCCCACACCAAGTTGGGTCCTAGAACCTTGTTAGTATGAGATGGAACATTTAGTTGTTGAATAATCCTTGGTGCTGTGAGAGTTGCCATAGGTCTGAGTACTGGTCTCCCAGAGTTGAATCTTGGAACAGTTGGATTGAACCAACAGTCAAGAGCAAAATGTCCAACCCTTCCACAGCACCAGCATTCATATCTGTTATATCTCCTTGGGGGTCTTCTCACTTCTTTATGTTGACTCATATTTTACTTAATTGCCTTATTCAAAGGAGCTATGTAAGTTGTTTTAGTAAATTTTACTGGTTCAGTTTTCTTGACAGCAGTGGTTTTCACTTCAGGTCTTAGTTCCTTTCTTTTGGATTTTGAGTTTGCTTTAATTACAAAGGAGTCATGATGAGTTAATACTTTTTCTTTGCATAGTGATTTGGCATTATTGTTACTTGGTTGAATTGAATAATCTTTGCTATTAGAACACTCTGTAACGCCCCGAATTGATTTAATTCAGATTTTGGTGTGCGTTTAGATTATTTTGGGGTGCGGGTATGGGTGTGGTCTGTGAATAGCAAAGTGGGGTGCGTATAGGCTTAGGTTTTTTATAAAACCTCCTCCCCCTCTCAACCCTAAACACCCGACCTCCCCTCTACTTCTCTCGCTCTCGCTGCCAGCCGCAAAGCCCCCTCCCGATCTCCCGTCGCCCTTCCTCTTTCTGTTCACGTGAGGCAACCCGAGCTCCTCCCTGACCTCCCTATCCCTTTCATCGGCCTGGAGCAGGGAAGCGCCGCCCCCGATCTTTCCTCCTCCCTCTCTCGCCGTCGGTCTGGAGTAAGGAGGAGCAGCGCCCCGTCTCCCTTCCTCACTCTCTTTCCCGTCGCCGCCTAGGGCAAGGAGGGCCTGTCTCCCTCCTCTCCCTCTTGTTTGCACAGGTAGGCCGATCCCTCCCCTCTCCCTCTCCTTTGAGCTCTCTTTAGGGCTTCTACAAAGGGAGACTGCAAGCCGCAGCGTAAGCTTGGAGCGTCGTTTAGCGACTCGAAGCGTCGAGTGGAGGCCGGATCTGCAAAGAGGACAGCCATCTTGAACATGCTCCATGGTTCAGAAGCGCACTCTAAGGGTAACAATCTCTTCTACCCTCATTTGGATGTGTCCTAGTCCTTTTCCGTGCATCGTTGAGGCCCCTACCCAAAAGGGTGAGGTCGTGGCCTCCGACGGGTCGATTCGTGTTATCGCCGTCAAATCTTGCATACATGTAGAATCCATGCGTGAAATGGACGTAGGCGCGCTGTGTGAAGCCCATCCGAGACGGTTCGTCCGGATTGGTGATGCTATTTGATATTATGCGTGCCGGGGGAAAACTCCATGTTGATATCCTGCTTCGTAGGACTAGAGGGTGCTACTGCATGCGCAGCAACGCCTGGGGGTGTGCCCCGGGGAGCACCCGAAGTTAGAAACAGAAATGGAGTTTCTGTTCACTACCGCCGACGTTAGCGTTATCGCCGGGCGGTAGCTCCCATACTTGGTTCTGGTGATTTTGTGCGTTCTGAGGCAGTGGGAGTGCTACTGCATGTGCAGCAATGCCTGGGGGTGTGCCCCGGGAAGCACCCACAACTAGAAGCCAAAATAGGGTTTCTGTGCGCTATCGCCAGGCGTTAGCGTTAACGCCGATGATAGCTCCCAGACTGAGTTCTGGTGATGTTGTTGTGCCCACCTGTTGAGAGGACCTGAGTCCTGTGTGCTCGACCTGTGAGGGTGTCCTGGTGGATGACTTAGCGGCCCGTAGAGTCGGCTAATTGAGAATACCTGGGCTGAGGGGCCGCCATACCCGCTCTTCGTGTTGTACAACGAGAGATGTGAACAACGAGCATTTGGCGAACCTGAAACCGCACCATCGCAACACCTGATTAGTAAGTCTCGTACAGCATGTCGGGAAGCAATGGGAAAGAGTCTTCGGACTACGGGATGTTCACAATTAAAGCACGGGAGAGCCCTGGTATTCGGGCCACCGACTTTAGCCTCGAAGGGCAAAGCCATCAAGATTGGATGGTGGTGGAAGGCGGAGTACACCAAAGAGTGCCTGAGAGCACGAGACGTGGAGGCCATTCCCACGTTTGTGATTGATGCATATGTATGAATTGTTTTGGGCCGCGTTAGCCGCTTCTTTCTGCTATATATATATATATGCTGTGATGCTCTTGCATGGACGAGAAACTGCCACCCCCTCGAAGGGGTGGGGACGTTATAATTTGGTCAGCCGTAGCTGACCGTTGCCCTATTTTGCCACCGTTTTTGGTGGGCTTGTTGTACAGGTGCTGGATCGAGCGGGAACATAGCGGGCTGAAGCCCCTGCGCTGCTGCAGCCCTTGAAGGCCCTTTGATGTTCTTTTGCTTTTCATGTATGGCCGGCCTGCGCGCCGATGTTGGTAATTTGTAAGGCCGTCGTGCCTAAATTTTGTGTTGTAAAACATTTATTCCTAAGTAATAGAAGTGGACATACCCGGGTTCGGGTTTTGTGGTTTATATGTCTTGTCTCTCTCTTTTGCTTCCACATAGAATGCTCTGAGTTAGGTTTGTTGTTTAGGGTCGTTCGATATTTCAATTAAGTGACGTTCTCGTTTGTTTTGTAGTATATAGCGTGGGGCCCCGACCGGACCTTCTGGTATATGCTCCCAAACGGATGGGGATGTTACAAATTGGTATCAGCTTCTAGGGTTCCGTGTCCTTCTAAGGAATTCGTGGACGAATTCTTTTAAGGGGTGGTGAGCACGTGTGTGCGCTACCGTCGAGACGTAAAATAAACCAAAAAATGTCCACTTAGGAATAAAATGTAACAACAAACCAACAATTATTGCATGATTTTGGAACCTGAGTGTTCCTTTTGTTGTTAATTGCGACTATGCTGTCGCCTAACTGTGTGATGCACTCGTGTAGGGTACTCGAAATGCAGCGGGACCGTCGCGTCCCCGTGACGTGGTTGAGAGTAGCGGGTCTGCTGAGGCTCCTACACCTCCATCTGCTGAGATGGTTCGGCTAGTTATAGAAGCTGTTCTAGCTGCGTTGAATGGCCAGCCTGGAAGGCAAGGTCAACCGCCGGTGCAGGGAGTGGCCCCAGAGCCACTAAGAGTGGAGCAAGTCCCCGTGAGGCGTGCTGCTGAGCAATAGCTGAAGCACTTCCTGGGATTTCGACCTCCTCCGTTTACCGGGGTTGAATCCCCAACTGAGGCCGAGGACTGGCTATCGCATATGGAGCAAATTCTGACAGCGACACAGTCGGATGAAGCGCAGAAAGTGACCTTCGCTACTTTCTAGTTGGAAAAGGAAGCCAGGCGGTGGTGGGATGAGGTAGAGAGGCGCCAGTTTGCGGGAAGGCGACTGGTTGATGTGCAGATGGAAGAGTTCTCGAGAATCTTCCTGGCAAGGTATGTGCCTCCGTCGCAGCAGATCGCGATGGAGAACCAGTTCCTGGCTCTGATGCAGGGTGATAGACTGGTTGATGACTACCTGTATGAGTTCACCCACCTCGGGCGTTACGCTGGAACTTCTTTCGACGACGAGGGGAGAAGGGTGAATAGGTTCTACGGAGGTTTGCGTAGTGAGTTGCGGTACCTTCTGACAGGGCCGTTGACGCAGGGTTTCACGACCCTCGTTAGTTCAGCCCGAGCGCTTGATCAGGACATGCTCAGGGAGAAGGGCAAGGTGGCTGTGGTCGAGGCAGTGCCGGAGGGCAAGGCGCCGAGTGCGGCGAAGTTGCGGAGGTTGAATCGCTGGAAGAAGGCTCGATTATCTGGGCCAGCTCCCTCTGCTTCGGGCGCGTCGTCTGGACGTGCCCCTCTTATTTGTTTTACTTGTGGCAAGCCTGGCCATTTCTCTCGGGATTGCCGAAGTGGGATTCCAACGTCAGAGAAGAAGACTGGGCCATCTTATTCTGAGAAGGGGACGGCGGCTGAGTCCACTGCCTCCCGTATGGCTCCCCCGCAGCCCAGAGTCTTCAGTCTTGGTCAACAGGAGGCTATCAAAGCCAAGGACGTCGTGATAGGTATAATTTAAGATACAGTCCTTACTGTTTTATATACCTGTTTTAGTGTTCATGCTAACCTTGTTTGGCGGCGTAGGCTTTGTAAATGTTTTAGGCGTTCCCGCGAGAGCGCTTTTCGATACTGGAGCTTTGCACTCCTTCTTATCGTCGGACTTCGTCCAACGTATTGGTGTGCCGTCGATTGCTTCTGCAGATGGACTGGAGGTCCTACTGCCGAATGGATATTCGATGCGTGTGGAGAGGAGTTGCTGCTTGAAGGTTCTAGTTGGAAGCCAGGAGTATGACCTGAAAGCATCGTTACTCCCCCCTGGTTGAGTTCGATGTAATCTTCGACATGGACTGGCTGTCAGAACAGCGTGCGTGCATCGATTGCACCACCAAAGAGGTGAGGTTTGGGCAGTGTGCCGATCGTGAGACGGTCTTTGCGGGCATGCGTGGATCGAGCAAGATGCTGATGTCTGCTCTCCAGGTGTCCAAGGCAGTGCGACAGGGAGCAGAGTTATTCTTTTTTCTAGTGGAGGCTTCAACGCCAAGGCCCAGCCTAGTGGATGTTCCGGTAGTTTCAGAGTTCCCCGATGTGTTCCCGAGTGATCTCCCCGGTGCTCTACCGCAGCGGGAGATAGATTTCACGATTGAGTTGGTGCCAGGCGCTAAGCCTGTGGCCCGCTTGCCGTATCGTATGGCTCTGAAGGAGTTGGCGGAGTTGAAGCTGCAGTTGCAGGAGCTGCTTGAGCAGGGCTACGTGCGTCCGAGTTCCTCACCTTGGAGTGCACCGGTCCTCTTTGTCAAAAAGAAGGACGGTAGCCTGCGGCTTTGCATCGATTATCGGGAGCTGAACAAGCTAACCGAGAAGAACAAGTATCCTCTTCCGAGATAGATGACTTGTTCGACCAGCTCGTTGGGTCGACAGTATACTCGAAGCTGGACTTGAAGTCCGGCTATTATCAGGTGCGGATCAGGGAGCGCGACATCCCGAAGACTGCCTTCAGTACAAGGTACGAGGAGTATGAGTTCACCGTGATGCCGTTTGGGCTGTCTAATGTGCCTTCGGTGTTTATGGACTTGATGCACTGGACTTTCCGAGAGCACCTCGACCGGTTTGTGGTCGTCTTCCTTGACGACATACTGGTCTACTCTCAGTCCGAGGAGGAGCACGGTGATCACCTGCGAGTAGTCTTGGAGGTTCTAAGGAGGAACCAGCTGTATGCCAAGTTCTCGAAGTGCGAGTTCTGGCTACCATCTGTGGCGTTCTTAGGCCATGTGGTTAGTGGAGCGGGAGTGGCGGTAGATCCGGTGAAGGTTGCGGCCATCAGGGAGTGGCCTGTTCTTTCTTCTGTAGCGGAGGTCTGTAGCTTTCTCGGGCTGGCCGGCTATTACAGGCGCTTCGTGGAGAACTTCTCACGGATCGCGCTGCCTCTTACGACGCTGACACGGAAGATGCAGGAGTTTATTTGGACGCCCGCGTGTGCGCAGGCTTTCGAGGAGTTGAAGTGGCGGCTTACCACGACTCCGATCTTATGTTTGCCTTGCGGCACAGAGGGCTATGAGATCTACTCTGACGCTTCTGGGAGCGGTCTTGGCTGTGTTCTGCAGCAGCATGGCAATGTAGTAGCGTACGACTCTCGCCAGCTGAAGGTGCACGAGCGGAACTATCCGGTCCACGACTTAGAGTTGGCGGCCGTGATATTTGACCTGAAGCTTTGGCGGCATTATGTGTATGGCGTGAAGATCGACATCTTCACGGACCATAAGAGCCTGAAGTACCTTCTGACGCAGAAGGGGCTGAATATGCGACAACAGAGGTGGATGGAGTTCCTTGGGGACTACACCTTCGAGATCCACTACACTCCCGGGAAGGGGAATGTTGTTGCAGATGCACTCAGTCGCAGGGCTCCAGCGCAGGCCAACTGGATTCAGATGCATGATGAGCACCTGATATGTGACCTGGAGGCCTTGGATATTTCTTGCGTGGAGAAGAGGAGCAGTGCCGGTGCCAGTTTGAGCTGGACTGAGTTGCAGTATGACCTCGCAGATAGAGTCCGCCAGGCTTTAGAACTCGATCAGAGTTTAAAGCGCTACGCGGAGGAGGCTGGTGGTGGGCCGGATGCCCAGTTTCAGGTGCGTGACGGGTTGCTGTGGAGAGGCGACCGTTTGTGAGTCCCCAAGGTGGGTGAGCTGCGCGATGAGTTGATGTACGAGGCGCATCGTACCAGGTATTCAGTTCATCCGGGGAGCACGAAGATGTACAAGGACATGAAGGTCCTTTTCTGGTGGCTGGGTATGAAGAGGGACATCGCTCACTACGTGGCAGAGTGCCACACTTGTGCGCTAGTGAAGGCAGAATGTCAGAAGCCCGGTGGCTTTTTGAAGTCATTACCGGTTCCAGAGTGGAAATTCGATGACGTTTCCATGGATTTCGTGCATGGGCTGCCGAGATCGCAGCGCGGGAATGATGCCATCTGGGTAGTCGTAGACCGGCTGACGAAGGTGGCGCACTTTATCCCCAACCGGAGGGATGACTCGGTGGAGAAGTTGGCGAAGCTGTATGTTGATACAATAGTACGATTGCACGGTGTGCCCCGTAGCATCGTCAGTGATGGAAATGGACGCTTTACTTCGAGCGACTGGAGGCTAGTCAACCGTCTATTGGGTACGAAGCTGCAGTTTAGCACGGCCTTTCATCCTCAGACGGATGGACAAACTGAGCGTACCAATAGGACGATGGAGGACATGCTCCTGATGCGCGTCCTGGATTTCAGCAAGGGGTGGGAAGATCACCTCTTTCTTGTTGAGTTCGCGTACAACAACAGCTACCAGGCGAGTATTCAGATGGTGCCTTTCGAGGCCCTCTATGGCAGGAAGTGCTGCACTCCCTTAGCTTGGGCGGAAATGGGCGAGAAGAAGCTCTTCAAGAGGAAAGACGTCGAAGAGGCTACTTCAACGGTTCGTATGATCCGAGAGAGGCTTTTGGTTGCGCAGGATAGGCAGGCGAAGTACTATAATGCGAAGCACCGCGACGTCCAGTTCGCCGTTGGCGATTGGGTATACTTGAAGATAAAGCCTTTCAAAGGAGTGTCGAGGATCCGACGCTTTAAGAAGCTGAGTCCGAGGTATGTAGGGCCATTCGAGATCACCGAGCGCATCGGCCAAGCAGCTTACCGACTTGCTTTGTCGACGGAGCTGAGTGGGCTGCATGATGTCTTCCATATCTCTGTGTTGAGGAAGGCGGTGCGAGAGCCTGATTCTGTGTTGGAGGCCGTTAGTGTGCCAGTGGAGAGTAGCCTAACTACCAAGGTGACTCCGGTTTGCATTATTGATGCTGATATTCGACAGTTGCGGAGAAAGGCCATCAAGATGGCGAGAGTTCGTTGGGACAATTGTGGCCGCGAGGAGCTCTCTTGGGAGCCAGAAGAGATCATGCGCGAGGAGTACCCTGATCTATTTACTCAGGTATGACAAGTTTCATTTCGTTGTTTGTGCTTTAAATTTCGGGACGAAATTTCTTTAAGGGGGAGAGAATTGTAACGCTCCGACTTGATTTAATTTGGATTTTGGTGTGCGTTTAGATTGTTTTGGGGTGCGAGTATGGGTGTAGTCTGCGAATAGCAAAGTGGGGTGCGTATAGGCTTAGGTTTTTATAAAACCTCCTCCCCCTCTCAACCCTAAACACCCGACCTCCCCTCTACTTCTCTCGCTCTCGTTGCCAGCCGCAAAGCCCCCTCCTGATCTCCCATCGCCCTTCCTCTTTCTGTTCGCATGAGGCAACCCGAACTCCTCCCCGACCTCCCTATCCTTTTCATCGGCCTGGAGCAGGGAAGCGCCGCCCCCGATCTTTCCTCCTCCCTCTCTTGCCGTCGGTCTGGAGTAAGGAGGAGCAGCGCCCCGTCTCCCTTCCTCACTCTCTTTCCCGTCACCGCCTAGGGCAAGGAGGGCCTGTCTCCCTCCTCTCCCTCTCGTTTGCACAGGGAGGCCGATCCCTCCCCTCTCCCTCTCCTTTGAGCTCTCTTTAGGGTTAGGGCTTCTACAAAGGGAGACCGCAAGCCGCAACGTAAGCTTGGAGCGTCGTTTAGCGACTTGAAGCGTCGAGTGGAGGCCGAATCTGCAAAGAGGACAGCCATCTTGAACGTGCTCCATGGTTCAGAAGCGCACTCTAAGGGTAACGATCTCTTCTACCCTCATTTGGACGTATCCTAGTCCTTTTCCGTGCATCGTTGAGGCCCCTACCCAAAAGGGTGAGGTCGTGGCCCCCGACGGGTCGATTCGTGTTATCCCGTCAAATCTGGCATACATGTAGAGTCCATGCGTGAAATGGACGTAGGCACACTGTGTGAAGCCCATCCGAGACGGTTCGTCCGGATTGGTGATGCTATTTGATATTATGCGTGCCGGGGGAAAACTCCGTGTTGATATCCTGCTTCGTAGGACTAGAGGGTGCTACTGCATGCGCAGCAACGCCTGGGGGTGTGCCCCGGGGAGCACCCGAAGTTAGAAACAGAAATGGAGTTTCTGTTCACTACCGCCGGCGTTAGCGTTATCGCCGGGAGGTAGCTCCCAGACTTGGTTCTGATGATTTTGTGCGTTCTGAGGCAGTGGGAGTGCTACTGCATGTGCAGCAATGCCTGGGGTGTGCCCCAGGAAGCACCCACAGCTAGAAGCCAAAATAGGGTTTCTGTGCGCTATCGCCAGGCGTTAGCGTTAACGCCGGCGATAGCTCCCAGACTAAGTTCTGGTGATGTTGTTGTGCCCACCTGTTGAGAGGACCTGAGGCCTGTGTGCCCGACCTGTGAGGGTGTCCTGGTGGATGACTTAGCGGCCCGTAGAGCCGGCTAATTGAGAATACCTGGGCTGAGGGGACGCCATGCCCGCTCTTCGTGTTGTACAATGAGAGCTGTGAACAACGGGCATTTGGCGAACCTGAAACCGCACCATCGCAGCACCTGATTAGTAAGTCTCGTACAACATGTCGGGAAGCAATGGGAAAGAGTCTTCGGACTACGGGATGTTCACAATTAAAGCATGGGAGAGCCCTGGTATTCGGGCCACCGACTTTAGCCTCGAAGGGCAAAGCCATCAAGAGTGGATGGTGGTGGAAGGCGGAGTACACCAAAGAGTGCCTGAGAGCACGAGAGTGGAGGCCATTCCCACGTTTGTGATTGATGCATATGTATGAATTGTTTTGGGCTGCGTTAGCCGCCTCTTTCTGCTATATATATATGCTGTGATGCTCTTACAGGGACGAGAAACTGCCACCCCCTCGAAGGGGTGGGGACGTTATAATTTGGTCAGCCGCAGCTGACTGTTGCCCTGTTTGCCACCGTTTTTGGTGGGCTTGTTGTACAGGTGCTGGACCGAGCGGGAACATAGCGGGCTGAAGCCCCTGCGTTACTGCGGCCCTTGAAGGCCTTTTGATGTTCTTTTGCTTTTCATGTATGGTTGGCCTGCGCGCCGATGCTGGTAATTTGTAAGGCCGTCGTGCCTAAATTTTGTGTTGTAAAACATTTATTCCTAAGTAATAGAAGTGGACATACTCGGGTTCGGGTTTTGTGGTTTATATGTCTTGTCTCTCTCTTTTGCTTTCGCATAGAATGCTCTGAGTTAGGTTCGTTGTTTAGGGTCGTTCGATATTTCAATTAAGTGACGTTCCCGTTTGTTTTGTAGTATATGGCATGGGGCCCCGGCCGGACCTTCTGTTATATGCTCCCGAACGGATGGGGATGTTACACACTCACCCTTATAAAACTTATGCACACCTTTTTGATCATGCTTATTTGTGATAGGAATGGCTTTGTTAAATTTTATAGGTTGCCTAGATGCCTTGTCATTACTTTTAGGGTTATTATCTACATTCCTATCATATCTTATGCCAGATCTATATTGTGCAGAAAATGTATCTATTATGGTAAGGATAGTTTGTGGTTTTGAGAACTTTGCTACAAGCTTCCTTTCTGCTAGGAGTTTTGCTTCAAGTTCTTTTATTAACTTCTCCTTAGTGCATAAAGTCTGTATGTGAATAATAGACATGACTTTTAGTTTGCTAACTTCTTTGCTTGTCTGATTCAGCCTCTCAGCTGCCTCAAAGTTTTGGGAATTAGTTTGCTTTAATTCAGATATTTCTTTTTGTAACCTTTTATTATGCCTTTTGCTCTTTTTAAGTGCTTTGAGAAGTAATTGATGTTTTTCAATAATTTCATCTTCATGAAAGTTAGATTGTGAGTCATTTTCATTAGAAGAGAATGAATCTATTTCAGGTTCAGAATTAGAATCAGATAAAGGAGTTTTATCAAGTACCTTTATATCAGTAGTTGTCTCATGACCTTCTTGATCACTCAGTGCCATGAGTCCTGCATTTTCTTCTTCATCCTCTTCACTATCAGACCTTAATAATGGGGCTCTTATTATAGATCTATGATTTAGATTGTTTTCACATTCATTGGCAGCCATCAGAGCTATGAGTGCCTCCTCACTATCTGAGCCTGATGATTGAGATTCACTGTCACTAAGAGTGACTTTTCCCTTCTTGGCTATTAGACTCTTCTCATGTCTCTTGTCAGATTTGTGCCTCCTTTCATCATATTTCTTGTTGTTCTTTCTCTTTGAAGGACAACCAGCAATCATGTGTCCTTATTTCCTGCAACCAAAACACACAATTTCTTCTGAATTAGATTTATTGTGTTTAGAGTTATACCTGTCCTTCTTGGAGTCTTGTTTGAATCCCTCTGAAGAATTTGAGTGCTTCTTAGATCTGGATGACTGAGAGGGTTTAGTTTTCCAGTGTTGTTTTCTTCTCAACATCCTTTTTAGCTGTTTGGTGAAGAGTGCCAGTTCACCATCTGATATTTCAGAATCAGAATTACTAGTCTTTGATTCTTCTGATTCAAATGGTATCCTGGGGGATAATGACATTCTTTCTTTGCTTTTCTTGGAACTTTCTGCTTTCAGAGCAATAGGATTTTCCCTGCTGTGTCCTTCCTCAGCTTTTCTAGTATTCAGATGAAGTTCATGGGACAAAAGTTTCCCATATAAATTCTGTGGCTGAATATTTCCCAGATTTCCCATTTCCCTG
This sequence comes from Dactylorhiza incarnata, assembly GCA_033032865.1. Lineage (NCBI taxonomy): Eukaryota > Viridiplantae > Streptophyta > Magnoliopsida > Asparagales > Orchidaceae > Dactylorhiza > Dactylorhiza incarnata. The sequence goes on along the minus strand of JAWHQI010000287.1, from coordinate 341,791 downwards.
ATAGCACAGATCTTGATATCCCATTCTTTATTCAGTGATCTTAAGAATTTATCATTCAACTCATAATCTGTGAAAGTTCTTCCATAAGTTTTTAGACCATTTACAATTTTGAAGAATTTTTCATAGCAAACTGCTATTGAATCTTTCTTGTCTTGTCTGAAAGCTTCATATTGCTGAATTAGGAGAGACTTCCTGTCATCTCTGACTTATTCAGTCCCTTCCATATAGACAATGAGAGATTCCCACATTTCTTTGGCAGTTTTGCAATGAACTAAGTTTTGGAAGGTTGAATCCTCAATAACACTAACAATGATGTTCTGAGCTCTCTTATCCATGGAGGCCAGAATCACTTCATCTTTGGTCATCTCAGAATAAGTTTTAGGAGTCTTGATACTTCCATCTATAAATGAAACCTTCATAGGAACAAAAGGTCCCTCTAGAACAGTTATGTATATCCTAGGATCAGAGGCTTCCATGAAAAGTCTGACCCTTTCTTTCCAAATCCCAAAGTTTTCTTTTCTGCAAATTGGTAGCTTCATAGATGTGAATTCTTTGTTTCCTTCTGTATTAGCCATCACGACTTAAGAAATCTACCCTTAGAAGATCTTGTTCAGGCTGTTAAACCTTTTCTTGAACAACCTAGCTCTGATACCACTTGAAAGACTTTAATTAAGGGTAGCTAATCACCTAGAGGGGGGGGGGGGGGGGTGAATAAGTTATTTAAAAACTATTGCAGTTCTTGATTATAACCAAAAATAAAACTGATCAGAGCTTTCAAGAATAAGAACACACACAGAAAAGACACAAAATTTTATAGTGGTTCCCCTTATCTTGGGTAATCCACTTTTCCCTTTCTCCCTTCTAGCAGTGTGCCAGATAGGGTTTATATCTCCTCCAGATCTCAGACCACAAACAGGTCTTACAGCTCAGATCACAAAAGATTTTACAGACTCAGATCTCACAGATCTTACTCTCTCAGATCTCAGCAGATCTTACAAACTCAAATCTCACAGATCCTACCTCAACCTTTATAATTAGGCTTACAGCTCAGATTCACCCCTGAATCCTACAACTCAGATCACACCTGATCTTACAACTCAGATCCTTGACAGATCTTACACTCAGATCTGACAACTCAGATCCTACAGGGATTGATAAAGAAAATAACAATACTTAGACTCAGATTCTTCAGATTGTTGAGTCTTCTTGATCTGCCTGAATGATCAGACAGAAATCTTCAATAGAACAGTAGCAGCAAATGATCTTCTTGATTCGTCAGACTGTGATGACTGTTCTTCTTCCCAGGAAGACAGATTCTTCCTTCTTAATCTTCTTCTTTCAGAAAGATGTATCGGCACCAGATTGCTGAAAGAAATCTTCAAGTTATATCGGTTCTGAAAGAGAAGATGACTTCTTCAAATTCTTTCTCAAACTTTCCCTCAAACTGATGGAGACGATAATAGCTTTCGAAAGATAGGAGCAATCAAGTTATAAAACCATAGGTCATGCCTTCTATTTATAGCACGCCATCAGCAACATCTGTTACGCTCCACAACGTCAGCACGACGCTAAGTCTTCAACGGTCTTTAATGGCTTCAGAAGAAATAAAGGCTCAGCTAGCTGTAGAAGAAATTTCTCAGCTCAGAGCATCTGTAGAAAAGGCGTTGAGCACTGCGTATCTCTGTCGATGCTTTTTCAATTAGGCGTCGAGCGATATGTAGATACTCGACACATACTTCTTAGACTGAAGCTCTCGACTACTCCTTCTTAGGCGTTGAGCAATTATCAGTTAGTCGACGCTTTTTATCTGTAGAAGTCGAGCAACGTACAGAGGCTCGACGCTTCTTAACTATGCCTTCATATCTCGACTCTTCTTGTTGGCGCAGAGCTAACTGAAGTTTGGTGGACACTTCTCTTTCCACGGCGTCGAGTGAAATAACTTGGCTCGACGCTTCCAAACTTGGTCTCATAACTTCAGCGGCGACCTTGTCTATTTGAGCAGTAGACATAAGTCAACGCTTTTGGGTCACAGGCGTCGAGAGATGTATGCTGTCTCGACGCTTGTGAACTTGGATGAATTCCTTCAGCACTTTTCCTGACCTGATCTCCTGCACATTGATTCTAGAGAGTATATCAAATACATTCTGAGATATATCTTTGACTTATGAATGGACTTCTCCAAATCTAAGACATTGTGGACAATGATCTGTTGGACATGTGTGTCACATCCCTTTGTTTGAGAATAACAAATCACATATTATATTTGATATTGCTTGTAGTGTGTTTATAGTGTGCAGGAACTATAGGTGCAATACTCCACAGGAATAAAGCAGCTTGGAACAATTTTTTGAAAGGAGCAGCGCTACCGCCAGCGCTACCGCTACCGCCAGCGCTATCTCCTGCTACCGCCAGCGCCATCGATACCGCCAGGCGCTATCTCGAGTTCGTGCACAACGACGGTTTTGCAACCGCTACCGCTACCGCCAGCGCTATCGCTACCGCCAGGCGCTATCTCGATTTCGTGCAGAGCGCCACGCCGCCGATGGTTGTGCAACCGCTGAGACACGTACGCTACCGCCAACGCTAGCCACTACCGCAGGCGCCAGTGAGGAGTTCTATAAAATGGAGCTTTGCTTCTCGTTTTGGTTAATCCATCCAGAGAGAGAGCTTGTGCCACAATTCTATATCAGTTATGCTGCCGAAGATGGATCTCCCACAAAAAGCTTAAGGAGAATTCTGGAGGAGGGCAACGTCACGCTACATCCGAAGGACGATCGCTTCAACCTCACTCATGCTACAGCGATCCTTCATCCTCATCTTCAGAAGATCTCATATAGGGAGTTTTATTATTACTTTTCATTATTTCTTTCCATATTACTTTGTAACCGTGTAGTGAAATCGCCTTGTTTTTGGCGACTAGGTCCTTGCGCGGCTTAGGGGGAATTCACCGCGTGAGTTGGCGACTAGGTCTAGGGGATTAGATCTAGGGGGTGCTTGAGGCCATATCCGGGGAAGGATTGGCTAGAGCGGTGATGAGTCCCAATTATATACACATTTTTGGACTCATCTGGGCCGATTTTCTAGTCTTTGCACTTCACTTTAGACATGTTTTCATTCCTATTTAATACTCCATGCTAAGTGCACTTCTAGGCCTGTTTTGATGTTATTTCTTGTTCATCTTCGTTACTAGTTTTCATGCAGTGTTAAGTGCCACCTTCAGTGGCTAGACTGGTGTTGCATGCTAGAATTGGAGTCGTGCAGGTGTTCCCGGTACAATTCTGTACAGGAACACTGCGCACGATCACTGGCTCTATCGCGCACGACCACTGGTCGTGCGCCATTGATCGTGCGCACTTAACGCCCATTTTATGAGTTCTGTTTAGCTTATCGCACGACCATTGACGATAGTGCGCACGACCACCGGTCGTGCGCCACTGGCCGTGCGAACTTGTATTTTATAAAAATCTTTCATTTCAGGCTCCGACCAGGCAGCGCGCACGATCGCAGAACTCCAGTGCGCACGACCAATGGTCATGCGCCAATGACCGTGCGCAGTATTCGTTTCAGCGCCTATATATATCCTGTTCGCGAATTAGGGCGGGATCGAGCCGCCGGGAGCGCGATTGGCAGTCCGTACTCGGGCGATTTCCATCCCTGGACACCTCCACTTCATCTCCTACGCAAGGGGAAGTCCTCTCCAACCATTCCAAGCATTTCTCCATTGTCCGGGAGCATTCTCCACCATCCGCAAGCCCTCAAGCAGTTATTTTTCCTCTCCAGTCCGGTGAGAAGAAGAGGAATCCTGAGGTAGAAGACGACGGAACCACGTAGAGAGATCGTGACAGTTTCTCTACACCGGAAGCACAGTCCGCCCGAGTCCGGAGGTAGCTTGACACACTACCATTCCGGCCGTGAACGACCGCTAGTCTTCATCCATTGGTTATCTCTTTCCTCTCTCCTTCGTTGTAATCTTTGAATCTTTTAAACTTGAATCTCATGATATTTGGTTTAAATGAAATGAATGTTTCTACCCTTTTCATAATTACTTGCTTGTGAATCGCCTCGCCTCCACTCATCCACTCACTCACTCACGCACTCAAGGTGTTCGATCCGCGTTAGCAAGAGCTAACGACGTTTGTGAAGAGGTGTTTGCGACCCTCACCTTCCCGCACTAGAGCACGCTCCATCCGCCTCACGAAGCACGGCATCGCGGCCGTTGCATCCATCTCGCCTTGCGAAGCGGTGCTTTCGACCCGCATTTCCTTCATTGTTGTTAAGAGTAGAAAAACCCAACCAAAACCCCTCTTTTTTGTGTGTTTGTTCACGCTTGTGTAACAATTGTCACACAACGCGATTCGTTCACCCAACCTGCATTCCTCAAGAGACCGACACTCGGGGATCATATTCCCAAACTTTATTACTTGCGCGACCGGTGCACTTGCCGAAATTATCGCATCAAGTTTTTGGCGCCGTTGCCGGGGAATGTTCAGGCGTGTAACGTCTTGAGTTGTGAGCTTTTGTTACAAGAGCAGTTGTTTTTGATTTCCTTTGTTTTGTTTTCTTTTTGTTGTGACTGTGCATGCAGAGACAAGCCGTGGGGGAACTTGTACCCTTTGATCCAGAAATCGAACGGACCGCTCGCGCACGAAGGCGCGCAGCAGCCGTACAGGCAGCAATGGGTGACCACATAGACCCAGACAATGTTGAACAAAGAGTGCCCGCCGTGGGGCAACACCAACCTGGAGATGAGCAAGAGGTAGTGAGACCTTTACCCAGAACGATGAGAGATTATACCACTCCGACAGCTGGGAGTGTTTATCCTGGGTTCGGTCCCAATATTATTAATAACCAGTTCGAGATCAAACCTGCGATCTTGAACATCATCCGGAACAATGCTCAGTTCTCCGGGATGGCCAGTGAAAATCCGCACCTGCACCTGGCTGAGTTTTCTGATATCTGCGGAACTTTCCGCTACGCTGGGATTCCTTATGACACAGTCAAGCTGCGACTGTTCCCATTCTCGCTTTGCGACAAGGCCAAGGTGTGGCTTCATTCTATTCCTCCGAGGACCGCTGCGACTTGGGATGTGCTTGCATCCAAGTTCTTAGCCAAATTTCACCCCGTCGATAAAATTGTAAGTTTGCGGCGGGAGATCGCCACCTTTCGCCAAGCCGATCAAGAGACCCTTGCCGAGGCGTGGGAGCGTCTTAACGATCTTCTCCGCCGTTGCCCGAACCACGAGCTCCAACCGTGGAATGTGGTAGAGATATTTTACTTTGCGATCGAGCCCAACTACAGGGCAATGATCGATGCTGCTGCGGGTGGTACTCCAATGAACCACACTCCAGAGGAGGCCCTTCGGATTCTGCGTGACACCGCCTCCCACAATACATTCTGGACTACCGGGAGAAATGCACCAAGGAACGCCCGCGGTCTCTTTGTGGTCGACTCACTCCCTCCTACACCCGCGCCTGCTGCTGTCATTATGTGCGAAGGATGTGGAGGCGGCGGCCACCACGCGTACGAATTCTCAGGGAACAACGTATCAGGTGACTTTGCGCACTTATCCTTGAATGAATCCGTTAATTTTGTAGGAAATCAGTCTAAGGGGGTGCCATTTAATAATGCTTATCATCCGGGAGTGAGAAGTCACCCGAACTTCTCATGGAACCCAAACACGCATGGCCAACGATGGGCACCGGGGCAGCATCAAAACGATGCTTATGCCTCCGGGAGCCAACCGATGCCACCACACCCGGATTATAACCAAGGCCCCCCAGCCCAAAAAAAGAGTAATCTGGAGGAGATGATGGAAAAATTTATGCAAGCGGCTACCTCAAATATGGTGAATCAAACCGCATCCATGCGAAACTTGGAAACGCAGCTGGGCCAATTGGCCCAAGTGCTAACCGAGCCGTCGCATGGGACCCTTCCTAGCAACACTGAAAAGAACCCAATAGATCAAGGGAAGAGTCTCAGCGATGTGGTAGAGGCTGATCCAAGTGAGTTAGTGATTTCTTGTTCCATCAATAATATTGAAACGAAAGCTTTGTGCGATTCCGGCTCCTCCCGCAACGTCATTGCGTTGCAAGATGTTGCTAAATTGCAACTTGAGTTGAACACGGAGGATCGAAAATCCCTTATGCTTGCTAATGGGACCGTTATACAATCTGAGGGGGAAGTGAAAAATGTGGAAGTGATAGTTGAGGGGACGATTGTGGTTGCTGATTTTCAGGTGTTGGGACCCTAGGAAAATAACTCTATCCCTATCTTGGGCGTGCCGTTCTTGAAAGAGAGCGGTGCCACCCTTGATTTCGCTACGGGGTGTGTCTCCCTACCCAATAAGGTGCCGCAGCCCATTTGCCCCAAAGCTATAACCGAAACATCCACTCCTCCCCCTCTCTTTATTTTTGATGAATCTCTGAGTTGTGCAGGAAATGAAGAAGATAAAGAACCAATTGAAGGAGAAAAGGAGGAGCACCGGTCCAGTGAGGAAGAAGTAGATCTTCGGAGAGAATTTGATGCCGAGACGGAGGAAGATTGCATTTCGAAAAATATTGACGTGAATTTAGTTCGGGACGTTGTCCCATTATCTTCGTGTTTTGATTCTTGTAATAAACAATTTAAGCGCTCCATCTCTTGGGCTGATCCGGTATTCACCGCGACGCCGGAAGTGACGCCACCCACCACCAAGGTGGAAAAATCTGAAAACTTTCAACGCTGGCAGTCTCCGACTGTCACTAAACTTAAACAGGAGAAACTTCTGCGCGACGCTCGCGCTGCCGCTCTCCGTGGCAAGAGAGCGGAGGTTAGGGGAACACTGGGTGACACCAGTGTTGGCCCTAAAGCCTTCACCTCCCGCCTACGAGCTACGGGGGACGCGCACCATAAGAGCGCCTATAGCTGATTTGTTTTGTCTGAATTTGTGAAACTGCTTCTGTGAACTTCTCCTTTAATTTCTGCACTCTTTAAACATTTATAATACAGGTATTTGGTCCAGCTTAAGGACATAAAACAAAAGCGCTGCTGGGAGACAACCCAGATTTCCTGATTTTATTTTTATCTAACATGTTTAGTTCAGTTTTTATATTTGTTTTTGCTGTTTTTAGTCTTGTGCTTGCAGGTGTGTTGTGTTCTTTGGTGCGGACGCTGCGGAATGCTCCTTATCTTAATCGCCAATCGTCTGGTATGCTCAATTCTGAGCATTGGGTAACACTTCTTCCCCCCCCTTAGCTTCCAATTTCTGTGATGTAATGTTTAGACTAAGTCTGGGGGAGAGCATGTGTTATCCACTATGCGCACGAGTTGCACCGCATGCTAGACGTGTTTTAAATCTTTTCATTGTCATTATCATTATTCCACGCTTCATGCACCACTTCACCCACATGAGCGCGCGCTTACCTATTTGTTGTAGTTCCGGATAAACTATTTTGGTTAGGAATGTGAATGGGGATGTTAGCTTAGGAATTACTATTTGGAGTGCGATGTTGACTCGAGCAGTGTTCTAGTCGCATCCGCATGCTACAATAGAATTTGAGTAAAACTAGATTATCTCTATGCATTTAATTTATGATTAGTATTCTTGCATAGTTTTAGATTTATTATACTCAAATGATGAATGTGAATGAAATTGGTGATAACCCGGTGTTGTGTGTGTACGAGCACTAGTCGTGTGTTGCTCGAGTCGGGAGGAAGGTTTACCTTTCTCGTGGGCTAAGAACTTGCCCCAAGCGACTCTCAAAGCATGGGCGAGAGCGACTCGTCGAGTTAAACATGATGTAGGCCACCTTTTGGCTAGTTTGAGCCTTGTCGTTCCATGTCCTTTTCGCTCACCCTTGCAAGCCAAAATTGTGCCTACCACTCTTTTGTTCAGCTCTTCTTCATCCACCAAATCCCGAAGCTTATCCTACGCCCGCAACCAAATTGATGTTTAACTGCGCTCATAATTCTCAATTTGTTGTGATGTTTGGAACTTGTGCGTTGTGAAGAAAAAAACATGTTTTAATTTGCTGAATTTGAACCAACCGGAGGATAAGTAAAAGAAGAAAAGTATGTTGTAAAAAGAAAACAAATCTGAAAAAGAAATATATCGTAAAGAAATCCTTCCGAGCTAAATAAAAAAAATCTGTTGGTAATTGTGAAGTAGGCCGTGTGCACACCTAGTTTTCATGATAAGTCTGGGGGTGTGTCACACGAGCATTGTTTTTGGTTTTGTGTGGTGCAACGTTCCGTTAGCTCACTTGGGTTGCGTAGCCATCGTGTTTAAATTTGAATATCATACCGCAACCTAAGCCCCATTATAATCCTAAAAGCCCTATTGATTTGACTTGTGAGTTTGCTAACGCCGTGGAGAGAGTGTGACCGGGCAAGCGTATGGTTCACGACGTTGATGGATTTCAGCGGAGTTATTCCTAAACCCCGACCTTGTGCAACACCCGCCTTGGTGTCTTGTTACTTTCACACCGGGCATGATCGTTCGACTTCTTCATAATTCACCAACTGAGTATAACTAAATCTCTACTTACGCTCTAATACTTTCGTAAATTAGTTAGCATAGTTAGAATCTCTTTTTACTAAATTTCTATTTGCATGCTTTTGTTACTTCGCTTTGTACTCCTTTGTGTAAATTTCCTTGTTAACTACCATTTTCACACTCCGCCGAATTCGTTTGCTCGGGACGCGCAAATAGGTAAGTCTGGGGGTGTGATGAGTCCCAATTATATACACATTTTTGGACTCATCTGGGCCGATTATCTAGTCTTTGCACTTCACTTTAGACATGTTTTCATTCCTATTTAATACTCCATGCTAAGTGCACTTCTAGGCCCGTTTTGATGTAATTTCTTGTTCATCTTCGTTACTAGTTTTCATGCAGTGTTAAGTGCCACCTTCAGTGGCTAGACTGGTGTTGTATGCTGGAACAGGAGTCGTGCAGGTGTTCCCGGTACAATTCTATACAGGAACACTGCGCACGATCACTGGCTCTATCGTGCACGACCACTGGTTGCGCGCCATTGATCGTGCGCACTTAATGCCCATTTTATGAGTTCTGTTTGGCTTATCGCACGACCATTGACGATAGTGCGCACGACCACCGGTCGTGCGCCACTGGTCGTGCAAACTTGTATTTTATAAAAATCTTTCATTTCAGGCTCCGCCCAGGCAGCGCGCACGATCGCAGAACTCCAATGCGCACGACCACTGGTCGTGCGCCAATGACCGTGCGCAGTATTCATTTCAGCGCCTATATATATCCTGTTCGCGAATTAGGGCGGGATCGAGCCGCCGAGAGCGCAATTGGGAGTCCGTACTCAGGCGAATTCCATCCCTGGACACCTCCACTTCATCTCCTACGCAAGGGGAAGTCCTCTCCAACCATTCCAAGCATTTCTCCATTGTCCGGGAGCATTCTCCACCATCCGCAAGCCCTCAAGCAGCTGTTTTTCCTCTCCAGTCCGGTGAGAAGAAGAGGAATCCTGAGGTAGAAGACGACGGAACCACGTAGAGAGATCGTGACAGTTTCTCTACACCGGAAGCACAGTCCGCCCGAGTCCGGAGGTAGATTGACACACTACCATTCCGGCCGTGAACGGCCGCTAGTCTTCATCCATTGGTTATCTCTTTCCTCTCTCCTTCGTTGTAATCTTTGAATCTTTTAAACTTGAATCTCATGATATTTGGTTTAAATGAAATGAATGTCTACCCTTTTCATAATTACTTGCTTGTGAATCGCCTCGCCTCCACTCCTCCACTCACTCACTCACGCACTCAAGGTGTTCGATCCGCGTTAGCAAGAGCTAACCGCGTTTGTGAAGAGGTGTTTGCGACCCTCACCTTCCCGCACTAGAGCACGCTCCATCCGCCTCATGAAGCACGGCATCGCGGCCGTTGCATCCATCTCGCCTTGCGAAGCGGTGCTTTCGACCCGCATTTCCTTCATTGTTGTTAAGAGTAGAAAAACCCAACCAAAACCCCTCTTTTTTGTGTGTTTGTTCACGCTTGTGTAACAATTGTCACACAACGCGATTCGTTCACCCAACCTGCATTCCTCAAGAGACCGACACTCGGGGATCATATTCCCAAACTTTATTACTTGCGCGACCGGTGCACTTGCCGAAATTATCGCATCAAGCGGCTTGAGGCCATATCCGGGGAAGGATTGGGTAAAGCCAACCGGTTTGTGGGGATACAAGTCGGTATAGAAAAGGAAAAGAAATTTGCTTTTGTACGCCTCCGATTTCTAGCATTATTGAAATCAAATTTTGTAAACACCTTTATTATATAATGCAATCATGTTTCCATTTGTGTTTATTTGATTTCTCTCAATTGGCGTAAATTTCATTTTTGCAAAACTGTTATTACTAAATTGTCATCTTATTTCCTATTAATCATAAACAACTTAGTAATTATCATAAAAATTATAAAAAGAATTTTATTCCCTTATTCACCCCCCCTCTAAGGGCGCCGTAAGATCCAACAAGTGGTATCAGAGACAGGTTATTCCAAACGGTTTAAAAACCAGGAATAATGGCGTCTCATGATCTCGCTTCTACTAATAGGGAAAATTTTCTTATAAATGAAAAATCTTTAGCACCACCTGTATTTGAAGGGAAAAATTATAATGGGTGGAAATTTCTAATGGAAAAATTTCTTAAATCTTTGGATATGGAAGTATGGAATATTACAATTAAAATGCCCCCAAGTATTTTAAATAAAAATGAAATGTTTTTAAATGCCAAATCTATGAATAGTCTATATTGTGCATTAGATCAAAATATTTTCAAACTTATTTATACACTTCCTACTGCTTATGAAGTTTGGAAATTTCTTGAGAATACTTATAATCTTCCTTCTACAGATGATGAACAAGAGGAATTCCTTATGGATCCAAGAGAAGAAATCGACAAGGACTCATTCTTGGAGGATGATAAATCTAAGAGAGAAATCGACGAGGAATTTCTTATGGATCCAAGAGAAGAAATCGACGAGGACTTATGCTTGGAGGAAGAAGAATACAACATCACACTATTGGACTCATTTGTTGGCAACACATTAAGCAAAAGAGAAGACGGAAACAATTGCAAGGTAAGAAAATCAGAAACTTCTTTTTTTGTAACGAATTCTATTTCTACATCTCGTATGCTTAAAATTGCTAAACGTAAAATTTTAAAATTAAAAATTGCTAATTCCAAATTACGTTTAGAAAATAAATCTTTAAAAGCAAACGATAACGTAGAATCAAATATTGATGTGTTAAATTCTCTTTCATGCTCTTTAGTTGAAATTCCTATTCCTTGTCTTAATTGCAATTTATTAAAAGAAAAATTCAAGGAAATTGAAAAAGGGCTCTTAATTTCTAAAAGGCATAATGAAAAATTGTTAATTGAAAATGATGTTTTATCTTGTAAGTTAATACAATTAAAATCTTTTGTTGAAAAATTTCAAATGTCATCTAATGAATCTCATCATAAGATTTTGAATAACAAGGATAAATTAACTTACAAAATCATTTCTAAAAAGGATCATTTTCATACATCTACTCAAAAGGAGTTAAGTTTCAAAAAGAATTATGACCCTCACAAAATTCTTAAGAGTCACTATTATAAGTCTCAATATATTTTCAATCATGACTCAAACTTAAAAACTCCTTTTCATGAAAATCAAAATATAAAATATTATCCTTTATATTATAAGAGTATGTCTATAAGAAAGAGTGAAAATGAAAATCATCAAAATATTGATCAATCTTCTAAAACATATTGTAATCCACTCTTTCAACAATCACTTCTAAAGAAAGACAATCACTCTTATAAAATTTTAAACAATCCATATAATAAAAATCATTATGATTATCAACATCAAGCTATTTTGAAAAATAATTTAAATAAACATAAACCTCCAATGAATTATTTTTCAAACAATTCACATAATCATTATATGGATTTAAGTAATAAACAACCAATGTATGAATGGAGACCCATAAAGAAAAATGACATATCAACATTAATTAAAAAGGCTAATTCATCATTATCTTCTCAAAAGCCATCACGCCATATTTGGGTGCCCAAAGGAAGCATTACACATGGTCAACTTTGGATACCTAAATCTCTTATCATTTAGTATCTTTCATTTGCATGAAGTAGAAATAATTAAAAATAAAATATCAATACTCTACTTCATGATGTGCTTTATTTCTTTTTCTTTTGTTTGTTTTTGTATTTATTGATCCAAAATGTTTATGGTCCCTCTATATTTTATGAAATATGACTTTCACATATTAAGCCTAATGTTTATCAAATCAAATTGAATTAAAATTGAACATAAAGTCATATGATTTTAAAAGAGACCTACCTATCATTTTTTTAATTGTTATATATATCCTTTTAAATCCTTTACCCTTAATTGTCTTTAATTATCATTAGAAATTAAAAATTGAAATTATTATCAAGACTAGTGAAACTATTTTAAAGATTGGATTTAAATAGTTTATTTAAGGGCTTAAACTAAAAATTAAAATGCGCAACATTTTTGATTCCTTTCTATTTGTTGCATTTGATAGCCCTTATAATGAAAAATATTATCAAATAAAATCGAAAACAAACATTCATCTAAACACATGTTTCAATCTTTCAAAAATGCAAGTTTTAAATCAAAACTTCAAAAGCCATATCTTTTGATCCGCTCGCCTGATTTTCGCGTTTAATATATTTTTGGAAAGAGCACAAAAATCTCCATCAAATGACGAACTAGGCTTGCCTGTTTGAGTTCGTTTGGTGCTGTCAATTTGCCCAATTTTAACTCCGTTTTAAAAAGCTATCTTAGTTTGCTTGATTCGGAAATTTCTGTGCCTATGGATTTTATTTTCATCACATGCTATCCTAAGTATAATTGTTTCATATATTAATTTAGATATTATGTGTGTGATGTGTGTCACCATTGTTTGCATATAACTTAGACCTTAGAATCATCTTGTATCATTAAGATCAAATCAAAAGTTTAATCATTTCATTCTAGGTCTAAAGAAAATTAATTTGAAAACTTCTCATATTACATGCAACATAATCTCCATTAATCCTATGTAATAACATTGCATTCAAACTCATCATCCTAGCATTGCTTCTTGGTCCATGCTTATATATTTATGCTGGGTAGAACACTTACAATGTTATTCAACTTTCATGATAACTATGTGATTTTGAAATTATGATAGAATACCAAAATTCCAACAAACACATAGTTTATGGATTAATCATTAGTATATATATCATAAAACTATATATCATCATGGAAAACAAAAGATCAATAAATCTAATTATCCAATGCAATTTTATTATAAATTTCAAAATGTTATATATGTGATCTTTGTCTTTGATATGATTACATGATCATCAATTTCTAGACTTAAAAATCAAACATGCTTATTCAAAAGAAAATCACCAAATCATATTATCATAGGTCTAGAAGGAATAGAAATCACATACATCATGATGATCTAACATATATTCGATGCAAAATTCTCTATAATCATAAATCATAATTCATATTCTATCAAGAAAAATCTCAAAAACAAATTGGAATTATGAATTTTATGATAAAGATATGAATATTGTTTTCTTTACATTAGTTGGTGTATGAATATGTGTTGCTATTGATTGCATGTATCTCACATATATATAGATTCTAGAATCAATTGTGTAATAATAAGAATAAATTAAAATCATCACTTTATTCTAGATCTATAATTTGAAACTCTAGTTTGGAATACATGCAATATAAATGTTAAACTTATGACATGACATTAAACCCAAAACTCATCATACTAGCATTACCATTTATCTCATATTAGTAATTGCGCTAGTTATCTCATATCGTCATCTCATAAGAATAGAAAAACTATGCGGCTTTATAACTCTTCACAAAAACCCATAGTTTATATATCAACCCATAGATTTAAAAAGCATAGGTTGTCCAAAAGATTATTCACCTATGACTTCATATCTCACAATAGCGAGGGTGTAGGGTTGTATGCATTAGAAACCTAACCTCTAAGTCATGTCTTGTCCTTAACCGGGGAGGGTTCCAGCGGAGCCTTGCGAGGCACTAGGGGGAAAGAGTGCTCGGTTGAGCGTTCTTTAGTGTGTGCATATGGGATTAACACCCCAACCTACGGCATGGGTGCAGCTCCTCATGCCCATCCGTCACTTAGTACGGGGCTAGGGTGTATACATTTAGTCGGGGTAGTTTCTAATCTTAGGACATACCTATATTACGTACTGCATGAACATTTTATTTACTTATCACTTAAATCATGCATATTTTGGGTTGTTTAATAAAAATGTCCTCATGTGTTTGCATAATTTATCTTTTTGAGCTTAAATGTTTTTGTAAAGCACATGTATTTGAAAAAGCTAAAGTTTTATGCAAATTTGAGCAATCAAGACATCTCCAAAAATTACAAAATTTCTGCATAAGACTACTCTAAGGACACTTAATAAATATCAAAAATAAGATTTTTAAAATTCTCAAAAAATCGAGTACTGTTTTCAGCTCTAGCGCTAGCGCCGGCGCTAGCGTGGGTGTTGGAATTTTCTGATTTTTAAAATTTCAAAAAATCCTTACAAATATGTTAGTTCATATGTACTACTTAGTTTTTGTGTTTCTGTTTTTATTTATTTATTTATCTTTGTTTTTATTCATATTATGGAAAATCAAATAAAAAATTCAAAATTCAAAAATACAAAAATATGTTTTTGTTATCTTTGTTTTTATTCATATTATGAAAAATCAACAACAAAAGTTCAAAATTCAAAAATACAAAAATATGTTTTTTGTGATTTTCTATTTTTGTTTTAATTGTTTTAAAAATGATAAAAAAAGCTGTATGATCTTTATTGCCAATATCAAGCATGTATGAATTCTACTATTTAGAATTATTTACAATGTTAAAACATATTCTTTCAAATTACTATGAACATTGTTTTGCTTATCATGCTTTGATATATCTATTTAAAGTGCATCAATTGTATTGAAAAATGTGTAGAACCAAGCTTAGCATGCCTCTAAGTATGAGTAAATATTTTATGATTGATAATGATACATTTCACTCACTTATTTTGGTAATCAACATGTGTGTCTAAATCTATAAATGCTTGCTTGTGTATTGTATTTGTACAATGAATTAAAACTTGCATAAGTTTATTGCCTACACTACATTTTAATTGCACTTATGAAATTTAGAAAAGTGGTTAAATTAAAAATTTTGGTTTGCAAAACAAGTGTATTCGGAGAATGTTGTCTCACAAATGTCCAAAAAAAATTTTATATATGTAGACAAATATAACTCCACCAAGCACTACTTGAACCTCCTGATAAGTCTTCATAAGCATTGTGAGGTTGAGCACCTTGGAAAGAATAGTAAAGTGTCTTGTGCAAACCTTAGTTATTACACCACTTTGTTAAAAAAAATTATGTGCATTAAAAGTGTGTGAAAGTAATTTACTTGTGTTTTATTGTGCACTTTACTCTACATATTTCTTATATTTTGATGATTTAAATCAATTGTTAACATTGCCCAAAATACACTTATGTGCACATCATTATCTTTCATAACACTTCTTCTCATGAGTATTGGATTCTAATGTTTTATCTATACTACTCTTTATATAAAAATGCACTAGATAACCTAGCATGATCTCTACAATGTTTTGGTATCTCTTGAACTTAGAATTAAGTAACATTGTAGTATTATCTCTCTTTTTGATATGTTCATTTCATGCTTGGTATCTTTATGAAAAACTTTGAGATTTCAAAAAGGTTAAAACATCTTTCAATTTTGAACTAAAACTCATATTTCTACTTATGCTTTTCATGCTTACAACAAGATGTTTATTATAATCTTCCGCTTGCTTACAACTCTTATCTTTATATTTGAAATCTCTTATTTATGCTATGCTTAAACTCTTTATCATTCTTTATATTTTGAAAAGCTCGATCATGATATATAAATGCCTCCTTACTACCCTCACCCCACCTTCTTTTGATAATACCAAAAGGGGGAGATTAATTGAAGAAATCTATATATGAGAAATATAGATAAATAAGGGGAGACTAATTCATGAAATCTATCATTTAGGGGGAGTAACACATAAATTGCATTTATGTTTGGGGAGCATTAAGATAGGGGGAGTATGCACATTATCATGCATATCATTTACTATGGTTGCACTTTTATCTTACTTATCTTATCTATAAACACTATTGTTGATTTCTTGCTTAGAGGATTTGTTATTATCAAAAGGGAGAGATTGTTGGACATGTGTGTCACATTCCTTTGTTTGAGAATAACAAATCACATATTGTATTTGATATTGCTTGTAGTGTGTTTATAGTGTGCAGGAACTATAGGTGCAATACTCCACAGGTATAAAGCAGCTTGGAACAATTTTTTGAAAGAAGCAGCGCTACTGCCAGCGCTACCGCTACCGCCATCGCTATCTCCTGCTACCGCCAGCGCTATCGTTACCGCCAGGCGCTATCTTGAGTTCGTGCACAATGACGGTTTCGCAACCGCTACCGCTACCGCTACCGCCAGCGCTATCTCCCGCTACCGCCAGCGCTATCGCTACCGCCAGGCGCTATCGCTACCGCCAGGCGCTATCTCGATTTCGTGCAGAGCGCCACGCCGCCGACGGTTGTGCTACCGCTGAGACACGTACGCTACCGCCAGCGCTAGCCACTACTGCAGGCGCCAGCGAGGAGTTCTATAAAATGGAGCTTTGCTTCTCATTTTGGTTAATCCATCCAGAGAGATCTTGTGCCACAATTCTATATCAGTTATGCTGCCGAAGATGGATCTCCCACAAAAAGCTTAAGGATAATTTTGGAGGAGGGTAACGTCACGCTACATCCGAAGGATGATCGCTTCTACCTCACTCATGCTACAGCGATCCTTCATCCTCATCTTCAGAAGATCTCATATTGGGAGTTTAATTATTGCTTTTCATTATTTCCATTCCATATTACTTTGTAACCGTGTAGTGAAATCGCCTTGTTTTTGGAGACTAGGTCCTTGCACGGCTTAGGGGGAATTCGCCGCGTGAGTTGGCGACTAGGTCTAGGGGATTAGATCTAGGGGGTGCTTGAGGCCATATCCGGGGAAGGATTGGCTAGAGCGGCTTGAGGCCATATCCGGGGAAGGATTGGCTAAAGCCAACTGGTTTGTGGGGATA
The DNA here is from genome assembly GCA_033032865.1 of Dactylorhiza incarnata. Lineage (NCBI taxonomy): Eukaryota > Viridiplantae > Streptophyta > Magnoliopsida > Asparagales > Orchidaceae > Dactylorhiza > Dactylorhiza incarnata. Next base: position 324,563 of record JAWHQI010000287.1, on the reverse strand, counting down.
CAAGTCGGTATAGAAAAGGAAAAGAAATTTGCTTTTGTACGCCTCCGATTTCTAGCGTTATTGAAATCAAATTTTGTAAACACCTTTATTATATAATGCAATCATGTTTCCATTTGTGTTTATTTGATTTCTCTCAATTGGCGTAAATTTCATTTTTGCAAAATTGTTATTACTAAATTGTCATCTTATTTCCTATTAATCATAAACAACTTAGTAATTATCTTAAAAATTATAAAAAGAATTTTATTCCCTTATTCACCCCCCCTCTAAGGGCGCCGTAAGATCCAACATGATCCCAACAGATACAAGTCGGTATAGACAAGGAAAAGAAATTTAATCTTGTACGCCTCCGATTTCTAGCGATATTGAAATCAAATTTATGTAAACACTTTTTATATAATACAATCATGTCTCTATTTGTGTTTACTTGATTTCTTTCATTTGGCGTAAATTTTATTATTGCAAATTACTTTTTGCTAAATTGTTATTTTGATCTCATTTATTCCTAAATAATTTAGTAACTTCTTTAAAATTATAAAAAGAATTTTTATTCCCTTATTCACCCCCTCTAAGAGCGCCTATCGATCCAACATCGACGATATCCCTTATCAACGAAAAATTAACGCGGGGTATTAACGCTAACGCTTGGCGTTAAGAGTTAAAGCGGGGCGTTAAGAGTTAAAGCAGGGCGTTAACTCTTAAAGCGGGGCGGTAAGAGTTAAAGTGGGGGCGTTAACTCTTAAAGCGGGGCGTTAAGAGTTAAAGTGGGGCGTTAACTCTTAAAGCGGGGCGTTAGCTCTCTTTCCAGAGAATCGTCTCCAATCAACATACTACTCTTAGGGATGTGTAGCTATAATTCCTGTACAACCTGCACACTATAAACACACTCAATACAAGATCAAATACAACACGGTATTTGTTATTCTCAAACCAAGAGATGCAGAACATAGGCTCCAACAATATGGTGTTTACCGATTACTCGACGCACGTGACTTGAGAAGTCAAAGTACGTCTGTTGCGGGTCGCTTGGGTGCTTTCGGTAGACCGGTCGACTTGAACCGTCTTAGCTATGAAGCGAGCCAAGTGCGCTAATAGTCAATTAGAGAATCGTTAAGTACATTGAGACTTTTTAATGTGGAAAACCCGAAAAGGGTAAAAAACACGTGACCGGAGCTGCGCCGACCAAACTCACTATCTTCTGGGGGGTTATAATCAGATACTTAGAATTCGAATGTGACAGGCCACCGCTCGTTACAATAATAGAGAGAGAGAGAGAGAGAGAGAGAGAGAGAGAGAGAGAGAGAACTCCGAAGGTGAAAGGTCACCTCTCAGAAAACTAAGTCATTTTTCTTCTAAGAACTGTGGTGAGAACAAAAGTGAGAATGCCTAGTCGCCTTTCGGGACCCGAATACTTCCTAGACCGCTTAGGAAGATGGACTTCCGGAATGATGGAATTCTCCAAGTCCACAAAGGAGATCTTTGAAGCTTCGAAGGAGATCTTCGAAACGCAAAGGAGGTCTTCATGCACCGAAGGAGAACTCAAGGGAAATCTTCGACAGAGCTCTCTCGGGTGCAGAAGGCAAGGTGTCTTGAAATGAAGGCTCTGGGCTCCTTTTATAGCTTTGGCCGGGGGTAGCCCGGTAATTTTGCCGTTGTAACCACCTTAACCACCTGACAGGCGAATCACACTGGCTGGTTTGGAGCACACAGATCGCCATTTTTGGTAAATGACCGTCTCGCCCTTCAGGCAGTTTGGGCAGCTTTGTTGAAGGTGAAAAAGGCGACGAGCGAGTCCTGAAATCTGAGAAAAATGGTTAATTTCAAGCGAGTCGGGAACGCGGAAACACTTCTGAGTGTGCTCAGGAGCATTCTGAGCGCACAACGAACACGGAAGCGTTCCGGGCACGCTCAGAAGCGTTCTGAGTATGCAACGAACACAGAAGTGTTTTGGGCATGCTACGAGCGCAGAGCGTTGATGCGATGGTTCGGCAAGTGCACCGGTCGCGCAAGTAATAATAATGGGGAAAATCCCCGAGTGTCGGTCTCTTGAGGAACACAGTAAGGTGGAGTTAGGTTTCGAGGAAGGACTTGAGATTGAAGTCCTTAAATCGGATGGAATGCGGGGGAGTTGGGTTGGCTTTTGGAAAATAAAATAAAAGCTATCAACTACTCCTATGCAATGCCGCTATGCAATGCTTCGCTTGGCGGGATGGAGACTAGGCAGGCCTTGAGCGCGCTGCGTCGAAAGGGCGGATGGACGAGTAGGCAAGCGGAATCGAACAGTGCAGGCCTTGAGCGCACTGCTTCGTTAGGCGGGATGGAATACGGGCCGCGATGCCACGCTTCGGTAGGCGGATGGACGAGTAGGCTAGCGGAGTGAGGGTCGCAAGCACCTCTTCGACAAGCACGCCACTAACAATTGCTAGTGCGGCACACGAACGTGACGGCGGAATGGAAATGGACGGCGGCGCACCTCAAGCAACTCAAATAGATAAATTACACAATCACATAGACATGAAATATATATGTAAATATAACTAATTCAAGTGCCACTTCATCATCATGATTAGATCTAGCTACATATACATCAAAAAGAGAAGAATAAGGCAAGAAATCGACCGAATCCGAAGTCTCGTTGTAGATTCACGGTTGGAATCGCCGGGTTGTCAATCCGCGTCCAAGCTCGGTCCGCAACTACGTCCGGGGTAGAGAGAGCTGTCACGACTCTCCAATGGACCCGTCTTCTTCGTGTCACGATCCGGTAGAGGTTGCAAACTTCCTCTTGCTCGATGGAGATGGCGGCTAGATCTCTCTTTGAAGCTCTCGGATGAAGGAGGAGGCCGAGAGGAAACTCCGGCTCAAGATTGGCGTGAAGAACAAGCCCGAAGCACCTCCAGATGGTGGGCGGCGGTGGAGGGGCGAAGTCGGACGAAACTGGAGCAGAAAACGGCGGAAAACAGCGAGCGATCTGACCTAAATCGCGAGCAGCGGAATTTATAGGCGCTGGAATTAAACAGTGCGCACGGTCATTGGCGCACGACCAGTGGTCGTGCGCACTAGAATCCTGTGATCGTGCGCTCTGCCTGGACGGAGCCTGCAAAGACAGAAATTATAAAATAACATGTTCGCACGACCAGTGGCGCACGACCGGTGGTCGTGCGCACTATCGTAGGTGGTCGTGCGCACTAGCCGAAACAGAACTCATAAAATTGATGATAAGTGCGCACGCACAGTGGCACACGATCGGTGGTCGTGCGCACTAGCGTAGATGCTCGTGCGCACTGCACCAAACATAACTCATGAAAAAAGGGTTAAGTGCGCACGATCAGTGGCGCATGACCAGTGGTCGTGCGTAATAGAACCGGTGATCGTGCACAGTGTTCCTGTGCAGAGTTGCACCGGGAACACCTGCACGACTCCTATTCCAGCACAACCATGAATCTAGCCACTGAAAGTGGCACCTAACGGAGCATGAAAACTACTAATGAAGAAAAGCATGAAATCACACCAAAATGGGCCTAGAAGTGCACCTAGCATGGAATATCAAATATAAACTATAACAAGGCTAAAGTGCGGTGAAGAGACTGAAAAACGGCCCAGATGAGTCCATAAAAGTGTATATGATCAGGACTCATCACACCCCCAGACTTACCTGTTTGCGCGTCCCGAGCAAACAAATTCTAAGCGAATGGGGAAAGAAAAGTAGATGGCTTAAAACTACAATACAGAGTACCATGCGAAGTCGCATGCTCACGTGCATAAGAAGAATAGTAGAGAAGATTTCTGATTATATAAACAGTCTATATATTTCTAAAAGAGTAAAAGCATATTACAACTACTCAAAATGGTGAACTACGGTGAATCGTTCAGTCATGCATACGGAGAAAGTAAACTAAACGCTGAGATGAGCATTGCTCAAGATTGGGATGCCGGACAAACTCCACCGAAATCCATCGGTGTCGGTGACCATAGGCTTGCCCGGTCACATTCTCTCCACGACACTAGATTGGTTCATAGCGTGAGTCGGTAGGACTTTAGGTTAGAGATGGGGCTTGGGTTATGGTGAGGTAAACGATGATAAACAAAATGGCTTAAACACATAACCCAAATGAGCTTTAAAAATAACTACCCGCGCACCAAAATCGAATGCAAGTGCACCACACCCCCAGACTTGGACTTTTGCAACACAGGTGTGTGCACCGCCTACTCCCAATACATAATATTTCTACATGATTTTTCAATAAAACTCAATTTTTTTTTCTCTTTTCCTTTCATTTTTCTTTCTATCTTTCTTTTTCTTATCTTTTTTTTCTTTCAGCAAAATTTTCAAATGAGCACATCCACAGATTCACATAATAGACACCACAATCAACACCCCCCAAAATGTAAATGAAACTACAACTAAAGCTCAGATTTGGGTGTGCGACTAGGCTAGGCTTTTAGGCTTTGGTGAGGTAAATGTGGAGCTGAATCAAGAAAAGGGTAGGCACAAAGGGGCTAGCAAGGGTAGACGATAGTATGAAATAAAAAGTTCAACCGGGCCAAAATAATGGCCTACGTCATTCTCATGCACTAGAACTATCCTATGCCAATGCTTCAAGAATCGCTTGGGGCAAGTTCTAGCCACCGAGAAAGATTCTCCTTTCTCCCGACTCAAGCAATACGAGTCTAGCGATCGTTTACACACATCCCTACGCTACCGTTTGATTCACACCGGATTCACCATTTGAGTAGAGTAAACAACCTTTACACTAATAGAGAAAAATATAAAACCATAGTATAAAGAGAAATCTAATCTACACAAATTTCTATGCAACCGAGCACTCGACTAGGAGCACTACTAGAGTCAACATTTTACTCTGCTACATAGTCCTAAGCCATCACCTAGACTTTCCCAAATAAGCAGAAGAATTAAATTCACAACAGAGCAGGCAAACAGATGAGTACGCGCTCAAGTGGGTGATGTGGTGTGCAATGAAAATAAACAAAACATTTTAAATGAAATCTTCTAGCATGCAGTGCAATAGTGCACGTGGGCGGGTAAACAAAACTACTCTCCCCCAGACTTAAACTAAACAATCCGCATAATATATGGCATGAAAATCAGCATAGGCTAGGGAAAGAGGGTACCCAATGCTCAGCAAGTGAGCATACCAGAAGATTGGCGTTTAAGCCAAGACTAAGCTGCAGCATCCGCCATCCAGAAGAAATACCTGCAGGGGTCAGCTCCGCAAAAACAAAAGACAAAAGAAAACTGAAAAGAAAGTACTACTAACTAAACATGATTAGAAGAAATAAGAATGCAAGAAAATAAAGATAACTACTGGGGTTATTGTCCTCCCAGCACGACTTATTCAAACTTTAAGAGTTCTAGCTAATGGGCCTATGGAAGGAGAAGTGGACAGGTAACTGGCCTAATATCCGTGTCGGTAGCGGGTACCGATACGGTGATAGAACAGTCACCCCTCTACCTAAATATAGATACCTGCTCCTCACAGGTAGAGGGTAGAGAATGTAAGAAAAGGAGGAGGCCTGGTCCTCACTCATCTCACAAAACACATCCTTGCCTAGCAAGGTATCGTCAACAGGGAGGCAGCAGGAGGAAAAGGCAATGAGTGGAGCTTCCTCAATGGAGGGGGAATAAACCTCCTCACATGAGAGGATACTCTCATCATTGACTTGAGCAAAAAGCTCCAAGTCCTCCTGGGATACTTGTGAAGACTCAACCTGCACAGGCTCGGATGAAGAAAGGGGATCAAGAAATAAAGAAGACGAAGAACATAAATAAACATCAATCGGGGGAGTGATCCCGGTCTCACTCCCAGTAGGATCCAAGGCTAGATCACTATCATCATCGTAAATATCATAGCACGGGGAACTTGAGAACTCAGGAGCCTCAGTGGTGATTTGGACCTCCTCGTCCCATAAAGAAGTGCAAACCTCCTCATCAGAGAGAGTATCCTCCTCATCCCACCGAGGTGCATCATCGTGTTCAAAGTATTCATTCTCCCCCTCAGGGAAAATGACATCCTCATCCCACTTTGGAGCACCCTCCGAGTCAGAAGCATCACCCAGCTCCTTTACTTCGATAGGATCATAAAGAATATGTGTAGAAAAATCTTGCAAAGAAACTGGAGGGACAAAAAGATTCGGTTCCTCCGCAAAAAGATCTGCTAAAGCCTACCCGATGGAAAGAATACTTTCCTCATCATACTCAGGTGCATCTAGGAGCTTCCATTCCTCTCCTTGTTGGCCAACAGATGAGTGATCATCATCACTGGGAGTGAGGCCATAAACAGGGAGTGAGGAGTCCGTGCACGAGACAAGCTCAGGGGTAAAGGGCACAATTGCCTCCATGGGTAAAGAATGAGCGATAGGGACAATGTTGTCCTGAGTGGAGGAGTGGCGGTCAGGCTTGAAAAGACTAGGACAGTCCTTCAATTCATGACCCTCTCCTCGACACAACAAGCAAACAAAGTTCCTACACTGCCTAGCATTCAACTCATTCATTTGGTCTATATAATAAACCATCTTATCATTAAAGCTAGGCGAAATACCCCATGACGACATTTTCAAAATTCAAAGCAGAAAAAAAGAACTGAAATTCTTTGCAAGGAAATCTACACAACTAGAAAAAAAAACTCCTTGAATAAAACTCGCCTAAAACTTTAAAATAGGGGAGGAAAAAATAAAAACAAACAAAAGATAATTAAAAGGCAAACAAAAATAATAAAGCGGCTATACACACTGGAAGAACTACTATCTCTCGGCTCTCCCTCTCAAGAAAACTCACACGACTGTGTTCCCCGACAACGGCGCCAAAAACTTGATGCGATGGTTCGGCAAGTGCACCGGTCGCGCAAGTAATAATAATGGGGAAAATCCCCGAGTGTCGGTCTCTTGTGGAACACAGTAAGGTGGAGTTATGTTTCGAGGAAGGACTTGAGATTGAAGTCCTTAAATCGGATGGAATGCGGGGGAGTTGGGTTGGCTTTTGGAAAATAAAATAAAAGCTATCAACTACTCCTATGCAATGCCGCTATGCAATGCTTCGCTTGGCGGGATGGAGACTAGGCAGGCCTTGAGCGCGCTGCGTCGAAAGGGCGGATGGACGAGTAGGCAAGCGGAATCGAACAGTGCAGGCCTTGAGCGCACTGCTTCGTTAGGCGGGATGGAATACGGGCCGCAATGCCACGCTTCGGTAGGCGGATGGACGAGTAGGCTAGCGGAGTGAGGGTCGCAAGCACCTCTTCGACAAGCACGCCACTAGCAATTGCTAGTGCGGCACACGAACGTGACGGCGGAATGGAAATGGACGGCGGCGCACCTCAAGCAACTCAAATAGATAAATTACACAATCACATAGACATGAAATATATATGTAAATATAACTAATTCAAGTGCCACTTCATCATCATGATTAGATCTAGCTACATATACATCAAAAAGAGAAGAATAAGGCAAGAAATCGACCGAATCCGAAGTCTCGTTGTAGATTCACGGTTGGAATCGCCGGGTTGTCAATCCGCGTCCAAGCTCGGTCCGCAACTACGTCCGGGGTAGAGAGAGCTGTCACGACTCTCCAATGGACCCATCTTCTTCGTGTCACGATCCGGGAGAGGTTGCAAACTTCCTCTTGCTCGATGGAGATGGCGGCTAGATCTCTCTTTGAAGCTCTCAGATGAAGGAGGAGGCCGAGAGGAAACTCCGGCTCAAGATTGGCATGAAGAACAAGCCCGGAGCACCTCCAGATGGTGGGCGGCGGTGGAGGGGCGAAGTCGGACGAAACTGGAGCAGAAAACGGCGGAAAACAGCGAGCGATCTGACCTAAATCGCGAGCAGCGGAATTTATAGGCGCTGGAATTAAACAGTGCGCACGGTCATTGGCGCACGACCAGTGGTCGTGCGCACTAGAATCCTGTGATCGTGCGCTCTGCCTGGACGGAGCCTGCAAAGACAGAAATTATAAAATAACATGTTCGCACGACCAGTGGCGCACGACCGGTGGTCGTGCGCACTATCGTAGGTGGTCGTGCGCACTAGCCGAAACAAAACTCATAAAATTGATGATAAGTGCGCACGCACAGTGGCGCACGATCGGTGGTCGTGCGCACTAGCGTAGATGCTCGTGCGCACTGCACCAAACAGAACTCATGAAAAAAGGGTTAAGTGCGCACGATCAGTGGCGCACGACCAGTGGTCGTGCGCAATAGAACCGGTGATCGTGCACAGTGTTCCTGTGCAGAGTTGCACCGGGAACACCTGCACGACTCCTATTCCAGCACAACCACGAATCTAGCCACTGAAAGTGGCACCTAACGGAGCATGAAAACTACTAATGAAGAAAATCATGAAATCACACCAAAATGGGCCTAGAAGTGCACCTAGCATGGAATATCAAATATAAACTATAACAAGGCTAAAGTGCGGTGAAGAGACTGAAAAACGGCCCAGATGAGTCCATAAAAGTGTATATGATCAGGACTCATCAAGCGTTCTGAGTGAACGAGTGAGTCTTGCTGTAATGCAGTCGTCACGTGGGCGAGCTGCGGCATCCGATGATCGCGCTTACTTAGAAAGCGGGAATCGGAGCCCTCTGAGGGGAAAATGGGTTCCGCTTGCACCAGACAGGGGGGATGCGGTTTCGGCCGCATCCCTCGCTAGCCCCGGGGAGGGCTTGGCCGCACCCCACAATGGGGTGCGACTTGGCCGCACCCCCATAGAGGGGCTTCATAGCCGCACCCCACCAAGGTGGGGTGTGGTTTGGTCGCACCCCACAGGAGTGGGGTGTAGGCTATCCGCACCCCACTTAGTGGGGCGCGGACTAGCCGCACCTTAGAGGTGGGGTGCGGCTTTGGTTTTGCCCAGCGCCGCTCACGGGGCAAAATGTGCGTGCGGCGGAATCACGGTCATGGGTTTGACTCTTAACCCCACTAACTCCACTCCCACTTAGTGGGGCTTTCTCTAACTGCACCCGAAATTCCTACAAATGCATGAGTGTATATCATAAGCCCCCCAAAACTTCAGAGTCAGAATCATCGTGTGGAGGAGTGTGGAGGTTTTGTCTTGCTCGCGGTTGTGCAGATCATTGCCATTCTCGCACGTCGTACCCCACCATGCCGGAGGTAAGTAGTTATTTTTTGCGGAGACAATGAGCGAGAGGGCAATTGTGTCAGGGCGATTTTGCCGGCGCGCGGGGGTTCACCAGAGATGCCAACGACGGTGCGCCGGGTTGCGCGGGGGTGTGCGATTCCTCCCCAGCACATTCGGTAAGATTCTTGGGGGCGGCCAGATTCTTGGGGGTGCGGCCCCGCCGCCCCACATGGGGTGCAGCTTGGCCGCACCCCTTTGTGGGTGACCGACAGGCCTTCGCTTGGGAGCGGGCGGCCGACGCGCGCCCGAACGGCTCCCACCCGGTGGAGGCCGACCGACTCCTCTAAAGGGGGGTACGACCTTGCCGCACCCCAATGTGGGGTGCAATTCGGCCGCACCTCATTTGGGGGTGCTCAGCCAGCTCCCCCCTGGAGCGGGCGGCCGGCGCACGGCTGGCCGATCCCCGCTCGGGGATGGTCGGCATACGCCCGACCGGCTACTAGCCGGGGGTGGACGACCGACCCCCCAATGGGGGGTGCAACCTTGCCGCACCACAATCATGGGGTGCAGTTTGGCCGTACCCCTTTGGGGGCATTACCCCCGCTCGACTGAACCCCACCCGGGAGGGGGCACGCCGGACAGCCTTCGGACGACATGTCAGACGACGCTTGGTCGTCCCAAAATGGCATGCTCGGGATGCGTGGCTGGTGGTGGCTAATCGGCGAGTGTTTAACGCGGTCGGATGGTTCTTGCTTGAATGCGCATGGTCGTACGAGGGCAGGTGTGCTTGTTTGCACATTTTGTGCAATTGGGCGTGCGACGTACAACGACCACTCCCGGGCCGTGCACTTTTTTGCGAGATATCAGATTTTTTCCTGGTTTCACTTATAGTTTTCGCAGGATTTTTAATTTCTTTGTTCTTTCCATGTCTTGAAGCGAGGAGGCTAGTCGCGGCCGATGCATCTCCGCTCGACTCTTGATACTACACGGATTGACACGTGGTGCAAGCGAGTCAGATTGCCATCTAGTATAGAGGTGGAGATTCCTCGGGCTGATGAACGCGCCCAGAACCCGCCGACCGATTTCATGACTCTCTCTGAGAGTTGTTTGAAATTCGGGTTTCGCCTGCCTCCCTTGTATGAGGCGATTGAGATTTTTCAGTTCTGCGGCGTTCCGATCACTCAGTTTACTCCAGTCGGGATGGCGAGGATTATGGGGATGATCGTGATTTTTCGGGAGCATAGCGCGCGATTCTCTTTGGAGGTGTTCAAGTATTGGTGTGAGGTCTCTACCGACCCGGGGGGTCGTATCGAGGTTCAGAGTAACAAGAGCTGGTTCCTCTTTGGGGAGAAGAACGATTATCTGCACGGGAATACCCTTTACAGGTATGTTCAAAATCGCTGGGTGTTGCCAGATTTGTGGAGAGCGCTTCCGGGTCGTTGTCGTCGGCGGACGGGGCCGGAATGCGAGTTCCTACCGCTTCCTGGTTTCCCTGGTCAAGAGGGTCTGTCGAAGGCCCTGTATTGTATTTCCGGTTGTGTGGAGGAGAGGTGGCTCCTCTCGGTGGGACTCTCCTGGGATGCCGAGCATGCTGCTGCTGTTCCCTTGGCCCGCAGAAAGAAGAGGAGGATCATTTTAAAAAATGGGGGTCCTAGTTTGAGGTTCATTCCGCTAGTTCCTAGGAGTCATGATCACGAGGAGGGTCCGAGTAGTCGCAGGGCGGAGCCAAATCCAGATGATCCTGACGTCGAGACCTTAGCGTCTCTTGCCGCCGACCAGATACAGCAGGGAGAATTGCCGCTGCCTCCTCTCTTACCTCAGGCGAGACGGGTTTCTTCCTCTTTTCAGGCGATGACTTCTGCAGTGAGTAGAATCTTCTTCCTTCATTTCTGGCTTTCTTCTTGTTGCTGATGCATTCTGACTGTTTGCTCTTTTTACAGGCTGATGCTCTGACTAGTGTCGCTCTTACGTAGAACGACTGCTATGTGGGTCTTAAGGATTACTACTTTATTCTTCAGGAGGAGTTGCGGGTGGCGATGAGCGACTTGGCTGCCTTGAAGAAGAAGAGGGATCACGACTCGACCCGCATTCGACAGCTGGAGTCTGACATTTCTTCCTCCCGGTCAAAGGTTGAGAGGTTCGAGCGGAGTATGGTGGTGACAAGGCCCTTGCTCAGGTTGCCCTTCGCCAGTTGTCATAGGCCCAGGGGAGATGTTCCGCTAGGAGGGAGAGCTAGGCTTCCTGAGGAGTGAGGTGGACCGGTTGTCGCATGCCGAGCATTGAATCGAAGAGACCCAAGCGGCGGGGGTGCTTGAGTACAAAGACTCCCTGACTTTTGTGGAGGAGCGATTCCATATTTCGGAGGAGCTTTGTGCTGAGATTATGCTTAAGGAGGTGGATTCGCTGCTTGAGGATGAGTGCGAGGTGGCCTTTAAGTGGGGCGTGCAGAAGACCCTCCGTATGGTGGAGAGGAAGCTGGGATGCGACATTGCCGGTCTCGGAGCCGGGGATCTTTCGGAGGATGATCGCTCGGAGGCGGTCGAGGAATGATACCTGTATTTCCTGTTTTCTGTATCTTTGTTTTCTTTTATCGTCTTCTGTTTCCTCTTTGCTTATGTACATCGTTGAGCTGACGTGATTGTTTCTATTTAACACCTTACGTGCGTATCATTTTTGTTTGTGTCCTTGTCAACTTAGTTGTCTTTCTTATATTTGAAATAGTGGTTAGGGGGACGGGTTTCGAGGTGGTCGGTGAAGAGCGTATTCATTTAAACCGTTGATGATTGTAAGAGGGGAAGACCCTTACGACTCTGGGACCTTACTGCGGGGAGAAGGGCTGACCTTCGATCGACGACATTGCGAAGTCCTAGAGGCAAGGCCCCAAAGTTGTCGATGAGCGTATGTGTTCAAACCGGGGGCGAGCGTAAGAGGGGCAGGCCCTTACGACGCTGAGACCTTACTACGGGGAGAAGGGCTGACCTTCGATCGGCGGAAGTGTGAAGTACCACGGGCAAGGCCCCAAAGTTACCGGTGAGTGTATGTGTTCAAACCGGGGGCGACCGTAAGAAGGGTAGGTGATGGCGCGAATCTCACACACCGCTATAAGTGGTAGCTCGACTGCGACACGAAACTGCAGTGTACCGATCGTTCAAGTAATATAAAACGAGGAGTAGTCCCCGAGTATCGAATCTCAAAGGAACACAGTAAGGTGGAGTTTATTATCGAGGAAGGACTTTAGATTGAAGTCCTTAGGTCGATGTTCACGAAGGTGGGTGGATTGGTTTTGCAAAGTAAAATAAAAGCTATCGACTACTCCTATGCAATGCCGCTATGCAATGCTTCGCTTGGCGGAATGGAAAACTACGTAGGCCTTGAACGCACTACTTCGTTGGGCGGATGGGCGAGTAGGCTAACAGAGTGAGGGTCGCAAGCACCTCGTCGACAAGCACGCCACTAGCAATTGCTAGTGCGGCACCGAACACAATGGTGGAATGGAAATTAGATGGGGGCGCACCTCAATAAGCACATATGAACTAAATGATTCCAAATAAATGAACTAAACATTAAGCAATATTGTTCATAGCACACATCATCAATATATAGAGGAAACTAGTTTATACAATCAACAACATAAGGAAGGAAAAAGAGAGTAAAGGAGTCGACCACATCCGAAGCCTTGCCGAAGATTCACGGTTGGAATCGCTGGGTTGTCAATCCGCGTCCAAGCTCGGTCTTCAACTGCGTCCGAGGTAGAGGAGGGCTGTCACTTCCTCCCAATGGCTCATCTTCTTCGTGTCACGATCCAATCTCCTCCGATACGCGATCTCCTTGCTCGATGTTGGCGATCTTTGGGCTAGAAACCTCTCCTTAGAGCTCAAGGATGATGGAGGAGGCCTAGGGGGGCGGAAAACCTGCGGAAGGGGCGAAAACGGCGGAGCTGGGCGGAAGGAATGCGTCGATCCCGACCTAAATCGCGAGCAGGACAATTTATAGGCGCTGGAATAAACAGTGCGCACGGTCATTGGCGCACGACCAGTGGTCGTGCGCACTAGCATCCTGTGATCGTGCGCCTGCCTGGACGGAGCCTGAAGGATAAGAAAATTATAAAATACATGTTCGCACGACCAGTGGCGCACGACCAGTGGTCGTGCGTGCTGGAGCATGCGTTCCGCACTCGTCCGGTTTGAGAATAACAAATCCCGAATGTATTTGATCCTATTTTTGATTAATGGTGTGCAGATAACAGGTGCTAGAATAACATGACTTCAATTGGAGCAAAATGACATTTTCCAGAAATTTGAGCTATCGGATTTCCGACAGTGCTATCGGATTTCCGACAGCTCGTTTATTTAATCTCTGCGCAACGGTTTGGAGCTATCAGATTTCCGATATCGCTATCGGATTTCTGACAGCCCATGATCTGCCAATAATGCCAGGACGTGCAGCAGTTATCACACAGTGGTTAGGAGCTATCGGATTTCCGATATCGCTATCGGATGGCGACAGCCCACGATCTTCCGATAATGCCAGAACGTGCAACGGTTACCTTGACTATCGGATATCCGACAGTGCTATCGGATATCCGACAGCCCACGTCTCAACCACGACCTCAACACGACGCAGAAACTTCATTTTAGCGGGACACGTGGCAGCCTCTGGAGCTATCGGATATCGGCGACAGCAGCTATCGGACGACGACAGCTCCTTTTTATTAAAAGGGCTCAAAACTTCGTGGAATTCAATTCTTCAGATTTCTAAACCTCCTTCCTGAGTGTTATTGTCCAGAGAGCTCCAGAGAACGAAAATCCCCATCCTTGAAGAAGAAAAGAGAGAGCGAAGCCGAAGATTGTACACGCATTCCAAGGAGACTTTCTCAAGGGCTCTTCGCTGTTTTGGTCCAGAAATTCTAAAGGGGGTTTTTCATATTGTATTTTCATTCATTCACTTTTCATTTTGTAATCGTTGGTAGAGAAATCGTCGTCTTGCGTGCGACGTCTAAGTCCTTGCGTGGCTTAGGGGAAAATCGCTTCCTTGTGTGGAGCGTCCAAGTCCTTGCGTGGCTTGGTGGGAAATCGTGGCCTTGTGTGCTACGTCTAGATCTTGGGAAGATCTAGAGGATAGGCTTGGGCTTGGTCTTGGGAGAGACTAGCAATAGCCTTCCGATCCTTGGGAGAAGGATTGGTAAACCAAAATTGTAGAATTTCTTATTAACTTATTTGTGCCTTGATCTTAAGCATTGTTAAGATCATTTTTATTGTACTCAAATTTCATGATTAATATAATTATGTTTTTTTTTAAATACATATTTTGTGGTATAATCTTTATCTTGGAAATTTGTGTTTTGATTTAATACTAAAATTGCATTGGTTTGAAAATATTTATAAGTAATTTTTTAGTAAAGTAAATTCTCTTTAAAAAATTACTAAGTCAAAAATTAAATTTTAGACACACCCTTATTCACCCCCCCTCTAAGGGCGTGTCTAAAAGTGCGCACTATCGTAAATGGTCGTGCGATAAGCCAGACAGAACTCATAAAATGGGCGTTAAGTGCGCACGATCAGAGGCGCACGACCAGTGGTCGTGCGCGATAGAGCCAGTGATCGTGCGCAGTGTTCCTGTACAGAATTGTACCGGGAACACCTGCACGACTCCTGATCCAGCATACACCACCAGTCTAGCCACTGAAGGTGGCACTTAACACTGCATGAAAACTAGTAACGAAGATGAACAAGAAATAACACCAAAACGGGCCTAGAAGTGCACTTAGCATGGAGTATTAAATAGGAATGAAAACATGTCTAAAGTGAAGTGCAAAGACTAGAAAATCTGCCCAGATGAGTCCATAAATGTGTATATAATTGGGACTCATCACACACCCAGACTTACCTGTTTGCGCGTCCCGAGCAAACGAATTCGGCGGAGTGTGAAAATGGTAGTTAACAAAGAAAATTACACAAAGGAGTACAATGCGAAGTAGCAAAAGCATGCAAATAGAAATTTAGTAAAAAGAGATTCTAACTATACTAACTAATTTACGAAAGTATTAGAGCGTAAGTAGAGATTTAGTTATACTCAGTTGGTGAATTATGAAGAATTCGAACGATCATGCCAGGTGTGAAAGTAACAAGACACTAAGGCGGGTGTTGCACAAGGTCGGGGTTTAGGAATAACTCCGCTGAAATCCATCAACGTTGTGAACCATACGCTCGCCCGGTCACACTCTCTTCACAGCGTTAGCAAACTCACAAGTCAAATCAATAGGGCTTTTAGGATTATATTAGGGCTTAGGTTGCAGTATGATATTCAAATTTAAACATGATGGCTACGCAACCCAAGTGAGCTAACGGAACGCTGCACCACACAAAACCAAAAACAATGCTCGTGTGACACACCCCCAGACTTATCATGAAAACTAGGTGTGCACACGGCCTACTTCACAATTACCGAAAGATTTTCTATTTAGCTCGGACGAATTTCTTTACGACATATTTCTTTTTCAGATTTTTTTTCTTTTTACAACATACTTTTCTTCTTTTACTTATCCTCCGGTTGGTTCAAATTCAGCAAAATAAAACATGTCTTTCTTCACAACGCACAAGTTCCAAACATCACAACAAATTGAGAATTATGAGCGCAGTTAAACAGCAATTTGGTTGCGGGCGTTGGATAAGCTTCAGGATTTGGTGGATGAAGAGGAGCTGAACAAAAGAGTGGTAGGCACAATTTTGGCTTGCAAGGGTGAGCGAAAAGGACATGGAATGACAAGGCTCAAACTAGCCAAAAGGTGGCCTACATCACGTTTAACTCGACGAGTCGCTCTCGCCCATGCTTCGAGAGTCACTTGGGGCAAGTTCTTAGCCCATGAGAAAGGTAAACCTTCCTCCCGACTCGAGCAACACACAACTAGTGCTCGTACACACAAAACACCGGGTTATCACCAATTTCGTTAACATTCACTATTTGAGTATAACAAATCTAAAACTACGCAAAAAATACTAATCATAAATTAAACGTACAGAAATAATCTAGTTTTACTCAAATGCTATTGCAGCATGCAGGTGCGACTAGAACACTGCTCGAGTCAACATCGCACTCCAAATAGTAATTCCTAAGCTAACACCCCAATTCACATTCCTAACCAAAATAGTTTATCTGAAAATAACACAAATAGGAAAGCGCGCACTCATGTGGGTGAAGTGGTGCAAGAAGCATGAAAACAATGATGATGATAAAGATAAATAATAAACAAACTTCTAGTATGCAGTGCAACTCGTGCACAGTGGATGACAACATACTCTCCCCCAGACTTAGTCTAAACATTACATCACAGAAATTAGAAGCTGAGGGGGGGAAGAAGTGTTACCCAATGCTCAGAATTGAGCATACCAGAGGATTGGCGTTAAATTCGTGCACAATCAGCAGCATCCGCTAACACGAAGTACAAAGCACACCTGCAAACGGTACAACTAAAAGCAGCAAAAATAGATAAAAACTGAATTGAAACAAGTTAGAGAAACAAAAACAGCAAGTCTGGGTTGTCACCCATGGAGGTGAACCAGTTCTTGCGAATAAGATTAAGCAAATGCGCACATAACAGAAGGGACGAAATATGAAAACAAAATTCACAAAACGATGCCCAGATGAGCATCCAGAATCAAAGTGTTATTATTACAACAAAATAAAGTAAGCTCAAACGACTCGAAGAGACATAAAAAAAAATAAACTGCAGCAAGAACAAGATAAGACTGAGATTGGCCTGCATACGGGGTGGAAAAATCACTCGTCGTCGCTGTCACTATCTAAAACAACGACGGACGGCGGAGGTCTGGAAGAAGATGCGGCACGGCCAGGAGGTGGGGGTATATTCAGTCCTCCCCGCAAGGCTTGCTGATACACGAAGTCCGTCAGCCAATACTGATTCGCCTCCAAGTCGGAGAGGCGCTGGTTGAAGCTTGGGACCTCCGGTGCTCGTGAAGAACTACCCACCTCCTTGTGTTTCCGCTCCTGCTTGGATGACTGACGCCGCGGCTGCGGGAGGGCTATCTCTCGATGAGTGGTCGGCGGCTCAGCCGGCTCTCCGTGCTCCTCATCAACTTGCCTCTCCCTAGGCGCATCACCTGGCATCACGACCACAAAATGCCTGCTACTCTTCTTCCCCACAACCCGCAGTAAATGAATGCTCACCATGGTGGCCCTGGTGATGAAGGAGGGCGCAGTTACCTGCACCATCGGAGGCAGCTGACTCCAAACCCCCAATCCCTTTGCAATGCGAGTGATATAATATGCACCACCAATGGCACCAGTGAGACCGTAGGTGGCCTCGTGATGGAAGAAGAAAGCGAGCAAGTAGCCCAGATGCAAGGGCAGCCGAAATTCCCTACTATATAAGCAGGTCAAATCTTGCCACCCCATGACGTTCTGACTGAGAGATCGGGCGACAAGAGAATGACTAAGAACGTGCTGCAGGTATCGGAGAGCAGGCGTGACAATCCAGGTGGATTTGCTTTTCCTAGTAACATACTCTTCGTCACGACCTGTGAGAGCACACCATGCGGCACGCGGGGTGACGTCGTCAGGGAAGGAGATACTCGTACTCGAAAAATCAATCGCCGCAGCCTCTGCCTCAGTGTAAAAACCTGCGCTCACCGCCAACTCTGTCAGAGAAAGAGTGAAGACTCTCCCCATCATTCGGAAAGAACATTTTCCTGGACGTAGGCCGCAGGGCAGCAACTCCCATTCGAATGTTGCGAGAAACTCCAATGTGAGCTCCCAGTAGCCGAGGTCATCACACTCAAACACCCTGCTCCAGTGATCAAATGAATAACGAAGGCGGACGGCCTCCCCCAACTCGCCATTGTCGCCGATGGAATTAAGCTCGTTCCAATCGACTAAACGTTGGGACAGAAATGGCTTCTCCTTCAGTGAGTTGTATCGCAGTGTGTGCGAATCCTTGGAGAAGGTGGCCATTCGAGCAAGGATCTGAGCTGGAGAGGCAGAGGGATGGCCAGAGCGGTGGTAGGACTTGGCGAAATGGCGAGTACTGGAACTCATGGTGGGATTAGGGCAAGGGAAGGAGGAAGAACCGAAATGGGCTCACTGGAGGGAGGGAGGACGCACGATCGGCGAGCACCCAGCGGAAACGGCGCACGAACAGAAGCGAGAGGACGACGAAAGCGAAGACCTAGGATGCGCACACAGGGCTCGGGCGAACCGGTTTTTATAAAGAAACTGGGCCAATCGCACGATCAATGATCGTGCGCGTTAAATAATGCGCACGACTATCGATCGTGCGCGAAGGAAATTTTCTGGCGTCCAGCTTCTTCATGAAAACTGAATCCACCGCACCCTATGAGCGTTCCAGGGTCCACCGCGCATGAGGGGCCAAACGCAGCCGAAATAAAAACTAATTTAAAGTAAGAAAATAGGGTAGAAAGGAGAACAATGCAAATACGAAGAAAAAGATTAATCCTAGATAACTGTTGGGCTACATGTCCCCCCAACGGGATTTATTTAAGAGTTTTAGATGTATATTAACTGATAGGCGTATGATAGTGAAAATGAACAGGTAACTGTTCTAATACGCGTGTCGGTAGCGGGTACCGATACGGCGACAGAACAGTTACTCCTCTACACAAATGATAATACCTACTTAACGCAGGTAGAGGAAACAGAAGATAAGAAGAGAGGGGGGGGTATCCTCACTCAACTCACCAAACACATCCTTGCCTAGCAAGGTGTCGTCAACAGGGAGACAGCAGGAGGCGAAGGCAATGAGTGGAGCTTCCTCAACGGAGGGGGAGTAATCCTCCTCACATGAAAGGATGCTCTCATCATTGACTTGAACAAAAAGCTCCAAGTCCTCCTGAAGTACCTGTGAAGATTCAACCTGCACAGACTCGGATGAAGGAATGGGATCAAGAAATAAAGAAGACGAAGAACATAAATAAACATCAATCGGGGGAGTGATCCCGGTCTCACTCCCATCAGGTTGGGGAAGTAAAATAATGTTTGCATTGTCATCAATGCCGCAAGGCTCAGCGGGATCGACAGTGGCCATGCCCAAGATTTGGACTTCCTCCACCGGTGTTGAGGAGAGCTCCTCTTCACCTAGAAGGTTGTCCTCCTCCATAGGAGCAGGCATAACACATAAATCGCCAGCCTCATCCCGCGACACATCCTCAACAATGTCGTCAGAGACGAAAGTAGTATGTACAACAGGGGGAGGAGTAGTGCTCGGATAAAAGTCGAGCACCGATTCCTCACAAAGAATTGAATCCACTAGGGGTGGTGGATGCACTGGGAGAATAGGCTCAGCAATGTCGGTGCCCAGATCGGCCACACATCTAGTGACTGTGTCAACGCCATACCCTTCAAGATGTGAAGGTGGCAAAGACACAAAACCGGGTGTTGAAGGTGTGCCGCCAGAGTTAGGAGTTGGGACGATCCGGATATCCGGCTCATCATCCTCGTCCAATTGGCGAAGATACTCGGCACAGTCCTTCAAGACATGATCAGTGCTCCGACAAAACCGGCACTGCCTAGCGGGCTTATTTGGCACAGCGGGTGCTGAAGCCAAAAAGAAGTAAGACGGTAAAGGCTCAGCAGAGTAGCCATAAGACTTACGCGCACCATATGGAGTATCAGACGAAGTCGGTGCTCCATATGCTGGGCTATAAGACTTATGCCTACTATTCTCCGTAGGACATTCATCACTAGAGTGGGAGGTAGCTCCACACCAACGGCAACGGAAATTAAGATGTGCCCACATAGTGTGAAGATAATACGATTCAAAATAAAAATGCTATTGTGCAAAATACTACACCTAACAAAAATTACTAAGGCAACCTAATTAAAACAGGAAAATGGAATAAAAAGAAATAAAACAAAGAAATGCAATTTACAAATGGAAGGGCTTCTCTCTCAGGTTCTCCCTATCCAGAAAACTCACATGACTGTGTTCCCCGGCAACGGCGCCAAAAACTTGATGGCGCGAATCTCACACACCGCTATAGGCGGTAGCTCGATTGCGACACGAAACGGCAGTGTACCGATCGTTCAAGTAATATAAAACAAGGAGTAGTCCCCGAGTATCGAATCTCAAAGGAACACAGTAAGGTGGAGTTTATTATCGAGGAAGGACTTTAGATTGAAGTCCTTAGGTCGATGTTCACGAAGGTGGGTGGATTGGTTTTGCAAAGTAAAATAAAAGCTATCGACTACTCCTATGCAATGCCGCTATGCAATGCTTCGCTTGGCGGAATGGAAAACTACGTAGGCCTTGAACGCACTACTTCGTTGGGCGGATGGGCGAGTAGGCTAACAGAGTGAGGGTCACAAGAACCTCGTCGACAAGCACGCCACTAGCAATTGCTAGTGCGGCACCGAACACAATGTTGGAATGGAAATTAGATGGGGGCGCACCTCAATAAGCACATATGAACTAAATGATTCCAAATAAATGAAATAAACATTAAGCTATATTGTTCATATCACACATCATCAATATATAGAGGAAACTAGTTTATACAATCAACAACATAAGGAAGGAAAAAGAGAGTAAAGGAGTCGACCACATCCGAAGCCTTGCCGAAGATTCACGGTTGGAATCGCTGGGTTGTCAATCCGCGTCCAAGCTCGGTCTTCAACTGCGTCCGAGGTAGAGGAGGGCTGTCACTTCCTCCCAATGGCTCGTCTTCTTCGTGTCACGATCCAATCTCCTCCGATACGTGATCTCCTTGCTCGATGTTGGCGATCTTTGGGCTAGAAACCTCTCCTTAGAGCTCAAGGATGATGGAGGAGGCCTAGGGGGGCGGAAAACCTGCGGAAGGGGAGAAAACGGCGGAGCTGGGCGGAAGGAATGCGTCGATCCCGACCTAAATCGCGAGCAGGACAATTTATAGGCGCTGGAATAAACAGTGCGCACGGTCATTGGCGCACGACCAGTGGTCGTGCGCACTAGCATCCTGTGATCGTGCGCCTGCCTGGACGGAGCCTGAAGGATAAGAAAATTATAAAATACTTGTTCGCACGACCAGTGGTGCACGACCAGTGGTCGTCCGCACTATCGTAAATGGTCGTGCGATAAGCCAGACAGAACTCATAAAATGGGCGTTAAGTGCGCACGATCAGAGGCGCACGACCAGTGGTCGTGCGCGATAGAGCCAGTGATCGTGCGCAGTGTTCCTGTACAAAATTATACCGGGAACACCTGCACGACTCCTGATCCAGCATACAACACCAGTCTAGCCACTGAAGGTGGCACTTAACACTGCATGAAAACTAGTAACGAAGATGAACAAGAAATAACACCAAAACGGGCCTAGAAGTGCACTTAGCATGGAGTATTAAATAGGAATGAAAACATGTCTAAAGTGAAGTGCAAAGATTAGAAAATCTGCCCAGATGAGTCCATAAATTTGTATAGAATTGGGACTCATCAGTAGGCCCTTAAGACGCCGAGACCTTACTGCGGGGAGAAGGGCTGACCTTCGATTGGCGATAGTGTGAAGTCCCGGGGGCAAGACCCCAAATTTAGTAATAAAAAGTGTTTGTGTTAGTAAAGTTAAGAATAAGTCAGATATGTTAATTTGAAACGAACATAGATACATGCGCAAGTGTAGTCTTGCGGCTTTTTGGGTTAGCGATTACAAATGAAATGAGGGTGTAGATAGCGCTGGGCTCCCTTTCCCAGTTCTTGGCGCTTTTGAGTGGTGTTTGCATGAGTTCATTTGATCATCCTGCGTGAAGCGCAGTGGTGGCTTGATCACTCTGGTGGCTGACCTCCTGTTGCCGTTCCTCGAACTGCTTGTTTCTGACCTGCTTGGCAGTAGATCTTCAGGTGCCCTGACTGGACAAGGTGCTCGATTTCATCCTTCAGCCCAAGCCCCTGTGAAAGTCACAAAAGAGGGATTGATCTCCAATATTTCTGGGGAGCGGTCTTGGCCATTTGACGATTTGGCTGTTGCAAATCACAGGCAGTATATGCTCGCGGGAGGCGTTTAATAGGGTGTAGACCTGAGTCCTTCGGTTTTCTAGCTCCCGGGAGCAAGCCGATTGGCCCTGTCGGGCCGACCGCCTTTCACGAGCAGTTACTGCTGTCCCTTCCTCTTTCGACCTGTGACTTCGGGCTGTTGTGGACTCTCTGGCGTAAGTAGATTATCTTCCGCTACCGGCGCAGGGGTTGCGTGGCTCTCCTGTGTTCCGTCTTTCTCGAAATTTGGGCTCGGCGACGGGTCGTAGGTGACACAAGAAAGTCCAGCAGTGGCGGTGTTGAGTCCGCAAATCGAGTCTTTAATGATTTTCCCTTTGCTAGCCATATGACCGACCATGGACACGTCATGTTGTAAGGCGTCAAGTAGAACGCTCCCAAATATTGCGTCGCATAGCGAATCCGCTTCTGCGATGAAAAATTAGACGTCGTACTTGACCGGTTCTGGGAGCGCTCCTATTTAGACGGTGAGAACAATAACCCCTATGGTGGGTATCGTGGTTCCATCCAGGAGTTCTGCGTTGCTGGCTCTGAGCCTGAGGTTTCCGCCGAGGAGCTTGAGCCGTACCACGGCCGCCATGAACAAGATGTTGAATGAGATGCGATGGCTTATCAGAGCTCTTCTTAATTCGCAGGCTGGGTTGCCGATGCTTGCGTGTAAGGCAAAGTCTAGCCCCCCCACGAGGATGCTGTCGAAGGAAGCTCGTGTCGTCTCTTCTTTGCTTCTTGCCATGTTCTACTTGTCCTGGACGGGGAGATCTGGCCAACTCGAGTTCTCCCCATGCTGAGTTGTCTTCTCAAATTCTCTGCGTGCGGGCTTCGTGCCATCCAGTGAATAACTAGGACAGTTTAGTGAAGTTGTGGACTGTTCCCTCGGGCAGGGATCGATACCAGGTGAGAGCACCTCCGCGTAGTGTTTCTGAGAAGATTTTACAGCTGATTTGATCTGGAAGCCTGAACGTCCCTATGGCAGCTAGGAAGTAGTTAACATGCTCATACGAATCTTTTGCTCCGTGAAACTCCTTACAGCATGGAAGCTTTAACCATGATGGGATGAGATACGTCAGGATCGATCTTGACAGAGGGGATTGATTTTGCTGGAATGCGACATTATTCGAATCCTGCTCCGTTGCTAGAGGAGTCCTGCCGGCCATGTCAATCCATTGAGTCAAGATAGGCGCAATGAGAAGCGCTTTCCTTGCCGAGTTTTCCGGAATGGAGGAACTGTGTGCGTAGGAAAGTTCTTGGTGGGTGCCCTTTCCTGCCGCTTCCGTGAACTGGGGCAAAGTGTGTTGGAACAACCCTTTTACTGTTTTGGGCTAGGATCACTATGTACTGATTAGGATCAGTTGACCCCATTGTATAGTTTAAGGGTCAAGTCTTTAGGCTGATAAATTAGCTTGAACTTAAGATTAAATCTAAGGTTCCCAGCGTTCGACGAATGTCTAGCAGCGTTCGACAAATGGCAATTGGCGTTCGACGAATGTTTAGCATCGTTCGACAAATTGTTCTAAGCAGACTAAAGTATTACAGCCAGTTACAGCACTCGACATTCTCTGATCAGTGTTCGACGAACGGCTAGTAGTGCTCGACAGATGGCTCCCAGCGTTTGACAGTTTTTATTGGCAGCGCTCGACAGTTTTCCAGCCAGCGTTCGACATATTCTGTACAACGCTCGACAGATGGCTCCCAGCGTTCGACAGATGGCTCCCAGCGTTCGACAGTTTTTATTGACAGCGCTTGACAGTTTTCCAGCCAGCATTCGACATATTCTGGACAGCGCTCGACAGATGGCTCCCAGCGTTCGATAGATCATTTATTGAAGCCCAGATTTGTTATCAACTATATTCTATCTATCCTAACAGTAAAACGACGAATATAACGGATCTATTTAATATCCTTTGGACGTATTCTGACAGATAAGGAAGGATATTAAACTGAGTTAATATATTCTCTTCTTTCCTTTTTCCAAGGCAGCAATAGCCGTTGACATTTAATGAAAAGGAATCTTTTCACAGTCAAAAATAAAAGGACCTGCCAAAATCGTTTGAGTTGACAGAATTCAAACGTCGTTCTATTACAGAATAAAAAGGATATATATAGCATTCATAAGAAGAAGACATATAGTTAGACATCTCAGAAAGTTTTTCTTCATCTTCTTCTACAAGCAGCACAAAACTTCTGAGAACATCATCCTCAAGAACATTCACTCAGAATCTGCTGTAAATTCAGATCTTCTAAAAGAGCAACAAGCAAATCTGAAGAACCTGTTCTTCCAGATCAAACTGCTACAGGAGATCTTAGTTTTCAAGAGAAAGCTTCTTCATTTTCTGTCAAGCACTTCAATCTGACAGGGGGAGCTTTACAACAACATCCACTAGAGTCTTCTCTCAGCATCTTGACAGAGAAGAACACTATAAACTTTTTCCTTCCCATCTTGTACGGGGTTATAACTCCCTTCAAAAGTTAATCTCGGTGACAGGGCACCTTTTCAAAAACCTGCAGTTTGGTTAGAGCACCTTATCAACAACTCACCTGGTGTGAGGGCACCTTATCAACAACCTCCTAGTGGATTCCTACCAAAGGTGGAAGAAGAGTAGAAGTACCCAGATTTATTGGGGAACTACTATAGCTCCTTGTGTCTTATGTGTTTGATTATTTCCTGTGGCACTGCTGTTTGTTTTGTGATTACATTTACTTAATTTTTCTATTTATATAATTCTCACACTGCTTACACTTATATATAACACTATTTTAATTCCGCTATAAAAACTAAGAAAAAGTTTTAATACTCTATTCACCCCCCCTCTAGAGTAACTTAAGATCTAACCTCCACTTTCAATTGGTATCAGAGGTAGGTTGATTCTTTACAGACTAACATCTGAATCACAAAGATCAACCAGATCTTAATTTGTCTAGAGCTTCTTTATCTAAGAATTTTATATCATTCAAAACTCATGGCACAAAACAAGGAATATTCTAGCACAAGACCTCCTATGTGCAACCTCAATAAGTTTGCACTATGGAAAGCAAGGATTAGGCTTTATATGAACTCTATTGATGAGGAGATTTTCAATGTTATTCTTACAGGACCTCCAGCACCTACAACAACAACCAGCACTACTGCAACAACAGACAACACTGTTGTTCCACCTCCTGAGTGGACTGAGGCTCAGAAGAAGCAGAGAAATGCAGATGCAAAGGCCATGAACATTCTGGCCTTAACTATGTTAGATGACATATTCCAGAAAGTAGTTGAGTGCACCTCAGGAAAAGAAATCTGGGAATCTCTCAACAACATGGTGGCAGGCTCAGCAGATGAAAGGAAAGATAGAAGATCTCACCTGATCTCTCAATATGAGAACCTCAAGAAGGGAGAATCAGAAAATGTTGCTGATATGTACAATAGGCTCAGCCTCATAATAAATGAGCTGAAATCTCTGGACAAAGTGATCTCACTCACAGAGATCAATGACAAAATTCTTATGTGCTTTCCCAGCACATGGGACTCCAGAATCTGGCCAATCAAAGAAGCCAGAAGCCTAAATGAGATCACCACTGAAGCTTTGTTGGGCAAGCTCAAATCTTATGAGCAGCTTATCAAAAGTAGGGAAACTGAAGAATCCACTTCATCCCCAGCACTCAAGAAGGAGAAAAGCATAGCCTTCAAAGCTGCAGAAGAAGAAGGACCAACTCCTACCAAAGAGGAGTTGCTGCATTTCATAGCCAAAAGATTCTATAATATGACTAAGAAAGATTTCAAGAAGAAGTCATCCAGAAGCTATGACAAGCCAAGGTATGACAAAAATCACTCTAATGAAATTATATGTTTTGGTTGCAGGAAGCCATGACATATTGCTCCTGAATGTCCAGAGAATCAAAACAAAAAGGACAGAAAGGAGAGAAAAAGAGAAAAGGAAGAAAGGAAAGGTTCTAGCAAATCTTCCTCCCACTCACACAAAAAGAAGGAAAGAGGATTTGTAGCAACATCCTGGAGTGAAACAGAATCTGAATCAGAATCTTCATCTGGTTCTTCTGATGAAGAAGAAACAAAAGAGAATAGCCAATGTCTTTTGGCAATTTATGACTCAGACTGTGAGTCACAATCTGAATCTTCATCAAGCTCCAGTGATGATGAAGAAGAAAAGAACTTCTGCATGATGGCAATCAATGCCTCAGCCAGCAAATCTGATGAAGAAAATTTAGAATCAGAAGAAGAAAATGATGCAGATCAGGTAATGTCTGGTTTTGATTTTACTTCAGATGAATTCAAAGCTGAATTCAAAGTCCTTTGCTCAGACTTACTCAGCTCTGAGAAAGAAATAATCTCACTCAGATGTAAGTTAGCTGAAATGAAAAAGATGAGTGAAGAAAATGCAAATCTTAAGAAAGATTTGGCTGCCTCCAGAGAACACATTGTTCTCATTGAGAATAAACTTTCTGAGGCCAAGAAATTTGAAGAATCCCTAAATGGGAGAAGTATCAAACTGATGGACATCACAAGCACAGTCAATGCTAGACTTAATAATAGCAAACTGGGCTTGGGTGCCTCATCAAGTGAGCCATCTCTGATTAAGAGAAATATCCTCTCCTCACCTATAAAATTTATTTCTGCTAAAGGCAAAGAAGCTGCAAAAAGAGATAAAGATATTTCAAGCAAGTCTGTTAAGGATAAAAGAATTCAAAAGAATTCGTCGAACGGAGATCGACAAAAAGGTTCAAATTTGTCGAACGGAGCTCGACGAAGTCTGAAAACAGATTTTCAATATAGTTATCAGATGAACAATAGTCGACCAATTTATCCAAATTTGTCGAACAGATACTATACAGGAAATACTAGATATCTTACTCCCAAACAAACTAAAAATCCTTTCACTGAATGGATAATACCTCCAAGGAGATATCATCCACAAGGCTATAAGGACCAGCCTGAAATGTCATTTATTTCTGAATTTTGTGGTAACACAAAAGGACCCAAGGTAGTCTGGGTCAAAAACAACTAGTTTATGTTTTTGTCTTTGCAGGTACATGGCCATCCAAGATTAAATCAAAAATGGTACTTGGACAGTGGCTACTCAAAGCACATGACAGAAAACAAGGCCAATCTGAAAAATTACAAGGCACAACTTGGACCCAAAGTGATCTTTGGAGACTCCAACCATGGTCAAACCAAAGGCATTGGTCAAATCAAGGTTGGAGCAGTAACATTCAAGGAAGTCACCTATGTGAAGGGTCTGAAGCACAACCTCATCAGCATAAGTCAGTTATGTGTTGAAGGTTATCAGGTAACCTTTAATAAATCAGAATGCATTATCAAGTCATCTGATAATGTCATTGTTTTATCAGGTATTAGACAGGGTAACATATATTTAGTAAATTTCAATTCCTCTAAATCAGAAATTTGCCTGTTTAATGAGCTAAGCAAACCTAGTGAACTATGGCATAAAAGATTAGGGCATGTAAATCTTAGAAAAATTGCCAAACTATCTAAAGATAATCTTGTTAGAGGTTTACCATCAGGATCATATAAGAAAGAAGGTTTATGTAGGGCATGCCAGCTAGGTAAGCAAACCAAAAATAGTTTTAAATCCTTATCTAAAAGTGATTCACCTAGAATCTTATTTTTGCTACATATGGACCTTTTTGGACCTATAGCAATAAAGAGTTTAGGAGGGAAGTCTTACACTCTAGTTATTGTAGATGACTTCTCTAGATTCACTTGGGTATTCTTTTTGAGAGAAAAGTCAGATAACTTTAAAGTTCTTACAGACTTTCTTAAGAGCATACAGATTGAATACTCTACTGTAGTTGCATTGATCAGAAGTGATCATGGCACTGAGTTTGAGTCTCTTCTTATGCAAGAATTCTGTGAGAAGGAAGGTATCAGGCATTGCTTCTCAGCTCCTAGAACTCCTCAACAGAATGGGGTAGTTAAAAGGAAAAATAGAACCCTAATTGAATCAGCAAGAACATTGCTTGCAGATGCTAATTTGCCACTATCCTTTTGGGCAGAAGCTGTTAGCACAGCAAACTATGTTCTGAATAGACGTTTGATACACAAACTTAAGGGTAAAACTCCTTATGAATTACTTAAAGGGAAGAAACCTAAAGTTGACTATTTCAGAACTTTTGGTTGCAAATGTTTTGTTCATAACAATGATAAGAAATATCTTAGAAAATTTGAACCAAAATCTGAAGAAGGAATTTTCTTAGGATATTCAATTGTTAGCAAAGCATATAGGGTATTTAACAAATCCACTCTCAAGATAGAAGAATCCTTGCATGTTTCCTTTGTTGAAACTAACATGTCTTACAAGGAGAAGAAATCTTCTACCAAGAATGCTTTGCAGGTACCAGCTCTATGTGAAGAGATTAATGAACTAAATCTACAGTCAGGAGATTCAATGCAACCATTAGCTCAAAACCTTGAAGATAGTGAAGAAGAAGATCATTCAGATCTTATTGATTATCAGAATCAAGCAACAACAGAACATCCTTCACAGGATACAATTACTGAACAAAATCCCCAAATAAATATCACTGCAGAATTAACTCCAACTATTGATTACATCACAGTTAGAGATCACCCAATTTCACAAGTGATTGGTGATATTTCAGCAGGTGTTCAGACAAGACATCAACTACATCAAAATCAGATGCATACTTGCTTTCTATCACAAGTTGAACCTCAAACCATAAAAGATGCAGAACAAGATCCAAATTGGATTCTTGCAATGCAAGAGGAACTCAACCAGTTTGAAAGAAACAAAGTTTGGGATTTGGTTCCAAGACCAAGAGGCCATCCAGTCATTAGCACCAAGTGGGTCTTCAGGAACAAACTTGATGATCAAGGAAATATTGTGAGAAATAAAGCAAGGCTAGTAGCTCAAGGATACTCACAGGAAGAAGGCATAGACTATGATCAAACATTTGCACCTGTGGCAAGACTTGAAGCTATCAGAATATTTTTAGCATTTGCTGCATACAAACAATTTAAGGTATATCAAATGGATGTAAAAAGTGCATTCCTAAATGGAGATATCAAGGAAGAAGTCTATGTGGAACAACCACCAGGTTTCATCTCTCCAACTCACACTTCTTATGTATTCAAGCTTAATAAAGCTCAATGGTCTCAAACAAGCTCCCAGGGCATGGTATGAGACCTTAGCTAATTTTCTATTGGAAAATAAGTTCTGTAGAGGCTTAGTAGACAAAACCTTATTTTTCAGAATACATAAAAATCAAACACTGCTAGTTCAAATATATGTAGTTGATATTATTTTTGGCTCTACTGATTCAAATTTATGCAAAAAATTCTCTAAACTTATGCAATCTAAATTTGAAATGAGTAGCATGGGTGAATTATCATACTTCCTTGGTCTACAAGTGAAGCAAACCTCATCAGGAATTTTCATTTCACAATCCAAGTATGCTAAGGAATTAGTAAAAAGATTTGGAATGTCTGATTCCTCTCCCATGAAAACACCCATGGCTTCTAATGCTGTCATTAATGCTGATGAATCAGGGAAACCTGTTGATCAGAAGGTGTATAGAGCAATTGTTGGCTCATTACTCTATTTGATAGCTAGTAAGCCTGATATAATGTTTGCTACTTGTATTTGTGCTAGGTTTCAAGTCAATCCTAAAGAATCTCATCTATCTTTATTAAAAAGAATTTTAAGATATATAAAGGGCTGTTCTAATCTAGGTCTCTGGTATCCAACAACATCTGAATTTGAATTAACTGGATTCTCAGACTCAGATTATGCTGGATGCAGAGTAAACAGAAAAAGCACATCAAGAACTTGTCAGTTTCTTGGTGATAGGCTTGTGTCTTGGTTTTGTAAGAAGCAGACATCTGTGTCCACATCAACAGCTGAGGCAGAATACATTGCTGCAGGCAGTTGCTGCTCACAGATACTGTGGATACAAAATCAAATTCTAGACTATGGTATCAACTTAAATCAATCAATTATATTTTGTGACAATACTAGTGCAATATCTATAGCACAAAATCCAGTTCTCCATAGTAGGACTAAACACATAGAAATAAGGCACCACTTTATCAGATGTGGATAAAAATAAAATTTGCCTACAGTTCATATCCACTGATTTACAAAGAGCAGATATTTTCACCAAACCCTTGGATGAAAAGAAACATATTTTCTTTATGAATCAACTGGGAATGATAGATGGAGACTCAATTTGTTGAAAATTATATTTTCTATCCTATCCAAAACTTTTGTCGAACGAAGAACGAAAAATTTTTATTCGTCGAACGATGGTCGACAAAAACCTACATCTTCAAGAGTCAGTAAAGAAAATCTCGTTTGTCGAATGGCGGTCGACGAAATTTTTTTTTTTTTCCGACAAAATTTTAAAGTCGGTTCGACTTCAGATTTAAATAGGATTTGCCGAGCAGCGCTCCTCGAATTCTCCTCCCTATTTTCTCGACTATATAACACTTATTTTATCTTATTCTAAGCTTGGCGCCTACAGAAATAGTCTTTCCCTCCAGTTCCTCTCTGCACTTGATCTTCAACTTTCTTTGCAGGAACAATGGCGATTCCTCAGGCCTCTCTGCACCTAATGAAGTTTGACGCAGGTTTTGACATTGACATGGACTCGTTTGCACAGTCAGACCAAATCTTCAAGGATATTCTTCAAACGCTGGATGAACAACAACTAAGGAAATTTCGAAGCACCAGGCAGAAGATAGCTGTTGCAGAGATAAAAGAATGGGTTTTCACTGCAAAATCAGTCGATGAAAGTTTGTCGGGAACAATATCAGGTCATCATGTCTCTCTCTCTCCCACCATCCTTTCTGAAATCTTTGGTCTTGAAAATGGTGAAGATGAGTTAGACATAAGCTCAAATGAATTTGATGAAGCTTTAGTCAAAATGGGCCATTTGACTGGAAACCCTAGCCACATTCTGAAAAAGAATCTGTCTCAGGACTACAAGTTCTTAGCAGATATTGTTGGAAAAATCTTACTGGGCAAGACTTCTGGGCATGACTATATCAGTAGGCACCAATTTCTGTTAATGGTGGCCTTAATGGAGAAGAAGAAAGTCAACTGGGGATCAATTCTTTTTGACCTAATTAAAAAGAAAAACTCTACAGAGAATGCATGCTTTGGAAGAATTTTAGGAATCTTTCTGCAGGAAAGGCATCCAGAGCTTCTGGTGTCACCAAAAGTAACAATAAATGCCAGCAAGAGGCTGACCTCAGCACTCTTTGCTAAATGGGATAGAGTAATTCCCAAGAAGAATACAGGAGCTGAGGCCTCCAGAAAAAGGAAAGCTTTTGAGGACACAAGGACTGATCAAGTCACTCCCTCTACCCTTCTAGAAGATCCTTCCTCAGCTCCTCCTTCCTCTCATATCCTCTCTCCACCTGCTCAACAATCTCCTGCACATTCTCATTCTTCATCCCCTCCTTCAACTGCAATATCACCCATCAATGATATTCCAATCTTAACTGCCCACATCAGTGATGCTCCACCTCCACCCCTATCTTCAGAACCACTACCTACCACACCTCCCTCTCCAATACACAATGAATATCATTCACCTATTCATTCTCCTAGTCCAATCCATCTAGACATTCACACACATACCACCAACATCAGCAATATCATTCCTCCAATATCATCTCCATCCACTTCACAACCATTCACTAGCCATCCACCAGATTATCCATCCCTCAACCTCTACTCTATTACTGATCAAGTTTTTGATCTTATCCTTCCTAAAATAAGCCAGCTCCTGGATGCAAAACTTGCTCCAGTTCTTCAGGCACTTTCTACTTTATCTACTAAGATAGCTTCTTTCTCCTCCTCCACTGCTGTCCCTTCTACTAGCTAGGCAGGGGGAGATGTCCTATGAAGAAGCTCCAGAAACAGAAGAAACTCCAGAAGAAGATACATAAGTTACAATTTTTGATACAGATACACAAGTTATAGAAGTAATAAATAATATATGCATTCATCCATCCTGTGATCTATATAGCTTATTATCAAAATTTGATGTCACATATACTTCAAGGGTATCACCAAAGGTATACATAGAGGATCTATCAAAGGCTCTGATTTGCCTTCCTCAGAAAACTCATTCTGACATCATACAAAATTACGTATCCTCTATTCCTTCATCCACTGTTCAAGACATTCAAATAAAGGATCATTCTGCAGAATATGAAGATGATCCTGCAGAATTCCTTGATGATACAACAGCCCCACAAATTATTTCTTCACCTCCAATTTTTGTATGGAATGAAGAACCAATGCCAAGCTTTGATGAAATCTGGAGAGAGGCAGATGCAGAGTTTGACAAAGCTGAAGAAGAAAGATTAAAGGCTCGGGAAGCAATCAAGAGAATTGATGATTTATACAATAAGCCAATCTCATCTTCTGACTCTGAAGATGATGATGACAATAGTGATTCTGATGATACACTTTCAAAGAAAAGAAAGAAAAGAACAGCTAAGTCAAAGGCTGCTCCCAAACCTCCAAATCCAAATAATGACATTCCTCTATACATTTTGTATAATATCCCTCTTGATGAGAAAACTCCTCACTGGATGAAGCTCTCCAGAAATGAGAACAATAGGAGGAAGAAATTCAAGAAGACTGGCTACATCCCTGACAAACCAGTCAAGCACAATCATCCTCCTCCTCCTCCTCCAGCAGCTGGTGCAACAGGATCAGCAGGTGTATCATCTTCCTCTCAGAGGCCAAGCTCTCAACATTCAAGGAGACCTGGTAGTTCTAGTGGTTCTCAAGCCTCTGGATCAGCCAGTGCTCCTTCCTCTAAGAAATCAGCTCCTATCCTTCAAAGAAGTCAAACCTTTTCCTCTTCTCAAATATCTTCAGAATACAAACTTCACATTTCTGATGGAACTCTTCACAGAGATAGAGTACCTCAAAAGGTCACTCAAGACAAAAATGATTCAGAAAATATTTATTATTTTCCAGATCCAGAAGAAGATAAACTCTGTCAGATGGCAAGACTGAAAGAAACAATTGCGTATGCACAGATTAAAAAGGCTAAAGCTGAAGGCAAAGACTTCTCAAGTTACTCAACCATGTCAGAATACAGAAGAAAAGAACTTGAAAAATACAAAACAGTTAAAGCATTCAATACTGAGTAATATATTGATATGCACCCAGAAGCATTTATTCCTCGAAAATCATTGGTGCTCAAGATTTGTTTATCAGCAAAAAGAAATCAGAAGACCCTAACAGAAAAATCATATTCAAGCCACCTTCTCAGGACAAAAAGCCTTAATTAAATATCTTGGTTATGAATGTAAAGTTTCTGAACTCAGAGCACTTATTATCTTATCTGATGATCTATTTTTATCTATCAGATATATTTCATTTCATTGTTGCTCTGTTCTGCTGTATCTATTTAATTTTTCTTGTCAAATTGTATCCTAACCCAAATAGGGGGAGATTGTTGGAACAACCCTTTTACTATTTTGGGCTAGGATCACTATGTACTGATTAGGATCAGTTGACCCCATTGTATAGTTTAAGGGTCAAGTCTTTAGGCTGATAAATTAGCTTGAACTTAAGATTAAATCTAAGGTTCCCAGCGTTCGACGAATGTCTAGCAGCGTTCGACAAATGGCAAGTGGCGTTCGACGAATATCTAGCATCGTTCAACAAATTGTTCTAAGCAGAATGAAGTATTACAGCCAGTTACAGCACTCGACATTCTTTGATCAGTGTTCGACGAACGGCTAGCAGTGCTCGACAGATGGCTCCTAGCGTTCGACAGTTTTTATTGACAGCGCTCGACAGTTTTCCAGCCAGCGTTCGACATATTCTGGACAGCGCTCGACAGATGGCTCCCAGCGTTCGACAGTTTTTATTGACAGCGCTCGACAGTTTTCCAGCCAGCATTCGACATATTCTGGACAGCGCTCGACAGATGGCTCCCAGCGTTCGACAGATCATTTATTGAAGCCCAGATTTGTTATCAACTATATTCTATCTATCCTAACAGCAAAACGACGAATATAACGGATCTATTTAATATCCTTTGGACGTATTCTGAAAAATAAGGAAGGATATTAAACTGAGTTAATATATTCTCTTCTTTCCTTTTTCCAAGGCAGTAATAGCCGTTGACATTTAATGAAAAGGAATCTTTTCACAGTAAAAAATAAAAGGACCTGCCAAAATCATTTGAGTTGACAGAATTCAAACGTCGTTCTATTACAGAATAAAAAGGATATATATATATAGCATTCAGAAGAAGAAGACATATAGTTAGACATCTCAGAAAGTTTTTCTTCATCTTCTTCTACAAGCAGCACAAAACTTCTGAGAACATCATCCTCAAGAACATTCACTCAGAATCTGCTGTAAATTCAGATCTTCTAAAAGAGCAACAAGCAAATCTGAAGAACCTGTTCTTCCAGATCAAACTGCTACAGGAGATCTTAGTTTTAAGAGAAAGCTTCTTCATTTTCTGTCAAGCACTTCAATCTGACAGGGGGAGCTTTACAACAACATCCACTAGAGTCTTCTCTCAGCATCTTGACAGAGAAGAACACTATAAACTTTTTCCTTCCCATCTTGTACAGGGTTATAACTCCCTTCAAAAGTTAATCTCGGTGACAGGGCACCTTTTCAAAAACCTGCAGTTTGGTTAGAGCACCTTATCAACAGCTCACCTTGTGTGAGGGCACCTTATAAACAACCTCCTAGTGGATTCCTACCAAAGGTGGTAGAAGAGTAGACGTACCCAGATTTATTGGGGAACTACTATAGCTCCTTGTGTCTTCTGTGTTTGATTATTTCCTGTGGCACTGCTGTTTGTTTTGTGATTACATTTACTTAATTTTTCTGTTTATATAATTCTCACACTGCTTACACTTATATATAACACTATTTTAATTCCGCTATAAAAACTAAGAAAAAGTTTTAATACTCTATTCACCCCCCCTCTAGAGTAACTTAAGATCTAACCTCCACTTTCAAGGTGGATACTGTCCTCGGAAGGGCTTTGCACAGTTTTTGGGAATCCATTCCCACAGACAGCGCCAAATATTGCGGGTCTCTTGGGTGCTTTTGGTAGACTGGTCGACTTGAACCGTCTCAGCTCTGAAGTGAGCCAAGCGCGCTAACAGTCAATTAGAGAATCGTTAAGTACATTGGGACTTTTTAACGTGGAAAGCCCGGAAAGGGTAAAAAACCACGCGGCCGGAGCTGTGCCGACCAAACTCACCATCTTCTGGGGTTACAATCAGATACTTAGAATTCGAGCACGACAGGTCGCTGCTCATTACAATAATAGAGAGATAGAGATAGATAGATAGAGAGAGAGAGAGAGAGAGAGAGAGAGAGAGAGAACTCCGAAGGTGACAGACCACCTCTCGGAAAACTAAGTCCTTTTTCTTCTGAGAACTGTGGTGAGAACAAAAGTGATAATGCCTAGTCGCCTTTCGGGGCCCGAAGACTTCCTAGACCGCTTAGGAAGACGGACTTCCAGAATGATAAAATTCTCCAAGTCCACGAAGGAGATATTCGAAGCTTCGAAGGAGATCGTAGAAGCGCGAAGGAGGTCTTCAAGCACCGAAGGAGAACTCAAGGGAAATCTTTGATAGAGCTCTCTCGGGTGCAGAAGGCAAGGTGTCTTGAAATGAAGGCTCTGGGCTCCTTTTATAGCTTTGGCCGGGGGAAGCCCGGTAATTTTGTCGTCGTAACCACATTAACCACCTGACGGGCGAATCACACTGGCTGGTTTGTAGCACACAGATCACCATTTTTCGTAAATAACCCATCTCGCCCTTCAGGCAGTTCGAGCATTTTCGGCATTTTGGGCAGCTTTGTTGAAGGTGAAAAAGGCGACGAGCGAGTCCTGAAATCTGAGAAAAATGGTTATGTAAGACCCCTTTTTTTTGAAAGCCCGGGTCTTATGCCCAGAACCGCCGCTTTGCGGTGACACCCTCACTTGGGAAGGTCGCCACTACAAAATGCATATCCTGCTGGCCTTACGATCACAAAGAATTAAAGCTTAAGTAAACTTATAGAAGCCAAGTCCATATCACATAAAAGTAAAATCATCATAAAAAGATGTCCACATCAAATGTCTGAATAGAAAGGTACGATAAAAATAAAGGGCTCATGCCCTGTACATCAATTCCTCACTACAATTTCTCTCGCGGAAGCATAAAATACTAGAACTAAATGATGCTCACAGATCCTGCCAATGGTGCTCCCGTGCTAGACTGCCCCGTCTCCATCTGCACCAGCCTCTGGTGCTGCAGCATCTCCCCGGTCCCCTAAAAGGATAAGGTCCACCGATCGTTAGTCAAAAAGACTAAGCCAATCCCTCACCTCTCCCCCGGTGACTCCTAGGCACCGAGCGGGAAGAATGAAGTGGAGGACAACAAGGGTTGAAAACAATAGCAGGTGACGGGGATGTATTCTACTGGAAATGTCTATCACTACGCAATATGTATCATAACTAAAGCAGAAGGTAAAGTAGAGTAAGGGAAGTAAAGTAAACAAGTAGAACAAACATATAAAGGTAAGTAAGGAAAAGTAACTATTGATTTATAAGAATGCCCACACAAACCTATAAACCATGGGGTCGTTTAGCAAGGCCTATCGTATAAGAAGTCCCATAACCAACTTATACGATAGGGGTAGGGGTTGAAATGCAATGTTGATGCTATGTCATGCAAGGTATGCAGTTAAATGTTATGTTCACACAAGTGCAACTCACACACTATGACTCTATGCATACGGACCTTTAGTTCCCCCTTTTTGGAGCTAGCAAAACTCCCAGGATACTCCCGTAGTTGCAAATGAAAGCGGTGGGTTGGGCCTCGCCCACCTCTAGGTTGGTATTTGCACTACCTAACCTAGACCTATCGTATGCCTCAATGCTAAGAACACAACATCGGAGTCCCTGCGTACTCTTGCTGGCTAGACCACCAGACTTGTCTTGGTAAAGGGTTATCCACACTTACCGAGCCCAAATATTAATGTCGGTGCAACGACCATCAACACTAAGGACCCACCACCTTATGCACATGCAAACATGTTTACCATCTATCTTCGAGCTATAAGCTCCCCAGGCTAACCCGTTCGGCACAATAAACATGGCCGAGTCACAAGCTCACCAGACTAAAGAGTCTATTGCTACAACCTCCGAGCCTACCGCTCGTAAGACAAAACTGACTAAAGCACCCGTGACAAAGGAGTGTGAGTGAGCATATTATTAGTTAATCTTGTATAACAACTTAACCCCAAATTTTATGGTTAACCTTGGACTTCCCGAGGATTACCCTGTAAGGGGCTCGCTACGGTACTCGGAACTATACTCGGATGACACCCCAATGCTCCATTTCTCAAGGCATTTAATGTTATTGGTAATTACCCATATGCATGACCCTCTTACCATTTCACTTGTGTTAACCCTAGGTGGCTTATGACACGCTAGGAGAAAGATGATCTTTCGTCAATCCCAAGCACGACCTTACCCTTTACTCACTAAGCACTCCAGTCACATAAACTCCTTTTTGGTGGCCTCAACCTCTTCAAGCTGACCACATACACCAACTAAAACCCAACTCCTCTTAGTAGGTCACTAGTTACCCAAGTTTTACTATTTTACTATACGCATACCAAATGAACTATATGAACCACATAAGTGGAAGTTCTCCAAATACTCATCCTCATGACACAAGATTATTACTGAAGGGCTATCATGGCATTATAAGACTAAATCCAGAGATTCATAATTTTCCTTGACATTTTAGCATTTATTTTAATTTCTCCAATATTTGCCAAGTATGAATATGAACATGAAGCGTAAGGTATTCTAATGATATGACTCTCATAAAATTAAGATAAATCAATTATGCCAAAATAACAGTAAGTACAGAGTGTCACAATTTTACAATCAGGAATTGTCCCTTAATTACAATATTTAGCATCAATCCAAAGTTGGAGGTTAATGAAGGAACCATCAAAATTACTTATCCAAAAATTAAGGGAAAATTACTAGACCTTCTTATTAGTCAGAAAAGTTCACTGGCCAAATTTCAGAATTTATAAAGGCAAATTAATCACATAAATGAATATTCCAAAGAAAGCCTGCCTAGGGAAAATTGTGAAGGAACCTACTGTTAAATAATTCCAAAAATTATGAAAGAAATACTAGATCTCCAATATGTTCATAAAGGCTTGCTGACTGAGTTTCACAATTTATGGAAATCATTTTATTACCTAAATAAATATTCCAAATAAATCCTAATATAAACATGTTGTGTAGCAGCCTACTGATAACAATCTCCAAAAATTATATAACAATTTACAGAGCTTCCTAGTGCCCTGAAATGTCCTATCACCAAGTTGCACATTCTTTCTAGAGAGTTTTGGACCCTTAATTATATTTCTTAAGATTAAGGTAAAATAAGTGCCTTGTGAATGAAGTGCTGGTTAAATCATCTAATTAATTACACAAAAATTACCAGAGATCCATCATATGATTATAAAGGCACTACCAAGGTTTCAACACCATCCAAGGCCATTTGAACATGTAAATCTCTTTAATAATGAATAGCCTTAAAAAGGGTTATAATTTAATTTAGGGGGTATAATGGTTCCTAAAATCCTTCTAAAATTTCCTAGTGTATTATTACACCCCATGAACATATCTACTAAGTCCCATGACCATTCTAGGACTTTTGACCACATGTCCTTCACAAGATTCTAAATGCACCCCTAGGGATAAAGTTAGGTGTTGAAACCGATTTCTCGGCCTCTGTGGAGTTCGGGGCCCCCAACAAGTTGAGGGGTGGCCAACTCTTACTCCCCCAAGGGAGAGCTCTAGGTTGAAGGTGTTGGAACTATGAACTGGACAAAGGGCTCGGCGGGGAGGTCCCACCACATACCTGGAAGATCTTTAGAGCGCTTCACCTCCCAAGCCAATGCCGGGCTTGGGCACCACTTGAGGCCCTCCTCACCCGACTAGAGAGATTTGGGGAGAGAG
Organism: Dactylorhiza incarnata; assembly: GCA_033032865.1. Lineage (NCBI taxonomy): Eukaryota > Viridiplantae > Streptophyta > Magnoliopsida > Asparagales > Orchidaceae > Dactylorhiza > Dactylorhiza incarnata. Next base: position 285,466 of record JAWHQI010000287.1, on the reverse strand, counting down.
AGGGAGAGAGAGAGCTAGCCTAGAATAAGCCTGCCTCCAAATGGTGCCCCCTTGGTCCTATTTATAGGATTTCTGGATTTGGGCTGCAAATAACCAAACTATGGCCTATCAAATTACCAAAATACCCTCAGATTTGGCTGCGGATAGCCAAATCCCGCTGTTCTGCAACGCTAAACGCAGACCAAACCCTCCCCCCGGAACTGGGCGAGAGGGGGTACCACGCGGAGCTCGGCGAGCCCACTAACTGGGGTGTGGCGAGACCCGGGGGTCGGCCCCCTGCTGGTCTCGCCCCCCGCTGGGGCGGGGGTAGGGGGGGCGGAGGCCTCCTCCTCTCGCCCCCAAGCTGGGGCGGGGCGAGAGGGGCTTCCGGCTCCTCCTCTCACCCCCAAACTGGGGCGGGGCGAGAGGGTCCTACGGCTCCTCCTCTCGCCCCCAAGTGGGGCGGGGCGAGAGGGGCCTGCGGCCTCACCTCTCGGCCCCAAGCTGGGGCGGGGCAAGAGGGGACTGCGGCTACTCCTCTCTCCCCCAAGCTGGGGCGGGGCGAGAGGGGCCTGCGGCCTCACCTCTCGCCCCCAAGCTGGGGCGGGGCGAGAGGGGCCTGCGGCCTCACCTCTCGCCCCCAAGCTGGGGCGGGGCGAGAGGGGCCTGCGGCTCCTCCTCTCGCCCCCAAGCTGGGGCGGGGAGAGAGGGGCCTGCGGCCTCACCTTTCGCCCCCAAGCTAGGGCGGGGCGAGATGGGCATGCGGCCTCACCTCTTGCCCCCGTGCTGGGGCGGGGCGAGAGGGGCCTGCGACTCCTCCTCTCGCCCCCAAGCTGGGGCGGGGCGAGAGGGGCCTGCGGCCTCACCTCTCGCCCCCGAGTTGGGGCAGGGCGAGAGGGGCCTGCGGCTCCTCCTCTCGCCCCCATGCTGGGGCGGGGGCGAGAGGGGCCTTCGGCCTCACCTCTCGCCCCCAAGCTGGGGCGGGGCGAGAGGGGCCTGCGGCTCCTCCTCTCGCCCCCAAGCTGGGGCGGGGGAGAGAGGGGCCTGCGGTCTCACCTCTCGCCCCCAAGCTGGGGCGGGGCGAGAGGGGCCTGCGGTTCCTCCTCTCGCCCCCAAGCTGGGGCGGGGGCGAGAGGGGCCTGCGGCCTCACCTCTCGCCCCCAATCTGGGGCGGGGCGAGAGGGGCCTGCGGCTCCTCCTCTCGCCCCCAAGCTGGGGCGGGGCAAGAGGGGCCTACGGCCTCACCTCTCGCCCCTCTACTGGGGATGGGGGCGAGAGGGAGGGCTCGCCCCTACTCCTCCCGCCCCCTTCTACTGGGGCAGGCGCGAGTGGGAGGGCTCGCCCCTCCTCCTCTCGCCCCCGTCCACGGGCTGGGCGAGCGGGAGGTCTCCGCCTCCACCGCTCATCCCCTTTTTCCCGTCCTGGGACCATTCTGCCAACTAATGTTCTAAAAGGCCCTTGGGTCCCGGGAGTGCACTTTGGCGAATATGGGGGTCGTACATAATCCCCGCTCTTTTTGAGCGAGGTACAAGATCGAAAAGAAAAGTCGAACCGCACATATTTGGCGAGTGTCGCTGGAAATCCGACTAACGGAGCTGCCTCGAGAATGAACATATAGCCTCCTCGAGAGGTCCTCCTACCCTGCCGGCTAACGAGAGCCCGTCTAGCGGAGCCACCCCAGGGGAAAAACACTTAGCCTCCCTGAGAGGTCATCCTATCCTGCCGGCTAGCGAGAGCCCGGCTAGCGGAGCCACCCCGGGGGAAAAACACTTAGCCTCCCCGAGAGGTCATCCTACCCTGCCGGCTAGCGAGAGCCCGGCTAGCGGAGCCACCCCGGGGGAAAAACACTTAGCCTCCTCGAGAGGTCATCCTACCCCGCCGGCTAGTGAGAGCCCGACTAGCGGAGCCACCCCGGGGGAAAAACACTTAGCCTCCCCGAGAGGTCATCCTACCCTGCCGGCTAGCGAGAGCCCGGCTAGCGGAGCCACCCCGGGGGAAAAACACAGCCTCCCTGAGAGGTCATCCTACCCTGCCGGCTAGCGAGAGCCCGGCTAGTGGAGCCACCCCGGGGGAAAAACACTTAGCCTCCCCAAGAGGTCATCCTACCCTGCCGGCTAGCGAGAGCCCGGCTAGCGAAGCCACCCCGGGGGAAAAACACTTAGCCTCCCCGAGAGGTCATCCTACCCTGCCGGCTAACGAGAGCCCGGCTAGCGGAGACACCCTGGGGAAAAAAACTTAGCATCCCCGAGAGGTCATCCTACCCTGCCGGCTAGCGGAGCCACCCCGGGGGAAAAACACTTAGTCTCCCCGAGAGGTCATCCTACCCTGCAGGCTAGCAAGAGCCCGGCTAGTGGAGCCACCCCGGGGGAAAAACACTTAGACTCCCCGAGAGGTCGTCCTACCCTGCCAGCTAGCGAGAGCCCGGCTGGCGGAGCCACCCCGGGGGAAAAACACTTAGCCTCCCCAGAGGTCATCCTAACCTGCCGGCTAGCGAGAGCCCGGCTAGCGGAGCCACCCTGGGGGAAAAACACTTAGCCTCCCTGAGAGGTCATCCTACCCTGCCGACTAGCGAGAGCCCGGCTAGCGGAGCCACCCCGGGGGAAAAACACTTAGCCTCCCCGAGAGGTCATCCTACCCTGCCGGCTAGCGAGAGACCGGCTAGCAGAATCGATCTGGCGCATTCCAGCACCAATACTTGTCACCTTGCCAGCCTCTCCAGAGATCAACCTGAAACCCCCCGTCTAGTGAGAGCCCGGGAGCAGAATCGATCTGTGGCATTCCAGCACCAATACTTGTCACCTTGCCAGCCTCTCCAGAGATCAACCTGAACCCCCCCGTCTTGTGAGAGCCCGGGAGCGGAATCGATCTGGGGCATTCCAGCACCAATAATTATCACTTTGCCAGCCTCTCCAGAGATCAACCTGAAACCCCCCGTCCAGTGAGAGCCCGGGAGCGGAATCAATTTGGGGCATTCCAGCACCAATACTTGTCACCTTGCCAGCCTCTCCAGAGATCAACCTGAAACCCCCCGTCTAGTGAGAGCCCGGGAGCAGAATCAATCTGGGGCATTCCAGCACCAATAGTTGTCACCTTGCTAGTCTCTCCAGAGATCAACCTGAAACCCCCCGTCTAGTGAGAGCCCAGGAGCAGAATCGATCTGGGGCATTCCAGCACCAATACTTGTCTCCTTGCCAGCCTCTCCAGAGATCAACCTGAAACCCCCCATCTAGTGAGAGCCCAGGAGCGGAATCGATCTAGGGCATTCCAGCACCAATACTTGTCACCTTGACAGCCTCTCTATAGATCAACCTGAAACCCCCCGTCTAGTGAGAGCCCGGGAGCGGAATCGATCTAGGGTATTCCAGCACCAATAGTTGTCACCTTGCCAGCCTCTCCAGAGATCAACCTGAAACCCCCCGTCTAGTGAGAGCCCTGGAGCGGAATCGATCTGGGGCATTCCAGCACCAATACTTGTCACCTTGCCAGCCTCTCCAGAGATCAACCTAAAACCCCCCATCTAGTGAGAGCCCGGGAGCGGAATCGATCTGGGGCATTCCAACACCAATACTTGTCACCTTGCCAGCCTCTCCAGAGATCAACCTGAAACCCCCCGTCTAGTGAGTGCCCGGGAGCGGAATCGATCTGGGGCATTCCAGCACCAATACTTATCACTTTGCCAGCCACTCTAGAGATCAACCTGAAACCCACCATCTAGTGAGAGCCCGGGAGCGGAATCGATCTGGGGCTTTCCAGCACCAATACTTATCACCTTGCCAGCCTCTCCAGAGATCAACCTGAAAACCCCCGTCTAGTGAGAGCCCGGGAGCGGAATCGATCTGGGGCATTCCAACACCAATACTTGTCACCTTGCCAGCCTCTCCAGAGATCAACTTGAAACCCCCCGTCTAGTGAGAGCCCGGGAGCGGAATCGATCTAGGGCATTCCAGCACCAATAATTGTCACCTTGCCAGCCTCTCCAGAGATCCACCTGAAACCCCCTGTCTAGTGAGAGCCCGGGAGCGGAATCGATCTGGGGCATTCCGACACCAATACTTGTCACCTTGCTAGCCTCTCCAGAGATCAACCTGAAACCCCCCGTCTAGTGAGAGCCCGGGAGTGGAATCGATCTGGGGCATTCCAGCACCAATACTTGTCACCTTGCCAGCCTCTCCAGAGATCAACCTGAAACCCCCCGTCTAGTGAGAGTCCGGGAGCTGAATCGATCTGGGGCATTCCAGCACCAATACTTATCACTTTGCCAGCCTCTGCGCTCGCCGGGCTATTGGATAGCCTCCACCCGGGGTGGTCTCGACCATCAACATTCACTCGATTTCTTTTGGGGTGGGGCGAGTGGGGGCCGGATGCCTCCCCGCTCGCCCCCTTTTGGGGCTGGGCTAGAAGGGCCGGGGCGAGCTGGGAGGGCGCCCCCCTCCTGAGCTCACCCCCTTGAAGGGCCGGGGCGAGCTGGGAGGGCGCCCCTCCTGAGCTCACCCCCTTGAAGGGGCGGGGCGAGCTGGGAGGGTGCCCCCTCCTGAGCTCGGTCCCTTGAAGGGGCGGGGCGAGCTGGGAGGGCTCCCCCTCCTGAGCTCGCCCCCTTGAAGGGGCGGGGCGAGCTGGGAGCGCGCCCCCTCCTGAGATTGCCCCCTTGAAGGGGCGGGGCGAGCTGGGAGGGCGCCCCCCTCCTGAGCTCGCCCCCTTGAAGGGGCGGGGAGAGATGGGAGGGCGCCCCCTCCTGAGCTCACCCGTTGAAGGGGCAGGGCGAGCTGGGAGGGCGCCCCCTCCTGAGCTCGCCCACCTTGAAGGGGTGGGGCGAGCTGGGAGGGCGCCCCCTCCTGAGCTCGCCCCCTTGAAGGGGTGGGGCGAGCTGGGAGGGCGCCCCCCTCCTGAGCTCACCCCCTTGAAGGTGCGGGGCGAGTTGGGAGGGCGCCCCCTCCTGAACTTGCCCCCTTGAAGGGGCGGGGCGAGCTGGGAGGGCGCCCCCCTCCTGAGCTCGCCCCCATGAAGGGGTGGGGAGAGCTGGGGGGGGGGGGGGGGGGGGGGCGCCCCCCTCCTGAGCTCGCCCCCTTGAAGGGGCGGGGCGAGCTGGGAGGGCGCCTCCCTCTTGAGCTCGCCCCCTTGGGGACGGGTGAGTGGGGGTATGGCACCTCCCCACCTCCCCCCCCCCACTGGTACCTCTTTCCTGGACGACTGGCCAAGAGTTCCCTCGTCCACCTGCTGGGGCGAGATCTCCGGACCATCTCCTCTTCTGCCTCCGACTATCATGGCGAAAGCAACCTGGACGATCAGTAAGACCTCTTGCTTGAAATTTTCGAACATCTCCAACGTCACCCCAGCCACCGAGGGCTGTGACTGACTTGGGTCGGATCTTCCTCCACCTCCGTCCATGGAACTCATCTTGAGAGTTTCTTGAATCGGTCACACTCCACGCTCACCGCACCATATGTTGAAACCGATTTCTCGGCCTCTGTGGAGTTCGGGGCCCCCAACAAGTTGAGGGGTGGCCAACTCAAACTCCCCCCAAGGGAGAGCTCTAGGTTGAAGGTGTTGGAACTATGAACTGGACCAAGGGCTCGGCGGGGAGGTCCCACCACATACCCGGAAGATCCTTAGAGCGCTTCCACTCCCAAGCCAATGCCGGGCTTGGGCACCACTGGAGGCCCTCCTCACCCCACTAGAGAGATTTGGGGAGAGAGAGAGGGAGTGAGAGAGAGAGCTAGCCTAGAATAAGCCTGCCTCCAAATGGTGCCCCTTGGTCCTATTTATAGGATTTCTGGATTTGGGCTGCAAATAACAAAACTCTGGCCTATCAGATTACCAAAATACCCTCGGATTTGGCCGCGGATAGCCAAATCCCGCTGTTCTGCAGCGCTAAACGCATACCAAACCCTCCCCCCGGAACTGGGCGAGAGGGGGTACCACGCGGGGCTCGACGAGCCCACTAACTAGGGTGGGGCGAGACCCGGGGGTCGGCCCCCTGCTGGTTTCGCCCCCCCCCCCCCCCCCCCCCCCCCCCCCACCCCCCCTCCCCCCCCGCTGGGGCGGGGGTAGGGGGGCAGAGGCCTCCTCCTCTCGCCCCCAAGCTGGGGCGGGGCGAGAGGGGCCTGCGGCCTCACCTCTTGCCCCCAAGCTGGGGCGGGGCGATAGGGGCCTGTGGCTCCTCCTCTCGCCCCCAAACTGGGGCAGGGCGAGAGGGGTTTGCGGTTCCTCCTCTCGTCCCAATGCTGGGGCGGGGCGAGAGGGGCCTACGGCCTCACCTCTCACCCCCAAGCTGGGGCGGGGCGAGAGGGGCATGCGGCTCCTCCTCTCGCCCCCAAGCTGGGGCATGTCGAGAGGGCCTGTGGCCTCACCTCTCTCCCCCAAGCTGGGGCGGGGCGAGAGGGGCCTACGGCTCCTCCTCTCGCCTCCAAGATGGGGCGGGGCGAGAGGGGCCTGCGGCCTCACCTCTCGCCCCCAAGCTGGGGTTGGGCGAGAGGGGCCTGCGACCTCACCTCTCGCCCCCGAGCTGGGGTGGGGCGAGAGGGGCCTGCGGCTCGTCCTCTCGCCCCCAAGCTGGGGTGGGGCGAGAGGGGCATGCGGCCTCACCTCTCGCCCCCGAGCTGGGGCGGGGCGAGATGGGCCTGCGGCTCCTCCTCTCGCCCCCAAGCTGGGGCGGGGGCGAGAGGGGACTGCGGCCTCACCTCTCTCCCCCAAGCTGGGGCGTGGCGATAGGGGCCTGCGGCTCCTCCTCTCACCCCCAAGCTGGGGCAGGGGCGAGAGGGGCCAGTGGCCTCACCTCTCCCCCCCAAGCTGGGGCGCGGCGAGAGGGGCCTGCGGCTCCTCCTCTCGCCCCCCATAATGAGGTGGGGGCGAGAGGGGCCTGCAGCCTCACCTCTCGCACCCAAGATGGGGCGGGGCGAGAGGGGCTTGTGGCTCCTCCTCTCGCCCCCAAGCTGGGGCGGGGCGAGAGGGGTCTGCGGCCTCACCTCTCGCCCCCTCTGCTGGGGATGGGGGTGAGAGGGAGGGCTCGCCCCTCCTCCTCTCGCCCCCTTCTACTAGGGGCGGGGGCGAGGGGGAGGGCTCTCCCCTCCTCCTCTCGCCCCTGTCCACGGGCTGGGCGAGCGGGAGGTCTCCGCCTCCAACGCTTGTCACCTTTCTCCCGTCCTGGGACCATTCTGTTAAAATTTTGATTTGAATCTTTTAGGAGTAAGCAGGAGTTGCATCAACTTAGTTAAAGCCAAACAACCACAATGCCACACAGCAATACAAGAAACTTTATTGAAACACAATCTTCATTTACATTGCGAGGCATACATGGCGAGACATGATTCATCAGAATCACAGGGACGAGAAGAACAAAAAACACACCAAACCAAATCTTGCGCCTAGACAAGCTGAGACCGCACAGACTGCTCGACTCCAGAAGTCGCCCGGCTTGACCTGAGATCGCACGAACAGAAACCGCACAGATTTCCAGCACTACAAGACCGCACCTCAGACCGCACGAACTGAAGCTTTATTGGAATGAAGAACTGAAGCTGTCGCCAGACCGCAACTCAGATCGCCTAACCGCTGAAGGTCGCCTGATCGTTGAGCTCGCTGTGAACAGCACAAGAATGAACATAAACCAGTTTGCATACAAACCGCTGCCGAACTGTTTATTCAAGCCGCTGGGAATCACCAAGGAAGAAGACCACAACCTGCTGATCGCAAACCTGCGAACACAACAAATAGTCAGCTCGCTTCCGAGACCGCTCGACCTCAAAGTGAGACCGCACGAATTAACGCAGGCTCTGTTCTTACAGTTTTCGTTAGGAATGACGGGCCCTGCACCTCTATTTATAGGGAGGATGTCGTCACCGCACAAGAGAGATACAATCACCACCCGTCAGATCGCCAGCAGTCACATAAGGCAGACCGCACAATCAGACCTCTTGGACGATCATCCGACCAAGACGCAGATCAGCAGACAAGATAGCGCATAGGTCGCGCGAACACGAGATTGTGCACAAGCCACGCGGTCACAAAGGTACTCCTTCCTTAGACCACCAGGAGCAAACCAGGAACCATCTGGCCGACTTCAGACAAGTCGCCAGATTGCAAGAACATACCGCCCGGATAGATGGTCATATAAGAACAACCCGCCCGGTCTTCCAACAAGGAAGGCAGGCCAACCAACATAACAACTCGGGAACAGACCGCAGCTACAAGGAATAGACCGGCAGAACCAGCAGACCGCTAGAACAAACCGGCAGATCCAGACCAGCAGATAACATACACAAGCCGGGCGGTCTCCGCGGTCTCCCAAACCAGACCGCCCGGTCTCCTCCACTTCACTTCAGAAATTCAACACTCCCCCTTGAAGTGGGAAGTGGAGACTAGCCCGAGTAAACTCTGTAACCGTGTAAACGGTCCCTTCGCCAGCGGCTTTGTGAAGATGTCTGCGACATTGTCCGCACTCCGACCATGCTCGACCATAAGAGATCCTTCCAACACCTTTTCACGAATGAAATGGTGCTCAATCTCTATATGCTTGGTCCTCGCGTGACAGACTGGATTGTTAACCAGCTTGAGAGCACTCTCATTGTCCCCGCGTAGCATAGTGGGACCTCGAACCTCCTCATGAACATCCTCTACCAACCTCTTGAGCCAAACGACTTCCTGAGCTACCAAGGCTGAAGCCTTGTATTCCTCTTCTGTGGTAGATACGGACACCGAGTCCTGCTTTTTGCTGCACCAAGAGATAACTGTGGGGCCCGTCATAAAGACATAACCAGATATTGATCTCCAATCATCCACGTCTCCCCGTAGTCAGCATCCATGTATCCATGCAACTCCAAGCTTGACCCTCTCCTAAATAGGAGACCCAAATCAGAGGTCGACTTCACATATTTCAAAATCCCTTTTGCCGCCAGAAGATGAGGCTTCCGTGGCTCCGCCATGTACCGACTCACTTTGCCAACTGCATAAGCAATATCAGGCCTCATGATGGTCAAGTAAATCAAGCTCCCAACCAGAGCTCAGAACACCAACGGATCAGATAGAACTCTTCCCACATCCTTCCGAAGTTTATGATGTTGTTCCAGAGGTATAGAGCTGCTCTTCCCTTCTTCCATGCCAAATCGTTTTACGATTCGCTTCGCATATCCTTCCTGAGAAATAAGCACTCCGCTCTTCTGCCTCTGGACCTCGAGTCCAAGGAAATGGTGAAGCTCCCCCAGATCCTTCATCTCGAACCTGATAGCAAGCTCAGCTCTCAGCCTTGCTACCACCTCCTTTGAGTTCCCGGTGACAATCATGTCATCCACATACAGTAGCACAATAACCCGAAGCGCCCCCTCCTTCTTGACGAACAAGCTAGAATCAGAGTCTGAAGCAAAGAATCCTCCAAAATAAGGCCTTCTTCAGTTTGCAAACGTAGTCCGGACGATCCTCCAAAATGAAACCCGGCGGCTGGATCATGAAGATATCCTTGTCAATCTCTCCGTATAAGAAAACATTCTTAACATCAAGCTGCCAAATCTCCCATCCACATGATGCCGCCAAAGCAATAACAAATCTGACCGAAGTCATTTTTTCCACTGGACTAAACGTCTCATCATAATCTTCACCATACTGCTGTGAGAACCCGCAAGCTACAAGGCGAGCCTTGTAACACTCGATCGTGCCGTCAGCTTTCTTCTTGAGCTTGTAAACCCATTTGCATGTTACAGGGGTAATGCCCTTAGGCCTGGGAACTAGAGACCAAGTCTCATTCTTCTTGAGAGCATCCATCTCTTCTTGCATAGCAATATCCCACTGCTTCACGCCTTTGGCTTTCTCAAAGCTCGACGACTCCCTTTCATCTAAGGGATCAGCAAAGAAACATGAGACGAAGCTCACCATGTTTCCTCCTGTATATCGATCTGGTGGCTTGATAGTCCTCTTCGACCTCCTTAGAGGTTGCACCTGACTAACCACCTCTTCAGCTGCTTCTTCTGTGCAAGCTCCTCTTCCAGACGAACTTGGAGCATCGCTCCCCCTGCTTCCAGAACCTGAAGCCTCCATCTCAGAGCTTGACATAGCTGGAGCTCCTGGTGAAACAGGCAACTCCATTTGAAAACTTCTTGTAGCTTTCTCTGCTTCATCAACCCTGCTCTCTGGTAGTTCAATTCCTGAACTCCCCTTGTAGGAAGTTACTTCATCGAACACCACATCCCGAGATACCACTGATCTCCGTGTCTCAGGATCCATGCACCTCCATCCTTTCTTCCGCTCATCATACCCAACAAAGACTAGCTTCCTTGCTTTCACATCTAGCTTTGTCCGAAGAGCATCAGGAATATGCACATAGCATGTTGACCCGAACACCCGAAGGTGTGCAACACCCGGTTTCTCCTTGAACATCAGTTCGTGAGGGGTCTTCATGTTGATAAGACTTAGAGGCATTCTGTTGATGACGTAAGCTGCACAAGACATTCCCTCCGCCCAAAAAGACTTTGGGATACTCTTGGCATGAAGCCAGCATTTGCAGGTTTCCGTCAGATGACGGATCTTCCTCTCCGCAACGCCATTCTGTTGTGGAGTATGGGCACAAGTGAGCTCTCTCCGAACGCCGTGTTTCCTGCAAAAACTTGAGAACTCACCAGAGGTGAACTCCCCACCATTGTCAGTTCTCAATTTCTTTACCCGCAGGCCTAACCGACCTTCCACCAGCTCCTTGAACTCCACAAACTTCGCAAAGGCTTCCGACTTCTCTTTCAAAAAATACACCCAGACATATCTAGTATAATCGTCAATCAACACCAACATATATCTATTGCCTCCAAGGCTTGGGGTGGCTGTCGGTCCCATCAAATCACCGTGGATGCATTCCAATGGCGCTTTGCATCTAGTTTGTGATTTATCAAATGGAAGTCGATGAGACTTACCAAACTGACATCCAGCACAAACATGACCGTCTCCAAAAGAGGACAAGCTAGGCAAGCCCTTGACAAGGCCCCTTACCGCCATAGCCTTCAATTTGTCCATGCCAACATGCCCCAACCTTTCATGCCAGATAGCCGCACTATCGTTGGTCTTCATCTTATCAACATAGGTACTTGTCGATAACACGAACAAGTCCTTCACCCTCTTTCCAACATGGATAACATCTCCCCTTATCTCCGGTTGAGTTTTAAGAAACTTCACTTTTGTTGGGCCAAACAGAACGTGATAACCGGCATTGACCGCATTGGTCACAGAGAAGAGATTCTTCCTCATACCAGGCACGTGATAAACACTCCTTAATGTGAGTGGACCCTTATCACTGCTCAGGGAGAAAACACCTTCTTGTTCGACAGCATGAACAGAATTATCAGCCGTAATGATAGCATCGTTACCTGAGTAAGGCGCCAAAGAAGAGAACTTTGTTTCATCCCCGGTGAGATGATGTCCACACCCTGAATCAACAACCCAATCCTCTTCAAAGTTGATGGCAGCCAAGGCTTTAATGGGCATCGCCGTCATATTAGCCGCAAAGGCTCCTCCCCATCCAGCTTCATCAGACTTTGGCTTCTCCTTCTCTGCTACATGTCCCGACTGAAGATTAACCCGGCAATCCTTTCTTGAAGTGGCCGGTCTTATTGCACATAAAGCACCTTGGTCCATCTCCCTTCTTCTTCCCATCAGACTTAGGAGCATAACCCCTATCCTGCTGACCTGAAGTAGAGGTTCCATCATAACCCGGCTTCTTCTTCTCCCACTTCTTCTTCTTCTTTCCAGAGAACAACACATCACTATCTCCCCCAGAGATAGAAGTCCCCGCCATCTGTCTTGCCAAACTTTCTTGCGAAGCAAGTAAGTTCTCCAGCTCCAACAGAGATGGTTGATTTTCCCAACCTTGAACTGAAGTCACAAAGGCAAGATACTCCTTCCGCAATCCGCGGATGATATGCCTCTTCAGCTTTGCCTCCGAGATGGGCTCATCAGGGTCCAATGCAGAAATCTCTGCTGTGAGGTTCTTCATCTTGAGAAAGAAGGTAGAAATAGAAAGATCGCCTTGAGAGGCCTTCGCCAACTCATTTTCAAGAAACTGTAGCCGAGCTACATTCTTCTTATTAAACAACCCATCCAAAGACGTCCAAATCTCAGCAGCAGATTTACATCCGATGATGTGATCAAACAGCTCCGGTGAGATAGCTCTCTTGAGAGTGAACTCTGCCTTAGCATTCGTCCTCCTCCAAAGTCTCACCTCTGCCATATTATCTCCTGCTAGAAGCACCTCTTGTGTGTCTTCTCCTCCAACTATCTCCCATAGATCCTCGCCAAGTAAAAAGCTCTCCATACACGACCTCCATTTCTTATAGTTTGTCGATGTAAGGAGTTCAATACCAAGCCCTCTTGCGAATCCGCCTTCCATGGCAATCTATGTGGTCTCTTCTTCACAAAGACGATGGCAACTCAAGTTGATCACTACTTATCCACTCTAACAACCTCGCTTTGATACCATGTTAAAATTTTGATTTGAATCGTTTAGGAGTAAGCAGGAGTTGCATAAACTGAGTTAAAGCCAAACAACCACAATGCCACACAGCAATACAAGAAACTTTATTGAAACACAATCTTCATTTACATTGCGAGGCATACATGGCGAGACATGATTCATTGGAATCACAGAGACGAGAAGAACAAAAAACACACCAAACCAAATCTGGCGGCTAGACAAGCTGAGACCGCACAGACCGCTCGACTCCAGAAGTCGCCCGACTTGACCTGAGATCGCACGAATAGAAACCGGACAGATTTCCAGCACTGCAAGACCACACCTCAAACCGCACGAACTAAAGCTTTATTGGAACGAAGAACTGAAGCTGTCGCCAGACCGCAACTCAGATCGCCTAACCGCTGAAGGTCGCCTTATCGCTGAGCTCGCTGCGAACATCACAAGAACGAACATAAACCAGTTTGCAGACAAACCACTGCCGAACTGTTTATTCAAGCCGCTGGGAATCACCAAGGAAGAAGACCGTAACCTGCTGATCGCAAACCTGTGAACACAACAAACAGTCAGCTCGCTTCTGAGACCGCTCGACCTCAAAGTGAGACCGCACGAATTAACCCAGGCTCTGTTCTTACAGTTCTCGTTAGGAATGACGGGCCCTGCACCTCTATTTATAGGCGGGTAGGAGGATCTCGTCACCGCACAAGAGAGATACAATCACCACCCGTCAGATCGCCAGCGGTCACATAAGGCAAACCGCATGATCAGACCTCTTGGACGATCATCCGACCAAGACGCAGATCAGCAGACAAGATCGCGCACAGGTCACGCAAACACGAGACCGCGCACAAGCCGCGCGGTCACAAAGGTACTCCTTCCTTAGACCACCAGGAGTAAACCATGAACCATCTGGCCGACTTCAGACAAGTCGCCAGATCGCAAGAACAGACCGCCCGTATAGATGGCCATATAAGAACAGCCCGCCCGGTCTTCCAACAAGGAAGGCAGGCCAACCAACAGAACAACTCGGGAATAGACCGCAGCTACAAGGAATAGACCGGCAGAACCAGCAGACCTCCAGAACAAACCGGCAGATCCAGACTAGCAGATAACATACACAAGCCACGCGGTCTCCGCGGTCTCCAAACCAGACCGCCCGGTCTCCTCCACTTCACTTCAAAAATTCAACACATTCTGCCAACTAATGTTCTAAAAGGCCCTTGGGTCCTGGGAGTGCACTTCGGCGAATATGGGGGTTGTACATTAGGGTCCTAGGGCATAACCACCTCCACACCACCCCATCTCACTCATGGAGGTGTTTTAGGTGATCCTAAACCAGTGGCCAAGGTTTCAACTCATGTTGATGAGTTTTGACCACAATACCCCAAGATAAACACCATACCCTAATTCTGACCTAGTATGACCCAACTTGGGTTAGCAAAATACCCAACAAAATCAGTCCCAATTGGGCTGAAATTTATACCAGGGTCATATAATGACCCTAAGGAGCACCCACCAAAATTTGGAGGGGATTGTATGTTAATTGACCATATAATTAATTAATATATGAATTATGAAATTATTACAAAACCTTAGAAAAAGGTTTTCCTAAAATCCCCATCTTTGGATATGTTATGTGTGTAGGTGTAAATAACATATGTTTCAAATATCAAAGCTATACCATTTACCAATAGAAAGATATTCAAGAATTTGTGACTATCCTACCCTTGGGACCAGTCCCACCCAAATGACTCTACAGGGAGCTACAGTGCCCCTATTGTCTTGAAACAAATTTTGGATTAAACTACATACCCAAGGCTACAACTTTGATGTTGGACACTTTTTCATTTGAGGGGTCCTATTATTTTTAATATTTAAAAGAAAACTGTGCATAATGTGTGACAATTTTATACAAAACATTTCATTCATTTAAATGAATCTGCACAAATCTTAAAGCAGGAATGGATGGCATCAGGTTATCCCCTTCCTCTGGCCAACGACCAGGATTGCCCGTGCCTGGGTGAGCTTTGTCCCCATTTTCCCAGCCACCAGAGCGCCGCCCCGGCCTACCAATGCCACCACCACCTTCGTTGAGGTGGTAGCCGGCGATAGGTGGTAATTGGCCGGCCGGAGGAGGCCGGAACAAGGATATTTTGCGGGGGAAAGAGGGCTCAAAAAGATCCCTCTAGGAAGCGCGATCCGAGCCCAATTGAGCTCGGATCAAGCCTCGAAACATCAGAAGATCTAGCACTAGAGGAGAGGAAGCGGATCAGACCTGTGGGGGTTTCTGGTGGCGCGCATTCCGGCGAGTCGCCATTGCCGGTGGTGGAGCTTTTGGTGCCATGCCGATTTTGCACTGGGAGGGCTCGAATTCTTCAGGGAAGAGGGGGGTTTCACTCCTTTCCAACCTCTGAAGGTGTTAAAGAGATCAATTGGGGGAGGGGAGGAGCCATGGCATCAATTGCCATTAACACCATTAATGGTGATTTCAGACACCTCTAATTCTCCCCTAATTCAGCCCCCCTGGCCATAGAAATTGCAGGATCCTGTTTGTAACTGAAGGGGGAGGTGAATGCTCATCAATTGGGGAAGGATTGAAGGGTCAAATGCATTCAATCACCATGATTGTTCTCCTTCTCTCTCCAATTTGGGGGAAACCACCATTTTCTCTCTCCTAGTCATCACTTACAGAAATTGAGTGGTAATTTCAGTAATTACCAAGCCCACCTAGTGGTGGAACATGTTGGAACAACCCAATTACTGATTTGGGCTAGGATCACTATCTGTGACTAGGACTCAAGTTGACCCCATTGTATAGTCTAAGGGTCAAGGTCTAAGTGTGTATGAGTAGCTAGAACTTAGGAAAAATTCCAAGTTTATGTGTTCGACGAACTTCAATCTGCATTCGATGAAATACGTTCTCGTTCGACGAACGTCATGCTTCAGTTCGATGAACTTGCTCTTTAGGTCGACGATTTCAGTCTTCCAGACAACTCTACAGATTGTCTTCAGTTCGACGAACTCCAGATTGTGTTCGACGAATTAATTCAGTTCGACGTACTCCAGATTCAGTTCGATGAACTCAACTTTCTGTTTGAGATCGACGAACTCATTTCTGTGTTCGACGAATAAGGAACTAAAGGTTCAGTTCGACGAACTCAGCTTTCAGTTCGACGAACTCAGTTCTCAGCTCGATGAACTCAGTTCTCCAGCCAGTCCTGCAGTTTATCTCTCAGTTCGACAAACTCTAGCTTCAGTTCGACAAACTCAGCTCTGTGTTTGACGAATTCATTCTGTTCGACGAACTCTTCTCTCAGCTCGATGAATTTCCTCCTCAGTTTGTTCAGGATCAGTTATATTATTCTCAGAACTCAGATCGACTAAATCAGCAACGGATCTATTCTTTCAGATAAGATAAGTTTTTATCTTTCCTTTTATTTACTCCTTTCCATTCTCTTCTCTCGAGAAAGTAGCCGTTTGACATTTTAGAAAATGATACTCTTATGGAAAAAGAAAAAGAATTAATTATTATTGCTGAATCAGATTGTAGTTCCAAGAAATATATTTTCAGAATATTCTATTCCTTATTCAAAGGATTTGAATTTCAAATCAGATTTATAAACTCTAAAAGAAAAAGGAGTAAGATAGCAAGGATCTCCAGTAATACCAGAAAGAAGAGTAGTACCAGAGAAAGAATAGAGAAGTATCAGTCGAGAGTTAACTTCAAAAATGTAAAAAAGATTTACAGAGTTCATCCTCAACAGCAACATTCTCATTCTCTGAGAACATCAACAAAATCTTCACTCAGTTTTCAGCTGCTGGTTCTAATCTTCAAAGAGCAACAATAATCTGAGAAACATTGTCTCTCAGATTCATCTGCTATCAAGGAAGACATTCTACATCGAAGAGAAAGCTCCATCCATTAACTATCAACCATTTCTATCAGACAGGGGGAGCTTCACAACACAACAATCCAGTAGTCTTCTCTCAGCTTGTTGACAGAGAAGAATTTCATAAACCTTTTTGTTTACCCTTTTTATCCCATCTTGTACATGGTTCTAACTCCCTTCAAATGTTAACCCTTTGGTGGCAGGGCACCTGATCAAAAACCTGTGATTGGTTTGAGCACCTGATCAAAAGCTCAGTGGTGTTTGGGCACCTGATCAAAACTCCATTGGTGATAGGGCACCTGATCAAAAACCTAGTGGATTCCTACCAAGGGTGGTAGAAGAGTAGATGTACCCAGTTTGATTGGGGAACTACTATAGATCCTTGTGTCTTCTGTGTTTGTGTTTATTTTCTGTACTGTGTTGTGCTGTGATATGTGTTTTGCTTTTACACTCACTCTGTTACACATATAAATATCAGTATTTTAATTCCGCTATAAAAATAAGTTGAAAACTTTTAATACTCTATTCACCCCCCTCTAGAGTAAATCTAAGATCTAACCTCACTTTCAATTGGTATCAGAGGTTGGTTGATTGTTTACAGGCTAACAACTGAATCAAAAGATCAATTAGATCTTAAAATTTCTCATAGAGTTTTCTTTTGCTAAAAACTCATGGCACAGAATAATACTCAAGCACAAGACCTCCTATGTGCAATCTAAATAAGTTTGCATTATGGAAGGCAAGGATCAGATTATATATGAATTCTATTGACGAGGATATTTTTAATGTTATTTTGACAGGACCCCCACTCCTACAACAACAACAACAAGTACTGAAGCAGCAACCAACAATAATGATGTTCCACCTCCTGAGTGGACAGATGATCAAAAGAAGGAAAGAAATGCAGATGCCAAAGCAATGAATATCTTGGCACAGACAATGTCTGATGACATTTTCCAGAAGGTTGTGGAATGCACCTCAGCCAGGGATATTTGGATTTCCCTCAACAACATGGTTGAAGGTTCTGCAGAAGAGTCAGAGTCATCATCCAGTTCTTCTGAAGATGAAGATGAATCAAATGACAAAGATCAATGCTTGATGGCTGTCTATGACTCAAGAAGTGAGTCAGAATATGCATCATCATCCAGCTCTAGTGATGATGAAGATGAAAGAAATTTCTGCATGATGGCTATCAATGCATTAGGAAACAATTCTGAAGAATCAGAATCTGACACTGACTGTGATCAAGTAATATCTAACTTTGATTTTAATTCAAATGATTTCAAAAATGAATTTAAAACTCTTTGTTTGGATTTAATTAAATCTGAGAAGGAAATAATTTCCCTCAGAAATAAGTTGGTTGAAATGAATCAACTGGCTGGAGATAATGCCAATCTTAAGAAAGAACTGGCTACCTCAAAAGAACATATTGTTCTCATTGAGAACAAACTATCTAAGGCTAAGAAATTTGAAGAATCCCTCAATGGGAGAAGTATCAAACTGATGGACATCACAAGCCCAGTGAATGCCAGACTCAATGGCAGACTAAGCTTGGGTGCATCATCAGTAAGCCACATCTCCTTAAGA
This sequence comes from Dactylorhiza incarnata, assembly GCA_033032865.1. NCBI lineage: Eukaryota > Viridiplantae > Streptophyta > Magnoliopsida > Asparagales > Orchidaceae > Dactylorhiza > Dactylorhiza incarnata. The sequence continues at coordinate 267,574 of JAWHQI010000287.1, read as the reverse complement.
AAAACATTTTATCTACTCTAGTAAAGTTCATTTATGCCAAAAGCAAAGACACAGTAGATGTAAGTAAGAACCTCTCAAGCAAGGATGTTAAGAATAACGGAATTCAAATGAATTCGCCGAACGGCGCTCGACAAAATCACAAGAATTCGTCGATCGTAGATCGACGAAAGCTGAACACAGACTTCCAGTACATCTATCCTTCGAACGGCGCTCGATGAAATTACTCCAATTCGTCGAACAACGATCGACGAACTCAGCCAAGTTCGTCGAACGAAAAACATACTACATATCTGAAGAATTCTTATTCTAAACATACTAAAAATCCCTTTACTGAGTGGATTATTCCTCCAAGGAGATATCATCCGGAAGGTTATAAGGATCAACCTGAGATTTCTTTGTTGGAACATGGTCTTCTGCATCTCCTAGGTTTGAGAATAACAAATCCTATGTGTATTTGATCTTGTGTGTTTAAGTGTGCAGGATAACAAGTCCACATGACTCAAGGATAATATAAGAATGCTGCGCCAAAATTTGAAGCCAAAATTCCAACACGCCCGCTAGCATCGGCGCTAGCGCTAGCGCAGGCTCTAGCGCTGACTTGAGAAAATCTCAGAAACAATTTTAGAAGGTGATAGCGCCTGGCGATAGCAGCTAACGCAGGCGGTAGCAGCTAGCGCTAGCGGTATCTACTAGCGCCGGCGGTAGCGCAAAGCACAAGAGGAAGGCGGCCGGCTTGCTTAAAATGAAGGATTCTCACGCGGAGAATATTGCCTAATCTGAGATAGCGCCGGCGGTAGCGCTAGCTCAATACACAAGAGGAATCTCAGTAGAGTTGCCACGGATTGAAGATTCTGCCGCGCAGAATATGTCCTAAAATGGGATAGCGCCGGCGGTAGCGATAGCGCAGGCGCTATCTCCAAGGCTATAAAAAGGACCCATTGGCTCCATCTTCTTAAGCCTCTTGAGATCCAGAATTCCAGAGCTTCGTGCCACAACTTAGAGTGAAGTTTCAGAGAGATACTCCCACAAATCCATAAAGACTAAAGGAGATCCGTGGAGAAGATTTCAACACGCGTCATCATCGTGACGAAACACCGCATCGACTACGATCATACTCTGCATCTTCGTCTACTTCTCCAAGAGATCCACATAGAGAGAGTTTTACATTATTGTCTTTTTATTTCACATCTTTTCTGTAATCGGTTAGTGAATTCTCCTCGTGTTGGCGACTAGGTCTGGGTAGGACTTAGGGCTGAAATTCGCCTCGTGTTGGCGACTAGGTCTCGGGTGTAGGTCTAGGCGGTGCTTGAGGCCATATCCGGGGAAGGGTGGGCTAGAGCGGCTTGAGGCCGTATCTGGGGAAGGATCGACTAAAGACAACCGGTTCATGGGGATACGAGTCGGTATAGAAAATAAAAAGAGTTTTATTATTCGCCTTCGATTTCTAGCGTCATAGAAATCTAGTTTTGTAATCATTTTTATTAATAATAAATCATGTCTCGTTTGGTGTAATAAAAATGATTTGTTCTTCATCTCTCTAAATTGTTTATTATCCTCTCTTTCATTATAAATCAATTTAGATCGTTATTCAAAATCACTATTTTGATCCCTTATTATTTCAAAGTTATTCAAATTATATTATAAGTTTTTAAAACCCTTATTCACCCCCCTCTAAGGGCGCCTACCGATCCAACATTCTTACATTTCTGATTTTTGTGGAAAGACAAAAGGACCCAAGGAAGTCTGGGTAAAAAACAACTAGTTTATTTTCTGTTGTGCAGGTACAAGGCTATCCAAACATAAAAGAACAGTGGTATTTGGATTGTGGGTGCTCCAAGCACATGATAGAAAACAAGGCCAACCTAAGAAATTACAAGGCAAAGCTTGGACCCAAAGTGATTTTTGGAGACTCCAACTGTGGACAAACCAAAGGATATGGAAAAATCAAAGTTGGAGCAGTTACCTTCAAAGAGGTAGCATATGTCAAGGGTCTCAAGCACAACCTCATCAGCATAAGCCAGTTATGTGATGATGGTTATCAGGAAACTTTTAACCAATCCTTATGTCTTATTACCAATAATAAAAACATTAATGTGTTATCTGGTATTAGACATAGAAATATTTATTTAGTCAATTTTGACTCTGCCAATTCAGACAGTTGCTTATTTAACTCTATAAGTAAAACAAATGAATTATGGCATAAAAGGCTAGGACATATTAACCTTAGAACTCTCTCTAAGCTCTCCAAGGACAGTCTAGTAAGAGGACTACCTTCTGGTTCATACAAGAAGGAAGGACTCTGCAGGGCTTGTCAACTAGGAAAGCAAACCAAGAGTAGTTTTAAATCTTTATCCAAGTGTGATTCACCTAGGATTTTATACTTACTTCATTTGAATCTCTTTGGACCCACTGCAATACAGAGCTTAGGAGGGAAGCATTACACTTTAGTTATTGTAGATGACTTCTCAAGATTCACTTGGGTGTTCTTTCTTAGGAACAAGTCTGGCACATTCAGTGTTCTGACAGACTTTCTCAGGTCCATCAAGATTGAGTACTCTACTCTAATTGCATTGATCAGAAGTGATCATGAAACTGAGTTTGAATCTCTTCTGATGAGAGAATTCTGTGGAAAAGAAGGGATCAGGCAATGTTTCTCTGCTCCTAGAACTACTCAACAAAATGGGGTAGCTGAAAGGAAAAATTGAACATTAATTGAATCAGCAACTACATTGCTTACTGATGCTCACTTGCCACTCTCTTTTTGGGCAGAGGCAGTGAACACAGCAAATTATGTGTTGAATAGATGTCTGATACATAAACTCAAGGGTAAAACTCCCTATGAATTGCTTAAGAATAAAAAGCCTAAGGTTAACTATTTTAAGATTTTTGGCTGTAAATGCTATGTGCATAACAATGATAAGAAGTATCTAAGGAAATTTGAAGCAAAAGATGCTGAATGTATATTCCTTGGATATTCTCTTTCTAGTAAAGCATACAAAGTTTACAACAAATCAACTCTTAAGATAGAAGAGTTCATGCATGTATCTTTTGATGAAACTAACATATTAAATGAGGAGAGGAACACCACCTCTACCAGACATATTTTGCAGGTACAATGGAAATCTCTCTTCCAAACTTGCATCCTACCCTACCTCCTCTACACCTCCCTTCTTTTAGGGGCCTAGCTTCAGGTCTCCCTGAAACCAGGCAGGGGGAGATGCTTGATGAAGAAGTTCCAGAACATACAGATGCAGATTCTGTTATGGTTTTTGATACAGCAGCTCCAATTTGTGATATAGAAGCAGCTTTAGCTATTGATTCTCATATGACAGATTCAGTTCCAGTAATTGCTACAGCTCAGATAAACAAAGCCAAAGCAGAAGGCAAGGATTTCTCTCAGTTCACTACATTGTCTGATTTCCAAAGACAAGAATTTGAAAGTGTAAATATTTCTAAACTCAGAGTGATATATTTTCTATCTGCTGAAATGATTTAAAATTCTGTCAGATATATATGCTCTTTGTTTTGCCATTTGTTTGTTTTAATTTTGTCAAATAGTGTCCTAACCCAAATAGGGGAGATTGTTGGAACAACCCTATTACTGATTTGGGCTAGGATCACTATCTGTTACTAGGACTCAAGTTGACCTCATTGTATAGTCTAAGGGTCAAGGTCTAAGTGTGTCTGAGTAGCTAGAACTTAGGAAAAATTCCAAGTTTCTGTGTTTGACGAACTTCGATCTGCGTTTGATGAAATATGTTCTGCGTTCGACGAACGTCATGCTTCAGTTCGACGAACTTGCTCTTCAGCTCGACGATTTTAGTCTTCCAGCCAGCTCTATAGATTTTGTCTTCAGTTCGACGAACTCCATATTGTGTTCGACGAATTAATTCAGTTCGATGAACTCCAGATTCAGTTCGACGAACTCAACTTTCAGCTTGAGATTGACGAACTCAGTTCTGTGTTCGACGAATAAGGAACTAAATGTTCAGTTCGATGAACTCAGCTTTCAGTTCGACGAACTCAGTTCTCCAGCCAGTCCAGCAGTTTATCTCTCAGTTCGACGAACTCCAGCTTCAATTCGACGAACTCAGCTCTGTGTTCGACGAATTCATTCTGTTCGATGAACTCTTCTCTCAGCTCGATGAATTTTCTCCTTAGTTTGTTCAGGATCAGTTATATTATTCTCAAAACTCAGATCGACTAATCAACAACGGATCTATTCTTTCAGATAAGACAAGTTTTTATCTTTCCTTTTATTTATTCCTTTCCATTCTCTTCTCTCGAGAAAGTAGCCGTTTGACATTTTAGAAAAGGATACTCTTATGGAAAAGGAATTAATTATTATTGCTGAATCAGATAGCAGTTCCAAGAAATATATTTTCAGAATATTCTATTCCTTATTCAGAGGATTTGAATTTCAAATCAGATTTATATACTCTAAAAGAAAAAGGAGTAAGATAACACGGATCTCCAGTAATACCAGAAAGAAGAGTAGTACTAGAGAAAGAATAGAGAAGTATCAGTCGAGAGTGAACTTCAAAAATGTCAAAAAGATTTACAGAGTTCATCCTCAACAGCAACATTCTCATTCTCTGAGAACATCAACAAAATCTTCACTCAGTTTCCAGCTGCTGGTTCTAATCTTCAAAGAGCAACAATAATCTGAGAAACATTATATCTCAGATTCATCTGCTATCAAGGAAGACATTCTACATCCAAGAGAAAGCTCCATCCATTAACTGTCAACCATTTCTATCAGACAGGGGGTGTAACACCCTCCCTGTTACATAGCATATAACAGTAGGTCCGGCCGGGACCCCACGCCATATGAAATGAACAGAAGAGCGCGGTACTAAAAATAACATTTAAACAGTTAAAGACATAACTATCTCAACACCAGAGTCGCATAACTGAAGCATATCTATTTTCATTTAAAACCAGTGTATAACATGTCCACATTGTTACTAGGAATGAAATACATAATAAGTTATTTACATTGTTTGATTACATCATAAAGGTGGCTTCCAGACATCGGCACGCAGGCCGGCCACACATGAACAAAAAGGTAAACAAAAGCTATGGCCTTCAAGGGCCAGCACAGCACAGCAGCAGGGGCTTCAGCCCGCTCTCTCCCGCTAGTCTAACCGGGACCTGTATATGTCCACCAAGTGGTGGGAAAACAAGTAACCGGTCAGCTTTAGCTGAGCAAGATTTATAACGACCCTACCCCAAACTCGGGGCGGCGGTGCTCCTTCCCTGCAAGTAAGAGTCAGCAGCATATATATATATATCCGCAAACAACACCAATGGAGGCATACCAAGCCACCCGCTTCGTGCTCTCATGGCACACTTTGGCATACTCCCTGAGTTACGCCCTCACGCTAAGTCCTATTTCAACTTAGACAAGCAATTTGAGCTAGTTCGTACACACGAAGTTACGGCACTCTTCCATAGCCTGGTACACCGAGGGGCGACCTCTTCACCACCACCATGGGAGGGTTCGGATCAGCTAGGCCCGTGCTCAAATTCCGCGATTCAACTATGCACGATACAGGTAAGCTTCACCTAATACCCATCACTTAAAGTTGGGCTTTGTAAATTCCCTAGCTTCTCCTGCTACATATCCGGTCCCCAGGACTTTAGGTAGCACGGAAACACACAATCTGTGTGCTGGGCGCTACCGCCGGCGCTAACGCTAGCGGCCGGCGCTAGCAACAGAACCCAGTTCTGCCCGGCACTGGTAACAGAAGTCAGTTCTGCTACCTCTGGGAAAACACCTCCAGATAACAACACTAGTAGCTCACCTGGAGCTACTGCTGGCGCTATCGCTAGCGCCCGACGCTACTAACAGAACTTAGTTCTGCTACGAAACTTCGGGTACTGCCTGGGAAACACTTTCAGGTCCTTTTGCTGTACAACACAGTACACAAGACCCGAACCACATCAGGTACACAGAATTTTCTCCGGCACTTTACACGCAATAAAACATCACCAATCCGGCTCGACTTGTCCAGATGGGCTTCACACAGCATGCCTATGCCCGTACTACCGTTCCGGGCTCTATATGCAATTTGTGGGGGAATAACTTCATCCCACCGGAAGATCCAATCTACTAATTAGTAGAAATCTTCCTAAATTCATGCAAATCAAAGGACACGCATGTCCAAAGACTAGGGAGAAGAATCGTTACCCTAGTTGGTCGTTTTGGCGCCATAGAACTGAGAGGGAAATGGATGGAATCTGCGATGGCACACGCACGCAGACGCTTCTTCACAAATCCCTCCTAGCATGACGAAAACTCAACTCCAACGGATCTCCTTCCCTGCTCCCAGCTCTCTGCCCTCAGAACTGCAAAGGATCTCAGAGAAAATGAGCTGAAGAGTCGGATTTTGAGGTATATAAGAATTTCCCGCTACCGCCGGCGCTAGTGGCTACTGCTGGCGCTAGCGACAAAGTCGGTACCGCTTAGGGACGCTACCGCCGGCGCTAGCACTAGCGCCTGACGCTAGCTCCATGAATTCAACTCACTTTGATTTTGTGCACATGAAATTTGGGGTCTTACAATTCTTCCCCACTTAAAAGAATTTTGTCCCGAAATCCTAACAGTGCAAATAAGCAAAAAGATACAAAATATGACTTGTACCTCAACAGAACATCTTGGGGAACTCCTCACACATAGTTTGTTCGCGCTCCCATGTAAGTTCCTCACGACCGCAGTTGTTCCAGCGGACTTTGACCATTATGATCAATTTATTCCGCAGCTGTTTGACATCAGTGTCTTCGATGCAAATAGGCATGACTAGCATCTTCAGCCCATCATCGACCGGCACCTGACTAGCTACAAGAACTTGGCTAGGCTCTGGTACAACTTTCCTTAACACCGATATGTGGAACACATCGTGCAGACCACTCAACTCTGTCGAAAGAGCGAGTCGATAGGCAGCTTCGCCAACACGTTCCAGTATCTCAAACGGTCCAAGGTATCTTGGACTCAGCTTTTTCAAGCGTCGAATCCTGGACACACCCTTGAAAGGTTTGATCTTTAAATAAACCCAGTCGCCCACGGCGAACTTGACGTTTTTGTTCTTGGCATTGTAGTACTTTGCTTCCTATCTTGTGCAATCAACAATCTATCCCGGATTGTTTGAATCGACGCATTTGCCTCTTCGACTTCCTTTCGCTTAAACAGCTTCATTTTACCTGTCTCCGCCCAAGATAAGGGAGTGCGACAAGCTCGACCATAGAGGGCCTCGAAGGGTGCCATCTTTATACTTGCCTGATAGTTGTTATTATAAGCGAATTCGATCATGTAGAGATGATCTTCCCACTTTTTGCCGAAATCCAGGACGCACATTCGGAGCATATCCTCCAGAGTTCTGTTTGTACGTTTAGTATGTCCATCCGTTTGAGGGTGGAAGGCAGTGCTAAATTTCAGCTTTGTACCTAACAATTGGTGGATTAGCCTCCAATCTTTTGAAGTAAAGCGCCCATCTCGGTCACTGATGATGCTACGGGGCACACCGTGCAATCGTACAATGCTATCCACATAAAGTTTTGCTAACTTTTCTACTGAATCATCCCGCCGGTTCGGAATAAAGTGGGCTACCTTCGTCAAGCGATCCACAATCACCCAAATAACATCATTCCCACTCCGCGATCTCGGCAAACCGTGCACGAAATCCATAGAAATATCGTCAAATTTCCATTCCGGTACAGGCAACGACTTCAGGAAACCTCCAGGTTTCTGACATTCCGCCATGACAAGTGCGCAAGTTTTGCATTTTGCTACGTATAAGGCGATGTCTTTCTTCAGACCTGGCCACCAAAACAGCTTCTTCATGTTTTGGTACATTTTTGTGCTCCCTGGGTGAATTGAGTACTTTGTAAACTGTGCTTCGTACATCAATTCTTCCCGTAACTTACCCACGTTTGGGACGCACAACCGACCATCTTTCCACATTAGACCATCGTCTAAGACAAACTCTGCAGTAGTCCCAACTTCAGAATCTGCCAAATAGAATTGCATGCTTGAATCAAGCTCCAGGGCTTGTCGTATTCTGTCTGCGAGGTCATACTGCACCTCCGTCCAGTTCAAGCACGCACTCGCACTAGAACTCCTCTCCACACAGGAGATCTCCAAGGCTTCCAAGTCCCTGATCAGACGTGGATCATACATCTGAATCCAGTTGGCCTGTGCATAAGCCCTCCTGCTCAAAGCATCTGCGACGACATTCCCCTTTCCTGGAGTATAGTGTATATCAAAAGTGTAGTTCCCCAGGAACTCCATCCACCTTCGTTGTCGCATATTGAGCTCCTTCTGATTTAACAGACACTTAAGGCTCTTATGGTCTGTAAAGATGTCAACCTTCACACCATATAAATAGTGCCGCCACAACTTTAGAGCGAAGATCACGGCCGCCAATTCCAAGTCGTGGACCGGATAATTCCGCTCATGCACTTTCAACTGACGAGAGCCATAAGCGATCACTTGACCATGCTGAAGAAGTACGCAGCCTAAGCCTCTCCCTGACGCATCACTATAAATTTCATAACCCTCTGCACTAGATGGCAAACACAGAATTGGTGCTGTGGTCAGACGCCTTTTCAGTTCCTCAAATGCCCGTGCACACTCTGGTGACCAAACGAACTTCTGATCCTTCCTCGTCAAGGTGGTGAGAGGTAGAGCGATCCACAAAAAGTTCTCCACGAAGCGCCGATAGTAGCTAGCAAGTCCAAGGAAACTCCTGACTTTCGCTACTGTCGCCAAAACGGGCCACTTTTGGATTGCATCAATCTTTGCCGGATCCACTGCGATACCCTCGCCACTAACAACATGACCAAGGAACGCCACTGAGGCTAGCCAGAACTCGCACTTAGAGAACTTGGCATATAGTTGACTACGTCGCAGGGTTTCCAAAATTTCGCGCAAATGTATCGCGTGCTCTTCTTCAGACTGAGAGTGCACCAAGATATCGTCAATGAAGACAATGACAAACCGATCAAGGTACTCTCGAAAGGTCCTATTCATCAGATCCATAAATACTGACGGCGCATTCATTAATCCAAACAGCATCACTGTAAACTCAAAGTGTCCGTAGCAGGTACTAAATGCTGTCTTGGGGATATCACAATCCTGAATTCGCAAGTGGTAATAACCAGACTTGAGATCCAACTTTGAATACACAGTTGAACCCACTAGCTGATCAAACAAGTCATCGATTCGAGGAATCAGATACTTGTTCTTCTCGGTCAGCTTGTTCAATTCTCGGTTGTCAATGCATAGACGCAGGCTTCCATCCTTCTTCTTCACAAAAAGGACTGGAGCACCCCAAGGGGATGTACTTGGACGTATATAACCCTGCTCTAGCAACTCCTGTAATTGAACTTTCAATTCCGCCATCTCCTTTGGCGCAATTCGGTATGGAGAGCGTGAAACAGGCTTGGCACCTGACACCAGCTCTATAGTGAAGTCAATCTCTCGCTGAGGTGGCGCCCCAGGAAGATCTTTCAGAAACACATCTGGATACTCTGAAATCACAGGAACATCAGTCAAACTGGGTTGAGGCTTTACAGCCCCCACTAGCACAACACATAACTCTGCGCCTTGCCGAACTGCCTTGACCACTTGGACAACAGACATCAGTGTCTTGCTCGATCCATGCAAACCAGCAAACGTAGTCGCACGTTCGGTATTCCATCCCAGCGTGACTTCCTTCGAAGTGCAATCAATGTAGGCCTGCTGCGCTGACAGCCAGTCCATACCAAAGATTACATCGAACTCCGAAAGCAGGAGTATCAGTGCTTCCAAATCAAAGTCTTGACTCCCTATTCGTACCTTTAGAACACAACCTCGATCCGCACGCATAGAACATACATTGGGTAGCAACACACTTAGTCGTTCCTGTCTAAACGATGAAGGCACTCCAAGTTGCTGTATGAAGGCCTCCGATAGAAAGGAATGTGAAGCACCCATATCAAACAGTGCTCTCGCCGGATAATTAAAGATCAGGATAAAGCCTAGTACATTAATGGTTAACAAGAAATGCATAAGGTATGTAGTATAAAAAGCAACAACAGCTAGATACTTTCGCATACCTATCACCACATCGCTCTGTTTGATGGCCTCATGTTGGCCAAGGTTGTATACTCTAGGCTGGGCTGGAGGAGCGTGGGATGTGGTTGACTCTGCTGCCTTCCCTTTCTCTGCCGCATAGGCCGCAACTAGCTTCTTCCCATTACGACAATCACGAGCATAGTGCCCCGGTCTGCCGCAGTTGTAACAGATGAGTGGGCCTCGCCCAGTCTCTCCCGATGCTGAAGATTGAGCTGACCCAGACGGTCGCGTTCCTTTCTTCCATTTGTCTCGTCCCGACTTTGCCGAGCTCGATACTTTGAACTCTGGCTTGACTACTACAAGCTCCTTCCTGCTTTGGGACCGTTTCTTATCTTTCTCTAAAGAACGAGCCGTGTTGACCAGGGTCATAAACCCCTGTGTCATTGCCCCCGACAGAAAGAACCGCAACTCTTCTCGCAGACCTTCATAGAACCAATTGGTTTTCCGGGCTTCATCGGCAAAGGTCGCTCCTGCGTATCTCCCCAACCGTGTAAACTCATGCAGGTAATCATCAATCATGCGATCACCTTGAGTCAGGCAGTTGGACTGGTTCTCCATCTCGATTTGCTGAGCAGGTGGGAGATACCTTGCTAAGAATAATCTCGAAAATTCATCAAAGGAGATATCTGTCAGCTGCCTTCCCGCTAGCTGATGTAACTCCATCTCGTCCCACCACAGCTGCGCCTCCCCATCTAGTAGGAAGGTTGCCAATGTAACTTTTTGCTCTTCCTCTGTATTTGTGGCCTTCAAGGTTTTGCGCACCCTTGATAGCCAATCCTCTGCTTGCGTCGGGGTTCCTGCCCCCGTGAACGTGGGAGGGTGGAAACTCAAAAAGTATTGCAGCTGTTGATCTGGAGGTCTTCGTGCCCTCAATGGCACTGGCCTTTCCACCGCAGGTTCGGTTGCTGGAGCCTGCACTGGAGCCGCTCCCGGAATAGGACGATGTCCAGGGACATGCCCTCCTGGTTGCGCCGTGAACATCGCAAAGACTTCCTCAGCGACCATCCTTACAGTTTCAGCCGAAGGAGGAGTCAGCATCGGAGTTGGTGCACTACTTGCAGTCGAGCGAGGGGGTCGAGAAGGCCCCGCTCCACTACCAGCCGCCTAAACATGTGCACAAAACACAATTAGCGACTATGAGAAGGCATGAATCAATAAAGGAACACAGAAGTTCCATCCGAACGCTACACATATACATGTAATTCATTCCTAAAGTGGACAATTACTGGTTATTTACATGAGTTAAAGGCGACGCACACACGTGCTCACCACCCCTTAAAAGAATTCGACCACGAATTCGAACGGAAAGGGAACGAGACCCATAGTTGATACCAATTTGTAACACCCTCCCTGTTACATAGCATATAACAGTAGGTCCTGCCGGGACCCCACGCCATTTGAAATGAACAGAAGAGCGCGGTACTAAAATTAGCATTTAAACAGTTAAAGACATAACTATCTCAGCACCAGAGTCACATAACGGAAGCATATCTATTTTCATTTAAAACCAGTGTATAACATGTCCACATCGTTACTAGGAATGAAATACATAATAAGTTATTTACATTGTTTGATTACATCATAAAGGTGGCTTCCAGACATCGGCACGTAGGCCGGCCACACATGAACAAAAAGGTAAACAAAAGCTATGGCCTTCAAGGGCCAGCACAGCACAGCAGCAGGGACTTCAGCCTGCTATCTCCTGCTAGTCTCACCGGGACCTGTATATGCAAATCCACCAAGTGGTGGGAAAACAAGTAACCGGTCAGCTTTAGCTGACCAAGATTTATAACGACCCCACCCCAAACTCGGGGCGGCGGTGCTCCTTCCCTGCAAGTAAGAGTCAGCAGCATATATATATATCCGCAAACAACGCCAACGGAGGCATACCAAGCCACCCGCTTCGTGCTCTCAAGGCACACTTTGGCATACTCCCTAAGTTACGCCCTCACGCTAAGTCCTATTTCAACTTAGACAAGCAATTTGAGCTAGTCCGTACACACGAAGTTACGACACTCTTCCATAGCCCGGTGCACCGAGGGCTGACCTCTTCACCACCACCATGGGAGGGTTCAGATCAGATAGGCCCGTGCTCAAATACCGCGATTCAACTATGCACGATACGGGTAAGCTTCACCTAATACCCATCACTTAAAGCTGGGCTTTGCAAATTCCACAGCTTCTCCTGCTACATATCCAGTCCCCAGGACTTTAGGTAGCACGGAAACACACAATCTGTTTGCTGGGCGCTACCGCCGGCGCTAACGCTAGCGCCCGGTGCTAGCAACAGAACCCAGTTCTGTCCGGCACTGGTAACAGAAGTCAGTTCTGCTACCTCTGGGAAAACACCTCCAGTAACAACACTAGTAGCTCACCTGGATCTACCGCCGGCGCTATCGCTAGCGCCCGACGCTAGTAAGAGAACTTAGTTCTGCTATGAAACTTCGGGTACTGCCTGGGAAACACTTCCAGGTCCTTTTGCTGTACAACACAGTACACAAGACCCGAACCACAGCAGGTACACGGACTTTTCTCCAGCACATTACACGCAATAAAATATCACCAATCCGGCTCGCCTTGTCCAGATGGGCTTCACACAGCATGCCTATGCTCGTACTACCATTCCGGGCTCTAAATGCAATTTGTGGGGAATAACTTCATCCCACCGGAAGATCCAATCTACTAATTAGTAGAAATCTTCCTAAATTCATGCAAATCAAAGGACGCGCATGTCCAAAGACTAGGGAGGAGAATCATTACCCTAGTTGGTCGTTTTGGCGCCATAGAACTGAGAGGGAAATGGCTGGAATCCGGGGTGGCACACGCACGCAGATGCTTCTTCACAAATCCCTCCTAGCACGACGAAAACTCAACTCCAACGGATCTCCTTCCCTGCTCCCAGCTCTCTGCCCTTAGAACTGCAAAGGCTCTCAGAGAAAATGAGCTGAAGAGTCAGATTTTGAGGTATATAAGAATTTCCCGCTACCGCCGGTGCTAGTGGCTAGCGCTGGCGCTAGCGACAAAGTCGGTACCGCTTAGGGATGCTACCGCCGACGCTAGCACTAGCGCCTGGCGCTAGCTCCTTGACTTCAACTCACTTTGATTTTGTGCACATGAAATTTGGGGTCTTACAGGGCGAGCTTCACAACACAACAATCCACTAGTCTTCTCTCAGTTTGTTAACAGAGAAGAATTTCATAAACCTTTTCGTTTACCCTTTTTATCCCATCTTGTACAGGGTTCTAACTCCCTTCAAAAGTTAACCCTTTGGTGGCAGGGCACCTGATCAAAAACCTGTGATTGGTTTGAGCACCTGATCAAAAGCTCAATGGTGTTTGGGCACCTGATCAAAACTCCATTGGGGATAGGGCACCTGATCAAAAACCTAGTGGATTCCTACCAAGGGTGGTAGAAGAGTAGATGTACCCAGTTTGATTGGGGAACTACTTTAGATCCTTGCGTCTTCTGTGTTTGTGTTTATTTTATGTACTGTGCTGTGCTGTGATTTGTATTTTACTTTTACACTCACTCTGTAATCTGTTACACATATAAATATCAGTATTTTAATTCCGCTATAAAAATAAGTTGAAAACTTTTAATACTCTATTCACCCCCTCTAGAGTAAATCTAAGATCTAACCTCACTTTCAGACCACTTTAGTTGGGCATAGCCCAAATGGATTGGGTTTAATTTGGACAAATTAGGTCATTTTGACCCAATTTAAGACAAGGTTGACTTTGGTCAAATTGTCCACTTGGGTTGACCACAATAGGTGGGTAGTGACCCATTGGACTCCCTTATGGGTTAGGAAGGTTTAGGTGGAGTTAATTTGGCAAGGTGAGGGTGAATTGCCCCTTAATAGGGCACTTTGGACAAAATTAGGGCTAGAGTTGACTTTGTAAAATTGGCCAAATTGAAGGTCCCATGATGGGGATTTTTGGTCCATTAGGTCCCTAGTGACCCTTTGAGTGTAGGGGCAGGGTCAATTTGGCATGGTTGAGGCTAATTGGCCCTAATTGAGCTAGTTTGACCAATTTAGGGTTAGGGTTGAATTTGGTCAATTTGGCCCCTTTTGTTGACCCAAATGGGTCCCTGGTGCTCCAAGGAGGCCCCTAGTGGGTTAGGGATACTATGGTGGGGTCAAGGTTCAAGGTGAGGCCCTAAAGTCCAACCCTAGGCTAGGTACATGAAAACTACTATTTATAGACCACTTGGGTTTTCCCTTTCTCACCCAAACTCACATGGTCTTGACCTCTTCCTATGGTTTTGTGATGACCTAGTCATGACAAAACCAACTTGGGGGTCTAGTTGTTTGGGGGATGTTACAAATCCCAATACATAAAAATAAAAATTTCATCCTCGAAATTAAGGTTAAGCTTGTGGGGTTTCTACTACAAGTAATAAAATGTAACATCCCAGAAAAATTAAATTATACCTGTCGTAAAGAGTTCCGGGTACTTTTGCTGCATCAGGTCTAGTGGTTACCAGGTGTGCTCCTCTTGTCCATGGTTCCTCCATAGGACCTTGACCAGCGAGACCTTCTTGCGCCGCAAGACTCGCAACTCCGTGTCGTCTATCCAAACTGGCTGCAGGCGAACCGATCGATCAGTAGCTACCGGCCCTTCTGCAGTAGATATCTGCTGCTCTGGCCGTAGTAGAGCCCTCCTAAGCGAGGAGACGTGGAAAACATCGTGCAGTCCCTCAAAATCCGGCGGTAGCTCAAGTCTATAAGCCAAGGGACCGATCCGCTCTAGGTTCCTGTAAGGCCCCATGTATCTCGGACTGAGCTTCTTCTGCCCGCGAACCCGTGAGACTCCATGCATCAGATGTATTTTCAAGAAAACTCGATCTTCCCACCTGGAACTCTTCCATACGATGCCGTGCATCGTAGTACTTGGTCTGCCTGCTCTAGGCCTCCAACATCCTGTCTCGAATAAGTCACACCTGAGCCTCAGTGTCTTCCATGAACTCTGAGCCGAGTGCCTTGGGATCCTCATCCTGAATCCAAGACAATGGAGTCCTGCACCTCCGTTCGTATAATGCCTCGTAGGGTGACCTACCTATACTAGCCTGGTGACTGTTGTTGTATGAGAACTCGACTAATGGCAACAATCTCTCCCATGGCTCCTCGCGGTCCAGAATGCAATGGCGTAGAAGATCCTCCAGGGTCCGGTTGGTACACTCCGTTTGTCCGTCTGTCTGGGGGTGGAAAGCTGTACTAAAAGTCAACCGGGTGCCTAGGTAGGCCTGCACTGCTCTCCACTCCCTCGACGTAAATCGTCCATCTCGATCCGACACGATCGTCCTCGGCACACCATGATATCGAACAAACTGCTCTACGAACCTCCATACCAAAACACCGACCGGATCGTCCTTCCTGACTGGAATGAACCTGGCCACCTTCGTCAATCTGTCGATGATCACCCAAATCGAGTCATTTCCCGCACGAGATCGGGGAAGACCGTATATAAAGTCCATAGCGATGTCGTCGAACTTCCACTCCGTTATCGGGAGCGGCTGCAATAACCCGGCTGGGTTCCGACACTCCGCCTTCACGAGTTGGCAAGACTCGCAGTGGGTCACAAAATAGGTGATGTCCTTCTTCATACCCAGCTAGTACAAAGTCCTCTTCAGATCCGCTGTCATCTTGGTGATACCCGGGTGCACAGAATATCTACTGCTATGAGTCTCTATCATAATATCCTCACAAATCTGGCTCCCTGCCGGTATATACGCTCGGCCTCTAAAACACAACAGGCCGTCCTTCAACGAATAGTCTCCGGCTGAGCCTGCCTCCAAGGCTCTAAAAATCGGCTCTAGCTTGGCATCCTGCCTCTGCCCATCCCTGATGCGGTCTCGATTGTCGTAAGTGGTACTCATCGCCGCTAAATACTCCTCGTATAGCTCCGGATCGTCCTCGGATACTAAGGAGATCTGCATGTCCTCGAACATCCGTACCAGCGCCATGGCCATCAACTTGGGCTCTGCTCCCGATGTGGTAGCTCTCCTGCTCAGAGCGTCTGCTACTACATTTGCCTTCCCTGGGTGGTAGTGCATCGTGTACTGGTTGTTTGATAAAAACTCCACCCATCGTCTTTGCCGGATGTTCACCTCCTTCTGCGTATCTACATACTTCAGATTCTTGTTATCTGAGAATATGTCGCAATGGACACCGTAGAGGTAGTGTCGCCAGATCTTGAGAGCGAATACCACTGCTCCCATTTCCAAGTCATGCATAGGGTAATTCCGCTCGTGATTCTTCAACTGGCGGGAAGCGTATGGTATCACATGCACGTTCTGCATCAGAATGACACTTATCCCCTGGTATGACGCATCCGTATACACCTGGAATCCTTCCCTCCCCGACGCAAGGGCAAGGATGGGGGCCGTAGTAAGTCGACCCTTTAGCACCTGGAAGGCTGCCTCACACTGCGGTGTCCATATGAAGGTAGCATCCTTTTTCGTCAGGGATGTGAGTGGGAGGGCTATCTGTGAAAACCCCTGCATGAACTTCCTGTAATAGCCGACAAGTCCGAAGAAACTCCTCACATCGGTGGCCGTCTTCAACGATGGCCAATCCTGTACTGCCTGGATCTTTGCTGGATCCACTGCTAGGCCAGCTCCACTAATAATATGACCTAGGAAGGCCACCTCCTTCAGCCAAAACTGGCACTTGCTGAACTTTGCACACAGACGGTGCTCCCGAAGCTTCTCCAATGTTTATGCCAAATGACATGCATGCACCTCCTCCGTCTTTGAAAAGATGAGGATGTCATCGATGAACACGATGATGAAGATGTCGAGATAAGGCTCGAACACCTGGTTCATCAGGCTCATAAATGTTGATGGTGCATTCGTGAGTCCGAACGACATCACCGTGAACTCATATAATCCGTATCGGCTGCTGAATGCTGTATTCAGGATATCCTCCTCCTGGATCCTCAACTGATAATACCCCGAACTCATATCCAGCTTCGAGAAGTAGTGGGCTCCCTCCAGCTGGTCAAAAAGTTTGTCGATCCTTGGTAACAGGTACGTATTCCGAACCGTCAGCCGGTTCAGGGCTATATAGCCGATGCACAATCTGAGCGTCCCATCCTTCTTCTTTACGAATAACACTGGAGCTCCCCAAGGTGAGGAACTCGGACTAACGAACCCTGCTTCTACCAGCTCCTGCAGTTGGCTCCGAAACTCTACTAGCTCCTTCAGAGCCATCCGATAAGGAGATCTAGATACCGGCTTAGCCCTCGACACCAGTTGGATCTGAAAATCCTTCTCGCGGTGCAGTGGAAGCACTGACATCTTCTCCGGATATACGTCGGTGAATTCCCCCACGACCGGGATATTCGACACCGAATCTTTGACTTCCGTCGCCTCGAAGAGCACCTAGTATACCTCGTCTCCCTGCAGGTGGGCCTTGACGGCCTGAATGGATGATAATAAGATGCGAGAGGTGGGTTTAGTACCTTCGATTACTACTTCACCATCTTCGTGCTTTAGAACGATCCTCCTTGCCGGACAGTTAATCTTTGCATGGTTCCAGTGCAGCTAGGTCATGCCTAAGATCAGATCAAAGTCCATCATCTTCAAGCGTGTCGCCAGCGCTTCGAATAGTTTCCCTCCAATCTCCACATTCATGTTGCACTTCGCATTTGTTAGAATCTCTGATCCATCCGGGAATCGCACTCTCCTGTAGATGCCCTCGAAGTGTTGGACTTGGCACAGATCATCTACGAATTCTTACGAGACGAATGAGTGAGAGGCACCCGTATCAAATAAAGTGTATGCGGGCTTGCCGCAGACACGTACTATACCTGTAATGACCCTTGCGGGGTCCCGGGGCTGAGCTAGATCCAGAGCGTACATTTGGTCCCTGTTCTGCCTCCTATCTCCGCCCTAAAATCCACGGCCTCGTCCACATCCTCGACCCCCGAAATACTGGGCCTGAGGGGCAGCCTGTAGTGCTGGTGATGCATTCCTCTGAGGGCAGTTCCTCTGGATGTGGCCAGTCTGGCGGCAGTGGTAGCACTCCGGAGGTGGCCCACCTCCTCCAATCCCAGGCATCTCCCGCATCTGTATAGGTTGAGGATCCAACACTACTGGCTCCCTCTGCTCCTGTCTCTACTCCTGGCAGGGTCGGACCTCCGTCCTTCCTTCCCCAGCATCTCGACCTCTCGGTTGTGTAACACCTCCCCTGCAATGACTATATAATATAGGTCCGGCCGGGACCCCACATCATATAATCGCCACAGCTTTAGTATTAAAAAGTGAAATAGATCTAACCATCTCAAAACTCAGAACCAACACAGCGGAAACATTAAATAAACCACAGAAGTTGTCCACATCTACATAAGAGTACTACGACCCTAAGGCCTTACAAAACTCATACTCAAGTCAAAACAAACAGGGCATAGAAATGTCCAACAGATCATCACAATCCCAAGTTACCTCGGCATGCAAGACGGAACAGGAAAAGACATCATAGTCAAACAAGAAAGCATGAAAAGTGCACTTCATGAAGCTTAGGCCTTTCTGGCCGGCGAGCTAGGTCCAGCCTGCGATCCTTGCCCTGCATCCAAATCACAAAGAATGGTATAACGAGGGTCAGCTTTGGCTGACCAACAACGGTGTAACAACACCCCTCCTCCCGGCCGTCCTAGCGGACCCCAGGGAACTACATCACCCTGCAACTCAGCGCTTTGTACGCAAATGTAATAAACAATATTAACATAAACACGACAGACATGAGTGTCACAATCATCATCCACGTTTCTATGTTGAACAATTATTTAAGGGAATCTAGCAATGCAACATGTATGCAAACCTGGGTTTCACCCAAGGCACCCTATGGCGTGTATGCTTCTAACATAACAACACACATCAACATTTCATAACAAACCAAGGGTACTTATCATTCCCCTATGGGCGTACAAGCCCAAGGCCAAGAACTCCACTGAGACCTCACCCCTTACATGGCTCATCTTGCCAACGGGCGCATCAGCATACTTGTTCTCGCCACAATCACTAAGCCAAAAGCTAAGAACTCCACTGAGACCTCACCCCTTACATGGCTCATCTTGCCAACGGGTGCATCAGCATACTTATTCTCGTCAGTTAGCCCAAAGGGGGACTTGTCTTGCCGGGACACTCTCCCCACATGAATGCAAGCATTCACGGGCTAGCCAGCCGACCACAAAGACAAAGTCACACCTTCACATACAAGCGGCTTCACAAGACATTCACCACACAAAAAATTTACCCTTTCCAAGCCACCGTTCATTCTCACACGAAACTTAAGGGCAACACATACGACCTTTTAGCCGTCATCGGATTTCTAGCAAAATCCCTAACATGCACGTTAAGCAACATCACCGAATCGGACCACCAGTCACAATTTCGGCTTCACCCAAAATGCCTAATCCACTAACGGAGCAGATCTCTAGTGCAAAATCATGTCGGGGACGGACTCAATCAACCCGATGGTTCTTCTTGAACCAAGGAGACCCAAACCCCTCTCATTTGAGAGATCCAGTGCCATAAAATTTCAGAAAAGAGAAGGTAAAAGCATAGATGCCATGCACGCATCCTAAAACCGGGTGTAAAGATGTCGTTACCCTAAGAGTTCTCTTCCTCGCCATGGATCAGTTGAAAGGCACGGATAGAAAGAAGCACCTTCTAGTCCTCTCCACGGATCTGGTCTCGGATTGGCGAACGGAGCTCCGGTGCTCCAACAATGGCGGATTTAGCCTTCTTCTTCTTCCAAACCCTACCTCTCTTCTAAGCCTCCAAAAGCACATAGGACTTAATGAAATGAGAATCGAACTTCTCTGCCCTAAAAAGAGCCTTAGGACGCACTAATCTAGACCTTAGGATCAAGATCCAAATAGATCGGACGTCCAGGAAACTCTACTTACGGAACAGGTTTGGTCTGCTAACGCCGGCGCTAGCGCTAGCGCCCGCGTTAGTTCTTCGTCGAACTCCCTTCGTCGAACTCTTGCGTTAGCTCTTCGCCGAACTCCCTTCGACGAACTCCCTTCGACGAACTCCGACGTTAGCTCTTCGTCGAACTCCCTTCGATGAACTCCCTTCGTCGAACTCCGGCGTTAGCTCTTCGTCGAACTCCGGCGTTAGCGTTAACGCCTGCGTTAGCTCCTCGACGAAGTCCCCTTCGACGAAGCCAACTCAACGACCCGATGGTTCCAAACTCTCTTCGACGAAGCTCCCTTCATCAATCTCCCTTCGACGAACTCCATCGCACATGGTGCTTCACCCGACGGGGCAGCTAACGCCCCCATTAACACCTAACGCCGGCGCTAGCTCCCAGATACAGAAAACCAGTACTAGCCTTAGGCATTCCGTCCTCCACACTCAGTGAAACCTGCGGTGTTACAGGTTGGTCCCTTCTGCCTCCCCGTCCCTGGTCTTCCATTGGTCTCTTCCTTCCACGAACAGTTTGCTGGTCTACCTCCAGCTTCTTGGCCATCTCCAGGATCTTAGTCATACTGCCGTCAGAGACGAAGAGGAAGGCCTGCCTCAGCTCATCACGAAGGCCCTTATAGAACCTCTTTGCGTATCCTGCGTCATCCAGTTGATACAAAACTGCAAACCGGGATAGATGGGTAAACTCCCGGTGATACTCCAGAACTGTCCTGTTCCCCTGCCTCAACTGCAAAAATCTGTCCTCCAGCTCGTCTCTTGCAGACTGCGGCACAAAATGCTCCAGCAGTGCTGCCTTTAAATCATGCCAAGAAACATCCGCAGCCTCCAGTACTGCATATGCTGTGTTCAAGAACCTCTTCCACCATCTCTTTGCATGGGACTCCAAGCATGAGACCACTAGTGGCACCTCCATATCTGCCGGGCACTGAATCCCTGCCAACATCTCCTCCATGATGTCCACCCACTCCTCAGTCCTCACAACGGCCTCCGTCCCGAGTTATGATGGGGGGATAGACATCGGAAGATGATCATCCAGTTGGCCCCAGGGTTTTGCTAAGAAGCCGGTGTCTGCTGTGCCCTGAATGTCTCCAGTATGGCTGTCAGAGTTTGTCCCATCTCCATCTGCTGGAACGAAGTAGGAGCCGGTGGTGGTGGGATGACGTTTGGAGTCGGTGGAACTCCATGCTGTGGTGTAGGGTTCGTCCTGAGCTACACAAGAAAATTTCCTTCGTAAGGGACTTAGCTAAAGAATATTCAGTTAGAAGTGGACTTTTCATGTGATTTCCCTTATGGTCACACCATTGCTTCCGCTGCTAGTTTGTCCTCAAACTAAGCTCGCGCGGGGTGGCCCAGGGTTTGTGGACTTCTTTTCTTTTCTCTGGATCGAGGTTTGCTCTGATACCACTTTGTAAGACCCCCTTTTTTTTGAAAGCCCGGGTCTTATGCCCAGAACCGCCGCTTTACGGTGACACCCTCACTCGGGAAGGTTGCCACAATAAAACGCCGATCCTGCCGGCCTTATCGATCACAAAGAATTAAAGCTTAAGTAAACTAATAGAAGCCAAGTCCATATCACATAAAATTAAAATCATCATAAAAAGATGTCCACATCAAATGTCTGAATAGAAAGGTATGATAAAAATAAAGGGCTCATGCCCTGTACATCAATTCCTCACTACATTTTCTCTCGCGGATGCATAAAATACTAGAACTAAATGATGCTCACAGATCCTGCCAAATGGTGCTCCCGTTCTAGACTTCCCCGTCTCCATCTGCACTGTCTCTGGTGCTGCAGAATCTCCTCGGTCCCCTAAAATGATAAGGTCCACCGATCGTTAGTAAAAAAAAAACTAAGCCAATCCCCCACACCTCCCCCGGTGACTCCTAGGCACCGAGCGGGAGTAATGAAGCGGAGGACAATAAGGGGTGACAACAATAGCAGGTGACAAAGATGTATTCTACTAGAAATGTCTATCACTATGCAATATGTATCTTAACTAAAGCAGAAGGTAAAGTAGAGTAAGGGCAAGTAAAGTAAACAAGTAGAACAAACAAATAAAGGTAAGTAAGGAAAAGTAACCGTTGATTTAGAGGAATGCCCACACAAACCTATAGACCAAGGGGTCGTTTAGCAAGGCCTATCGTATAAGAAGTCCCATAACCAACTTATACGATAGGGGTAGGGGTTGAAATGCAATGTTGATGCTATGTCATGCAAGGTATGCATGCAGTTAAATGTTATGTTCACACAAGTGCAACTCACAAACTACGACTCTATGCGCACAGACCTTTAGTTCCCCCTTTTTAGAGCTAGCAAAACTCCCAGGATACTCCCGTAGTGGCAAACGGAAGTAGTGGGTTGGGCCTCTCCCACCTCTAGGTTGGTATTTGCACTATCTAACCTAGATCTATCGTACGCCTCAACGCTAAGAACACAACAGCGGAGTCCCTGCGTACTCTTGCTGGCTAGACCACCAGACTTGTCTTGGTAAAGGGTTATCCACACTTACCGAGCCCAAATATTAATGTCAGTGTAACCACCATCAACACTAAGGACCCACCACCTTATGCACATGCAAACATGTTTACCATCTCTCTTCGAGCCATAAGCTCCCCAGGCTAACCCATTTGGCATAATAAATATGGCTGAGTCACAAGCTCACCAGACTAATGAGTCTATTGCTAAAACCTCCAAGCCTACCGCTTGTAAGACCAAACCGACTAAAGCACCCATGACAAAGGATTGTGAGCGAGCATATTATTAGTTAAACTTGTATAATAACTTAACCCGACATTTTATGGTTAACCTTGGACTTCCCGAGGATTACCCTGTAAGGGGATCGCTACGGTACTAGGAACTATACTGGGATGACACCCCAATGCTCCCTTTCTCAAGGAATTTAATGTTATTGGTAATTACCCATATGCATGACCGTCTTACCATTTCACTTGTGTTAACCCTAGGTGGTTTATGACATGCTAGGAGAAAGACGATCTTTTATCAATCCCAAGCACGACCTTACCCTTAACTCACCAAGCACTACAGTCACATAAACTCCTTTTTGGTGGCCTCAACCTCTTCAAGCTGACCACATACACCAACTAAAACCCAACTCCTCTTAGTAGGTCACTAGATACCCAAGTTTTACCATTTTACTATACGCAGACCAAACGAACGATATGAACCACATAAGTGGAAGTACTCCAAATACTCATCCTCATGACATAAGATTATTACTGGAGGGCTATCATGACATTATAAGACTAAATCCAGAGATTCATAATTTTCCTTGACATTTTAGCATTTATTTTAATTTCTCCAATATTTGCCAAGTATGAATATGAACATGAAGCGTAAGGTATTCTTATGATATGACTCTCATAAATTAAGATAAATCAATCATGCCAAAATAACAGTAAGTACAGAGTGTCACAATTTTACAATCAGGAATTGTCCCCTAATTACAATATTTAGCATTTATCCAAAGTTGGAGGTTAATGAAGGAACCATCAAAATTACTTATCCAAAAATTAAGGGAAAATTACTAGACCTTCTTATTAGTCAGAAAAGTTCACTGGCCAAATTTCAGAATTTATGAAGGCAAATTAATCACATAAATGAATATTCCAAAGAAACCCTGTCTAGGGAAAATTGTGAAGGAACCTACTGTTAAATAATTCCAAAAATTATGAAAGAAATACTAGATCTGCAATATGTTCATAAAGGTTTGCATACTAAGTTTCACAATTTTAGGAAATCATTTTCTCACCTAAATAAATATTCCAAATAAACCCTAATATGAACATGTTGTGTAGTAGCCTACTGATAACAATCTCCAAAAATTATATAAAAATTTACAGATCTTTCTAGTGCCCTGAAATGTCCTATCACCAAGTTGCAGATTTTTTCCAGAGAGTTTTGGACCCTTAATTATATTTCTTAAGATTAAGGTAAAATAAGTGCCTTGTGAATGAAGTGTTGGTTAAATCATCTAATTAATTACACAAAAATTACCAGAGGTCCATCATATGATTAGAAAGGCACTACCAAGGTTTCATCACCATTCAAGGCCATTTGAACATGTAAATCTCTTTAATAATTAATAGCCCTAAAAGGGGTTATAACCTAATTTAGAGGGCATAAGGGTTCCTAAAATCCTTCTAAAATTTCCTAGTGTTTTATTACATCCCATGAACATATCTACTAAGTCCCATGACCATTCCAGGACTTTTGACCACATGTCCTTCACAAGGTTCTAAATGCACCCCTAGGGATAAAGTTAGGGTCCTAGGGCATAACCACCTCCACACAACACCATCTCACTCATGGAGGTGTTTTAGGTGATCCTAAACCAGTGGACAAGGTTTCAACTCATGTTGATGAGTTTTGACCACAATACCCCAAGATTAACACCATACCCTAATTCTGACCTAATTTGACCCAAATTGGGTTAACAAAATACCCAACTAAATCAGTCCCAATTGGGCTGAAATTTTTACCAGGGTCTATAATACCATAAGGAGCACCTACCAAAATTTGGAGGGGATTGAATGTTAATTGACCCTATAATTAATTAATATATGAATTATGAAATTATTACAAAAACCTTAGAAAAAGATTTTCCTAAAATCCCCATCTTTGGATATGTTATGTGTGTAGGTGTAAATAGCCTATGTTTCAAATATCAAAGCTATACCATTTACCAATAGAAAGATATTCAAGAATTTGTGACTGTCCTACCCTTGGGGCCAGTCCCACCAAAATGACTCTACAGGGAGCTACAGTGCCCCTACTGGCCTGAAACAAATTTTGGATTAAACTACACACCCAAGGCTACAACTTTGATGTTGGACACGTTTTCATTTGAGGGGTCCTAGTATTTTTAATATTTAAAACAAAACTCTGCATAATGTGTGATAGTTTTATACAAAACATTTCATTCATTTAAATGAATCTGCACAAATCTTAAAGCATGATGGATGACATAGGTTATCCCCTTCCTCTGGCCAACGACCAGGATTGCCCTTGCCTGGGTGAGATTTGTCCCCATTTTCCCGGCCACCAGAGCGCCGCCCCGGTCGGCCAATGCTACCACCACCTTCATTGAGGTGGTGGCCGACGATAGGCGGTGGTTGGCCGGTCGGAGGTGGCCGGAACAGGGATATTTTGTGGGGGAAAGAGGGCTTGAAACGATCCCTCTCAGAAGTGCGATCCGAGCCCAATTGAGCTTGGTTCAATCCACGAAACATCAGAAGATCTAGCATTAGAGGAGAGGAAGCGGATCGGACCTGTGGGGGTGCCTGGTGGTGCGCATTCCGGTGAGTCGCCATTGCCGGTGCTGGAGCTTTTAGTGCCATGCCGATTTTGCACTTGGAGGGCTCGAATTCTTCAGGGAAGAGGGGGGTTTCACTCCTTTTCGACCTCTGAAGGTGTTAAAGAGATGAATTGGTGGAGGGGAGGAGCCATGACATCAATTGCCATTAACACCATTAATGGTGATTTCAGCCACCTCTAATTCTCCCCTAATTCAGCCCCCCCTGACCATAGAAACTGCAGGATCCTGTTTGTAACTGAAGGGGGAGGTGAATGCTCATCAATTGGGGAAGGATTGAAGGGTCAAATGCATTCAATCACCATGAATGTTCTCCTTCTCTCTCCAATTTGGGGGAAACCTCCATTTTCTCTCTCATAGTCATCACTTATAGAAATTGAGTTGTAATTTCAGTAATTACCAAGCCCACTAGGTGGTGGACCACTTTAGTTGGGCCTAGCCCAGATGGATTGGGTTTAATTTGGGCAAATTAGGTCATTTTGACCTAATTTAGGAAAATGTTGACTTTGGTCAAATTGACCACTTGGGTTGACCACAATGGGTGGGTAGTGACCAATTGGACTCCCTTATGAGTTAGGAAGGTTTAGGTGGAGTCAATTTGGCAAGGTGAGGGTGAATTGCCCCTTAATATGGCACTTTTGACCAAATTAGGTCTAGAGTTGACTTTGGTAAAATTGGCCAAATTGAAGGTCCCATGATGGGGCTTTTTGGTCCATTAGGTCCCTAGTGACCCAATGAGGGTAGGGGCAGGGTCAATTTGTCATGGTGGAGGCCAATTGGCCCTAATTGAGCAAGTTGGACTAATTTAGGGTTAGGGTTGACTTTGGTCAATTTGACCCCTTTTGTTGACCCCAATGGGTCCCTGGTGCTCCAAGGAGGCCCCTAGTGGGTTAGGGATACTATGCTGGGGTGGAGGTTCAAGGTGAGTCCCTAAAGTCCAACCCTAGGCTAGGTATCTGAAAACTACTATTTGCAGACCACTTGGGTTTTCCCTTTCTCACCCAAACTCACATGGTCTTGAGCTCTTCCTATGGTTTTATCATGACCTAGTCATGACAAAACCAACTTGGGGATCTAGTTGTTTGAGGGATGTTACAAATTGCAAGCGAGTCGGGAACGCGAAAATGCTTCTGAGCGTGCTCAGGAGCGTTCTGAGCGCGCAACGAACACGGAAGCGTTTCGGGCATGCTCAAAAGCGTTCTGAGCATGCAACGAACACTGAAGTGTTCTGGGCGCGCTATGAGCGCGGAGCATTCTGAGTGAATGAGTGAGTATTGCTGGAATGCATTCGTCACATGGGCGAGCTGCGGCTTCCGACGATTGTGCTTACTCAGAAAGCGGGAACCGAAGCTCCCCGAGGGGAAAACGGGTTCCGCTTGCACCAGACAGGGGGGACGCGGTTTCGGCCGCATCCCCCGCTAGCCCCAGGGATGGTTTGGCCGCAACCCCATGGGGTGGGCTTCATAGTTGCACCCCACCAAGGTGGGGTGCAGTTTGGTCGCACCCCACCAGAGTGGGGTGTAGGCTATCCGCACCCCACTTAGTGGGGTGCGGACTAGCCGCACCTTAGTGGTGGGGTGCGGCTTTGGTTTCGCCCGACGCCGCTCACGGGGCGAAATGTGTGCGCAGCGGAATCACGGTCATGGGTTTGACTCTTAACCCCATTAAATCCACTCCCACTTATTGAGACTTTCTCTAACCGCACCCGAAATTCCTACAAATGCATGAGTGCATATCAACGTCGACTTGGTTATGCATTTAATAAAAAGGGTTAAGCTTGTTAAACCCGAAAACCACGGTTTGAGAGGAGTTCGGACTGGTGTAACTTGCTTTTACTTCTCTTGAGTTAAATCACTGGGCCAGACACTCAGAGCAAAGAACCTCTTACACAAAAGGTGGAAAACTAGAAACATACCCCGCGATCTGCAGCGAGGAGGTCCCGCCACAAACCCGAAAGATCAAAGAGAGCTTTCACTCCCAAACCAAAGCTGAGTCGGGTACCCTGGAGGGTACTGGAGAAAATCAGACTGTCAGGCCGGAAACCACGGTTAACAGAGTTCTGAAGCTCTCCGAAACAGCCTAATGAGAGAGAAAGTCAAGAAAAGCTCCTCTCCAAAGGTGCCCTTGGGGTCTATTTATAGTTTTCCTAAAAAGATGTGCGGATAGCGAAATCCCGCCTTTTGGTTTTACTAAACGTACCCCAAATTGTCCTTCCAACGGTGGAATCCTGCTGTTTGGAAGGGTTAATTGCAGGCCACAATGGGCTTTCCTGAAAAAATGGGGGACCCCCCTAAGGAGTGAGTCCAGGCTACTTGAGGCGTGCTCGCCTAGGGATGGCAAGTACCCGATGTAACTGGGTGCTCGTTGCTCGCCCTGAATCAGGGACGAATGCTTATTGTCGAGCTCACACTCACACATTCAGCTAAACGTCTAGCCGATCGGCTAGATGTCTAGTCGAATGGAGAGAGGCTGGCTAAATTCTTTATCGGCTGAACATCTAGCCGATCGACTAGAGGTCTAGTCGAATGGCGAGAAGCAGGCTAGATTCTTTATCAACGGAACATCTAGCCAATCGAACAGAGGTCTAGTCAACTATCTTGGTGCAGGGTGAGTGCGAAATGCCCTGTGAGTGCTCGCCCCTCTTCTTTAAGGTTGTCTGTCACACTCCTTGCTAGTCCACTCGACAAATACAGGGTTGTACACAATCCCCACTTTTTGTGAGTTTGCCTCAAGCTCGGAAAGATAGTTCAACCCCGAGTATTTGGAGAGTGCCTCAACTCGAGGGCATCTTCTAGTTGGTCCCACCGTGGGCTATAAATATCAGGAGGGAGGGGGAGGGCCTCTCCAAGGAACCCCCACCCCATTCTTCTCAGTTTTCTTTCATTTTTCCTCGGCTGACTAACAATATGCCGCTCTCCCAAGAGCTCCAAGCTCGCCTCTCTACAACTAAGAAGAAGGGAGAGACAACCTCCGCTGGGATGCTGGGACTCATCACCGAGCACTCATCTCGCCCCACGCCGAGGCGCGTGGAAAAACGGGTTGCTAAAAAAGCGAGGCGAGAGTCCGTGGGAGAGGTAACGACCATGATTGGGCTCCAATCACAACCCGGTTTCAGCCTAGGCCTCGGGTTTCAGACCAGGTGCGAGCCTTCCCTTCAATATACTCGCCTATAACAACTGTTGGGAAAAACCCTTGTGATTTATCTAACAAAATACTTAAAGTGATTTCATTAGTTAGGTTATATTACCCTCATTGTATAGAAAGGGTAAAATGGTCATTAGATGTCATAGAATGTCACACTCACCTTAGAGTGTCAAGACCAGGTCAAGGTAATCACAAAATTAGTTAAGTTAAGACTTGCGTCGAATGGAAGTCGACGCAACTGTGACTAGAAGTCGAAGCAATTCAATCTGTATGTCGAAGTATCAAGTCAAGTCGACGCAATGTTGAAAGGAACTCGACGCAGAAGGAAGAGCATGTCGAAGCCATCTAAGAAGTCGACACAACATCGACTTCAACTCGATGCAGAAGATAAAGTTCAAGTCCAAGTCTTCAACTCGACGGATACGTCGATAAGGACTGAAAGAAATCGTTGTATTCCTAAATCATCTAAACGGGGGGGGGGGGGGGGGGGGGGGGGTGGTGAATAGGTGATCTCTACTGCTATTGCGGAATAAAAATTAAGTGCACACACAATAAGAGAAATCACAGCACATAGACACAAGATTTATAGAGGTTCCCCAAGGTGGGTACTCCTCTCTCCCGCTTCGCCTATCTAGCACTTCGGGCTAGCATCGGCAACTTCGCTAAAACTCGGATTTATCAACAAATCCTACACTCGGAGACAACGGCTCCTACAAACTCGGAGAACAACTCGTACAACTCGGAGTAAACAACTCCTACAAAATAACTCGGAGAAAAAAATCTCCTACAGGAATCAAATAGAGTTTGAAATAAAATACTTCTATTAAATCTCAACAGAGATTAACTTTAGATCTTGGAAAAACCGAGTCTTCTTCTTCCTTGAGAACGAAAGCTTGGATCTTCAAAGATTTGGAAGAGAGGAAACTCGGCAAACCTGATCTGAATAGGTCTTTTGATTTTCTTGAAAAGATCTTCAAAAATATGGAGCAGCAAATAAATCAAAAGCCTTCTTATCTGAGAAATCTCTAATAGTACTGAAGAACGAGTCTTGAGGGCGCAGAAGTTAGATCTCAAAAGAACTTGTTCAACGAGCAAGGAGGAAGACGACTGGGTTCTTCTCTTTCTATCGGGTTGAATAATGATTGTTGGTGGCCCTAAAAATAAAAGACTATTTATAAGAAGAACTCCAACGGCTAGAGCGACAGACAAGGAATGATCGACACGTGTGCTACACATAGCGGCCAACCCTAATTTTCAAAAACGAAACATATTTTTGAAATCCGTCTGTCCGTCATTCGTCGAGACTTCACATGAACACTCGACGAATTGACTTAGCCAATAAAAAGACTGATCAAAGGCTTGAAAACCATCTTTGTTTTCATTCGTCGGAATTCATCGGGAGTTCTCGAGAACTTTCGACGAATTAACTTAGCCGCACAAATTCCTTCATAAAGCTGCCTTTTTGACTTCTGTCAGCATTCGTCGATATTCGTCGATAGTTCACGAGAACATTCGACGAATGGACTTGGCCGCAGAACTTTCTTCTTCAAACTGGAAATTTGGCTTCTGTCAGGATTCGTCGGGAGTCATCGGGACTTCACGTGACATCTCGACGAATTTACTTAGCAAAAATTCCTTTTCTTCTGAAAACCTGCTCCATTCCTCAAACTTGAAAGCCTTCAGTTGTGAGAATATGAAGTGCACCCCAAAAGAGAGATTACACATGGACCAACACTTTGTTCTATACAATGAGGGATTACATTGTTTAGGATTGTGTTTGGTGATCCATTGCAACCTGACTTTGGTGTGCACTTAGCATTATGACCTGTCACAACACATCTAAAGAGAGTTCATCAAATACATACTCAATTCAATTTAGTTCACTAGGGGACACCCTCAAATCCAGGTGATTGTGGATACAATACCCAACAATCTCCCCCTATTTGAAGATGTCATAACCCTATGCACTAAGTTGAATTGCACAGAAAGTATAATTGAATAAAAACAGCACAACCAGGCAGTAATAATTAAAGAGAGAATCAATGTTTATCCAAAAATAAAAAAATATATATATAAACAAAGAAAAACAGCATGATTCCAGAGCAGCTCAGCTCATGCTTTATCCTTGCCTTTCTGTTTTCCAAAAATTCTTTCCACTGCCTCAGCTTTCTTCTTCTGTTCAGATTCCATTCTCTCAAAGAATGCCTTTGGTTTAGGCCAATATCTATCAGGAGCAGTCTCTTTAGATCCACCTGTCTTGAAATGAATTCTCCATTCAGTTGTCCTGTTCTTGAACTTATCCCATTCCTCCTGACTGTAATGTTTACTGACACTTTCATTTTGCTTACTAACAAGGTTGAAAGCTGTAAGAATGATATTTTTTGAAGTGGGACTCCATCTTTCTTGGAAATTTCTTGGAGGAGGCACATCATAGAATTCTCTGATCTTCTTGTGAGGATTAGACCTTTTTGCAGAAGGTTTATCACCAAAGATCTTCCTTTTCAAAGATTTTTCAGAAGATTCAGGAGCCTTGGAGCTTTCAAGCACTGGATCATCCCAGAACTCTTTGTAGGTGGAGACTGGAAAATCTGCTTCAGCAAAATCAGAATCCTCAACAGGAATTTGAGAAGAACTTGGAGCTGGAGCACTGGAAGATGGAACATCTGACTCTTTATTCATAACAGAGAATCCAAGCATACCTGCAACCTCCTTGAACAACCAACTTGTAGATTCATGAGTGTACCAATTTACATCTACAACATTTTGTAATATGTTCTCCTTAAGCTCTTGCATCTTGCAAAATACATTTCCATCCAAATCAATCACTCTACCAGCACTTTCTTCTATTTTAGATACAATACTCTCCTCCCCCTTTATGACATCTTTATGTAGGAGGGTATAGAGTTTGGCCAGTTGTCTTTCAACTTGATCATCCAGAAAAGTAAGCCCTTGATCATGAGAAGCTCTGAGAGCTGTTTGAGCAGAATTCAGATGAAGAACATCTTCACCAACCTGATGCAAGTTCTTTAGAGCATTCCCAACTGCCTTATTGGTGCGGTCCAATGCTTTTCCTGCTTTTGTCATCCAGGCTTCATGATCACTCTTGAATTTGCCCATTTCATGTCTTATCTGAGCGATTTACTGTCTCAAAGCACTATCAACTTTATCTATTTTCTGATAAACTGACTTTATGGACTGATCAAAATGCTCTGTTTGAGCTTGCAGCAAAGTTGAAATTGACTTAAGCAAAGAAGATTGAGAGCTCTCTCCAGTTTCAAAATCACCAGGAGAGACTCTATCAGCTACAAAACTAGTAGACTGTGCTTGCTTATCAAGCACAGTTGCTCTTGGAGATTGTCTCAAAATACATTCTGGAGGGGGCAAGAGCAGTGATGAGTCCTGATCATATACACATATTTGGACTCATCTAGGCCGGTTTTCTAATCGTTTCACTGCACTTTAGCCCTGTTTCAGCTCATATTTGTCTTTCTATGCTAGGTGCACTTCTTGGCCTAATTTGGTGTGTTTTATGCTTATTCCCTTTTGATAGCCTTATCGTTTTGTTGAGTGCCACTTTCAGTGGCCTGATTAGCATTTCTGTAGAAACAGGAGTCGTGCAGGTGTTCCTGGTAAAATTCTGTAAAGGAACACTGCGCACGATCACTGGTTTGATTGCGCACGACCACTGGTCGTGCGCCGCTGATCGTGTGCACTTAACCCTTTTTTTTGAGTTCTGTCTCGGACAGTGCGCACGACCACCTGCGATAGTGCGCACGACCACCGGTCGTGCGCCACTGTTCGTGCGCACTTAACATCAATTTCATGAGTTCTGTTTCGACCAGTGCGCACGACCACCTACGATAGTGCGCACGACCACTGGTCGTGCGCCTCTGGTCGTGCGAACATGGTATTTTATAAATTTCTTACTTTGCAGGCTCCACCCAGGCAGGCGCAGGATCACAGAATTCCAGCGCGCATGACCACTGGTCGTGCGCCAATGACCGTGCGCAGCATTTATTCCAGCGCCTATATAAAGTCCTGATCCGCAGATTAGGGATACGAGGGGTTCCGGGAGCGCGATTTACCGTCCGTACGCCGCCGTTTTCCACTTCCAGCCACCTCCACCTCATCTTCTCCGCAAGGGGAAGTCATCTCCAGCCATTCTAAGCAATCCTCCATCGTCCGGGAGCATTCTCCGCCCTCCGCAAGCACTCAAGCAAGCCATCTCCAGTTCGGTCCAGTGAAAAGAATAGTCATCCTGAGGTAGAAGATGACGGAAGCACGTGGAGAGGTCGTGACAGTCTCTCAACGCCGGAAGCACAGTCTGCCCGAGTCCGGAGGTAGCTTGACAAACTACCATTCCGGCCGTGAACGGCCGCTAGTCTTCGTCCATTGGTTGATTTCTTCCTCCCCCTTTTGTTGTACTTCTTTGAATCATTTAAACTTGAATATCATGATGTTTAGTTTAAATGCAATGGTTGTTTCTTATCCGTTCTTCAGTATTTGCTTGTGATACGACTCACCTTCACTCACTCACTCACGCACTCATCGTGGTCGATTCGCGTTAGCAAGAGCTAACGGCGATTTGCAAAGAGGTGTTTGCGACCCTCACTCCCCGCACTAGTGATCACTTCATTCGCATGCGCACTGTCCATCCTCCTCACGAAGCTTGGCATCGCGGCCGTTGCATCAATCTCACCTTGTGAAGCGGTGATTTCGACCCGCATTTCATTTATTGTTGTTAACGGTAGGAAACCAAATCAAAACCCCACTTTCTGTGATTGTTCCCGCTTTTGTAACAATTGTCACACAACACAATTCGTTCACCCAACCTGCATTCCTCAAGAGACCGACACTCGGGGATCTTATTCCCAACATTTATTACTTGCGCGACCGGTGCACTTGCCGAACATCGCATCAAGTTTTTGGCGCCGTTGCCGGGGAATGTTCAGGCGTGTAACGTCTTAAGTTGTGAACTTCTGTTACAAGAGCAGCTGTTTTTGACTTTCTTTGCTTTGTTTTCTTTTGGTTGAGATTGTGCATGCAGAGACAAGTCGCGGGGGAACTTGTACCCTTTGATCCCGAGATCGAACGGACCGCTCGCGCACGAAGGCGCGCAGCAGCCGTACAAGCGGTAATGGGTGACAACATAAACCCAGATGATGCTGAACCAAGAGTACCCAACGTGGAGCAGCACCATCCTGGAGATGAGCAAGAGGTAGTTAGACCTCGGCCCCAAACGATGAGAGATTATACCACTCCGACAGCTGGGAGTGTGTATCCTGGGTTTGGTCCCAACATTATAAACAACCAGTTTGAAATCAAACCTGCGATCTTGAACATCATCCGGAACAATGCTCAGTTTTCCGGGATGGCCAGTGAAGATCCACACCTGCACCTGGCAGAGTTTTCTGATATCTGCGGAACCTTCCGCTACGCTGAGATTCCTGACGATACAGTCAAGCTGCGACTGTTCCCCTTCTCACTTCGCGACAAGGCCAAGGTGTGGCTCCATTCCATTCCTCCTGGGACCGCTGCGACTTGGGATGTTCTCGCCTCCAAGTTCCTGGCCAAATTCCACCCCGTTGATAAAATTGTGAGCCTGCGGCGGGCGATCGCTACCTTTCGCCAAGCTGACCAAGAGACCCTTGCCGAGGCGTGGGAGCGCCTTAATGATCTTCTCAACCGCTGCCCGAACCACGAGCTCCAAACTTGGAACGTGGTAGAGACATTCTACTTCGCGATCGAGCCCAACTACTGGGTGATGATTGATGCTGCTGTGGGTGGTACTCTAATAAACCATGCTCCAGAGGAGGCTCTTCGAATTCTGCGAGACACTGCCTCCCACAGCACATTTTGGACTGACGGGAGGAATGCACCAAGAAGCGCTCGTGGTCTCTTCGTGGTCGATTCACTCCCGCCTACATCCGCACCGGCTGCTGTCATTATGTGTGAAGGATGTGGAGGCGGCGGACACCACGCATATGAATGTTCGGGCAATGATTTATCAGGTGACTTCTCGCACTTTTCTTTAAATGAATCTGTTAATTTTGTTGGTAATCAACCTAAGGGGGTGCCGTTTAATAACACGTATCATCCGGGAGTGAGAAGTCACCCAAAATTCTCATGGAACCCCAACGCATCTGGCCAACGATAGGCACCGGGGCAGCATCAAAACGATGCCTACGCCTCTGTGAGCCAAACAAGGCCACCTCACCCGGAATATAACCAAGGCCCCCCAGCTCCCAAAAAGAGTAACTTGGAGGAGATGATGGAAAAATTTATGCAAGCGGCTAACCTAAACATGGTTAACCAAACCGCCTCCATGCGGAACTTGGAAACACAGCTGGGCCAATTGGCCTAAGTGCTCACCGAGCGGTCGCATGGAACTCTCCCTAGTAACACCGAAAAAAATCCAATAGACCAAGGGAAGAGTCTTGGCGATGCGGAAGTGGTTCAGCCGCGTGAGTTAGTAATCTCCTATTCCATTAATAAAATTGAAACTAAGGCTTTGTGTGATTCCGGCTCCTCTCGCAACGTCATTGCTTTGCAAGACGTTGATAAATTGCAACTTGAAATTAACACGGAGGACCGGAAATCTCTTGTGCTTGCAAATGGCGCCATCATACAATCGGAAGGGGAAGTTAAAAATGTAGAGGTTATAGTTGAGGGGACAATGGTGGTTGCTGATTTTCAAGTGTTAGGACCCCGGGAGAATCACTCCATCCCTATCTTGGGTGTACCGTTCTTGAAAGAGAGCGGTGCCACCCTTGATTTTTCTGTGGGTTGTGTCCTCCTACCCAATAAGGTGCCTTTGTCCACTTGCCCCAAGACTATAACTGAAACATCCATTTGCCCCCCTCCTTTTATTTTTGATGAATCACTGAGTTGCGCAGGGGATAAGAAAGATGATGGATCATCTGAAGGAGAAAAGGAAGAGTACCAGTCAAGCGAAGAGAAAAAAGTAGATGCTCGGAGAAACTATAATTCTAAGAGGGAGGAGGACCGCAGTCCTGAACATTTTGAGCTGAACTTGATTCGGGATGACATCCCATTATTCTCTTGCATTGAATCATGTAATAAACTAGTTAAGCGTTCCATCTCTTGGGCTGATCCGGTCGTCACTGCGGCGACGGAAGTGACGTCACCCACTACTAAGTTGAGAGAATCTGAAAACATTCAACATTGGCAGTCTCCGACTGTCGCTAAACTTAAACAAGAGAAGCGTCTGCGCGATGCGTGCTCTACTGCTCTCCGTAACAAGAGGGCGGAGGTTAGGGGAACACTGGGTGACACCAGTGTTGGCCCTAAAGCCTTCACCTCCCGCCTTCAAGCTTTGGGAGACGGGCACCATAAAAGCGCCTACACCTGATTTTCTTTTTATCTCCTATTTTGTGAAACTCTCTGTTTCTGTGCTCTGTAAACAATTATAATACAGGTATTTGGTCCAGCTTAAGGACATAAAATAAAAGCGCTGCTGGGAGACAACCCAGATTTGCTGATTTTTGTTTTTCTAACATATTTCAATTCAGTTTTTATACATTTTTGCTTTTGTTTTGCGGAGCTCACCCACCTTGCAGGTATTCATTGCACATCTTATAAGGTGGTGGTTGTGATTCTTCGTATGGTGGTGGGGCGGCCTCGGTCAATCACGCGTCTTCTGGTATGCTCACTAGCTGAGCATGGGGTAACCTCTCTCCCTTTCTCTTTCTGATTTTCATTTTAATATCATGTGATGTACTTCTTAGGTTAAGTCTGGGGGAGAGCTAGTATGTGTTACCCAATGCACGTGCACACTGCATATGCATACTGGAAGCTTTTATTGATTTATTTCGTTTAGATTATTGCATCACACACCACTTGCAACCACTTGAGCGCGTGCTTAGCTGTGTGTGTGCCGCGAGTTAAACTCATTTCTTGAGCAAGATTCGGGCAAATCATCGTGCTGACTTAGGATTGTGAAACGGAGTAAAATGTTGACTCCTGCAGTGTCCTAGTCGAGTGCTCTCGTTTCATGTAGAAAGTTGAGTAGATTTAATTTTTCTGTATGCTTATAGTTTTATATTTTTCTATTTGCGTCAATACTGTTTATTCTACTCAAAAATGGTGAATTCGGTGTGAATCAAATGGTAGCTTAGGGATGTGTGTACCCGGGCATTAGGTTTGCATTGCTCGAGTCGGGAGGACGGATAGTCTTTTTCGTTGGCTAAGAACTTGCCCCAAGCTATTCTCGAAGCATGGGTATAGGTTAGTTCAGTGCACGAACGTGATGTAGGCCTTCATTTTGGCCCGGTTGAGCTTTGTACCAATCCTAATGTCTTATCCTCGTTAGCCCCGTTGTGCCTACCCCTTCTTTTGATTCAGCTCCACCATTATTTCACCAAAGCCTCATAGTCGATCCTAGTCGCGCACCCAAGTCGAGCTTTAGTATTTTATATATTCATTCAGGGTGTTGATGTGGTGAATATTTTTGTGAAAATATGGATGTGCTTCAATGATTAATCTGCTGATTTTGTTGTGAAAAGAAAAGAAAAAAAAATAGAAAAGAGAAAAAGAAAATTAAAAAAAAATGGATAAAGAAAGAAAAAGTTTAATTGAAAATAATTGTTGATTTGTATTTGGGAGTGGGCAGTGCACACACCCATTGTTAAAAAGTTAACTCTGGGGGTGTGGTGTACTCGCATATATTTGGGTTAGCGGATAGATTTTTTTTTGTTTATACTAGCTCATTTGGGTTTGGTGCGTAGCCTCCATGTTTATCCTTGTTTACCTCACTGAAACCCAAGCCCCATCTTCACTTAAAGTCCTACCGATTCGCGAGTGAGCCAAACCAGTGCCGTGGAGAGAGTGCGAACAGGCAAGCCTATGGTCACCGACATTGGTGGATTCCTTTGGAGGTTGTCCTGAGCCCCGATCTTTGGCAATGCTCACCTTTGCGATTAGTTTATTTTCTCCCTACGCGTGACCGGATGATTCGCCGCAATTCTATTTTTGAGTAGTAATAAATTTTTGATACGCATTTGAGAAAAGTTCAAACTGTTATGCATACTTAGAAATTTCCTCTGTTATATTTTTATGCGTGCGAGCACGCGACTTCGCATGGTACTCGGTGTTGCAATTTCTCTGTCAGCTAGTTGTTTTTCCCCGTCTGCTTAGATTTTGTTTGCTCGGGACGTGCAAACAGGTAAGTCTGGGGGTGTGACGAGTCCTGACCATATACACATATTTGGACTCATCTAGGCCGGTTTTCTAGTCGTTTCACTGCACTTTAGCCCTGTTTCAGCTCATATTTGTCTTTCTATGCTAGGTGCACTTCTTGGCCTAATTTGGTGTGTTTTATGCTTATTCCCTTTTGATAGCCTTATCGTTTTGTTGAGTGCCACTTTCAGTGGCCTGATTAGCATTTCTGTAGAAACAGGAGTCGTGCAGGTGTTCCTGGTAAAATTCTGTACAGGAACACTGCGCACGATCACTGGTTCGATTGCGCACGACCACTGGTCGTGCGCCGCTGATCGTGTGCACTTAACCCTTTTTTCTGAGTTCTGTCTCGGACAGTGCGCACGACCACCTGCGATAGTGCACACGACCACCGGTCGTGCGTCACTGTTCGTGCGCACTTAACATCAATTTCATGAGTTCTGTTTCGACCAGTGCGCACGACCACCTACGATAGTGCGCACGACCACCGGTCGTGCGCCTCTGGTCGTGCGAACATGGTATTTTATAAATTTCTTACTTTGCAGGCTCCACCCAGGCAGGCGCAGGATCACAGAATTCCAGCGCGCACGACCACTGGTCGTGCGCCAATGACCGTGCGCAGTATTTATTCCAGCGCCTATATAAAGTCCTGATCCGCAGATTAGGGATACGGGGGGTTCCAGGAGCGCGATTTACCGTCCGTACGCCACCGTTTTCCACTTCCAGCCACCTCCACCTCATCTTCTCCGCAAGGGGAAGTCATCTCCAGCCATTCTAAGCAATCCTCCATCGTCCGGGAGCATTCTCCGCCCTCCGCAAGCACTCAAGCAAGCCATCTCCAGTTCGGTCCAGTGAAAAGAATAGCCATCCTGAGGTAGAAGACGACGAAAGCACGTGGAGAGGTCATGACAGTCTCTCAACGCTGGAAGCACAGTCCGCCCGAGTCCGGAGGTAGCTTGACAAACTACCATTCCGGCAGTGAACGGCCGCTAGTCTTCGTCCATTGGTTGATTTCTTCCTCCCCCTTTTGTTGTACTTCTTTGAATCATTTAAACTTGAATATCATGATGTTTAGTTTAAATGCAATGGTTGTTTCTTATCCGTTCTTCAGTATTTGCTTGTGATACGTCTCACCTTCACTCACTCACTCACGCACTCATCGTGGTCGATTCGCGTTAGCAAAAGCTAATGGCGATTTGCAAAGAGGTGTTTGCGACCCTCACTCCCCGCACTAGTGATCACTTCATTCGCATGCGCACCGTCCATCCGCCTCACGAAGCTCGGCATCGCGGCCGTTGCATCCATCTCACCTTGTGAAGCGGTGATTTCGACCCGCATTTCGTTTATTGTTGTTAACGGTAGGAAACCAAATCAAAACCCCACTTTCTGTGATTGTTCCCGCTTGTGTAACAATTGTCACACAACGCAATTCGTTCACCCAACCTGCATTCCTCAAGAGACCGACACTCAGGGATCTTATTCCCAACATTTATTACTTGCGCGACCGATGCACTTGCCGAACATCGCATCAAGCAGCACAGGAGGGACTACAGATTCACCCATAAATATGTCTTCCTGTTCTTTCTCCCCCTCAGTCAAAGATATCTTCTTCGCTGACTCCAACTGAGCACTAAAATTGCCCATCTCCATAGAATCTGATTTCTCAGAAGGAACAGATTCAGGATCTGCCAAGTCTTCACTATGTTCTGAATTATAAGCAAACTCTGCAGGGGATTTTCTTGAGTCCTCTAACATAGCAGCTTCATCTTCAGCAGCAGATTTCCCTTGACCTTCCAGGTCAGGAACAGTATCAGGAACAGCAGGACTGACTGGATCAACATACACTGGATCAGTATGAACTGGATCAATTTCACTGGGAGGAATTTCCTTTGAAGCAGCACTACTTTCAGCAATGTCTCTTGGGGTTGGAAGCTCCCCCTCAACATGTTCACTTCTGCCTTGATCAGGAGCTGTACTGGGTCCACTACCCCTTGAGGGTTGACCTTCTTCATGAGTCCTATTCTCATTCTGCACAGGGTCCTCATCACCACTAACAACAACCTTGACTCCACCCTTTGGAATGACCCTTTCCCATTTGGAGAAAATAGAGGAGTTGATTTTCTTAGTGTGATGGATGGGTATACCTCTTCCAAGATTGAAAAAATCTGGATTACTACCATTCAGCAACAAACTAATAATTCTTCCAAAATTTGGGGCATGAAAGTTGTCTTTAATTTTCTCAAAAAGAACTTCACCAAAATTAAAATTCTTTCTACAAATAATAACTGTGTGAATATTAAAGGTTTCTTTAGATAGGTAGTCATGTGAGACTACCTTGCACAATAAGACTTTTCCAAAAATATCACACAGAAGCTTACCTCCATCATTCATGAATTTTCTTCTTATCTTTGAACCTTCATCAAGAATGCCACAGAATCTTTTGGCCTGGAGAAAATCTTCAGCAAACACTTCTTCTGATTCGACTTCAGGCATCCTCAAAATCCTGTTGATGCCACTAGCTTTCAAAACTATTTTACAAGACCTGATGCTGCTCTTTATCTTCTTTCCTTGACTAGAGATTTTTGCATTTCTGAAGAACTCAAGAACGTCTTGTTCGAGAATTTTAGTCGGCTCTTCCAAGACAAAACTGAGCCCGGCGACATCAAGCATCAAGATAATGTTTCTGAACTCATCTGAAGCAGTTCGAAAGCTACCTCGCACCAGCTCTCCACCTGAATGCAGACCTCCAGCTGCTTTGGGCGCCATCGAGCTTGACGAAATCGGGGAAGAGAAATAGTGTTTTCTCGAGGGAGACTGAGAGACGGGAAGGGTTTCACGGAAGAGTGCGTGGAATCACGCATTCTCTTTGTTTATATATATATATATATAAAATAAATTTAGGCGCGTACCTGATTTCACGGATGGCTCTTCGGATCCAATAAATTGTATTTAATAATAAGGGTTCACGAGAGATGTGTCCGAGAAAAGAGATATTTTGACATGTGAAATCCCGTGAAACTTCATGAAATTTCTGGTTTATCTAGTGAAATCCCGTGTAATTTCGTGAAATTCCAAT
This sequence comes from Dactylorhiza incarnata, assembly GCA_033032865.1. NCBI lineage: Eukaryota > Viridiplantae > Streptophyta > Magnoliopsida > Asparagales > Orchidaceae > Dactylorhiza > Dactylorhiza incarnata. Next base: position 226,767 of record JAWHQI010000287.1, on the reverse strand, counting down.
ATTCTTGTCCTCATGATTCCTTGTTAAGCATTCCAAGTTCCATTTTGATGAAATTGAACTTGGTCTCGTCCAGAGGCTTCGTAAAAATATCTGCAATTTGTTTGTCAGTATTAACATATAACAAATTAATATACTTACTCTCAACATGTTCCCGGATGAAGTGGTAGCGAAGCTCGATGTGCTTCGTTCTGCTGTGAGAGACTGGATTATTTGCTATGGCAATAGCACTTGAGGAGTCACAGAACATGGGGATTTCTGTGAGCGTTAAATTATAGTCCTCAAGCTGATTCTTTATCCACAAAAGTTGTGCACAGCAACTGCCGACAGAGATATACTCCGATTCAGCAGTTGATATTGCAAAACAATTTTGCTTCTTGCTACTCCATGACACAAGCCTTTTTCCCAAGAATTGGCAAGTTCCTGAAGTACTCTTTCTATCATCTTTGCTACCTGCAAAATCAGCATCTGAAAAACCAATTAGTTCAAAATCATTGCTTCTCGGGTACCATAAGCCGAGATTTGGTGTACCCTTAAGGTATCTCAAAATCCTCTTTGCAGCGGCATAATGAGATTCCTTACAGTTCACCTGATACCTGGCACAAACACATGTTGAAAACATTATATCGGGCCTACTGGCAGTAAGGTAGAGCAATGACCCAATAATGCTTCTGTACTTGGTTTCATCAAAAAGTTTCCCTTTCTCATCCTTGTCCAGAGACATACTTGAGCCCATTGGAGTCCTCATAGAGGTTGCACTCTCCATTCCAAATTTCTTGAGGAGCTCTTTGGTGAACTTCATCTGAGAGATGAAAATTCCATCTTCAGATTGGTGCACCTGGAGTCCTAAGAAATATTTCAGCTCTCCCATGCTGCTCATTTCAAACTTACCTTGCATCAAGTTAGAAAACTTTTTGCAAAGTTTGTCATCTGTAGAACCAAATATAATATCATCGACATAGATTTGCATAGCAAGGATCCAAGATGGATTGGTGTTTGCTTCTTCAAACTTCTTCGGCTCAATCTGTGAAAGAAAACTTAAATGTAAAACTATGTTAGTTGTACCTCTTCTTGTTAGAACTCTACTTGAAGGATCTCCGATAATCTGATCAGCTGGATGATCTCTTGAATATCTGACTCCCAAGTTGTTTGCATTTTCAGGAGCAACTTGAGGTTCAGCCACCTCTGGAATATCTTCTTCTTCATGAACTTCTTGTTCATCTTCAGAGTGATCCGAGATCTCTTCTGCCAACTTTGGAGCATCATCTGTGGTTTTTACTCCATCTTGCATAGAGAGTTCCTTTAGCTTTTCACCTGCATTTTCAATGAACACACTAGACGAGTTGCTATGCAGCAGGCTCGTCTCATCAAATACAACATGGACTGTTTCCTCTACCACCAGAGTTTTCTTATTGAAAATTCTATATGCCTTACTATGGCTACTATATCCTACGAAAATACCTTCAAAACATTTTTCACTAAACTTGGTTGTAGGATGCTTCCCATTGTTAAGTACATAGCATTTACTGCCAAAAATTCTAAAATATGAAATCTTTGGTTTTCTGCCCTTTAGAATCTCATATGGGGTCTTACGATGGTTCTTATTGATGAGTGCTCTGTTTTGCACATGGCAAGCTGTGTTGATAGCTTCTGCCCAGAAATATTCTGGAAGAGCAGAATCATTCAACATGGACCAGCCAGCTTCTATGAGGGTTCTATTCTTTCTCTCAGCTACTCCATTTTGCTGTGGAGTACGAGGAGAGGAAAACTCATGGGAGATACCTTGACCTTCACAAAACTCTGTCATGGCCCTAGACTGAAATTCCGTTCCATGGTCACTTCTGATTTTGACCACTGAACAGTCAAGTTCATTCTGAATAAGCTTGACAAAATTAGTGAATATGCCGAAGGTTTCTGACTTAAGTTTTAGAAAGAACACCCATGCAAACCGGGAATAATCATCAACAATAACCAAGGTGTAAGCTTTCCCACCTAAGCTTCTAACTGACATTGGACCAAACAAATCCATATACAGCAGATGAAGACATCTGGTAGAATTATTGCCAATTATGCTCTTAAAGCTAGCCTTTGTTTGCTTACCCATTTGGCAAGCATGGCAAGGGCTTTCTTTAATGCATTTAACTTTGGGTGCATCCCTTACCAAGTTGTGAGAAAATAACATAGATATAGTTTTGAAATTAATATGTGCTAATCTCTTGTGCCATTGGTCACAAAGAGATGCACTATCTTTGGCAACAAAACACACTGGGGTAGAAGACTGTAAACATATAAAATCTAAACAGTAAATACCACTACTCCTAGAGCCTATTAAAATACTTTCCGCAGACACGGACATCTTTATCAGGCATCTATCTCTAAAGAACTCAACGGTATAGCCTTTGTCACACAGTTGGCTTATGCTAATCAGATTAAATTTCAATCCTTTCACATGAGCTACACGTGTGAAAATGACTGAGCCGTTGGTTATTGAACCATAAGCAATAATAATACCTCGTTCAGATCCGCCAAACTTTACTTTAGGCCCGTTCTCAACTGGAACATAATCCTGAAGTAATCTTCTTCTCCCGGTCATCTGCCGAGAGCAACCACTGTCCAAATACCAGATGGGAATTTCGTTGGCCTTTGGACATTCCTGCAAACATGATCAATACCCCTTAGGAACCCAAACATTTTTGGGCCCTTGGTTCCTTGTTAGTGGAACACCACTTGGAACATTAACTTTGCAAGTGGTCGGTCTTGCACTGTTAACTCGTGGAGTTCTTGGCACAGTATGATTGAACCAACAATCTATGGCGAAATGACCAATTTTGCCACAGCACCAGCAATCAAATCTATTATATCTCCTCTTTGTGTTCTGCTGAGCCTTTTGAACGAGTGGCTTTGCAGGAGGAGCAACCTTGGAGGTAGAAGCCTCGTTGGTGCAACATACACAATTCTTAGGCACAATAGGCTTGACCTGCGGTGCCTTCTTAGCATTTGATCCATGAACGAATGGTCCATGATGCTTCAATTGAATTTCCTCATAAGGTGCCTTGAGGGAGCTAGATCCAAAGTTTCTAGGTCTGGTCCACACTGAGTTCACCTTGGCAGGCTCAACATGGGTTGGTTTGCTGAAGTGACCATACATGCTCTCAAAATCATAGGTGTTCGTAGGAAAAATCACCTTCTTGAAATTTAGAGCACACTGTGGACCTTTACCCTTTGCTTTAGCAGCTCTTCTTTTGGCTGACTTACTTAGGCTCTTTTCGGCAACATGGCCCAAACCACTACTACCAGAACCAGCAGTGAAAGTGTCTATGATAGGCAAAACTGTCTTGGGATTAGAGAAGTTCATTGTGATCTTCTTTTCTTCCTCAAGCTGTTTCGTCAAATCATTGATAATTTCACTCTTCTAAATGCCTGCTGAAGTGGCCTCGGAGAGAGCAATCTTCAAGGATAAGATTTCTTCCCTGAGTAGGTTAGATTCTTCAAACTCCTTTCTCAGTTTTGATTCTTGATCCTTTAGGGATTGAATCTCCTTTGATTGAGTTTTAACAAGCTTTCGACACTTATTAAACCCCTTCAACATTTCCTCATACTTAGCAGTCAATTCAGAATCCTCTTCCGAATAGTAGTTTTCATTAGCATCAGATGCCGTTTCTGAACATGAAAGAGGTGTAGAAGATAATACCTGACTGGTGAAAGGAACAATATATTTGTCATCATCTGACATGTCCATTGGTCCAAAGAATGCCTCTTCATCTGAGTTAGACTCATTTGAGTCACTATCACTCAGAGTCTTGGACTTCTTGGCAACAAAACTCTTCTCCTCTTTCTTCTTTCCTTTGAAGGACTTCTTTTCTTCTTTTCTTGAAGATTCCTTCTTCTTGTGTGGGCAATCAGCTATCATGTGCCCTGGCTTTTTACAACAATAACAAACGGGTTCAGTATAATCATGTTTGTTCGGTTTAGAACCATACCTATCGTTTCTGTCACGGTGTGATCTCCTGTGATCTCTTGAGGAAGATGACCCTTTTCTCGTTTGTCTCCTCTTGTTAAGCAACTTTTTGAATTGCTTGGAGAGGAGGGAGAATTCTCCTTCAGATAGTTCTGATTCTTCAGAAGTGTTTTCAGCTTTATCCTCAGAAGATTCATCCCTCACAGGGGATAGGGCCCTGCTTCTCCGGGAGCTTTCAGCCTTTAGAGCAATGGGCTTTTCCTTGCCAGAGCTCCTACTGCATTCCACTTCGTACTTCCTGATATTCAACTTCAGCTCATGGGAAAGCAGCTTCCCATATAGAATCCGTGGCTCCGTAGTAGCCAACTTACCATACTCTCTGATAGCTATCACTTTGGGGTCCCATTCCTTAGATAAGGATCTAAGGAATTTATCGTTTAGTTCACCCGTGGTGAATTCCCTTCCATAGTTTCTCAAACCGTTTACAATCTTGAAGAATTTCTCGTAGGTGTCAGAAATTGTGTCTTTGCCTTGTTCCATAGTTTCTCTGATACCAATTGAAAGAAATCGTTGTCTACCTAAATTACCTAAGGGGGGGGGGGGGGGGTGAATAGGTGATCTCTACTGCTATTGCGGAATAAAAATTAAGTGCACACACAACAAGAGAAATCACAGCACAAAGACACAAGATTTATAGAGGTTCCCCAAGGTGGGTACTCCTCTCTCCCGCTTCATATTCTTGGTTCAACAAAGACTTCCTGTCATCTCGAACTTCTTCAGTGCTTTCCATCAAAACCACAATTGAATCCCACATTTCTTTTGCAGACTTGCAGTGAATCAGATTTTGTAGCATAGAATCATCAACTGCACCTGCTATGATGTGCTTTGCTTTCTTATCTAGAGTGACAAGTGCAATTTCATCCTTTGTCATATCCATTAGTTTCTTTGGTACCTTTTTGGTGGGATCAATGGTAGAAGCAACTGTAGGAATGACGGGACCTTAACTATCTGGGAGATACGGGGATCATTTGCTTCCATGTAGAAAATAACTATTTCTTTCCACATTGGGAAGTTCTCCTTAGTGCAAACTGGGAGCTTGGAGGAAAACCTTTCCATGCCTCTGTCCATAGAGAGAGATCTTGACAACGAAGAGGGATCTTTAATCTAGGTGTTAACCTCTTAAAGATAACCTGGCTTTGATACCAATTGAAAGAAATCGTTGTCTACCTAAATCACCTAAAGGGGGGGGGGGGGGGGGGGGGGGGTGAATAGGTGATCTCAACTGCTATTGCGGAATAAAAATTAAGTGCACACACAACAAGAGAAATCACAGCACAGATACACAAGATTTATAGAGGTTCCCCAAGGTGGGTACTCCTCTCTCCCGCTTCGCCTATCTAGCACTTCGTGATAGCGTCGGCAACTTCGCCAAAACTCGGATTTATCAACAAATCCTACACTCGGAGACAACGGCTCCTACAAACTCGGAGAACAACTCCTACAACTCGGAGTAAACAACTCCTACAAAATAACTCGGAGAAAAAATCTCCTACAGGAATCAAATAGAGTTTGAAATAAAATACTTCTATTAAATCTCAACAGAGATTAACTTCAGATCTTGGAAAAGCCGAGTCTTCTTCTTCCTTGAGAACGAAAGCTTGGATCTTCAAAGATTTGGAAGAGAGGAAACTCGGCAAACCTGATCTGAATAGGTCTTTTGATTTTCTTGAAAAGATCTTCAAAAATATGGAGCAGCAAATAAATCAAAAGCCTTCTTATCTGAGAAATCTCTAACAACACTGAAGAACGAGTCTTGAGGGCGCAGAAGTTAGATCTCAGAAGAACTTGTTCAGCGAGCAAGGAGGAAGACGGCTGTGTTCTTCTCTTTCTATCGGGTTGAATAATGATTGTTGTTTGCCTTAAAAATAAAAGACTATTTATAAGAAGAACTCCAACGGCTAGAGCGACAGACAAGGAATGATCGACACGTGTGCTGCACATGGCGGCCAACCCTAATTTTCAAAAACGAAACATATTTTTGAAATCCGTCTGTCCGTCATTCGTCGAGACTTCACATGAACACTTGACGAATTGACTTAGCCAATAAAAAGACTGATCAAAGGCTTGAAAACCATCTCTGTTTTCATTCGTCGGAATTCGTCGGGAGTTCTCGAGAACTTTCGACGAATTGACTTAGCCGCACAAATTCCTTCACAAAGTTGCCTTTTTGACTTCTGTCAGCATTCGTCGATATTCGTCAGGAGTTCACGAGAACATTCGACGAATGGACTTGGCCGCAGAACTTTCTTCTTCAAACTAGAAATTTGGCTTCTGTCAGGATTCGTCGGGAGTCATCGGGACTTCACGTGACATCTCGACGAATTGACTTAGCAATAATTCCTTTTCTTCTGAAAACCTGTTCCATTCCTCAAACTTGAAAGCCTTCAGTTGTGAGAATATGAAGTGCACCCCAAAAGAGAGATTACACATGGACCAACACTTTGTTCTATACAATGAGGGATTACATTGTCTAGGACTGTGTTTGGTGATCCATTGCAACCTGACTTTGGTGTGCACTTAGCATTATGACCTTTCACAACACATCTAAAGAGAGTTCATCAAATACATACTCAATTCAATTTAGTTCATTAGGGGACACCTTCAAATCCAGGTGATTGTGGATACAATACCCAACAAGGACTCGACGCAACGTCGACATCTGAGTTCAGCCAGAGCTAAGAAGGAATTCGAAGTTATTTCGATAAGAACTCAGAGGTGCGGCTATATGATGAATGATGAAGTCGACGCAGAGTCGAATACAGACAGAAATAGAAGTTTTGCTGCTGTCCTTTCTAATACCTTTTCGGAAGGTCTACAAAGCTGAAGATTGTTCTCCAACGACTCGTTTATTGCCAAGAATGAAATGGAGTATTCCAGTAATGCAGCAAAGACATTCTTGGAAGTTTATTCAAATCAGATGGATGGGTTGGGAACAAAAATAGAAGGAAACATCAATTATCCAATGGACATTCCTTCTAAGGACAACCTAGAAGAAGAAAGAAATTCAAATGCAAATTATTGAGAATAAGTATGCTGAGAGGATAAGAAAAATATAACTAACTGATTGTTATTATGCCTGTCGACATAATTCTTCTCCTTCCTCCTCCTTTAAATCTAATATAGAAAAGAAGAAGATTGACTCTGTACAGGAAAAAGAGAAAAACAACACAGCTGCTTCATCTTCCTCATCGCATAGCAGCAAAACAACAAAAGTGCAGAGAATCAGGATCAAGCTCATAACCCTTGCAATCATCACAATCATAAGCAAGGGCACATCATATTCAGATCCTGTGATAAACAGAAGCCACAACAGACAAAGAAACAACTTTTGAACAATTCTGACAGCAAAATTTTATTCTCTTCTTTTTTTCTTCTTCTTTATTCACCTACTGTAAAAGAGTTTTAAGAATCTCTCTTTCAAAGGATTCAGTGGTTCCAAGAGTCTCCTTATCAAAAGACTCAGTGATTCTAAGAGTCTCCTTATCAAAATACTAAGTGGTTCTGAGAGTCTCCTTGTCAAAAGACACAGACACAGTTAGTGCAATCCTACCACGGAGGTAGAAGAGTGGACTACCCACATTTTGGGGAACCACTATAAAAATCCGGTGTCTTCTGGATTGATTTTCTGTGCCATCCATTTTACTGTTTTTTGTATTTATATTTCCTGCATTTACTTTATTCTATGTTGGTAGTGTTGATTGCATACTACTTAGTAGTTTTATTGCGTGTGTACATTTAAGATATAAAAGATTTTAAATCTCTATTCACCCCCTCTAGAGAATACTCAGAGGCACACTGTGCACTTTCAATTGGTAGCAGAGGGAGGTTGATCATTAAAAGGTTAACACCTTGATCAAAAGATCTACTCACTCTCATTTCTTTATTTTAAAATTATCTAAAACTATTTTATAAAGAAAAATGAGTTCTAAGGACTATGCATCAACAAGACCACTAGTGTGTAACTTAAGTAAGTTTACACTCTGGAAGGCTAGAATAAAGCTTTATATGAACTCTATTGATGATGACATTTTTGATGTTATCATTCCAGGTCCCCCAACTCCAGTCAGACATGATGCCAGTGGATCTTCAACTCAGGAAGCTATCCCAAGGAATGAGTGGACAGATGCTGAGAAGAAGCAAAAGGCATGTGATGCCAAGGCAATGAATATTTTGGTCTCCACAATATCAGATGACATTTTCTAGAAAGTTGCTGACTGCCAATCAGCAAAAGAGATCTGGGAATCTCTTTCTTTGTAGAAGGGAGTTCTGATGAAAGAAAGGACAACAAGTCCCTTCTCATATCCCAGTATGAGAACTTTCAAAAGAAAGCTGAGGAGAATGTAGCTGAGATGTATGACAGATTTGGCTGTATAATAAATGAGCTGAAAGGTCTGGAAAAGGAAATCTCTCTAACTAAAATAAATGATAAGCTCCTCATGTGCTTCCCAAGTTCATGGGACTCAAGGATCTGGGCTATCAGAGAATCCAGATTCCATAAAGAGATCTCTACCGATACTTTGCTAGGAAAGTTCAAATCCTATGAGATGCTACTGAAGAGCAAGGCTGAAACAGAGGCTAAGTAAACAACATCTACTCCCATCCAAAGGAGTCTTGCCTTGAAGGTTGCTGAAGGAGAATCCTCCACTCTCGATGATTAGATGTTCATTCTCTTAGCAAGGAGATTCAGAAAGTGGATCAAGAGAGAGGACTCAAGAAGAAAAGAGAGGAGATCAAAACCCAGATTTGATAAGACTCCAAAGAAGGAAGTGATTTGCTTCTCATGCAATAAGCCATGACACATAGCCCCTGAGTGTCCACAAGAATAAAGGGATAGGAGCAACAACAAAGATGAGCAGAAGAAGAAATCTTTCAGGAAGAAAGATAAGAAAAAAGGTAAAAGTTTCATTGCTGAAACCTGGAGTGACTCTGAAGCAGAGTTAAGCTCTTCTTCATCAAAAAGCGACGAAGAAGCCGTTGAAGCTTCCTGACTAATGGCATTAGGGATCTCCTCAGATAATGAAGAAGAATAGGTATCGCTATTTGATAATTTTGATTTTAATTCTGATGATTTTAAAATATGTTTTAAAGAATTTTGTAATGACTATCTCAAAAAGAAATAAATACAGTTAGGGAAGAGTTAGATGATTTTAAGAAAGTTGATTTATACTTGAGAAATCAGGACTTAATAGATGAGATTCATAATAAGGAATCAGAACTAATTAACATAAGAAATGAAAATTTAAAACTAAAAGAAGAGCTAATTAAGACAAAAGCCTTTGAGGACTCTCTCAATGGGAGGAGTCAAAAACTCAAAGATATTAAACAAAATCTCTCCATGAGATTTAAGCACCTAGGTCTAGGAGCAGACCCATGCACTAACACAGAAGTCCATAGTAGACCAGCCTGGAAAAATCCAGTTAGGTTTGTTAAACTTAGTGATCATCAAAAAAGTGAGAGGAATGTAGTACTTAAGGATCAGGATATTAATAATCCTAATAAAATAACTATATTTAATAAAGTAAATCCAAATAATGAAAAGAAATATCTAAGCAAGAGCAATTCAGAGAAATTAACCAACAACAATCAAAAGGCTAAAGTCAAAAGTTAAATAATTAGACATTCTACAGATTTAGTACATTTGGATACATTTTATACACACTTCAAGTACCAAAATAATATACCTAGATTTGATAAACTCATTCTCTGCCATCCTAAAGGATATCATGAAAGACCCTTCTATTCTTTCATAGAACCATATAATGGTAAAAGCAAAGGGCCCAAAGTAACCTGGGTACCCTCTAATGTTTGAGCTACTTATGCAGGATAAGGTATGATCATTTCTTAAGAGATAATGGATGGGGAAGGAAGAACTAAGGCCTTAATAAAGAACTAAATCCAACAAAGAGAGTGATTTCTTCTCTGAATCCCCTTGTTATTTTCTTTGGTTCATAAAAATAATAGTACAAATACTATTTTCAATAATAATCATTGCTGGGAAAAACAGCAAGAACTTTCTAAGAAAATAAATCTGTTTATTTAGAGTTGCGTCGAATAGAATTCGGCGTACCATCGAATTCTACTCGACGTCAGCTCCGAGTGCAATCTGCAACAGATACTTCGAATAGCATTCAACGCAGCGTCGATTTCATATCGATGTATCCGTCGATTTAATACTTGCCCGTCAAATTGAAGGTGCATCGAGTTCAAATCGACGCAATGTCGACATGACAAGCGCGCGCAGTTTCACTTCTAGAAGATGCTTCGACATATTTATGCGCACTGACTATTATTTTAAGTCGGCGGTGCTTCGAATAAAACCCTAAGTTGCGACGAATCGTCTTCTTTTAAGCAACATAGGCGTCGAATTCATTACGTTTTCGAATTCTCTCCTTCTTGCTCTCGTGCTTTCTTTCTCCCCAGCTCTCGTGCATTCTCTCTCTCTCTCTCTCTCTCTTCTCTTTGCAGGTACTTCATCTAAGATTCAATGGCTCCTCCAAAGATCAAATCTGGCTTCGATGTGGATGTGGAATCATTTAATGCAGCTTCTGATAACTCCAAAGTGATCCTCGACTTATTTCATGCTGCCGGCCTGACAAAGCTGATTTCTACAAGGTGCAAGATCCTTGATGCTGAACTAAAAGAGTTCAAAGACAATCTGCATATAGGAGATGATAGATCCCTCAATGGGAGAATTTCTGAGACTGATATAAATATAACAGAGGAATTGTTCAATCAAACATTTGATCTTACAACTGGCAGTGATTCTGATGAACTGACAGGGGAAAGATCAAGAAGATTTTAGAAATCATGTAGTTCAGGAAAGAGAATTCCATCAATCTAAAGAAGATTGATCTAACTGAAGAATATAGGTTCCTGGCAGATATTGTAGGCAAGGTTATACTATGTTAAATCTCTGTTCATGATGCAATTCCCAAACAGCAACTACAAGTAATGGGAGTCCTAGTTCTGAACAAGAAGATAAACTGGGGGAGGTGCCTTCTGAAAATGATAGGTCATAAATATGCACATAAAGAAAATGCATATATGAGAATGATGAGTCAGGTGCTGCTTCATCAATACCGCATGATATGCAAATCAAAAGGAGTGCCAATTCCACCTGGGAAAAGAATAAATATTGGAATCTTCTCCAATTGGACCAGGAAGATCATAAAGCCTGCTCAAGCTGCACCTTCACCTCCTCCTTTGCCATCACCTCAGGATAATGAGTTAATACTACCAGATTCTCCAAGAGGTAATCTAGCACAGGTCACTGCAGTAGCCCAACAAGATACCATCCTAGATGATACTACTTCCCAAAATCTCAAGTCCATCCCATCTACTACAACCCCAGAGCATACACCTCAGATTCATCTCCTACCACAACAACAAACATCCACCAGTATTCATGCTGAAGACACTCCAGAAGATAATCAACCACTCTTCCCTATCCACCAAGATCTTCCGGACTTCAATGAGAACTTCACAACAATCCGTCCAGTTATCCTATCCACACCTACTCTTACCACATCCCTTGTCTCTATCACACATCCAACACCTTCTTTTGATGTTGAGCAAGCAATCTCCAAAGCAGTAGGATTGGACACAAGCACCTTTGCTGACCTACTGGCCATTCAAGCCAGAAAGTTCAATAAGAAATACTCCCAGATGGAGACAGAGCTGCAAGAATGAAAAGAGTCCCTCATGTCACTCAAATCAATTGTATCCTCCTCCATGGTAACTAAAGATTTCTTAACCTCCCTTGTAAGTAAGGTTCAGAAGGGGGAGAAGATCCAGGAGGAGAGACTTTTTCAAGGAAATGTGAGTGACCAGGAGAAGGATAAGAGTGCATAAGAAGAGATTGTCCCAAATGCCCCAGCTGCTGAGGTCCATGATCCAGACAAACTCACTATTTTTCAAACAGGAGAAGTCCAAGAGAAGCCTTCTGCAGTAAACCAGGGGGAGATGATTACATCAACTCAGCAGGAGCTCCCAGAAGATGATCTGCTCTTGGATGAGATTGCACAGATTGCCCAAGAGGCAGCTCTGACTATTGAAAAAGATGCACATTCTCAGGGGGAGCCTCCCAAAGAAAATAAAACTCATCATGATGCTGGAATGGCTGCTGAAGAAGAAGAAGATGAGCCACTGAGGTTTGCACAAAGAAGTGTAAAACCACAAGTGTTCTCAAGGAAAAGGAAAGCTTCAGAAAAAGAATAGTACTGTACAGGTAGACAAATTATATTATATCATCTGGTGGATACTTTATCTTGATTATGAAGAACAATATGATTCCTTGAAATTCTGTGTGTTTATAATGTCATTATTATGTCATTATTGTTCTGTGTATAGTTGGTTATATTTAATTGTGTCAAAGCATGTTTGAAATCACTTATTTTATTTTGTAAAATTTATTGAGATAAATAGGGGGAGATTGTTGGTAAAAACTCTTGTGATTTATCTAAAAAATTACTTAAAGTGATTTCATCAGTTAAGTTTATTACCCACATTGTATAGAAAGGGTAAAATGATCATTAGATGTCCTAGGATGTCACACTCACCTTAGAGTGTCAAGACCAGGTCAAGATAATCCCAAAATCAGTTAAGTTAAGACTTGCGTCGAATGGAAGTCGACGCAATTTTGACTTGATGTCGACGCAACTATGCTAGAAGTAAAAGTAATTCAATCTGTCTGTCAAAGTATCAAGTCAAGTCGACACAATGTCGAATGGAACTCGACGCAGAAGGAAGAGCATGTCGAAGCCATCTGAGAAGTCGACCAACTTTGACTTCAACTCGACACAGAAGATAAAGTTCAAGTCCAAGTCTTCAACTCGACGGATACGTCGATAAGGACTCAACGCAACTTCGGCATTTGAGTTCAACCAGAGCTAAGAAGGAATTCGAAGCTACTTCGATAAGAACTCAGAGGTGCGTCGATATGATGAATGATGAAGTTGATGCAATGTTGAATACAAATAGAAATAGAAGTTTCTCTGCTGTCCTTTCTAATACCTTTTCAGAAGGTCTACAAAGCTGAAGACTGTTCTACAACGACTTATTTATTGCCAAGAATGGAATGGAATTTTCCAGTAATGCAACAAAGACATTCTTGGAAGTTTATTCAAATAAGATGGACGGGTCGAGAACAAAAATAGAAGGAAACATCAATTGTCCAATGAACATTCCTTTTAAGGACAACCTAGAAGAAGAAAGAAATTCAAATGCAAATTATAGAGAATAAGTATGCTGAGAGGAGAAGAAAAATATAACTAACTGATTGTTATTCTGGCTGTCGACAAAATTCTTCTCCTTCTTCCTCCTTCAAATCTAATACAGAAAAGAAGAAGATTGACTCTGCACCGGAAAAAGAGAAAACAACACAGCTGCTTCATCTTCCTCATCACATAGCAGCAAGACAACAAAAGTACAGAGAATCAGGATCAAGCTCATAACGTTTGCAATCATCACAATCATAAGCAAGAGTTCATCTTATTTAGATCCTATGATAAATAGAAGCCACAGAAGACAAAGAAACAACTTTTGAAGAATTCTGACAGCAGAATTCTATTCTCTTCATTCTTTCTTCTTCTTCATAACATACTGTAAAAGAGTTTTAAGAATCCCTCTTTCAAAGGATTCAGTGGTTCTAAGAGTCTCTTTATCAAAAGACTCAGTGGTTCTGAGAGTCTCTTTATCAAAAGACTCAGTGGTTCTGAGAGTCTCCTTGTCAAAAGACTCAGGCACAGTTAGTGCAATCCTACCAAGGAGGTAGAAGAGTGGACTACCCACATTTTGAGGAACCACAATAAAAATCCTGTATCTTCTAGATTGATTTTCCGTGTTGTCCATTTTATTATTTTCTGTATTTATATTTCCTGCATTTACGTTATTCGGTTTTGGTAGTGTTGATTGCATACTACTAGTAGTTTTATTTTGTGTGTACATTTAAAGTAAAAAAGATTTTAAATATCTATTCACCCCCCTCTAGAGAATACTCAGAGGCACACTGTGCACTTTCAACAACTTTCACAATGTTATGCCAATCTTGAGCCATGGGTTTCACAGATTAACGTTGCTACTAAGGGCGGTGCGGGGGATCAGCTGGTCAACGAGCAAGAGGGAGTGAACAACCAGGTTGACCCTGATATCCGCCTCCTCATTCCTAGTAAGCTAATGTTATTCTTCCTCACACTTGACTCATGCCTCGTGGGCACTACTAACCATGTTTATCCTCATAGTACCCAATTATATATACCTCGCCCCGACCCCTCCACGATCGAAGTCACCTACTCGAGACCTGACCCAGGAGTTTGCCAAAATGACCATCGCCCCTGCGAGAACTACTGCTGGTGTCATCGTGATCCCCGAAACACGGGGTCCTGACAAGGCTCCCCTGCGAGCGGGTTCGGGGAAGTCTCTGGTACTTCCTACCTCATGCCCCTTCGGTGGGAGGCCGAGTTTCCTCACCCGTCATGACTGTGAGCCCACCCCGCGTCGCGAGGGGAAGGCTATCGAAGATTCGCTTGGTAAGGGAGTTCATTCGCGTCTTTCTTCATTATTTGACTTATCGCTAATATTTTGCCTTTATCTCCAGATGTTGACAACCCAAAGTCTGACGAGTCCGATTATGCCGCAATCTACTCGGCACTGCCTTCTACAGACATGATTGACAAGTACCTGGGCGACCCCTCCAATGCTACTGAGATGAAGGGTCGAGTGACAAGCATCCTGTGGAAGCACGGGTATATGCTTCGCCAGCTCTAGGAGGAGAGGGCTTCAGCGGACAACGACCTCTTCCCTCACATCCTTTCCCTGGAATGATGAATGGAAGCTCTTGAGGGGCACAACACTCTGCTCACGGAGGAGGTGCAACGACTCGCAGGGTGCAACGCGACATCGCTAGAGGGCCACTTTAGGCAAATCGAAGATTGCGCGCTCGCCCTACAATAGGAGATCACCGCAACACGCGAGTATGCCCTTGTGAGGCGAGGTTCAAGGATGCGAATGAGCGGTTGGGGTCCCCAAAGATGAAATCCTCCATGCCTCCGACTCGATCGCAATCGTGTCTTCTTTAGAATCGACTCGCTACTATTTCTTTTTGATGTATGGATACTATTATTTCTCTTTGTACTTAACCCCGCCTCGCGGGGATTCATATTTTTCTCTTCACTTGGCATGGTTCGCATGTGTTTTTTCCCTTATCGTTCTCCGATGTTAAGATTTGCAGAACAAGAGTGCTCACATTTATTCGTCAAGGTAAAGCTAAGGAGACTTCGCATGTTGGTATGGGTGAGTGGGTGTGGGGTGAGTGGGTCACGTCATTAGTCATGATACCTCCCTCTCCCACTTTTTCTATAAGTACCCCACCCCTTCTTTCCGTACTCACCCACCACATTAATTTCCCTCTCGCTTTCCTTTCTCCTTCGGCTCGCTCATTCTACTAGCCAATTCTTCTGAAGATGGCCAGATCTTCCGACCCCGCTGATGGACGAGAGGGTATTGTGTTGCCAACTTCACCGACCACCTCTTTCTCGAGGGAAAAGTGTCGGAGGAGGATTGCCTTGCGTTCGAGGTAGCTTTCCTATTGGAGGGTACTCGGCTCGCTGCCCAAGGGATTGCAAAGCCATCAAATCATTCTATGAGGATGATCTCGCCTTCCCTCTCTCCCACTTCGAAGTTCGGCTTCACCTCCCCTGGTGGCCCGACGTAAAGCAATTCCTTGAATACTTCGGGACAGTGCCTGTGCAGGTTAATGCGATCACGATAGCTATGCTCATGGCGTTCGCTTGCTACATGCTTGAGGAGATGATAGAGTTCAGCCTCACAAAATTACGTAAGTTGTTTATCTATAGGGCGACCTCGGATGGGGTCGCCTTTCTAACCGGCTCGCAACACAAAGTATGTGATACCCTCAACAAAGTCCACAACTAGAATGATAGGTTCCTCTTCATCAAGGGGAACTTCAGCAACATCCTGCACGCGCCCGTACAGAAGAGCGAGTCCATCTATCATGCTCCTCATATGGATGGAGAAGCGGAAAAGTTTTATAAGTTCTTCATCGAGAAGAACATCAAGGTCTCCCATTTGCGACGACACCTCAACTCGCACCCTACAATGCTATAGGTGGAAGGTATTCTTCTACTCACATTACTTAGATTGTCTTTTTAGCTCGCCCCCTTTTAACTCATGTTTCCACATGTGTTGCAGGGGACCGTCTAATTCCTGAGAACCCGCCATATGCGGGTGCCATGAAGGTGGTATCCTAGCTTGACATTGCGAGGGCCTCCACAGAAGTACGCTCTAGCGACCTGGGCAAGCCCAAGTCTACCAGCTGCAAGGGGAAGAGGGTTGTGGTGAATCTTGACCCCCTCCCTTGCCGGCTCGCAAAAAAGCTTAAGAAAGTCGTGGCCACGATGAATAAAACTGCCACGGCGAACTGTTTGGAGCCCCTGGTCCTAACCGATGTAGGAATGAACAGGGCTGATGTGCATGATGTACACCCCAACTACAGCTTGGGGGAGAGTCCCCGGGATAGCGCGGGTGTCGGGCGACCCCTTGCTCGTTTGGGAGTAGGTGGCAGAGAAGGTTACGGTTTCCTCCCGCCTTCCTTCCTGGTCAACCACAGCCCGGTCGGCGAGCACGCCTATGCCCTTTCTTATGGGTTGTATGGGAGGGAAGAAGCCGCCTCCTACGAGAAGGCCACTATGCGGGAACTCATCTACGAGAGCACGCATGCCCATATGCACGCCACCGAACTCTCTCATATGGCGTCGCACCACAACCTTTCCTTTATGAAGAGGTTCTACAAAGGTGAAGCCGCCGAGAGCTCGCTCATGAGCAGGCTGGGGATCTTGAGTCGCGACTTGGAGTCGCCGAGAGGCTTCTCACGAAAGCCCCGAGGAAATAGGTAAGTCTTACCCGAGATGAATTCTGCTTTCCCATCTTTTATTGTCTCATTCTTACGCGAATTCAATACAGGATGTCAATGCCGCGACTCAGATGACGACTCGGGTCAGCGAGCTGGAGGCCCTCAAGGAGCAGCTCGTCCGAGCCACTGCGGAGTTGCTAAGGGTGTGCATAGAAAACCGAAACGGATCAAACCGACCCAAACCAAACCGAATTTGGACCGAACCGATCGAACCGATCCATTTCGGTTCGATTTTGGGAACCGAAAAACTGAACCGATGTTAAAAAACCGAACCAAACCGAACCGAACTGATTCATTTCGGTTCGGTTTTGGTTTTGGGTGTGTAAAAACTGAGCCTATTCGGTTCGGTTTTGGTTTTACCTAAAACCGAACCGAACCCCCTGCAGACCTAGGAGTTGCCGGCAACGGAGCTCGATGAATCTACTTCCAAGCATGTGAGAGTATTGCAGTTCACTCCTAGCAAGATTGAGGCGACCCAGAGGCTTTTGGTGATCAAGTCGACCAAGACCACGCTCGACATGCTGCATGACGTGAACGCTTTTGGGGCGGGATGGTAAAATATCACTGTTGTGGAGTTGATCCCCACACTTTTCCTCCTCTACCCCCCGACGGGCTCATCCTCTAACTCGCATGACTACTCGCCGACTGACAAAGATGACGACGAGCGAGGACAATCTTCAGAGGACCCACCTACGCCTTAAACTTAGGCCTTGCTTTTTTTTTTCTTCTTGTTCTTTTTTTCTCTATATGTAAGGGCGAGCCCCCAAATTTTTGTAAACCTTTATAAATGAAATATAAAATTTTTCAAGTCTCATTGATTCCTTTCCCCTTTCTTTCTTAGATACGTATACTCATGATGACTTGCCTTAGTCTCTTAGACTCACCAAGCATCGGCCATAGGGACCAAATAATTTGCCAAGTTGTTGGCCTCTCCCCTACGAGACTTGTGAGACCTAGGCTTTGCGGTTTCTATGTGCTCGCAACCTTTCAACAAAAGGTTAGGAATAACTCCTCTTTCAAGGTTCTGCGAGAGTGTCGAGGACCCATCCTGCGAGATGCCCATGCGTCCCATGTATTCGCCTTACACGCGGGGTTAACGTTGTTGATATTTCGTCACCAGTCGTATATCTCAACCCGATGAGTACCTTAACTTAGGTATCAGTGCTCGCATTCACAGGGAGGGGTTGCACTATCTTACCCCTCCTATTCGCTAGCCGCACGGCTTGCACCTTCGTCATTGCCCTATAGTGGACAAGTCAGAGGCGCACATGTCCGGGGCGAGGCTAACCCGGCTATCCTCCTACCCCTATCTAGACTTGGCATCTCTCTCACCAAATCTGCTTCACTCCCCTGCCACTTGAGTGATCTACCTTCCCTGCGGGCTTGCGAGAACCCGGTCACTGGGATCATCTCAGAGGCTTTTCCAATATCTCTTTACAACCTGTCACCAGAGTGATCAACCTACCCTGCCAGCTTGCGATAGCCCGGTTAGTGGAATCATCACAGAGGATTTTCCAATAACTCTTTACAATATGCCACCTGAGTGATCAACCTGCCATGCCGGCTTGTGAGAGCTCGGTCAGCGGAATCATATCAGGGGATTTTCCAACAACTCTTTACAACCTGCAACCTTGCGATCAACCTTCCCTGACGGCTTGCGAGAGCCCGGTCAGCGGAATCATCTCAAGGGCTTTTTCAACAATGTTTTACATTCTGCTACCTGAGTGATCAACCTGCCCTGCCGTCTTGCGAGAGCCCGGTCAGCGGAATCATCTCAGGGGTTTTCCAACAACCACTTATAACTGATCTACATGGAAACGGGTTCGGTTCATCTTTGCCCGTGCTCTAGACATCGTGATGCATCTGCATGACGCGGGTACGACTTCGCCTCGGCCCGTAAGGATTTAACACACATAAGTGCTACTCATAAGATAAGTTACACACCTAGTCCTTGCAAGAGAACATAGGCTTCACAAATAGAACCAATGAAGGAGGTCCAAGAAACCTCTACTTCAAAACTCATGGTGAAGGTTTGCATTCAACCACAACCCAAACATGAGGCTTCCGTTAGGCTCTCCAAAAGACACCTGAAAGTGCACAGTGTGCCTCTGAGAATCCTCTAGAGGGGGGGGGGGGGGGGGGGGGAGAATAGAGATTTAAATTTATTTCTATCCTAACTGTGAAAACAATAAAATTAATCTAAGGATTTATGCTCACAAAAGATCTCAGGCAGAATAAACTTGTGCTGAAATGTAAAGCAGAAACAGTAGAATAAACTAGCTATAGAGACAAAACAGAAAATTGGCAACCAGAAGACACACAGATTTTTTATAGAGGTTCCCCAAAATGTGGATACTCCCCTCTTCTACCACCTGGTAGGGATGCACCACAGTGCCTGAGTCTTTTGATAAGGAGACTCTTAGAACCACTGATCTTTTGACAACGAGATCATGAACCACCAAATCTTTTGATAAGGAGATCTTGAACCACCAGATCTTTTGATAAGGAGATCTTGAACCACTGAATCCTTTGAAGTGGGATTAATAAAACTCTTTTACAGAGTGAGAAAGAAGGAGAAGAAAGAAAGTTGTAGGAATTCTGTTCTCACAATTCTTGAGAGGACTGTATGAAGAACAAACTATTATGTTCCACAGGATCCGCTCTTGATTAGCCCCTGGTTTAGATAGTGATGAATTACAGGTGCTTTGTATGCCAGATCCTTTGTGCCTCTACTGATTTAGATCTGGCTACTAAGAGATAGAGCAGCTTTCATATCCTCTGTTATATTAGATGAAGAACAACAAAGCTTTCTTTTCTTTTCTCTTTTCTGTGTTAGGGTTCCTGAGAGAGAAGAGGAAGCCCTAGCAAGAAGAAAGACGGCTGATTGTGATTAATGCACTGTTGTTTCTGTCTTCTCATCTCCTTTATTCTCTCTAGTCAATTTTGAATTTCCTTCCCTTTCTGGTATGCCATGAAAAGGTAATCTTCCAATGACATTCCCTTTCCTTCCTCTTTAATTCTTGGCCCGTCCATCTATAAGGAATATAGTTCCAAGAAACCTTTTTGTCTCCTTCTTAAATGCTCCTTTCTATTTCAGGCAATTATTAAGCCATTGGGGAACAGTCTTGAAGGATGTGGGCCATGAAAAGAAGTATCAGAGAGACAGCTGAAAAGATATACTTTTACAGACTATATTCGACGTAGCGTCGAATTCATTTCTTCTCTTATCGACGTAACTTCGAGTTCTTGTAGAAGTAGCTTCGATTTCATCTCTGCTCTGATTGAATTCTGCTAGTCGATGTTGCGTCGACATCTTATCGGCGTGTCTGTCGAGTTGATCTGCCTGGCTTTGAACTTCATCTTCTGCGTCGAGATGAAGTCGACGTTGCGTCGACTTTAGATGGCTTCGACAGATAACCTCTTCTGCGTTGAGTTGTAGTAGAAGCTGCGTCGGCTTCTCCAGTTACTTCGACAAGTCCTCTATGCCGATATGTATTCGATGTAATATCGACATAAGTTACTTCGACAGAAGGGTTGAACCACTTGGACTTCTAGTCAGAGCAGCGATGTTACGTCGAATTCCATTCGACATAAATGTTAACTTAGCCCAATTTTGCTTCCCTTGATCTAGTCCTGACACCCTATGTTGAGTGTGACATCCTAAGACATCTAATGACCAGATTACCCTCACTATATGTAAGACCCCTTTTTTTCCTTCAAAAACCCGGGTCTTATGCCCAGAATCGCCGCTTTGCGGTGACACCTTCACTCTGGAAAGTCGCCACTACAAAACGCCGATCCTGCCGGCCATATCGATCACAGAAGAAGAAAAGCATAAACGAACAAAATGAAGTTCAAGTCCACAATCACATGTTATATATATTAAATGTCCACATGGTATAACTGAAATAACAAGGGTTACAATAATAAATGGCTCATGCCCTGTATATCATGTCCTCACTACAAGATCACTCACGGAAGCTAACTACTAATCACTCACTAATCCTGAAACTGGTGCTCCTGTACTAGACTGGCCCGCCTTTGTCTGCACCGGCCTCTGGTGCTGCTGCGTCTCCTTGAACCCCTAAAATGATATTGTCCACCGACCGTTAGTCAAAAAGACTAAGACTTATGTTCCCCACCCCACCCCCAATGGATCCTAGGCACCGTGCAGGAGGATGAAGCGGAGGACAGCAAGGGGTATAAAACAAAGCAGATGACATCGTATTTTTTCTACAGGAAATGTTTCTACACTACACATGTGAATATATATAATTGAAGCAGTAAAAGAGCATAGTAAGAGCAGGTAAAGAATAAGTAAAGTGCAGTAAGTAAAGACATGTATATAATATAAAAGTAACCATTGATTTATAGGAATGCCATACAAATCTATAGACCAAGGGGTCGTTTAGCAAGGCCTATCGTATAAGAAGTCCCATAACCGGCTTATACGATAGGGGTAGGGGTTGAAATGCTATGTTTATGCTATGACATGCAAGGTATGCAGTTTATGCTATGTTCATACAAGTGCAACTAACACACATCGACACTATGCACACAGACCTTTAGTTCCCCTTTTTTGGAGCTAGCAAGACTCCCAGGATACTCCCGTAGTGGCAAGCAGAAGCGGTGGGTTGGGCCTCGCCCACCTCTAGGTTGGTATTCACACTACCTAACCTAGACCTATCGTACGCCTCAACGCAAAACCACAGAGCATCTGCGTACTCTTACTGGCTGGACCACCAGACTATCATGGCTAAGTGCAAATTCCACACTTGCCGAGTCAACGTATTGATGTCGGTGTGAACGACCGTCCAATACCGAAGACCCACCACCTTCATGCACATGCAAACATGTTCTACTATATCTCGAGCCATAAACTCTGCGGGCTAACCCGCCCATCACTATAACCTTCCGAGCCACCAACTCGCTGGACCAACCCGTCCGCACCAACAACATTACTGAGTCACAAGCTCACTAGACTAACTAGTCTGCTGCTACAACCACCGAGCCTACCGCTCGTAAAACCAAACCAACTAACCTCCCGTAACCACGGGGTGTGGGTATGTGTATTGTTAAGTTAATCTTATACAACATCTTACTCCTACAGTTTATGGTTAATCTTGGACTTCCCGAGGATTACCCTGTAAGGGGCTCGCTACGGTACTAGGAACTGTAATGGAATGACACACCAAAGTTTCCTTTCTCAAGACACTTAGTGTTGTTGTTATCTACCCATAAGATTACCCCCTCCTTGTTATTACACTTGGATTACCCTAAGTATTTTATGACCCGCTAGGGGAAAGACGATCCTTCGTCAACCCCGAGCACAACTTTACCCTTAACTCACCAAGCACGCCCTCATCACCTAAACTCCTTTTGGTGACCTTCAATCTCTTCAACCTGACCATGTACACCAACTACATGCCACTTCCACTTGGTAGGACCCTAACTATCCTAATTTCACATTTTTACTATACGCAGACCAAACTAACTATATGAAGCTTATTAGTAGAGGTACTCCAAATATTCAACCACATGACACAAGATTTTTACTGGAGTACTATCATGGCATTATAAGACTAAATCCAAAGACTCATATTTTTCCTCAATATTTTAGCATTTATTTAAATTTCTCCAATATTTGCCAAGTATAAATATGAGCATGAAGTGTAAGGTATTCTTATGATATGGCTCCCATAAAATTAAGATAAATCTATCATGCCAACATAATAGTAAGCAAAGAATATCACAATTTTACAGTAAGGAAATGTCCTCTATTTTTAATATTTAACTTATATCCAAACTTGAAGATTCATGAAGGAACTACCAAGAATACTTGTGCCAAAATGAAAGGAAAATTACCAGAGCTCTATTATGTACAGAAAAGCTTAATTACAGAATTTCACAATTTATGGGAATCATTTACTTACTGAAATAATTAATCCAAATAATTCCTAATTTGCACATGTTGTGAAGTGGCCTACTGATAATAATCTCCAAAATTTCTATAAAAATTCACAGAGCTTCCTAGAGCTCTTAAATGTCCTATCACCAAGTTGCACATTTTTCCAGAGAGTTTTGGACCCTTAATTATATTTCTTAAGATTAAGACAAAATAGGTGCCTTGTAAATGAAGTGCTGGTTAAATCACCTAATTAATTTCACAAAAATTACCAGAGGTCCATCACATAAATATAAAGGTACTACCATGGTTTCATCACCATCCAAGACCATTTGAACATGTAAATGTCTCTTATAAGAAATTTCTCTAAAGGGGTTATGACCTAATTTAGGGGGAATAAATTCTATTAAAATTCTCTCAAAATTTCCTAGGGCATAGTTACATCCCATGAATGCATATCCTAGGTTCCATGGCCATTCTATAGCTTTTGACCACATATCCTTCACAAAGCTCTATATGCACCCCAAGGGGTAAAACTAGGGTTCTAAGGCATATCCACCTCTACACCACCCCATCTTACTCATGAAGGTGTTTTAGGGGATCCTAAACCAGTGGCCAAGGTTTCAACTCATGGTGAGGAGATTTGAGCACAATACCCCAAGATAAACACCATGCCATAATTTTGACCTAATTAGACCGAACTTTGGTTAACCAATTTCCAAACTAAATCAGTCCCAATTGGGATGAGATTTTTACCAGGGTCATGCGATAACCCTAAGAAGTACCCACCAAAATTTAGAGGGCAATGGAGGTCATTTGACCCAATGGTTAATTAATATTTGATTTATGAAATTATAACAAAGACCTTAGAAAAGGTTTCTCCTAAAATTCCCATCTTTTGATATGATAAGGGGGATGATATAAGTAGCCTAGGTTTCAATTTTCAAGTCAATCCCATGACCCAATCAAAAGTTATTCAAGAAATGGTGGCTGTCCTACACAAAGGACCAGTCCCACCAAAATAGTCCTACAGGGAGCAACAAAACTCCTTTTGGGGGGGTGAAATCAATTTTAAAATAAAGTAGACTCCAAGTGATACAACTTTGGTGTTGACCACGTTTTCTGTAGAGGGGCCTAAGTATTTGTAATATTTATTTCTAACAGCTGCCAGTAAAGAGACAGAAAAAGGGAATACAAATATATAAAAAACGAAATATGTTGCACGAATCTTGAAGCAGGGACGGACGGAATCGGTTGTCTTCTTCCTCCAGCCAATGGCTGAGATTGACCTGACCTGGGTGATGTTTTGAGGTGTTTTCTCGGCCACCCAAGCGCCGCCCCGGCCGGCCAATGCCACCATCACCTTCCTTGAGGTGGTGAACGACGATGGGGGGTGTTGTCCGGCCGGTGGTGGACGGAATCGGTGGTTTAGACAAGAAGAAAAAACCTCCAAAAATGGAGATTTCGGCCATGTTTATTGGGAACCAATTGGCCCCAATCTTTGCCGATTTTTGATGTAGATCTATCCACTAGAGAAGAGGAGAAGAACCAGACCTTCAATCGGGCTTGATGGTGGTTGCTTCCCGGATTTGCCATGACCGCCCCCTTCAAGTTATGCTCCTTGCCGACCTGAGCCTCCACTGCATGATTTCCTCTGGAAGGTTTGGGGTTTCACTCCTCTCAGTCTTCTGAAGGTGTTAAAGGCATCAATTGGGAGAGGGGGAGGTTACAACCTTGAAAACCATTAATGACCATTAAGGTGATTTTTGAAATCCCCCAATTCAACACTTGGGTAGTCGGCCATGGCTAATAAACTCCACAAAACTGATGAGGGGGGAGTTACAAAGCCATTGGAGATGAAGAGGGGAGGCCCTTGGCCTCCCATGGCCATTAATGGCCTTTTCTCTCTTCTTTATCTCTCTTCAAAATTGGGGAAATTTCACTTTCTCTCTCCTACTCATCATTTCCTGAAGTTGAGTGGTAACTCCTGGTAATTATCATCCTCCTAAGCTAATGGTCTACTCCAATTAGGCCTAGCCCAAGTGGATTGGGCTTGAGTTAGCCTTTTCCCCTCTTTTTGGGCAATGTTGACCAAGTGTTGACTTGAGGTATTGACTTGGTCAACTGATGGGTTTACCGGTCCAAGTGGTGTGTCTTGAGTCCCTTGACACCACCCAAAGTTGTTTGAGTCATGGTGGTGCCCCAATTGGGCCAATTAATCCAAAAGGTGTTGGTTTGACCAAAACAGGGCTAGAGTTGACTTTGGTCAATTTGACCATTTGGGTTGACCCCAAAGGGTGGGTAGTGACCTATTGGTCTCTCTTAAGGGTTAGGAAGGTCTAGGTATGGTCAATTTGTCAAGGTGGAGGTCAATTGACCCTAATTAGGCTACTTTGACCAATTTGGGGTTAGGGTTGACTTTGGTCAATTTGGCCTCTTTGGTTGACCCCAATGGGTCCTTGGTGCTCTAAGGGAACCCTTAAAGGGTTAGGTATGCTATGGTGAGGTCAAGGGGTCAAGGTGAGGCCCTTAAGTCCAACCCTATGCTTGGTAACTAGAAATTGCTATTTGCAGACCAAGTTGCTCTTCTCCTTCAAGCCTAAGGCCAAGTGATCTCTTCAAGCTTCCTAGGGTTTGTCATGACCTAGTCATGACAAAACCACTCTAGGGGTCTAGTTGTTTGGGGGATGTTACACTATACAATGGGAAATTCAAACCCAGTAAATAAAATCACTTTCATATAATTTGTTAAGTTAAATCACAGGGTTTTCCCAACAATCTCCCCGATTTATCTTAACAAATTCTACAGATTTGAGTAAAGTGATTTTATACATTCCTTTGCATAATCAAACATACATGCAAGATAACATAGATACAGAAAGGAAACAACTGAAATTATAGACAATAGATTTCCATGATAAGAAACTGTGTAGCATTATTTTTCCCACCAATTGTAATTCCACAAAAACCAATAAATCATCTGATACCTGAAGTTCAGGAATACTTCTTAGGAGTTCTTCTCTTCCTGGAGAAGACTTTTGGAATTATACAACTCTTGGACATTCTCAATGGTGTATCTTCATCATCTTCAGGATCTTCATCAGTAGTTTTATCCTTAGGAAGCTCCCCCTATGCTTGTGCATTCTGCTCAACCTCTTGGGCAGCTTCCTGTGCAATTTGTGCAACCTGATATAGTAGATCTTCACTTGGAGGCATATCTTGGACAACTGTTGTAGCTACAGCTTCCATTTCTATATCAATTTACCTCTGAATATTACAAGCAGGCCCCCCTGAACTGTAGACTCCACCTGAATCAGTGCATCCTGAAAGGTGGTCACCTTGTCAGGAGCAGGCTCATTATCAGCATTTCCCTGATCCTGTCCACTCAAGTCAAGGACAGGTCTCTCTTACTCTACGATATTCTCCCCCTTCTTGACCTTGCTGGCCAGTGAGGTTAAGAACTCTTTTTACACGATGGAGGATGACACAAATTCTTTTAAGCTCTGAAAGAATCTTTGAAATCTTAATAACTCACCCTCCATCTGTGAGTATTTTCTATCAAACGTTCTAGCCCGAGAGGCCACTTGATCTGCAAAGTTGGAGGAGGCAATGGCCACAACCTTAGAAATGATCTGCTCAAGATAGATTGTGGGTGGATGTATTGTAGATGGAGGTGATGGAGGGAGTTCTTCTTGGATGGGTGAGAGAGGCTGATAGAACTCTGGTGAGACATAAATAAGTGGAGGAGGTGGAGCATGCTGATGATCTGGAATGTGGGTGGATGGTAGTTGATGGGATGATTGTGAAGATGGCTCAGGGGTTGAGGAGGATTGGTGTTGTTGTTGTTGTTGGGATGGAATATCCTCACGATGGAGATCTGGAATAGTGTCTAGAGGAAGTGGAGACAGAGGAGGAGGGATATGATCCCTTGGAGGATTTGGTAGTTTCCTTTTTGGCCTGTGATGAGGAGGAGATGGAGGAGGAGAAATTTGAGCTTTACCAGGCTTTGAGATTTGCCTGGTCCATTTGGAAAAGATTCCAATTGTAATTCTTTTCCCCGGAGGAATGTGCACTCCTTTTGACTTGCAGATACTTGGGTAGTGTTTGAAGAGCACTTAGCTCATTATTCTTATATAAGCATTCTCCTTGTGGGAGTACTTATGCCCAATCATTCTTAGTAGACATCTTCCCCAATTGATCTTCTTCTTCAGAACAAGTTCTCCCATAATCTGCAGCTGTTGCTTGAGAATTGCATCATGGGCAGAGATCTTGCATAATAGGACTTTCCCAATAATGTCAGCTAGAAACCTGTATTCTTCTGCCACATCAATCTTTTTGAGATTAATTGGCTTCTCCTTTCTAAACTGCATTATTTCTAGAAAACATTCTTTGCTTCTTCTGTTGTTAGTTCATCTGAGTCATTCTCTGTGGGCAGATCAAAAGTTTGGGAGAGAATCTCCTCAGATACACTAATGTCTTGGCCAGATATTGTCCCTTGGAGAGCACCACCATCTGTCACTGAAACAGTATCCTTGAATTCTGTAAGTTCTACTTATAGAATCTTACATCTTGTGGAGATGAGCTTTGTTAATCCAACATAATCAAATAGACCAAGGATGGCCTTGAAACTTTCTGCGACCGCATTGAAAGAGTCAATGTCGACATCGAGTCTTAAGTTCACCTTTGGCAGAGCCATTTGATTTTGATTGTACCTACAAACATAAAGAGAACGAGGGAGAAAGAGGCACAAGAGAGATGAAGAGCAAGAAAGCAAGAGAGAAAGAGAGAGAGAGAGAATTCAAATGCGTTTATGTTTCGACGCAGTAATTGTTTAAAAGCAGATGAATTGTCGCTACTTAAGGTTTAGATCGATGCACCGTCGATATTACTTATTATTTGGCACGCAAAGATGTGTCGAGATTGCTTCTGGAAGCAGTTCTACGCGCGCTGATATATCGACATTACGTTGACTAGTACTCGACATAGTTTCGAGACTATTCAGAGACTCTAAGTCGACGTAGTCCTGTTGACGTTACGTCAATTTCAAATCGACGTGACTTCGAATTTAATCAACAATTATTAAGACGACGTATACGTCGATAAGAACTTGATGCTGCGTTGAATTCTATTCAAATTGTCTGCTCTGTGTGCTTCTCGACGCTGGCGTAGAGTAGAAGTCAATGGTACGTCGACTTCTATTCGACGCACCTCTTAGTATACAAATCTATTTCTTTAGAAAACTCTTGCTATTTTCCCCAGCAATTTTATTTATTGAAAATAGATCATAATATGATGTTATAAGTGTTAAGGAGGATTCAAGATTGAAATTACTCCCTTGAATGACTTTTGTTCCTTATTCATGACCTACATCATTCTTCCCACTCAATTTTCTCCTGAGTGGGACCCTTCCTAACCCTGCACAAGTAATTCAAACATTAGAAGGAACCCAGGTTACCTTGGGCCCTTTGCTTTTACCATTGTAGGGTTCAATGAAAGAATAGGAGGGTCTTTCATGATACCCTTTGGGATGATAAGGAATGGTTCTCCCAAACCTTTTGTTTTTATGCTTTAGATGAGTATAGAATATATCTAAATGCAATTGATCAACAGAGTGTCTTATTATCTTAGATTTTTTTTTTACTTTTAGGTGATTGTTATTTGACTTCTCTACATTATTCTTAACTAAAGGTTTTTCTTTCTTATTCAGATGGATTTTGTTGGGTTTATTCAACCTATCTGAATAACTAGCAGCCTTACCCTTAATTGATGCACTCTTCTCACTGGGTTGATGATCACTAGGTCTTACAAAGGAAACTGGATTTTTCCAGGCAGGTTTCCTAGGTGCTTCTGAGCTGGTGGAGGGTCTGCTCCTAACCCTAAGTGATTAAATCTCATAGAGAGATTTTCAGTGATGTCTTTGAGATTCTGACTCCTCCCATTGAGTGAGTCCTCAAAGGCCTTTGCCTTTGCTAGCTCTTCTTTTAATTGTATGTTCTCTTTCCTAAGTTCAATTAGTTCTAACTCTTTATTATTGATTTCATTTGTTAGATTCTGATTCCTTAGGTAGATTTCATCATTCTTAAGGTTTTCTAATTCAGCCCTAGTAGTGTCTAGTTCTTTTTCAACCCTAAGATGATCAATGCAGAAGTCTTGGAAGCATGATTTAAAATCTTCTGAAGTAAAATAAAATTCATCAAAGACAGATACCTAGTCATCTTCATTATCTGATGACGTCCCAAGTGCCATAATGCAGGCTGCTACTGCTTCTTCTTCATCATCACTTTCAGATGATGATGAGCTCTCTTCCACTTCTGAATCACTCCAGGTTTCAGCAATGAAACCTTTTGCTTTCTTCTTGTCCTTCCCTCTAGAGGACTTCTTCTTCTTCTTCTTCTTCCTCTTCTTCTTCTTCTCCTTCTTCTCCTTCTTCTTCTTCTTCTTCTTCTTCTTCTTCTTCTTCTTCTTCTTCTTCTTCTTCTTCTTCTTCTTCTTCTTCTTCTTCTTCTTCTTCTTCTTCTTCCTCTTCTTCTTCTTCTTCTTCTTCTTCTTCTTCTTCTTCTTCTTCTTCTTCTTCCCCTCTTTATTGCTGCTCCTGTTCTTTTGTTTTTGAGGGCACTCAGGAGCAATGTGCCCTGGCTTATTGCAGGTAAAGCAGATAATCTCCTTCCTTGGAGTCTTATCATACCTGGGCCTTGAGTCTCTTTCTCTTCTCCTTGAGTCTTCAGTATTGACCCACTTCTTGAATCTCCTTGCTAGGAGATTGACCCACTTCTTGGACAAGAGCTGGAGTAGTTTCCCTCTCTTCTGCCTCAGACCCGTTCTTCAGAACATCTCATATGACTTAAGCTTTCCTAGCAAAGCTTCAGTTGAGATCTCTGTGTGGCATCTGGATTCTCTGATTGCCCAGATCCTTGAGTCCCATGAGCTAGGGAAGCACATGAGGATCTTGTCATTAATTTCAGTCAAGGAAATTTCCTTGTCTAAGCCTCTGAGCTCATTAATGATAAGACTGAATCTATCATACATATTGGCAACAGATTCTTCAGCTTTCTTTTGAAAGTTCTCATACTGGGATATGAGAAGGGACTTTTTTTTCCTTTATTTCATTAGCACTTCCTTCCACCATGGTGGTGAGTGAGTCCCAGATCTCTTTTGGTGATTGGCATTCAACAACTTTCTGGAAAATGTCATCTGACATTGTTGACACCAGAATATTCATGGTCTTGGCATCACATGCCTTGACATTCTTTTCAGCCTCTGCCAATTCCTTTCTTGGGACAGCCTCAGTTGTTGAGGTTTCTCCTGCCTTTTGTCTGACTGGGGCTGGAGGACCTATGAGAAGGACATCATAAATGTCTTCATCAATAGAATTCATATATAGCCTTATCCTAGCCTTACAGAGTGTGAACTTATTCAAGTTACACACTGGTGGTCTTATGGAAGCATAATACTTAGAACTCATTTTTCTTTATGAAGTATATGTGTGTAAAAGAAAATAAGAGTAGGAGGTCTTTTTGATCAAGGTGTTAACCTCTTAATGATCAACCTCCCTCTGATACCAATTGAAAGTGAACAGTCTGCCTCTGAGAATCCTCTAGAGGGGGGGGGGGGGTGAATAGAGATTTAAATTTATTTCTATCCTAACTGTGAAAATAATAAAATTAATCTAAGGATTTATGCTCACAAAAGATCTCAGGCAGAATAAACTTGTGCTGAAATGTAAAGCAGAAACAATAGCATAAACTAGCTATAGAGACAGCACAGAAAATTGGCAACCAGAAGACACACAGATTTCTTATAGAGGTTCCCCAAAATGTGGGTACTCCCCTCTTCTACCACCTGGTAGGGATGCACCACAGTGCCTGAGTCTTTTGATAAGGAGACTCTTAGAACCACTGATCTTTTGACAAGGAGATCATGAACCACCAGATCTTTTAATAAGGAGATCTTGAACCACCAGATCTTTTGATAAGGAGATCTTGAACCACTGAATCCTTTGAAGAGGGATTAATAAAACTCTTTTACAGAATGAGAAAGAAGGAGAAGAAAGAAAGTTGTAGTAATTCTGTTCTCAAAATTCTTGAGAGGACTGTATGAAGAACAACCTATTATCTTCCACAGGATCTGCTCTTGATTAGCCCCTGCTTTAGATAGTGATGAATTGCAGGTGCTTTGTATGTCATATCCTTTGTGCCTCTACTAATTTAGATCTGGCTGCTAAGAGATAGAGCAGCTTTCAGATCCTTTGTTCTATTAGATGAAGAACAATAGAGCTTTCTTTTCTTTTCTCCTTTTTGTGTTAGGGTTCCTGAGAGAGAAGAGGAAGCCCTAGCAAGAAGAAAGATGGCTGATTGTGATTAATGCACTGTTGTTTCTTTCTTCTCTTCTCCTTTTATTCTCTCTAGTCAATTTTGAATTTCCGTCCCTTTCTGGTATGCTTTGAAAAGGTAATCTTCCAATGACATTCTCTTTCCTTCCTCTTTAATTCTTGGCACGTCCATCTACAAGGAATATAGTTCCAAGAAACCTTTTTGTCTCATTCTTTAATGCTCCTTTCTATTTCAAACAATTATTAAGCCGTTGGGGAACGGTCTTGAAGGATGTGGGCCATGAAAAGAAGGATCAGAGAGATAACTGAAAAGATATACTTGTACAGACTGTGTTCGACATAGCGTCGAATTCATTTCTTCTCTTATCGACATAACTTTGAGTTCTTATAGAAGTAGCTTCGATTTCATCTCTGCTCTGATTGAACTCTGCTAGTCGACGTTGCGTCGACATCTTATCGACTTGTCCGTCGAGTTGATCTGCCTGGATCTGAACTTCATCTTTTGCGTCAAGATGAAGTCGACGCTGCGTCGACTTTAGTTGGCTTCGACAGATAACCTCTTCTGCGTCGAGTTGTAGTAGAAGCTGCGTCGACTTCTCCATTTACTTCGACAAGTACCTGACCTCTATGTCGATATGTATTCGATGTAAAGTCGACTTAAGTTACTTCGACAAAAGGGTTGAACCACTTGGACTTCTAGTCAGAGCATCGTTGATATGGACTCGATGTTATGTCAAATTCCATTCGACGTAAATGTTAACTTAGCCTAATTTTGCTTCCCTTGATATGGTCCTAACACCCTATGTTGAGTATGACATCCTAAGACATCTAATTACCAGATTACCCTCACTATACAATGGGTAATTCAAACCTATTAGATAAAATCACTTTCATATAATTTGTTAAGTTAAATTACAGGGTTTTCCCAACAACACGTAAGACTCAATTCCCGCATTCATAATGACATTTCTCGCATAGTTAATCTCCGACATGCATTCTAGGCTTAACCTAAATGCACGTCACAATCAAAAATCACCGATCCGTGCTAACGGTCATTGGTAGATTTCACACAAAATGCCTAAATTCGTATGACTACTAGATTTCACAATGCAATATATGCGGGGGATGGACACAATCGACCCGAAGTTTCGAAGAACTAAAGGGAGTCATACAATTCACTAATTAGTGAAAGAGACAACCCTATACAAGCATAGGAAAGGGATGAAAGGACCAAAACACGTCCTAAGACCGGGAGGAAGGATCGTTACCCTTGTCGGTATCTTTGGCGCCATGATAATCCAAGATTCAGTCGGATAGAAAGAACCACATCTGGCTGCTCTCTGTGGATCTGGGAACGGTTCTCAATTTGGATCTCTGGAGCTCCAGTAATGGCAGAAAATATCTTCTTCTTCCTCTCTGCTTTTCTTCTGTCTCGAGCTTGGAGAGAGAGTGTCGGCTGAAAAGTGTTCTAATCTCTTTCTCCAAGTGTCTTTATATAGCACGAACCAAAACACCAACCTTATGTTTAAAGGCCCCGTGAAAATAGACAGACGATGTCCATCAAAATGACACAAACATAAAAACCTCTGTGACTGTGTCATCGAGTGGTCCCGACGACATACCATTCCCAGCTGTGTCGTCGAGTCCACTCGATGACACAGAGCTTGTGTCGTCGAGTGCTCCTCGACGATACTCCTCTTCTGGCTGTGTCATCGAGACAATTTGACGACACACGACTAAGGCTGTGTAGTCAAGTGCTCCTCGATGACACTCCTCTTCTGGCTATGTTGTTGAGACCACTCGACAACACACGTCAGAGAACCCCTCTCCTAGCCCACCAACCTGGACTTTCACCATTTTAGGAAAATGGGGTGTTACAACTTCACCTCCCCTAAAAGAATTTTGTCCAGAAATTTCAAAGTAAAGTACTAAAATTAATTATTTCTGAGAGAAATATCTCGGGGTACTCCACAAGCATTGTTTGCTCTCTTTTCCAAGAGAGTTCCTCTCTCCCGCAATTATCCCAATGGACCTTTACCATCCAGATGGATTTCTTCCGCAACAGTCTGACTTCGGCGTCCTCGATGCAGATAGGCCTGACTTGCGTCGCTAGCCCACCATATACCAACACTTCATCGACTGCAACAATATGTGTAAGCTCTTTCACAGCCTTTCTCAACACTGAAATGTGAAATACATCATGCATGCCGCTTAGCTCCGTAGATAGAGCAATACAGTAGGAAGCTTCACCAATGCACTCCAAGATCTCGAATGGTTCTAAGTACCTTGGACTTAGCTTTTTCAAGCGTCGAATCCTCGATACTCCTTTGAACAATTTGATCTTCAAGTATACACAGTCGCCAACAACGAACTCGATGTTCCGGTGATTTGCATTGTAGTACTTCGCTTGTCTATCCTAGGACATTAGCAACTGCTCTCGTATTGCCCAGATTGATGTATTTGCTTCATCCACGTCTTTATGCTTCAACAACTTTGTGTCACCCATTTTCGCCTATGCCAAATATGTACGCCACTTTCTACCATAAAGGGCCTCGAAGGGTGCCATTTTAATACTTGTCTAGTAGCTGTTGTTTTAGGCAAATTCAATCATATAGAGGTGGTCCTCCCATCTCTTTCCGAAATCTAAGGAGCACATTTGGAGCATGTCTTCCATTGTCTTATTGGTCCTATCGGTCTGCCCATCCGCTTGCGGGTGGAAGGCCATGCTAAGATTTAGCTTGATACCCAATAGTTGGTGAATCAGCTTCCACTCGTTTGATGTGAAACGCCCATCTCGATCACTTATGAAGCTATGGGGAACTCCATGCAATCGTACGATATTATCAACGTCTAACTTGGCTAGCTTTTCCACAGAATCATCCTTCCGGTTCAGAATGAAGTGCAATACCTTCATCAAACGGTCTACGATCACCCAAATGGCGTCGTTTCCATGCAACGATCTTGACAACTCGTGCATGAAATCCAATGAAATATCGTCTGAAAGTGCACAGTGTAACCTCTAAATATTATCTAGAGGGGGGGGGGGGGGGGGTAAATAGAGATTAAAATTTTTATACAAAATGTGCATATACAATACAAAACTTCTAATGACTATGCTATCAGAAAAACCAGCAAAGAATAACTTAATCACAGATTGCAATAATAGTAAAATGGATAACACAAAAAAGCAAGACACAAAAGAGACAAATTTTATAGTGGTTCCCCAAAATATGGGTACTCCACTCTTCTACCACCTTGATAGGAATGCACTATCTAGTGCCTGAGTCTTTTGATAAGGAGACTCTTAGAACCACTCACTGAGTCTTTTGTTAATGAGAATCTTAGAACCACTAACTAAGTCTTTTGATAAGGAGACTTTTAGAACCACTAACTGAGTCTTTTGATAAAGAGACTCTTAGAACCACTGAGTCTTTTGATAAGGAGACTCTTAGAACCACCTAAATCCTTTAGAGAGGGATTCTTAGGACTCTTTACTCAGTTAAAATAAAATAAGTGAGAATAAAGGAGGAGAAGAAGAAAGAATAGGATTCTTCTATTTGAATCCTTCTTCAGCCATCACTCAGGATGCCGTCACTTGATGTTCTTCAGGATCTGTATAGGATGAAATCTTGCTTAAGATAAAGAAGAATGCAAGAGTTGTTTTGCTTGTGATCTTGATAATCTCTGTACTTTTGTTGACTTCCTGCTGTAAGATGTGAAGAAGAAGCAGTAGTCTTTCTTGTTCTTCCTGTCTAGAGATTCTGTTCTCCTTGTTCTTTTTGAGAGAGAGAGAGAGTTTGAGGAGGAAGAAGACAGAAAAATGCGCTTGTCATGGTTCTCTTCTTTCTGCTATATACTTATTCTTTGTTGAATAATGTTTGAAATTGTTTCCTCTTCTATTCTGTCCTCAGAAGGAATATACATTGGACAATAAGTTTTTCTTTCTATTTTTGTTTCACAACTCGTCAATCTAATTTGAATAACTTCCAAGAATGTCTTTGTTGTCTCTCTGGAGTACTCCATTCTAATCCTTGCAATAAACGAGCCGTTAGAAATCAAATTATAGCCTTAGATACTTTCTGGAAAAGCATCAGGAAAGACAACATAAAACATTCTATTTCTGTCTATATTGGACGTAGCGTTGACTTCATCTCACTTCTAATCAACACACCTCTGAGTTCTTATAGAAGCAGCTTTGAAATCCTTATTATCTCTGACTGAACTCAGATGTCGACGTGCGTCGAATATTTATTGACGTATCCATCGAGTTGTAGACTTAGACCTTGAACTTCATCTTCTGCGTCGAATTTAAATCAAAGTTACGTCGACTTCTGATATATTTTGACTGACTCTTCTCCTGCATCGAGTACATCTCGACGTTGCGTCGACTTTAACTATACTTTGACTTCAATTTAAGTTACTTCTACTTGTATTCGAAGTTGCTTCGAACTTTAGTCGAAGTTGCGTCGAATTCTATTCAACGTAATTTAACTTAACTGAATTTTGTGCTTATTTTGGATAGGTCTTGACACTCTATTGTGAGTGTGATATCCTAGGACATCTAATGAACAAATTACCCTCACTATACAACTTGGAAAATACATCCTAGATTATGAAATCACTCTAAGATAATTTGTAATATAAATCAAAGGGTGTTTTTCCCTACAATCTCACATATTTATCTTAACAAATTTTACAAATAATTTAAGTGATTTCAAACATGCTGTTAAATAAAAATAAAGTACACACAAATATATAAGGACTCAAAATGACATCGTTGCACATAAACATAGACCATTAAGATAAACTTCAAATTTGATCAGATTGTCTTCCATAATTATATAACTTCAACTATGTTTACTGAGAAGTTATTATAGAAATTATTCACCTTATTGTTCTATTCATTTGGAGGAGGTTTCCTCTTCCTTGAGAAAAATTGTTGTGTTACTTTTCTTGGTGCAAACACCAGAGACTCATCTTACTTTTCAGCAGTCTTGTTGGTTTCTTGATGAATGTCATCTTCTTTGGGAGGCTCCCCCTGAATTTGTGCATCCTTTTCAGTAATCTGGGCAGCCTCCTTAGCAATTCTTGAAACTTCATCCAAGAGCTGATCAACTTCCAAGGCCCCCTGGGTTGATGCAAGCATCTCCTGAAGCTCCCCCTGTTTTAATGCAGACATCTCCCCCCATGAGTTACTGCAGGAAGCTTGTAACGCCCCTAAAGTTTTAGTAATTTAATTAAATAATCTTCCAGCGTAAGATCTCCTCGAGGGCATGATTTTATATGGGTTATTGTGGATAGATTAACAAAATGCGCTCATTTAGTACCTTTCAAGATTGGCAATTCTATGGAGAAAATAACAGAGCTTTATTTAGATGAGGTCATTAGGTTGCACGATGTGCCTTTGAGTATTATGTCAGATCGGGATTCCAATTATATGTCTCATTTCTGGCAGAGCTTGCAGGGAGCTTTGGGCACTGACCTCAGATATTCTACCGCTTATCATCGGCAAACGAATGGTCAGACGGAGAGAGTCAATAAGATTGTGGAGGATATGATTAGATGCTATATCCTAGACCATGGTGGAGCATGGGACCAGCATCTTAGACTTATGGAGTTTGTGAATAATAATAGTTATCAAGAGAGTTTACAGATGACCCCCTTTGAGGCATTGTATGGGACACGTTATCGAACTTCCTTGTTTTGGGCCGAGGTTGGTGAGAGACCATTGTTGGGTCCAGAAGCCTTGGAAGAAATGAGTATTTCTGTAACGTATATTCGTGAGAAGCTTCGTGTGGTACAAGAGCGTTACGAAAAGTATGCGAATCAGCGAAGGGTTGACCTGGAGTTCGCAGTTGGGGACATGGTTTTTCTGAGGGTTTCTCCGATGCTAGGTGTAAAGAGATTTGGAAGGAACCACAAGTTAGATCCCCGGTATGTGGGACCCTTCTAGGTTGTTGAGCGCATCAGAGCGTCAGCTTATAGGCTGTATTTGCTTGCTTCTTTCCTAGGTGTTCATGATGTTTTTCATGTGAGCCAGTTGAGAAAGTGCGTGCTTAGTGATCGCCATGTCCTTGATTCGGTGCCCCATTTGCAACCTAATCTGTCGTAGGTCGAAGAGCCTATTTGTATTCTAGAGACTCAGGATCGAGTGTTGCGGAAGATGACGATTCCTATGCTAAAAGTCCTTTGGCGAAACCAAGATGTCGAGAGCGTGACTTGGGAACTGGAATCTATTATGATGAAATCTCATCCTCTTCTTTTCTCATAGTTTTCTTCGGTAAGTTCCTTTCTATGCGATGAGATTGTTGTTTTGTTCGTTTATCTCTTTAGTTCAGTTTCGTTTCAAGTTTCAGGATGAAACTTCTTTTTAGGGGAGTGATTGTAACGCCCCTGAATTTCTGATAATTTAATTAAATAATATTCCAGCATAATAATGACGTAAGGGCGTTACATTAGCGTGAAGTTAGCGGTGTTTTGCCAAAGTGTAAGAAATTTCTGAGATTAGAAAATTTAAAATAGTTAATTTAAGCGAAATTGTCAAGTTTCGTTGTTGTAAATTATGAAAATAAAATTATAACTCATAATTGGCTCGTCAAACTCTGATTTCGACTTCCCCGTTGGTTTCGGAGGACCGGTATTTTCCTTAGGGGCGATTTTCATGAAAATCCGAGTTAGTCTTGTCCAAATCA
Organism: Dactylorhiza incarnata; assembly: GCA_033032865.1. Lineage (NCBI taxonomy): Eukaryota > Viridiplantae > Streptophyta > Magnoliopsida > Asparagales > Orchidaceae > Dactylorhiza > Dactylorhiza incarnata. The sequence continues at coordinate 188,898 of JAWHQI010000287.1, read as the reverse complement.
TAAGTTTAAGGCTAAAATCATTATAATTTAATATTAAATAAATACTTTTAAATCCCAATATAAAAGGGCCATTAATAGTTTTAGGTTATTCCTCTTCTTCTTCCCATTTCAGCCGAACCAGAGAGCGTGAGAAAGGAGAAGTCGCGACATTCGTGGAGCATTCGTCGGCCGTCGCGAGTGATCTAGTGCGCAAAATCCTTGTCTAAATATAGATTCAGAAAGCTCTCAGTGGGACCTTCGTGTGTGCGGTGAGTATTTTTGATTTCATGAGGTTCTGGCGCTGGAGTGTTTGGCCCTAAGCCTTGTTTTTTGTTCTAACCGTTCAGAGATTCTTCGTTGGAGTTTTCTTTTGGCCGATCTTGGACGTGGAGCGTTCGAGAGGCCGGGCTTCAAAGAGGTTTGAGGCATGTGGTGGTCTTTTTCCCCTTGCCGTGCTTTCTATTCATTCTAAATATCTTCCTTCCTTATTGTTTTAGACAATCATCGTTATTTATTGATTTCCTTTCCTTGTCTCTGAAATTTCGGGTTATAACAAAATTTGTCGATTTTAGTTAAGTAAAATTCGTCGAGTGTACTCGTGAAAATCGTCGAGACCACTCGTGCAGTTAAGTGAGAATTCGTCGAGTAATATCGATGAATTAGTCGAGTGTTAGTGATTCGTCTAGTGGACAAGCTAGGTCTCTAAATAAATTCATCGACTAAACAGAAGATTCGTCGAGTTCTTTCGTGTAAATAAGCTGAGTAACTTAGCCAAATTCTTCAAGTATATACTTGAAGTCCATAAAGTATTAAGGAAATTCATCGAGTATATACGACGAGTCCGTCGAGTGCAAAGTGAATTCGTCGAGTGTTTTTGACGAATCCGCTGAGATCCTATCATCGAGAAGTTCCTTCATGTCGTTGAAATAAAAAGTAGATTCGTCGAGTGTATACGACGAATTCGTCGAATGATTATTATAATTCGTCGAGTCAACTCGACGAATTCGTCGAGTCAACTCGACGAATTCGTCGAGTGGGCAGTGTTTTCGTCGAGTATTCTTAATATTCGTCGAGTGCTTCTGATGAATCTGTTGTTAGGTTATACTTGGAAATGTTATGGATTTTTTTGTGGTGCCAGGTTTGGTCAAGATGTTTGTGAATCACTACACCCAGTTGGTTGTTTTCGGACTGTTAGTTGAGTTGTACAAGTGGCCACCACCACAGTGCATGTTTATCTTCCTTGGAAATATAGACTGTTGGTTGTGTGGGCAAAACCACCGCCACAGTGCTTTTGTTCCCTGGATATTTTGGTCTGATGGTTTGTGTTGGAAAGATAGCCACCGCCTCAGTACTGTCTTTTGGCTGGGTTAATGATTCACTTCTTGAGCCAATCGGCCACTCTTCTTCCTACTTGGATGATGTTATTTAGCTCTGACTGCATTTCATGCAAGTTTTTCCCTGTTTGGATACTAATTATTTCTTTACTTCTTTGTTGTTATTTCACAACTATCTCCTTTCTATTGGGTTTGTAACCTTATTAGAGCTTACTAAGTTCTCCTATTTCACTTTTGTTGAATTACCTTTGTATTGAGGTATTCTTTTCCTTTGAATGCCTCAGGTTTGGACCAATAACGGTTGATCAGAGCAAGGAAGGACCTTGCAGCCTTTTAACTACTTTTCTTTCCCTCTTTTGGGAGGTATTTTGTTGAATTCTTCTGACTTTGGTCATTTCTATGAGTTCGTGTCAGTTTGTTGATGCCCACAGTATGACCTTATGTTGTGTTAGACTGTTATTGCCATTTATGCTACTACTGTTAATTTGCTGTTAGTACAAATGCTCTCTAGGAAGGATTTTTTGCTAGGTTGCATAGTAGATACTTTTATATAAGTAAAGTTGCATATTTGCTCATACATTACATCTTTTCAAACTAATAACACTCTATTTTGAAAAGCATAAAAGTTCCATTTATATCTATACTAAATCTAGAATGTGCATATCATTATGTTGCTTGTTGGGTTCTCATGATCATGTAGGATGACTTAAAGTAAAATATGTATTTTCCGCTGCGTATAATTATACTTTCTTGGCGGTGGACTAGATGATCCACTAATCCGAGGGACACAGTGTTTGAAACCTTCAACTTAAATTATGTTTTAAACATAAAGTTTATGTCTTTTATAAAGAAAGGTGTGATGATAGAACTGCATGAGCGTCTGTAGTTGTCCCTTGCACGACGTGGTATCATGACGCGTGTTTTCTCTTACTCTGATAATATTTTATATATATTGAGGAAATGCGGGTTGTGACAGTTGGTATCAGATCTAGGTTTAGATCAGTTGTTATACGGTTAGTCAAACAACCATCTGTATTAAGGATCTGTTTCATTGCATACACACACAAAAGTGTCATCCGTATGTCTTGGTTGAAGCATGAACACTACACTCATAGCATGATAAGAAGTATACGAGGCATATTACATAGTATGAGATGCATAAATATGTGTCTGTATATGGATCCTCATAGGTGTGATAACATGTGACTGTTAAGTTGTATGGGCGTCTTAACATTATGCCATGGATGTTACTAAACGCTAATTTCATTACATGCGATTTTATGTAGTATGAGATGCATAATATTTCATGTGTACGCCGCTCATAACATGCACTAAGACTTTTATTAGAATGCATAGCACATCATGCACATCATAACATAGCATTAGCACACGTGCCAAGTTAAAGATATACATGATGACACTCGTACACACATGATTTAAAATGAGAATTTAAACATTCATGCAAGCGTATGATATGCACTAGAGTAAAAGGATGATAGTACATCATCCCAAGTTAGGGCATAAAATCATTATTGAAAATCCCAGAGCAAGGTAGTAGCAAGAGAAAGTGTCTTCACATTTTCAGTTGTCTTGAGTTAAGTAATCCTAGCTTTTAACTATGTTTTAACGTGATGTTCGTTTGTGTTCTTAGAAAATGACACCGAAGAGTGTTGCGACAAGGTCGACTCCCCAATCTGAGGGTGAGTCTTCGAGTGCGCAAAGTGAAGGCGTGATTGAGGGTCTGCGATAGAGTAATGAGGCTCTATCAAGGCAGTTGGTTGCAATGCAATCACAAATTCAGACGTTGTTGACTGCCGCCTCTGGGCAGTAGCTTGAGGTGCAGGACCCTGCAGTGGGTCATACTGTACCTGTTCCTCCTGCTCCTTTGGTGCCTCCAGTTTTGCTGCCACCAGAGATGAATTTTATATCGCATTTTCAGCGATTGGGACCCCCTAAGTATGATGGAAGAGCCGATTTCATGGATTTGGATGATTGGCTAATTGCCATCAAAAAATGTTTTTGTATAAAATTCATCTCTAAGTCTGAAATACTCTCCCACTTCCAATTTGGAATATCCAAGGGGTTCAACTTACCTCCGGGTCTCTTGTGATCTTCTTTGACACGCTGACAGGTATAACATTTAGATACAAACTTAGCAATGTCATTCTTCATTCCTGACCACCAAACGATATGTTTCAAATCTCGATACATCTTTTTAGAACCAGTGTGGTAAGCAACACTAGATCCATGCGCTTCCTTACAAATCCTTGTCTAAATACCCCCAATATCAGGAATGCAATATCTACCTTGGAACTTCAAGGTACCAGTCTCATCAATTGATAAATCTGGCAATTTTCTTTTTCGGTTCTACCTCTGAGGTGCTGCAAGTCCGGATCTTCTTTCTGATGCAAACTCGTGAGGGTAATCCATAAAAGCTCCTCAACTTCTAAGCTACAAGGTGCGTTACTATTTCAAACTGTGATATCCATCAGTAAAAACTCTTCCACCAAGGATTGCACAGAAAGGTTGAAGACTTGCATGGTCTTTCTACTCAGGGCGTCAGCCACCACGTTAGCTTTGCCCGGATGATAAAGAATATCGACTTCATAATCCGCGACATACTCTAACCATCTACGCTAGCGCAAATTCAACTCCTTCTGAGTGAAGACATACTTTAAACTATTATGGTCTGTATAAATCTTGCACAATGCGCAATATAATAAATGTCTCCAAAGTTTCAAAGCATAAATTACTGCCGTAAATTCCAAATCATGTGTTGGATAATTCCTTTCATGAATCTTCAGTTGTCTTGACCCATACGTAATTACCTTTCCTTCTTGCATCAAAAAGCACTCAAGCCCGACGTACGATGTGTCCACATAAGAAGCATACTCCACTCCCTCGGTAGGTAAAGCCAAAATAGGAGCGGTGCACAACCTCCTTTTCAATTCGTTGAAGGCTTCTTCCCAATTATCGCCCCATACAGACGTTGCATTCTTCTGCGTAAGCTTAGTTAGTGGCGCAGACAACACAGAAAATCCTTTCACAAATCTCCTATATTATCCTGCCAAACCTAAGAAGCTCCTTATCTCCTTAGGCGTGGTTGGTATTTTCTAATCCATGACTGTAGTTATCTTTTCTTGGTCCACAAAAATTCCTTCTTTACCCACTATATGACCCAAGAAAAATACTTGAGAGAGACAAAACTCACACTTACTCAGCTTTGCATACAAATTATGCTCTCTCAGAATAGATAGAACCAAATGCAAGTGCTGAGCAAGCTCCTCAGCAATTCGGAAATACACCATAACGTCATCAAAGAAAATGTGATCTAAGAAATCCTTGAATGCACTATTCATCATATCCATAAACGCAGAGGGTGCATTTGTCAACCCAAAAGACATCACTAAGAACTCCAAATGTCCGTGCCGAGAATGGAAAGCAGTCTGTGGAACATCTGACTCATGGATCCGCAACTGATGGTAGCCCGAAAGAAGATCAATCATTGAAAACACCGAACTACCACGTAACTATTCAAACAAATCATTGATTCGCGGCAACGGATATCTATTCTTGATGGTTACCTTATTCAACTCTATATGGTCTATGAACAATCTCATAGAACCATCCTTCTTCTTCACAAACATAACTGAAGCACCCCACGACGAAGAACTTGGTCTAATAAATCCACACTGCAGCAATTCATCTAGCTGGGTACGCAGCTCTTCCCGCTCACGTGGGGCCATATGGTATGATGCCTTCGCAATAGGATGAGTACCTGGTTCAATGTCAATAAAAAACTCCACATCTCTCTCAGGCAGAAGACCAGGGACACTAACTAGGAAAACATGAGGGAACTCTCGCACCACAGGAATATCCTAGACACACGTTAAACTACTAACAGTTTCTAACATAAAAACAAAGTAAGCAAAACAACCGGAATCTCAAAGTTTCCGAGCACATACCGCAAAAATAATCAGGAAATCCTGGCGCGGAAAGCCATACACACTCATGGGTTAACCGCTATCTATCGTGAAGTCCAAACGCTTTATCTTGCATTGGATAACATCATCATATCGGGATAACCAGTCCATGCCCAAAATCACATCGAAATCTTCCAGGTTTAGCGCCTTTAGATCAGCAAAAGCTAAGAAATCACCTAAGAAGATAGGACATCTCTAGATACCCTGGCTCAACACCACGGAGTCGCTAGAGGGAAACTTAACACGAAACGGATCACCAATTCGATCGAGGGTCAAATGATGATGCTCTACAAAAGTCCTATCCACGAACGAGTGGGTAGCACCAAAATCGAAAAGGATACGCGCCCAATGGTTCTTTACCATAAATTCTCCTATAAAATTGGATATGTAACTAGCCAAACAGAAATCAAAAACAAATGTTGAAGGCTAAGAGTTTGATAAGGGCCTAACCAAAAATCACCTGGGTGGAAGCCTGCGCTTCTTCCCTAGTCACTACATTTAACTTGCCCCTTCCTTTATCCAGTTGTTACGGCGGCGGCAAAGCCTAAAGTGGCACTGGCTGCAAAGGAGTCTGGTATTGTGGGCATTTAGGCTTAATATGCCCCTTCTGGCCACACTAGAAACAGACCTTGTCATTTGACCAACAATTGGCAACATCATGCCCCTTCTGCTTACAAGAAGTACAGGTTAGATCTCCTTTTGGAGCGCTTTGAATTGCCAGCACTTGTTGCTGCTTCTTAGCCCCCAATATTTTGAAACATTTTTCGTAGGGATGGACACGGCGACCACAGAAATTACAAACTTCGCTACCTCACTTCTTCGGAGCAGTGCTAGATACCTTGGGGCTTCTACCGTCTTTGAGCTTTCTATTTTCCTTCCTCATCATTTCACTTCTGCTATTGGCATTGTCGATTGCCTTGACTTTCAAAGCAACTTCTACCACTTCAGCATAGCTTTCTGACCTGTACGCACTAGTCAATTGTTGAACGTCGCTACGAAGTCCTCCCAAAAACTGCCTCACCCTTCCTGCCTTAGAGGCTCTTAAGTCTGGAGCAAATATGCTCAACTTACTAAATTCAATATCATACTCACTAACCGTGAGTTGCCTCTGCTTCAGGTGTAGGAAATTGTTCATCAGACGGTCTCGCTCGACCGACGGCAGGAACTTCTTCAGTAACATCTCCTTCAATGACTCCTACGAAAATCTGCCTGCAAGGATCTCTCTCTCCCTAATCCACCAGCTCTTAGCAAGTTCCTTCAGCTGGTAAGCGGCGACCATCACCTTCTGGCCCGCATCACTTTGCGCACTCGATTCTGTATGGATTATTATGGATAGATTAACAAAGTGTGCTCATTTTGTACCTTTCAAGATTGGCTATTCGATGGAGAAAATAACAGAGCTTTATTTAGATGTGGTCATCAGGTTGCACGATGTGCCCTTGAGTATTGTGTCAGATCGGGATTCAAGGTATATGTCTCGTTTCTGGCATAGCTTGCAGGGAGCTTTGGGCACTGATCTCAGATATTCTACCGCTTATCATCCGCGGATGAATGATCAGACGAAGAGAGTCAATCAGATTATGGAGGATATGATTAGATTCTATATCCTAGACCATGGTGGAGCATGGGACCAGTGTCTTTGACATATGGAGTTTGCGTATAATAATAGCTATCAATAGAGTTTATAGATGTCCTCCTTTGAGGCTTTGTATGGGAGGCGTTGTCAAACTCCCTTGTTTTGGGATGAGATTGGTGAGAGGCCGTTTTTGGGTCCAGAAGCCTTGGAAGAAATGAGTATTTTTGTAACACATATTCATGAGAAGCTTCGTGTGGCACAAGAGCGTTACAAAAAGTATGCGAATCAGCGAAGGGTTGACCTGGAGTTCGCAGTTGGGGACATGATTTTTCTGAAGGTTTCTACGATGCCCGGTGTAAAGAGGTTTGGAAGGAACCACAAGTTGGATCCCCGGTATGTGGGACCCTTCCAGGTTGTTGAGCGCATCAGAACACCAGCTTATAGGTTGGATTTGCCTGCTTCTTTCCCAGGTGTTCATGATGTTTTTTATGTGAGCCAGTTGAGAAAGTGCGTGCTTAATGATCGCCATGTCCTTGACTCGGTGCTCCAGTTGTAACCTAATCTGTCGTATGTTGAAGAGCCTATTCGTATTCTAGAGACTCAGGATCGAGTGTTCCGGAAGAAGACGATTCATATGGTCAAAGTCCTTTGGCGAAACCAAGACGCCAAGAGTGCGACTTGGGAACTGGAATCTGTTATATGGAAATCTCATCCACTTCTTTTCTCATAGTTTTCTTCGGTAAGTTCCTTTCTATCCGATTAGATTGTTGTTCTGTTCATTTATCTCTTAAGTTCGGATGCGTTTCAAGTTTCGGGACGAAACTTTTTTTTAGGGGGTGACTGTAACACCTCTGAAATTCTGATAATTTAATTAAATAATATTCTAGCGTAATAATGGCGTAAGGGCGTTACGTTAGCATGAAGTTAGCGGTATTTTGCCAATGTTTAGGAAATTTTTGAGATTAGAAAATTTAAAATAGTTAATTTAAGTGAAATTTTCAAGTTTCGTTGCTGTAAATTATGAAAATTAAATTATAACTCGTAATCGGCTTGTCAAACTCTGATTTTGACTTCGGTGTTGGCTTCGGAGGACCGGTATTTGCCTTTGGTGTGATTTTCATGAAAATCCGAGTTAGTCTTTTCCAAATCGTAAGTTTAGGGATAGAATCATTATAATTAATATTAAATAAAGACTTTTAAATCCTAGTATAAAAGGGCCATTAATAGTTTTAGGTTATTCCTCTTCTTCTTCCCATTTTCGTCGAACCAGAGAGCGAGAGAAAGCAGAAGTCATGACTTTCGTGGAGCTTCCATGGCTGTCGCGAGTGATCTTGTGCCTAAAATCCTTGTCTAAATATAGATTCAGAAAGCTCTCACCGGGATCTCCGTGTGTGCGGTGAGCATTTTTGATTTTGTGAGGTTCTGGCGTTGGAGTGTTTGGCCCTAAGCCTTGTTTTTCATTCTAACTGTTCAGAGATTCTTCGTAGGAGTTTTCTTTTGGCCGATCTTGGACGTGGAGGGTTCGAGAGGTCGGGCTTCAGAGAGGTTTGAGGCAAGTGGTGGACTTTTCCCCCTTGTCGTGCTTTCTTTTCATTCTAAATATCTTCCTTCCTTATTATTTTAGACAAGCATCTTTCTATATTGATTTCCTTTCCTTGTCTTTGAAATTTTAGGTTATAACTGAATTCGTCTATTTTAGTTAAATAAAATTCGTCGAGTATACTCGTGAAAATCATTGAGACCACTCGTGTAGTTAAGTGAGAATTCATTGAGTAATATCGACAAATTTGTTGAGTGTTAGCGATTCGTCTAGTGGACAAGCTAGGTCTCTAAGTAAATTCGTCGACTGAATAGTAGATTCGTCGAGTTCTTTTGTGTAAATAAGCCGAGTAACTTAGCCAAATTCTGCGAGTGTATACGTGAAGTTCGTCGAGTATAAAGGAAATTCGTCGAGTATATACGATGAATCCGTTGAGTGTAAAGTGAATTCGTCGAGTGTTTTTGACGAATCCGCTGAGATCCTATCGTCGAGAAGTTCCTTCATGTCGTCAAAATAAAAAGTAGATTCGTCGAGTGTATACGACGAATTCGTCGAATGATTATTGTAATTTGTCGAGTCAACTCGACAAATTCGTCGAGTGGGCAATGTTTTCATTGAGTATTCTTAAGATTTGTCGAGTGCTTTCGACGAATCTGTTGTGAGGTTATATTTGGAAATGTTATGGATTTTTCTGTGGTTCCAGGTTTGGTCAAGATGTTTGTAAATCACTACACCCAGTTGGTTGTTTTAGGGCTGTTGGTTGTGTTGGACAAGTGGCCACCAACACAGTGCATGTTTTTCTTCCTTTGACGTGTAGAGTGTTGGTTGTGTGGGCAAAACCACCGCCACATTGCTTTTATTCCCTGGATGATTTGGTCTGATGGTTTGTGTTGGAAGGATAGCCACCGCCTCAGTACCGTATTTTGGCTGGGTTAATGATTCACTTATTGAGCCAATCCGTCACTCTTCTTCTTACTCGGATGATATTATATAGCTCTTACTGCATTTCATGCAAGTTTTTCCCTGTTTGGATACTAATTATTTCTTTACTTATTTGTTGTTGTTTCACAACTGTCTCCTTTCTGTTGGGTTGGTAACCCTATTGGAGCTTACTAAGTTCTCCTATTTCACTTTTGTTGAATTGCCTTTGTACTGAGGTATTCTTTTCCTTTGAATGCCTCAGGTTTGGATCAGTAGCGGTTGATCAGAGCAAGGCAGGATCTTGCAGCCTTTTAGCTTCTTTTCTTTCCCTCTTTTGGGAGGTATTTTGTTGAATTCTTCTGACTTTGGTCATTTTTATGGGTTAGTGTCAGTTTGTTGACGCCCATAGTATGACCTTCTGTTGTGTTAGACTGTTATTGCCATTTATGCTACTACTGTTAATTTGCTGTTAGTGCAAATGCTCTCTGGGAAGGAATTTTTGCTAGGTTGCATAATAAATACTTTTATATAAGTAAAGTTGCATATTTGCTCATACATTACATCTTTTCAAACTAATAACACTCTATTTTGAAATGCGTTAAAGTTTCATTTATATCTATACTAAATCTAGAAAGTGCATATCATTAGGTTGCTTGTTGGGTTCTCATGATCATGTAGGATGACTTAAAGTAAAATATGTATTTTTCGCTGTGTATAATTATACTTTCTTGGCGGTGGACTAGATGATCCACTAATCTGAGGGACACAGTGTTTGAAACCTTCAACTTAAATTATGTTTTAAATATAAAGTTTATGTCTTTTATAAAGAAAGGTGTGATGATAGAACTGCATGAGCGTCTGCAGTTGTCCCTTGCACGATGTGGTATCATGACGCGTGTTTTATCTTACTCTGATAATATTTTATATATATTGAGGAAATGTGGGTTGTGACAAAGCTCCCACTGGACTATTCCTGTCTAAAACATAGTAATTCTGCTGGAATCAGGAACTTCAGCATTTGGGGCATTTTGAGCAGTCTCCTTTTCCTTCTCCTGGCCACCCACATTTTCTTGAACACGCAGCTCGTCCCCATGCATATTCTCTCCCTTCTGAACCTTACTAACAAGGGAGGTTAAGAACGATTTGGTTACCATTGAGGAGGACACACAAGTTTTTAGTGCCAAGAGTGTCTCTTTTGATTCTTGAAGCCTAGACTCCATATGAGAATACTTTCTGTTGAATTGTCTGGCTTGAGTCACCAGCAAATCAGTAAATGTCCTATTGGCCAGCACCACTGCTTTAGAGATTATTTGATCAGCATTAAATGAATGAGAGATAGAGGTAGAAGGTTTGTCAACTGGTGGTGTGGATATGATAACTGGAGGAGGTAATGAGAGATAAGTTTGTTCCAAGGGAACAGGATAGATGACTGTGAGGTTTTCTTCAAGAGGGGTGATATATGATTATTGTGGTAGGGGAGAAGAATAAATTTATGGGGGATTTTCGACAGTTAGTGGTGATGGAGGGTTGTTGTTGTTGTGGGGGTGTGAATCTGTGCTGCAGGCTCTGATGTTGTAGCATGTATACTTGGCTGGAAGTCTTGAGATGAAGTTTCACATCTGTCATCTGGTATGACATTCCCAAGATCTTGAGAAGCCGGTGCTGGAGGTGGAGATGGAGGAGGAGCGATTGGAGCTTGACCAGGCTTCATAATCTGCCTAGTCCACTTGGAGAATATGCCTAGGTTCATTCTTTTACCAGGAGGAATAGACACTCCTTTTGACTTGCACACCATTGGATCATGGTGGTACAATATTTGCCTCATAATTCTCATATAGACATTCTCCTTATGAGAATACTTGCGGCCAATCAGTTTCAGGAGACATCTCCCACAGTTTATTTTCTTGTTGAGGACTAGAACACCCATGACCTGCAGCAGCTGCTTAGGGATAGCATCATGTGCTGAGATTTTGCAAATTAGCACCTTTCCCACAATGTCTGCCAAGAACCTGTACTCTTTAGATACATCATTCTTCTTCAAATTTATTGCATTCTCTTTACTGAATTTCATAATATGTAATGCCCTGCTTGTCTCTTCAATTGAAAGTTCATCTGACTCACTACCCGCTGGTAGATCAAAAGTTTGGCATAACAACTCTTCTGTGATGTTGATGTCATTCCCAGAGATTCTCCAATAGAGTGAACCATCATCTCCAATGTGAATATTATCTTTAAGCTCTGTTAACTCAACATCATAGATCTTGCACCTTGTTGAAATCAACTTTGTAAATCCAGCAGTTTGGAATAGACCAAGAATGGCCTTGAAATTTTCAGATGCTGTATTGAAAGAGTCGACATCCACATCAAATCCAGAGTTAAATTTAGGAGGTGCCATAGGATCTTGTTGTAGTTCCTGCAAAATGAAGACAAGAGAGAAAGAGAGAGGGGCGAGAGCAAGAACACGTGAAAGCTAGAGATCAAGAAGGCACAAGACCAAGAGAGAGACAAAATTCGAAACCTTAATTAAATCCAACGTCTAAGTTGCTTAAAAGAAGACGATTCGTCGTAACTTAGGGTTGTATTTGAAGTAACATCAACAAGGATTATATTCAGCACGCCAAAACATGTCAAAGCAGCTTCTAGAAGCAAAACTGTGTGCGCTTGACATGTCGACGTTGCGTCGATTTGTAATCGACTTGAATTCAATTTTGTACAATGACTATTAAGTTGATGCATGCGTCGATATGAATTCGATGCTACGTCGAAAGATATTTGAATGCTATTTGAATGCTCTACTTCAGGTGCCTCTCAAAGCCGGCGGCGAGTAGAAATCGTTGGTGCGTCGAAATCTATTGGACGCAACTCTGAATATACAGTTGTATTTCTTTAGAAACTTTATGCTGTTTTTCCCAGCAATAGTGTTTCTTAAAATTAACATTTACAAGATTATTTTTTATGAACTATTAGATATCAAAGGGTTTTTAGAGAAAATATCACTTTTTTTGAATGTTTGTAGCTCCTCATTGAGAATTGAGTTCTTTCTTTCCCTTCAATATCTCTGAGGAAAGAATCCTAACTTTTCCTACACAAGTAACTCAAACATTAGAAGGTACCCGAGTTACCTTGGGCCCTTTGCTTTTACCATTATAGAGTGATATGAAAGAATAGAATGGTCTTTCATGATATTTTTTGGATGGCAGAGAATAGGTTTATTAAACCTATTTTTATTATCTTGGTACTGGAAATGTGCATAGAATGTATCTAAATATAATACATATGCAGAATGTCTGATGATTCTACTTTTGACTTTAGCCTTTTGATTGAAATTTATTGGTTTCTTTGAACTGTTTTCCCCTAGAATTTTCTCCTCACTATTAAGATTTACTTTATTAAATACAATGAGTTTTTCAGGGTTATTGTTGTCTAGAGTTTCAATTAATGGTCTGGTCTTATTTATTTGAAAGTCACTAGGTCTAACAAAAGTGACTGGATTTTTCCAGGCAGGTCTACTAGGGACTTCTGTGCTAGTGGATGGATCTGCTCCTAATCCAATGTGCTTAAATATCATAGAGAGATTTTGTGTAATATCCTTGAGCTTTTGACACCTCCCATTGAGTGAGTCTTCAATGGCTTTTGCCTTTGTGAGCTCTTCTTTTAGTTTTAAGTTTTCATTGGTTAGAAGTGATTACTGTTTCCATTTTACAAATTTGCTATATCAAGTCATAATTTATAGAATACAAATCATCTTTCTTAAAGTCTTCTAACTCTTCCCTAACTGTTTCTATTTCTTTTACAACTTTAAGATAATCATTACAAAATTCCTTAAAACAATTTTTAAAGTATTCTGAATTAAATTCAAAATCATCAAAGAGACTTTCCTGATCCTCTTCATCATCAGAGGAAGTCTCCAAAGCCATCAGACAGGCAACTTCAACAACAGTTTCTTCATCACTCTCAGATGAAGAGGAGCTTGAATCAAATTCTGTATCACTCTAGGTTTCAGCAATGAAACCCTTTTCCTTCTTCTTGTCCTTTTTCTTGGAGGACTTCTTCTTCTTGTGCTCCTTGCTATTGCTGCTCCTGTCCTTTTGCTATTTTGGACACTCAAGAGCTATTCGCCCTAATTTTCTATATGCAAAGCAAATCACTTCCTGCTTTGGAGTCTTATCAAACCTGGGCTTGCTTGTGCTCCACTCCTATCTTCTTGAGTCTTCTGTTTTGACCCATTTCCTGAACCTTTTGGCTAAGAGATTGAACATCTCTTCTTCAGGAGTGGAAAGCTCTCCTTCAGTAGCATTCAGAGCAATACTCATTTGGTTGGGAGTAGAGACTGTCTTCTTGGCCTTTGTCTCAACCCTGCTCTTTAGTAATAGCTCATGATTTTAACTTTCCAAGCAAAGCATCAGTGGAGATCTCTCTATAGCATCTGGACTCTCTGATGACCCAGATCCTTGAGTCCCATGAGCTTGGGAAGCACATAAGAAGCTTATCATAGATTTTTGTCAGAGAAATCTCCTTATCCAGATTTCTTAGCTCATTAACAATGGTGATGAATCTTTCATACATTTCAACAACAACACTCTCTTCAATCTTCTTCTGAAAGTTCTCATATTGGGATATGATAAGGGACTTTCTGTCTTTTCTTTCATCAGAACTTCCCTCAACCAATCTGGAAAGGGATTTCCAGATTTCTTTGGCTAATTTGAATAACTTCCAAGAATGTCTTTGTTCTCTCTCTGGAGTACTCCATTCCATTCTTGGCAATAAACGAGCCATTAGAAATCAGATTATAGCCTTGGATACTTTCTGGAAAAGCATCAGGAAAGACAACAGAAAATATTCTATTTCTTTCTGTATTCAACATAGAGTCGACTTTGTCTCACTTCTAATCGACGCACGTCTGAGTTCTTATAGAAGCAGCTTCAAAATCCTTCTTAGCTCTGACTGAACTCAGATGTCAACGTTGCGTCGAATATCTATCGACATATCCATCGAGTTGTATACTTGGACCTTGAAATTCATCTTCTGCGTCGAATTCAAATCGAAGTTGCATTGAATTCTGATATTGATTTGACTTCTGATATTGATTTGACTAACTCTTCTTATGCGTCGAGTACATCTCGATGTTGCGTCGACTTTAACTATACTTAGACTTCAGTCTGAGTTACTTCTACTAGTATTCAAAGTTGCTTTGACTTTTAGTCGAAGCTGCGTCGACTTCTATTTGACGCAATTTAACTCAACTGAATTTTGTGCTTGTTTTGGATAGTTCTTGACACTCTAGTGTGAGTGTGATATCCTAGGACATATAATGACCAAATTACCCTCACTATATAATATTGGTAATACATTCTAGATTATGAAATCACTCTAAGATAATTTATAAGATAAATCAAATGGTATTTTTCCCAACATCGTCGAACATCCATTCTGGAATCAGCAAAGACTTTAGAAACCCACCAGGTCTTTGACAATGAGCCTTCACCAATGCGCAAGTATGACAATTGGCAACATAAAGAGCAATGTATTTCTTCATACTCGACCACCAAAAGAGTTTCTTCATGTCCCTGCACATCTTTGTGCTCCCCGGGTGGATCGAGTACTTGGTATTGTGAGCCTCATACATCAATTCTTCCCGTAATTTGGCAATATTTAGGACGCATAGTCTGGCATAAAAGACCATCCTCGAAGGAGAATTCATCATTAGACTCATACACAGTCTCCTCTTCATAACACTTCATACTTTCATCTTGCTCCAAAACTTGTCGAACTCGGTCAACAAGGTTATATTGAACCTCCATCCAGTTCAAGCATGGTGAAGTAGACGCTCTCCTATCGACACAAGAGATCTACAAGAACTCTAGATCACGGATCAGATGCTCATTATGCATCAAAATCAAATTTACATGCGCGAGAGCCCGCCGACTCAACGTGTCTGCAACCATGTTTCCCTTCGCTAAAGTGTAATGAATATCAAAGGTGTAGTCCCCAAGGAACTCCATCCACCTTCTCTGCCGCATATTCAACTCCTTTTGATTTAACAGGTACTTTAGGCTCTTGTAGTCCGTAAAGATGTCAATCTTTACGCCATATAAGTAATGCCGCCATAGCTTAAGAGTGAATACTATGACGACTAACTCCATGTATCGGACCGGGTAGTTCCTCTTGTTGGGAAAATGACCCTCAATGTTCCCTTGATTTGAAGAGACCTCACACTCAGTGCTAAGTACAAGTTGTATTTGATTAACCCTATTTCTATCTCATAAGTATGCAGGACAAGGGCATACCATGGTGTAATGAATGATCAGGTGAGGCGAGCATCAGCTGAACCGCTGAGACAAGACCAGGAGCCGCTGAGAAGGTGTCTGGGCAAGCTGAGCTGCAGATAGAAGAAACCGCTGAGACAATTGTCTGTCTTAGCAGATCCGCTGAGACGGGACAGAAGCAACCGCTGAGACGGCTGAGATAGATTCAAACGTGATCTGGCGGGTTCTGCTTTTGGCGCAAGGTGCAGAAAGGCATTGTGGGGTCCTCCAATCACTCCCATATCTGTCAAAAGGACGGCTGAGAGCCGTTGAAGATCAGTGGTGTATAAATGGAATATGTTATGGTTGAGAAAAGAACTTTTGCAAGTGATTTTACTCTCCAACACACAAACTCAAAAACAATACTGTTCCATTGTCGGCAGCCAAGAACTGAGTTCACACAAGGCTGCAAGGAGAAAAGAGATTGCTTATCTTGATTTATATCAAGATAGAGCAAGTAGTTCAAGTCCAACTTCTGAAGGGATGATCAAGAAGAATCAAGTTGGAGCTGCATTTCTCCTCCCTGGTTCAAGTCTGCAACAGCAGCTGTCAAGAAGAAGAAGAACATGCTTGATCTCTTCTTCCTTCAATATGTAAACCTTACTGTATCATTTGTAGGAGCCTTTGGGTTCTGAGACTGTAGGGCTTTATTGCCTGAGTGTGTAAGGCTGATTGTTCTGAGTTGTAGAACTGAAAGGTCAGGTTGAGGTAGGACCAGGAGGTGGTCTGAGTTGTAGGAGGTGGATTCCTCTGAGGTAGGGCTGGTGTGCCTGAGGTAGGGTTTGGGAAAACCTGAGAGATCCTGTGAGATCTATGCTGTAGGCTCTTGGAGCTGAGTTTGGAGAAGTTGGCCTTCTCTAACTCATTGTTAGAAAGGTGAAGGGGGAAAGAGGACTACTCAAGACACCCTGTCTTGAGGAACCTCTATAAATCTCTTTGTGATTTCTGTGCTTGATAATTTACTAACCTAAAATCAGAAAACACTAAGCCTAAATTAGAAGAAACCTATTCACCCCCCTCTAGGCATTTAAGACTACATCCTATATAAACTATCAAGTGGTATCAGAGGCAGGTTGGTCAAGAAGGACATAACTGTCTTACCAGATCCTATAAAGGAATAGTCTTATCAATCCAATGGCTTCCTCTGGATTGCAGAAGGAGATGGGATCCATGAAGTTGCCCATATGCAACAAAGAAAACTTTGACATATGGAAGCAAAGGGTTAGATTGTTTTTGGAAGCATCTGATCCAAGGATATACATAACTGTAAAGCAAGGGCCTTTCACCATTCAAACTGCCTCCACCATAGATCCAACAAGAAGAGTGCCCAAGACCTTCAATGACTTGACCAAGGATGAACTTGCATTGTTCACCATGGAAAAAAGAGCCCAGAACATCATAGTTAATGCTATTGAAGATTCCACATTTCAAAACTTGGTACACTGCACTACTGCCAAGGAAATGTGGGACACATTAGTAGTATATATGGAAGGGACAACTGAATTAAGGGATGATAAAAAGTCACTCCTTAACCAAGAGTATGAAGCCTTCAGGCAGCTCATCCAGGAGAGCATCTCTATGTGCTATGAGAGGTTCTTCAGAATAGTCAATGAGCTGAGAACCTATGAGAGAGTGTTCACTGATTATGAGCTGAATGAT
Source organism: Dactylorhiza incarnata (assembly GCA_033032865.1). Lineage (NCBI taxonomy): Eukaryota > Viridiplantae > Streptophyta > Magnoliopsida > Asparagales > Orchidaceae > Dactylorhiza > Dactylorhiza incarnata. Next base: position 171,601 of record JAWHQI010000287.1, on the reverse strand, counting down.
TAGTTCCTTAGATCTCTAACAAGGGATTGGGACACAAAAATCTGTGCTATCAAGGAAGTGGCTAGGCTTGGTGAGACCCCCACTCATACACTGTTTGGAAAGTTGCTCTCTTATGAAATGCAGCTGTCTGCAAGAAAGGAAGAGGACACCTCAACAAGGGCTCAGGCAAAGGAGAAATCGGTAGCTCTCAAAGATGACAGCTCCAAGAAAAGCAAGAGCAGGATGGTGTCTCCTAGAAGGAGAGGTGCTGAATTTGAAAATCTGAAATCAGCACCTCAGATAGCTCTTCCTCTGATGAAGAGTTTACTGCCTTCTCAAGGCAGTTCAAGAAGATGATGAGAAGGAAGCAATGGAAGAACAAGCCCTCCTCCTCATCACACTCCAAGAAAGACCACATGAAACCTGAACGACAGCACCCAAAGGGTGACAGGTATGACTCCAAATCTAGTAAACATGTTTCAAACAACATTATTTGCTATTGCTGCAGCAAACCTGGACATGTCATAGCTGACTGTCTAGCCAAAAGAAAGGAGAAAGGTGATAAGAAGCACCATCACCAAAAAGATAGGAAGGGTAAAAAATCCTTCCTAGCAAAGAAAGGAAAAAGCTGGAGTGAATCTGAATTCTCAACTTCAGGTTCAAAGAATGAAGAAGAAGTACACATAGGGATGTTTATAGCAGAAGAAGATGAAGATTATCCTGCTGCCAAGGTTGGAGTCAAGGCCCCTCTATCACACTCAGATAGTGATATAGAGGAGGATGAAGAGGACAATGTTCAGCTAGGCCTCATGGCCATCACTGATGAAGAGGACAGTCAGAACATCTCAGAAAATGAACAAGTATTAATTCATTCCATATCCTCTTCTGATTATGAGACTGGCCTAGAATCTGGAGCACCTTCATCAATTGGTGGAAGTGATTCAGAAGCTGAGGTAGATGTCAATTAATTGATTGACAAGTATGATGCTCTCTTGGAAGCTCTGAAAAGGAGCAAAAAGCTAGCCAAGAGGCAAGCCCAAGAGATTGATTCCCTTAAGATGGAAAAACAAGAAGGCACTGAATCTTATACCAAGATGAGTCAGATGTATAGGGAAATTAGCCATCTGAAGGGGATAAATATCATCATCTGAGCACCATATCCCTGAAGAATAAGGTCATCAAGGATCTTGAGGAGAAGCTTGTGAAAGAAAGAAGCCTAGTGGCTCAATTCTCCAAGCCAAAATCTGTGCTCCCTATTATTGACTCCTTCTCTTCTCAATCCAATAGGAGGGACTAGGATTCAATAAAATGGAAGCAGGAGAAGGGAGTGGAGAAAAGAGCAGGGGTAAGGCTAAACCTCAAACCACCTTTCAAAAGGTATTACTTCCTTCCAACAGGTATGACCATGAAAGCATGTATGGTCACTGGAAGAATGGAAGTACCTATAGGAAGGAAAACACTCCTTCCCATAGTGGAAGAAAGGGAATGGGATTGAGTGCTATGAAGGCTCCCCATGAGGAAATTCAATTGGCCCAACCTGGACCATTTGTATTTGGTACATCAGCCCCTTCATACAAGAATAAGAAAGCAAGCCCTTCTAAGGTTGATTCAGCCAAAAACATGACTGCTGTCAAATCAGTTGACATGTCTAATTGCTCAGTGTCTAATGCCATCAAAACTTGCATTGCCAAAAAGCCAAAGCAAGCTGATGCCATTAATACAAAGACCACTAAGACTGTCCACAGATTGACTTTCAGCCAAATCCTTGCTGAAAGAAATAAGAGAAAAGCTATTGTCTCTCCTCCTGAACATGTGGACTGTGCTGTACACCCCTCAAGAAATGTTCAGAAGAGGAGATGCAACATTCATGAATGTTGGTGCTGTGGTAAAGTAGGACACTTTGCCATAGACTGTTGGCACAATCCTAATGTGCCATATGCAAGGATGAGCCTTCCTGCAAAGGGTGCAGCTAGTGTAAGGTCATTTCATCATGCTAACAAGTACCTAGGACCCAAAGCTATTTGGGCTCCTAAGGATTACTAAACTTCTTCTTGCTGGTTAGTTCAAGTACCAGCCTCAACCAAATTTGGTACTTGGATAGTGGGTGCTGAAGGCACATGACAGGAACAGGAAATCTTCTACAGGACTACAAGGCTGTGAATAATGGACCCAAAGTTATCTTTGTGGGGGGGGGGGGGGGGGGTCAGAAAAGGGAATCACCAAAGGATATGGTATGATCTCCAATGGCATAGTCTCAATTACAAGGGTAGCTTATGTTGAAGGGTTGCAACACAACCTAGTAAGCATAAGTCAACTTTGTGATCTAGGATATGTCATTGAATTCCACAATGACATGTGCTTGATTAAAAAGTCTAAAGACTTAGAGACCATTCTCTCAGGCACTAGGAGTGGGATTGTTTATTGCTTAGACTTTATATGCAGTAGTTCTCTTACATCTATTTGTCTAGTAGCTAATGAGAATGAGTCCCTTTGTGTTCAATGGCACATTAACTACAAGACAATGTATAGACTATTCTCTAAAAACCATGTTAGAAATATTCATAATATAAAATGTATTACAAGTGGTCCCTGTCATGCTTGCCAAATGAGTAAGCAAACAAGGGCCACCTTTAAAAGTATTGGCTCCAAAGACACTGAAAGATGTCTTTATCTCCTACATATGGACTTGTTTGGTCCTTTGCCAATTCAGAGCCTAGGTGGGAAGTTGTATACTTTGGTGATTGTTGATAATCACTCAAAATATACATGGGTATTCTTCCTAAAGAAGAAGTATGATACTCAAAATATATTTATAACTCATGTCAAAGCAATTCAGAATGACTTGCAATGTGCTGTGGTCAGGACTAGAACTGATCATGGCAATGAATTCAATCTGAAGCTATGATAAGGTTTTGTCAAGAATATGGTATCACCCAAGAGTTCTCCTCCCTAAGGACTCCACAACAAAATGGTGTGGCTGAGAGGAGGAATAGGACTTTGATAGAAGCTGGGAGAACACTGCTTAGCGACTCCTCACTCCCAGAATACTTCTGGGCTGAGGCAGTCAATACTGCATGTCATGTTCTCAATAGAGCTTCCATCAATAAGGTTCATGGAATAACTCCCTATGAGATTCTGAAAGGCAAACAACCTACAATTTCATAATTTAGAATCTTTGGCTCCAAATTCTACATTTTAAACAAGGGAAAATCTCAATTAACAAAGTTTGCAGAGAAATGCAATGTGGGTGTTCTTGTTGGCTATAACTCACATAGTAGAGCTTATAGAGTGTATAACACGAAAACTCATCTTGTAGAGGAGTCTATGCATGCAGTATTTGATTAGACCAGCCTAATATATAAGGGCTAGTCTAGATCTCCTCTCTTGGCATGAAATGAAAATGATTTGGAAAGGATGTCTATAACAGACACACCCAGCAACAACAGAGCTTATTCTGAGGCTGCCATCCCTGAATAGGATGAAGTCAATGCTGATGAAGACATTGCTGAACCAGTAGAAACTTGAAGAAGCCAACCAAGACACCTTTTGGATTCAAGCTATGCAAGAAGAACTTCTACAATTCAAGAGATGCAAGGTATGGAAATTGGTGCCAAAACCTCAAGGACACAATATCATAGGTACCAAATGGATTTATAGGAATAAGTTAGATGAAAATGGCACAATCATAAAGAACAAGGCAAGACTGGTAGCCAAGGGGTATAAACAGGAAGAAGGGATAGACTTTGATCGAACCTTTGCCCCTGTTGTAAGGTTGGAAGTAATTAGGCTATTCCTTGCCTATGCTGCCCAAAAGGGGTTCAAAGTGTATCAAATGGATGTCAAATCAGCCTTCCTCAATGGTGACTTAAAGGAAGAGGTATGTGTTGAGCAACCATCAGGTTTTGTACATCCTACCCTCTCTAGTCATGTTTACTTACTTAGGAAAGCTCTTTATGGTCTTAAGCAAGCCCCCAGGGCTTGGTATGAGACATTGTATAGCTTTCTCATCAAGAACAAGTTCTTGAGGGGAAAGATTGATAACACATTGTTTCTTAGGGAAACAAGGGGAAAGTGTCTCCTAGTCCAAATATATGTTGATGACATAATATTTGGGTCTACTGATGACAACCTCTGCAAAAGGTTTGCCAACCTAATGCAGGGGGAGTTTGAGATGAGCAGTATGGGAGAACTCAAGTGCTTTTTAGGCCTCCAAGTAAAACAGTCTGATGAAGGTATATTCATTTCTCAGACCCAGTATACTAGAGAGCTTATCAAGAAGTTTGGGATGGAATCAGCTTCCACCATGAAAACTCCCATGGGGTCCAACATTTCCCTGGACAAGGATGAGAAGGGCAAGGCCTTTGATGAATCCATGTACAGGTGCATCATTGGATCCCTGTTATATTTAATTGCTAGTAGGCTAGATATTATGTACGCTATATGTGTGTGTGCTAGGTACCAGGCATGTCCTAAGGAATCCCACTACTCAGCTGCAAAGAGGATTCTGAGATACCTTAAAGGCAGCCTACATCTTGGCCTTTGGTACCCTAAGAATAATGATTTTGAACTAACTGGATTTTCAGATGCAGATTTTGCAGGCTGCAAAGAAGACAGGAAATGCACAAGTGGCACTTGTCAATTCCTAGGAAGAAGGTTGATATCATGGAGCAGCAAAAAGCAGACAAGTGTGGCTATCTCCACTGCTGAGTCTGAATACATTGCTGCATGGAGCTGTTGTGCACAACTATTGTGGATTCAACACCAGCTAGAGGACTACAACCTCAAGGTAAGTAACTCTCCTCTTTATTGTGGCTCATCCAATGCTATCTCTATTGCTAAGAATCCTGTCTCTCACAGCAGGACTAAGCATATGGAAATAAGATATCATTTTATAAGAGAACATATAGAATCTCAAGATATCTGCCTTGAATTTGTCTCCACTGACAGTCAAGTGGCTGATATCTTCACTGAGCCATTGGATGAGGCCAAGTTTAACGCCTTCAAGATTGAACTAGGAATGTTAAATGTAGAATAGTGTAAAACACTTCATTCTTCCAATCTTGATTTAATATAACTTAAAATATTGACACATCGACCCTATGAGAGACATGATTACCCATTCAAGTAATCCTATGATTTTAAAGTAGTATGATCAGCTTAACCAGAACAATCTGTTTCAGCTGAGCTTCAGGTTGCACTTAGACAGCTGGGAAAAGTCTCAGTTCGACGAACTCTTTCCCGGGTTCGACGAACATCGTATTTCAGTTCGACGAAATTGCTCCTCAGCTCGACGAATTCAGTCGTACAGCCAATTCAGCTGATTTTGTCTTCAGTTCGATGAACTCCAGTTTAAGTTCGACGAACTCAGCTTTGAGTTCGACGAACTCAGCTTTGTGTTCGATGAACTCAGCTTTATGATGAAGTTTCAGACGAACTCAGCTTTATGATGTAGTTTCAGATGAACTCAGCTTTGTGTTCGACGAACTCCAGTTTGAGTTCGACGAACTCAGCTTTGTGTTCGACGAACTCAGTTTGTGTTCGACGAACTCAGCTTTATGATGTAGGTTCAGATGCACTCAGCCTTGTGTTCGACGAACTCCAGTTTGAGTTCGACGAACTCAACTTTGTGTTCGATGAACTCAGTTTGTGTTCGACGAACTCAGCTTTATAATGTAGTTTCATTTAAACTTACAATTATAAGAGCAATCAAATCCAATTACTAGGTTTAATTTTACCTAAGTCTTACGCCATATAAATAGCCAATCTGATTAGTGAAAAGAACACGACCCTTCTGTTCCAGCCGCCGAGACGAAACACCTACTCTTCCGTCCCAGCGCATTCCTCCACCACTACAATGGCTCCCGAAATCTCTAAAGATCTTCTTGAAGGATATGAGATAGTGAGACATGGGTTTGCCCATGCTCTAAAAGAAATTAAGTGAGTGATTCAACTCCTAGAAGACCTAGGTCTGGAATTTCTACTATCTGAACCCTGTGTCATTCTCATAACTGAAGATCTGGAATGGTTTTGTAATGTCAAGTTGTCCACCTCCAAATACTCCCTCAAGTCAAAGATTGGAGAATATAGAATCAAGATAACCCCAACAAAACTACAAAAAGCATTACATCTTCCATCCTGCAGTCCAAGTGAGCAGGATGACATCTCTGAAAAAGACAAGAAAAAGGCTCTAAAATGGATATAGTACAATGATGCCAAAATTGGCTCATTGAAGAGGAAATTTTTCAACCAAAAGGGAAAACTTTTATCAGATATTGTGGGAAAAGCCATTCTTTGCAAACCAGGGCCCCATGATACAATCTCACAGTACATATTTGACCTCATGACAAGAATAATTCTGAAAAAGAAAACCTCTTGGGGAGAGGTCATCTTTCAAAGAATAAAGGAATGCCTTCAGGCACCCAATATGGGAAGAATTCTCTCCTTATACCTCCTGCAAACCTACCCTGACAAGTTCAAAACATCCAAAGGAGCAAATATTCACTATCACAAGAGAATGCACATCAAGACTTTAGAAAGATTCACCAGGGTATTACCTATGAGTCAGCCCTCTGAAACTAATTGAAAAGAGAAGACATAACTTGCCAACTGAACCTGTCCAACCACTACAGCTGGACAAAGTCATAACTTCTGGTAACTAATTCAACTCCTCCTAACTCATTAATCATAGCTAACAACAATAGTTAGTCAAATCTGACATTTAATTAATGTGGAACCCAAATCCTCAAGCACTGATGTGTGCGTCATCTGAGGGGGAGTATCAACAAGAACCATCACCCATTGATATTACAAAAATCAATGATGATAATGTGAACACAAGACCATCACCTCCAAATTTACAAGGTCAGATTGACACAATTATCCTCAGTCTTGAAGAAAGAATAAGAAACATTCCTGAAAATGCACCATCCCTGTGGTCATTACCTTCACAAGGTTCATCTGATGCCCCATCTGAGGGGGAGCAGCCACAAGAGCCATCAGCTGATAAAGATCAGGTTATAGGTAAGCCTTAAAAACCCAGCCTAAACATTCAGAATTATAAAATCTAACTTTACAATTCTTGTTCTAGAATTCCTAGATTCATCCATTCAAGTTGATTTATCTGAGGAGGAGGTGCAGAATGTTCCTCCTGTAGAGAAAGATAAAGTTCTAGGTAAATCTTACATTATTATCCTTAGAACCTCTAAGTAGTTCAATCTAACTCCAACTCATCGTCCCAGCATTCCTGGACTCAACAGAAAAGAATGCTCTCTTTGAGGGGGAGGAGGATGATAATGCTGGTAATGTTAATCTGAGTGAAAATCAAGATGCTGACACTATAGATGAGTAGGATGATGCCCCATCTGCTGTTATCAACATTCAGCAAGCCTCTTCCTCCACCTCACCCAATGAGGCTCTTCTCAGTGCCATAAAACTGCTACTACAGTCCCATCTCACCACAATGCAGTCACATGTAGATCAATCAATTACATCTATCAGGGTATACATTGATCAGTCCATCTTGAATGTGAAAGCTGAGCTCATGAGTGAGGTCAAAGAAATAAAGGAAAACACTGACATGCTCACAAAACAGATGACCAGGTGGTTTGAACTTGCTGAAAAATCAGTAATTTCTCAGAATACCATTCTAAGATCCATGGACACACATCTCCAGCTATCTGAACAGGACATGGGATATGTCAAGAATTATGTAAGTAAGACAGATGAGGTGATAGAGAAGTCAACCAATCATCTTCAAGAGTATGTCTATTCAACTGCTATGTAGTTAAATGAAGAAGCTGACAGGTACAAGGAAGAGTTGAGAGCAGAAATTGCAATTGTCTCTCAATCCATTGCTGCAAGAGCCACCTCTTTCCATCTGAATGAAGAAGTTGGCAAGTTAAAAGATGTACTTCAAGCTAACCTTGAGATTGTATTCCAAACTCTCTCTGACACAATAACAACAGCTAAGCAAGATCTCCATCATCAGATCTGTGAAGAAGACAGAAAGGGGGAGGATACAAATGCAGTCATCAATTCTGACCTCACACTGAAAGTCCTACAAGGTACAAGGATAGCTCTGAATCTTCCTATATTAGATGTTAATAGGGCAGAAGACTGGAATTTCCCTCATCAAGAGGCAATATCACAAAATGAGAGATTGAAAAAGAAAAGAGAAAGAGAGCATGTGTTGCTCACTGAGGAATTCAGGGCCAAACAAAGGGTTGAAAATAGTAGAGACCCTGATTTTAAATTTTGGAGTGATGACTCCAAATAGATAATCTTAAATGTCTGGCTAAGCCATGGCCAAATAAGCAAAGACATTGATAAGCTATATCCATCCGAGGAATGGAAAAAGCATTTAGAGAGGAACACAAAAAGAGATAAAGTATTCAAAGCAAACCTTGTATGAAAAGATAACCCAAGAAGGATGCCATCTAAATACATCCCAAAGCCATTCATGTATTTTAAAAGGCAAGAGAACAAGAGGAAGATAGCTGAGATTGAAGCAGCAAATGCTGAAAAGGACACAACCACAAATCTGCCTGAAGACATGGTTGTACCTGCTGAAGATAAGGAGCCTCCAGTCGAAGAAGAAGTGGTTGCTGAAAACTTGGATGCTCAAGATAAGGAGCTCCCAGCACAAGAAGAAGTGGTTGCTGAAGACATGGATGCTGCAGCAGACCATCTCATCTCAGCTAAAGGAAAAGAAGCAGTTGCTGATATTCCTGAGTGCTCCTCTTCTATGAAAAGAAAATTTTAAAAGAATGAATAAATGGCTGGATGATAATTGAACTATAATTTGTCTGAAATGTTTTATGAATATATAAATGCAAACTGAGCTTTGAATTACTATTCTATCTGAATTGTTAATCTGAGATTTATCTAAATTGTACCCTGGTATTATTGGTTAAATTAATTCGTGTTGCATTGTCATGTTTATCAAATCACACTGATGGATTGATCAAACTCTGTGGTAATATGACTTTCATAAACATTATCTGTTATAAAATTATTGATGCAATGAGCATGATATGATGAATTCTTTGTAGTAATGATACATATCAAGAATTTATGAGTTATGTACTCTAGCATTTGAGGGTGTTTTGCCTTCTTCAAATAGGGGGAGATTGTTGGGAAAATGACCCTCAATGTTCCCTTGATTTGAAGAGACCTCACACTCAATGCTAAGTACAAGTTGTATTTGATAAACCCTATTTCTATCTCATAAGTATAGAGGACAAGGGCACACCATGGTGTAATGAATGATCAGCTGAGATGAACTCTCTGTCTCAGATGAACCGCTGAGACAAGACCAGGAGCCGCTGAGAAGGTGTCTGGGCAAGATGAGCTGCAGATAGAAGAAACTGCTGAGACAATTGTCTGTCTCAGTGGATCCGCTGAGACGGGATAAAAGCAACCGCTGAGACGGCTGACCATCTCAGCCCAACCGCTGAGACAGATTCAAACGTGATCTGGCGGGTTCTGCTTTTGGTGCAAGCTGCAGAAGGGTATTGTGGGGTCCACCAATCATTCCCATATTTGTCAGAAGGACGACTGAGAGCCGTTGAAGATCAGTGGTGTATAAAAGGAATAAGTTAGGGTTGAGAAAAGAACTTTTGCAAGTGATCTTACTCTCCAGCACACAAACTCAAGAACAATACTGTTCCATTGTCGGCAGCCAAGAACTGAGTTCACACAAGGCTGCAAGGAGAAAAGAGATTTGTTATCTTGATTCATATCAAGATAGAGCATGTAGATTAAGTCCAACTTCTGAAGGGCTGATCAAGAAGAATCAAGTTGGAGCTGCATTTCTCCTCCCTGGTGTAACACCCCAGATTTCCCCAGCAAAAGAAAGAGGGTTGCTGTAAGGCGCTAACGCCAGGCGTTAAGTCCTTCTCGAGAAATTCTTTATGTTCTTCTCGAGAAATGTTTGTAGCACCCTAGTTTTTCCCAATAGATTGTTAAGTCTGAGAGCTAGAGCTAAGCGTTGGTGCTAACGCCAGGCGTTAGCCTAGGACTTAGAGAAATCCAAGGCAGGAATAACTGGTTTCTCGCGAAATCCAAGGCAGGATCCTTAATTTCTCAAGAACGCCAGGACGTTCGTCGAAAGTGCCGTTCGACGAACGTCGGGCCGTTCGATGAACGCCAGGCCATTCATCGAACGCGCCGTTCGACAAACGCCAGGCTGTCCGTCGAACGCGTCGTTCGACAAACATAGGGCTATTCGACGAACTCCAGGCCGTTCGTCGAACGCGTCGTTTGATGAATGTCAGGCCGTTCGACAAACGTCAGGCCGTTTGATGAAAGCCGTTGAGACGTCGAGACGTCGAGATAAGGAGCCAATCGACGGGAGATAGCGCCAGGCGTTAGCGATAGCACTGGCGTTAGCTTTCCCATCGAATTCCTTAAGCGACTGTGGATAAGTTCAGCCACCACCTTAGGGGTTAACGCCCGGCGTTAGCTAAGAAAATATATAAGGCAGCCAAATTCAGTTTCCCTTCTAAGTTCTGATTCCAAGCTCTTTCCAAAGGCAGAGATATCGTGACCAGAAGGAAGGAGGTCTCTTTTGGCTAGCCGTGCATTGTGTCGAGGGCAAATCCGTGGAGGAGATTGCTTGTGTGTTTGTGCCATCGTCGATTCAGTGGATAGGAAGCTGTTTCAAAAGATTCCAGCCGATTTCCTCCCCGTTCTATGGCACCGAAATGAGCGCTGAGGGTATCGATTCTCATCCCTTCATCTTTGGACATGTGCGTCCTTTGATTTGCATGCTTAGGAAGACTTCTACTAATTAGTAGATGGGTTCTTCCAGTGGGTTGATGTTATCCCCTAAAAATTTCATATAGAGTCTGGAATGGTAGTACGAACATATGCATGCTGTGTGAAGCCCATCTGGATAGGTTGGTCTGGATTGGTGATGTTGCTTGCTATTCTGTTTGTTAACGCCAGGCGTTAGAGCTAACGCTGGCGATAACGCCATATGTTGTGTTTTTTGGGTTCTGAGGACTGAGATGTGTTGTAGCGAGTTCTGGAGGTGTTGCCTAGAAATTACACGAAAATGAGCTAACGCCCAACATTATGAGTAAGGCCCAACGTTAAGGGCTAACGCCCAGCGTTAAGAACAAACGCCGGAGACAGTAAACATTGAGATTACTTATCATGTTTAGACCTTGCCCCTGAGGTTGAGGTGATGACCCTGTGAGGTTACAGTTTGACGGGCACAAGGGGAAGCTGCACCTGTGTCAGGCATAGGTGAATACTGACATTTATGAGCACGGGCACAAGCTGAACCGAACCCATTCCATAGCCAGTCAGTGATGAGGTCGCTCCTCCGTGTTCACTGAGGGAATTGTGGATTAGAAACCGTAAGGTAGTGCTAGCCTTGATGGTTGCAGCTCATAACGATAGTGCCGGAACTTCGTGTGTATGGCCTAACTCAATCTGATAACCCAAGTTGAAAAAGGACTTGTAGATGGCGTGCCGAGAGTGCACAAAGCGTGTAACCCGATGTCACCTTGTGATGAATGCTTCTATGCGGTGCTTAGATGCACCTTTGATATATTTATACTGCTGTTGCTTGCTTGCAGGGAAGGAACACTGCCGCCCCGAGCATGGGGTGGGGTCGTTATAAGTCTGGGTCAGCTAAAGCTGACTGGTTACTTGTTTTCCCACCACTTGGTGGATTTGTTTGTACAGGTCCTGGCGAGACTAGCGGAAAATAGCGGGCTGAAGCCCCTGCTGCTATGTTGTGCTGTGCTGAGCTGGCTCTCGAAGGCCGAGTTGCTTTGTTTACTATTTTCATGTGTGGCTGGCCTGCATGCCGATGTTTGGAAGCCACCTTTATAAACATGTTGTGAACAAACCTTGTAATTAACTTGTTGTATTTCATTCCTAGTTGCTAATGTGGACAATGTATGAACTAGTTTTATTTGAAATTAACTGCTTCCGTTATGCGACTCTGTGGGTTGAGATGGTTATATTCTTAACTATTCATTGCTAATTAAGTAACGCGCTCTTCTGTTCATTTCATATGGCGTGGGGTACCGACCGGACCTACAACTATATGCTATGTAACAGGGAGGCTGTTACAAATTGGTATCAGCTTTGGGTCTCGATCCCTTTCCGTCTAAAATTGTGGTCGAATTCTTTTAAGGGGTGGTGAGCACGTGTGTGCGTCGCCGTTAAGTCTTGTAAATAACCAGTAACTGTCCACTTTAGGATTGAATTACATGTAGGATTATATCGTTGTGATGGAACTTATGCGTTCCTTTGTTGATCCATGCTATCTCTTAGTCGCTAATTATGTTTTGTACACATATATCGGCGGCTGGGAGTGGAGCGGGGCCATCTCGACCCCCGCGTTTGACTGCGAGCAGTGCACCAGCTGAGGTGCCAACTCCTCCTTCTACTGAGATAGTAAGGATGGTAGCTGAAGCAGTGTTTGCTATGTTCACTGCACAACCTGGAGGGCATGTCCCTGGATAGCCTCCTACCCATGCGGTGGCTCCAGTGCCGGTCTTGGAAACTGAACCTGCGATTGAAAGGCCAGTGCCGGTGAGGGCACGAAGAGCTCCGGACCAACAGTTGCAGTGCTTTTTGAGTTTCCATCCTCCTACATTCAATGGGGCAGGAACCCCGACGCAAGCTGAGGATTGGCTATCGAGGGTGCGCAAGACCTTAAAGGCCACTGATATGGAGGAAGGGAAGAAGGTTACTTTGGCAACCTTCCTATTTGATGGGGAGGCGCAACTGTGGTGGGATGAGATAGAGTTGCATCAGCTAGCAGGAAGGCAGCTGGAGGATATCTCATTTGACGAGTTTTCGAGATTGTTTTTGGCGTGACATCTCCCACCTGCTCAACAAATTGAGATGGAGAATCAATTCAACCTTCTAACTCAAGGTGACCGTATGATTGATGATTACCTGCATGAGTTTACCCGGTTGGGGCGATACGCAGGAGCGACCTTTGCCGATGAAGCTCGGAAGACCAATCGGTTCTATGAAGGTCAGCGGGAAGAGTTGCGGTTCCTTCTGTCGGGACCAATGACACAGGGGTTTATGACCCTGGTCAATACGACTCATTCCTTAGAAAAGGATATGAAACGGTCTCAGTGCAGGAAGGAGTTAGCGGTGATAAAGCCAGAGTTCAAAGCACTGAGCTCTGCGAAGTCTGGGCGAGGCAGATGGAGGAGCAGAGCGCGACCTTCTGGGTCAGCTCAATCTGCTCCTTCGGGGGTGACCACTGGGCGAGGCCCACTCATCTATTATAATTGTGGTAAGCCGGGTCATATAGCCCAAGAGTGTCGTGGCAGCAAGAAGGCGGTTGCGGCTTATGCAGCAGAGAAAGGGAAGGCAGTGGAATCAATTGCATCCCATGCTGCTCCAACCCAGCCTAGGGTGTACAACCTTGGCCAGCAGAAGGCCATCAAGCAAAGTGATGTGGTGATAGGTATGTGTTAGTATACATCTTTTGTTGCTTTTGATACTTCCTACCTTGTGCATTGCTTGTAACCTTGTGTGTATTAGGCTTTGTCCTAATATTTAACTCTCCGGCAAGAGCGTTGTTTGATATGGGAGCTTCGCATTCTTTTCTATCGGAGGCCTTCATACACCAGCTTGGGGTGCCTTCATCATGTAGAAATGAACGATTAGATGTGATGCTGCCTAATGGCTACTCGATGCGTGCAGATCGAGGTTGTGTTGTCAAGGTGCGAATTGGATGTCAAGATTTTGATTTGGAAGCATTGATGCTACCACTTTCGGAGTTCGATGTGATCTTTGGTATGGACTGGCTGTCGGCGCAGCAGGCCTACATTGATTGCACTTCTAAGGAGGTCACACTAGGGCGGAATACCTTACGTGCTACTATGTTTGCTGGTTTGCAAGGATCGAGCAAGACGTTGATGTCTGCTGTCCAAGTAGTCAAGGCAGTTCGGCAAGGGGCAGAATTGTATTTTGTGTTAGTGGGAGCTGCAAAACCTTAGCCCAGTTTAAGTGACGTTCCTGTTCTTGCGGAGTATCCTGATGTGTTTCCAAAAGATCTTCCTGGGGCGCCACCTCAACGAGAGATTGACTTCACAATAGAGTTGGTGTCAGGTGCCAAACCTGTGTCACGCTCTCCTTATAGAATTGCGCCAAACGAGGTGGCAGAGTTGAAGGTTCAATTACATGAGTTGCTAGAGCAAGGCTATATACGCCCAAGTACATCACCTTGGGGTGCTTTGGTCCTCTTTGTGAAGAAGAAGGACGGAAGCCTACGTCTCTGTATCGACTACCGTGAATTGAACAAGCTGACCGAGAAGAACAAGTATCTGATTCCTCGAATCGATGACTTATTTGATCAGCTAGTGGGCTCGTCGGTGTATTCAAAGCTGGATCTTTAGTCTGGCTACTATCAGTTGCGGATTCGGGAATGCGGCATTCCTAAGACGACATTTAGTACCCGCTACGAGCACTATGAGTTCACAGTGATGCCGTTTGGACTGATGAATGTGCCATCAATATTCATGGATCTGATGAATAGGACCTTTCGAGAGTACCTGGACCGGTTTGTGATCGTCTTTATTAATGATATTCTGGTATACTCTCAATCTGAAGAAGAACATGCAATTCATTTACACGTAGTTTTGGAGACCCTGCGACGAAGTCAGTTGTATGCCAAGTTCTCCAAGTGCGAGTTTTGGCTAGGTTCAGTAGCATTCCTTGGTCATGTGGTTAGTGGTGAGGGTATTGCAGTGGATCCATCAAAGATAGTTGCTATCCAGGAGTGGCCCGTTTTGACGACAGTAGCGGAAGTCAGGAGTTTCCTTGGACTTGCCGGCTACTATCGACGCTTCGTGGAGAACTTTTCGCGGATTGTTCTTTCTCTTACGACCTTGACTAGGAAGGATCAGAAGTTTGTTTGGTCACCAGAGTGTGCACAAGCTTTTGAGGAGTTAAAGAGTCGTCTGACCACGACACAAATCTTGTGTTTGCCATATGGTGCAGAAGGCTATGAAATTTACAGCGATGCGTCAGGGAGCGGCTTAGGCTGCGTACTTCTTTAGCAGGGTCAAGTGATAGCTTATGGCTCTCGACAGTTGAAAGTGCACGAGCAGAATTACCCGATCCATGACCTGGAGTTGGCGGCCGTGATCTTCGCTCTGAAATTGTGGCAGCACTACTTGTATGGTGTGAAAGTGGATATCTTTACAGAGCATAAGGGCCTAAAGTATCCGTTGAATCAGAAAGATCTCAATATGCGACAACGAAGGTGGATGGAGTTCTTGGGGGACTACACTTTCGAAATACACTATACTCCCAGGAAGGGAAATGTCGTCGCAGATGCTTTGAGCAGGAGGGCTTCTGCGTAGGCCAACTGGGTTCAGATGCATGACTCGCGTCTGATTAGTGACTTAGAAGCTTTAGAGATCTCCTGTGTGGAGAGGAGTTCTAGTGCGAGTGCGTGCTTGAACTGGACGGAGGTGCAATACGACCTCGCGGATAGAATACACATGCCCTGGAGCTTGATTCGAGCATGCAGTGCTACTTGGCAGAGTCTGAGGTTGGGTCTGTTGCAGAGTTTGTGTTGGACGACGGTTTGATAAGAAAAGACAGTCGGTTGTGCGTCCCAAATGTGGGTAAATTGCGGGAAGAATTGATGTACGAAGCCCATTTACAAAAATACTCAATTCACCCATGGAGCACAAAGATGTACCAAGATATGAAAAAGCTGTTTTGGTGGCCAGGATTGAAGAAGGACATCGCTATTTATGTGGCAAAGTGTAAGACTTGCGCACTTGTGAAGGCTGAATGTCAGAAACCTGGAGGATTCTTGAAGTCGTTGCCTGAGCCGGAATGGAAATTTGATGACATTTCGATGGATTTCGTACACGGTTTGCTGAGATTGCAGAGTGGGAATGATGCCGTATGGGTGATCGTGGATCGCTTGACGAAGGTAGCCCACTTTATTCCAAACTGGAGGGACGATTCAGTTGAAAAGTGTGCAAAGCTGTATGTTGATACATCGTACGATTGCACGGTGTGCCCCGTAGCATCATTAGTGACCGAGACGGGCGCTTTACTTCGAGAGATTGGAGACTAATCCACCAGTTGTTGGGTACAAAGTTGAAGTTTAGTACTACCTTCCACCCTTAAACGGATGGACAGACTGAACGTACGAACAGAACTCTGGAGGATGTGCTCCGTATGTGTGTCCTGGATTTTGGTAAGGAGTGGTTCTTATCAAGGAGGTTTGGGGATCGAGCCCCAGCCTCAACAACCCGCCGCGCTGAGAATAGGCGCAGAGATAAGTTGGGGTGCCTGGACTGCAGTCCTTCTGGCAGGCGTGCTTGGCCATGGTCTGCTAGCTGGTGTGATGCCACGGGGTGCGGCGGGGCCCCGATGTCCTGCATCAAAAAAATGCACTTCTTTGATGCAGGACGTCGGGGCCCTGACCGCACCCCGTGGCATCACACCAGCTAGCGGACCACATCCAAGCACGCATGCCAGAAGGACTACAGTCCAGGCACCCCAACCCGTCTCTGTGCCTGTTCTCAGCGCGGCGGGTTGTTGAGGTTGGGGCTCGATCCCCAGACCTCCTTGATAAGAACCACTCCTAACAGGCCTTATCACCAACTGACCTGCAGGTCAGAAGGTGATAAGGCCTGTTAGGAGTGGTTATTATCAAGGAGGTCTGGGGATCGAGCCCCAGCCTCAACAACCCGCCGTGCTGAGAATAGGCACAAAGATGGGTTGGGGTGCCTGGACTGCAGTCCTTCTGGCAGGCGTGATTGGCCATTGTCCGCTAGCTAGTGTGATGCCACGGGGTGCGGTCGGGGCCCCTGCGTCCTACATCATAGAGCTTGCCGCACTCCCTTAGCTTGGGAGGAGACAGGCGAGACGAAGCTGTTTAAGCGAAAGGAAGTCGAAGATGCAAATTCGAATATTCAAACAATCCAGGAGAGATTGTTGATTGCACAAAATAGGCAGGCAAAATACTATAATGCCAAGCACAAAAATGTCGAGTTCGCCGTGGGCGACTGGGTTTACCTAAAGATCAAACCTTTCAAGGATGTGTCCCGGATTTGGCGCTTGAAAAAGCTGAGTGCGAGGTACCTTGGACCGTTTGAGATACTGGAACGTGTTGGTGAAGCTTCCTATCGGCTCGCTCTTTCGATAGAGTTGAGCAGACTGCATGATGTGTTTCACATCTCTGTGCTGCGGAAAGCTGTGCCAGAGCCTAGCCAGGTCCTGGTAAAGAATCAGGTGTCGGTCGATGATGAGCTGAAGACGTTGGTCACGCCTATTTGCACCGAAGACACTGATGTCAGGCAGTTGCGAAATAAAATGATCCGAATGGTCAAAGTCCGCTGGAACAACTGCGGTTGTGAGTAGCTTTCATGGGAGCGTGAGCAAACCATGCGGGATGAGTTCCCCGAACTATTCCGTTGAGGTACATGTTAAGTGTTTTGTACTGTTGCTTTCTTTCTTAGAATTGGAAGTTCGGGACAAACTTTCTTTAAGGGGAGGGGAATTATAACACCCCAGATTTCACCAACAAAAGAAAGAGGGTTGTTGTAAGGCGCTAACGCCAGGCATTATGGTTAACGCTAGCCATTAGGTCCTTCCCGAGAAATTCTTTATGTTCTGTTGGGAATCTTGCCCACATGATTCCTGCTTTGAAGAAGTCACCAAGTCAAGAATACTTCACTTTGTATTTGATCATTTCTCTAGCTTATAAATCTCAGGAAGTTAGTAGAAGGAAGATAGTCGACCGTTGAGACGAGGTGTCAAATTTGCTGGGATGAGCTCACTGTCTCAGCAGATCCGCTGAGACGGGGAAGGAGCTGCGGATAGAAGAGATCTGGCGCGTTAGTCGAACGCAGAAGACAATTCATCAAATGCTGAGACGAGACAGAAGAAACAGTTGAGACTTGGCGTGTTCGTCGAAAGCAGTGAAGAATGAAGACAAAGGAAGAAATGTCGTCGAGAATATGGAGTATCGTCGACATTGACAAAGTAACCTTGTCGTCAAGAAAGTCAAAGTAGAACAGACAACATTGTGAAGAAGCCCTGTTGCTATGAAAGCCAAGTATGACTGATGTTATTGGACATCGTCGTAAAGAAGGCATGTCGACTAAAGAAATACAACTGAAGACAAGGAGATGCTGAAGCGTCGACATAACATCAATCATGCCGTCGAGAGAACAACAAGATTACGGCGACATGCAACAAGAAAGAAGATCTCTACGACACAGTCAGAGAGAGAGAGAGCTTATCGTCGTATATGAAGAATCGTCAGGATATCTTGTATCGTCGAAATACCACCATCAGTGGCAGAAGTTAGAAGATTTTGAAGTCTACCTAAGTTGAAGGCATCGACAAGGGCCTATCGTCGAAATGTTGATCCTATCGACGTGATGCTGTCTGTATCAACATAAAGATGGAAATATCGCCGAGACAGAATTCAAATATTGCAGACGCGCAGTCAGATATTAATGCGGCCATCTGATTGCCTGACAGCACTTAATGCCGCCGCCTGAATGTCTATCAGCAATTAAAGCTGTCAGCAATCTACGCATGTTCTTAAGGAATGAAGCGTCTGACACTTAAGGAACTTTTTCAAGAAGACCGTTGGGAGCCTCACAGTCTTATAAAAGTGCTAAGTGGTCGCCCTAAAGACAAGAATCAATAAGAAAGAAGTTGCGCATATAGCGAATCGTACAGTACAAGCGGCGCAAGAAAGAAAGAGCAAAAAGAAGAAGCAGTCATCTTCATCGACTGTTAAGTTGCCGATCTTCATCAGGTAAAGAGTAGAGATTGAAGAAGAACTGCGCTGTCAAAGATCTGAATCAGAAAAACTTATTCAATCATAAGAAGCCAATCCTCATCAGGCTAAAGTTGCCAATCTTCATGCGGCAGAAGAAACGGTTTATTACTATAAATTCTTGTAAGGCTTGCGGGCCAACCTGTCTAGCTTGAGGGCTGTAGAGCTGTGAGGCTTGAGGGCCAGAGCAGTGCACTTGCGGGTGAGATTTGTCGAGCTTGAGGGCTCGGGGGCAGTAGGGGATTGCGGGCCTAGGCTGTTGGGACTTGCGGGTCCGTGTTGCAGGGCTTGAGGGCCTGAGTGTCGAGCTTGCGGGCTTGAGGGCAATAGGGGCTTGCGGGCCTAGGCTGTTGGGACTTGCGGGTCCGTGTTGTAAGGCTTGAGGGCCTGAAGCTTTTGGCAGAGTTTTGCTGAGCCTAGCACACTGCTAGGTAGGCGTAGAGGGAAAGAGGACTACTCAAGACACCCTGTCTTGAGGAACCTCTATAGATCTTGTGTCGTCTGCTGTGCTTTTCGTGTGTGATATTTAACTGCTGTGCTTAAATACTCATAACTCACACTATTTTATCAAAAAGAATCAAGATCACCTAACACCCCCCTCTAGGTGAATGTTCCATTACTAACATGTTCTTCTCGAGAAATATTTATAGCATCCCAATTTTTCCTAGTGGATTGTTAAGTCTGAGAGCTAGCGCTAGGCGTTAGCGCTAACGCCAGGTGTTAGCCTAGGACTTAGAGAAATCCAAGGAAGGAACAACTAGTTTCTTGCAAAATCCAAGGCAGGATCCTTTATTTCTCGAGAATGCCAGGTCGTTCGTCGAACGCGCCGTTTGACGAACGTCGGGCCGTGTGACGAACGCCAGGCCATCCGTCGAATGCGCCGTTTGACGAACGTTGGGCCGTTCGATGAACACCAGGTCGTCCGTCGAATGCGCCATTCGACGAATGTCGGGCCGTTCGACGAACGTCGGGCCGTTTGTCGAGCGAGCCGTTCGACGAACGTCATGCCATTCATCGAACGCGCCGTTCGATGAACATCGGGCCGTTCAACGAACGCTGAGCCGTTTGACGAACATCGTCGAGACGTTGAGATAAGGAGCCGATCGATGGGAGATAGCGCCAGGCGTTAGCGATACCGCTGGCGTTAGCTTTCCCGTCGAATTCCTTAAGCGGCTGTGCATAAGTTCAGCCACCGCCTTAGGGGCTAACGCCCGGCGTTAGGTGCTAATGCCGGCGTTAGCTAAGAAAATATATAAGGCACCCAAATTCAGTTTCCCTTCTAAGTTCTAATTCCAAGCTCTTTCCAAAGGCAGAGAAATCGTGACCAGAAGGAAGGAGGTCACTTTTGGCTAGCCGTGCATTGTGTCGAGGGCAAATCCGTGGAGGAGATTGCTTTCGTGTTTGTGCCATCATCGATTTAGTGGAGAGGAAGCTGTTTCAAAAGATTCCAGCCGATTTCCTCCCAGTTCTATGACACCGAAATGAGTGCTGAGGGTAACGATTCTCCTCCCTTCATCTTTGGACATGTGCGTCCTTTGATTTGCATGCTTAGGAAGACTTCTACTAATTAGTAGATGGGTTCTTCCGTTGGGTTGATGTTATCCCCACAAAATTTGCATATAATGTCCAGAATGGTAGTACGGACATAGACATGCTGTAGGAAGCCCATCTGGACAGGTTGGTCTGGATTGGTGATGTTTCTTGCTGTTCTGTTCGTTAATGCCAGGCGTTAGAGCTAATGCCGACAGTAGCGCCATATGTTGTGTTTTTCAGGTTCTGAGTACTGAGACGTGCTGTAGTGAGTTCTGGAGGTGTTGCCCAAAAAATACCCGGAAATGAGCTAACTCCCAGCGTTAAGAGTAACGCCCAGCGTTAAGGGCTAACACCCGGCGTTAAGAACTAACACCGGAGACAGTAAACATTGAGATTACTTATCATGTTTAGACCTTGCCCCTGAGGTTGAGGTGATGACCCTGTGAGGTTACAGTTTGACGGGCACAAGGGGAAGCTGCACCAGTGTCAGGCATAGGTGAATCCTGATATTTATGAGCATGGGCACAAGCTGAACCGAACCCGTTCCATAGCCAGTCAGTGATGAGGTCGCTCCTCCGTGTTCACTGAGGGAATTGTAGATTAGAAACCGTAAGGTAGTGCTAGCCTTGACGGTCGCAGTTCATAACGATAGTGCCGGAACTTCGTGTGTATGACCTAACTCAATCTGATAACCCAAGTTGAAAAAGGACTTGT
Organism: Dactylorhiza incarnata; assembly: GCA_033032865.1. Lineage (NCBI taxonomy): Eukaryota > Viridiplantae > Streptophyta > Magnoliopsida > Asparagales > Orchidaceae > Dactylorhiza > Dactylorhiza incarnata. The sequence goes on along the minus strand of JAWHQI010000287.1, from coordinate 150,570 downwards.
AGATGGCGTGCCGAGAGTGCACAAAGCGTGTAACCCGATGTCACCTTGTGATGAATGCTTCTATGCGGTGCTTAGACACACCTGTGATATATTTATACTGTTGTTGCTTGCTTGCAGGGAAGGAGCACCGCCGCCCCGAGCATGGGGTGGGGTCCTTATAAGTCTGGGTCAGCTAAAGCTGACCGGTTACTTGTTTCCCACCGCTTGGTGGATTTGTTTGTACAGGTCCCGACGAGACTAGCGGGAAATAGCGGGTTGAAGCCCCTGCTGCTGTGTTGTGCTGTGCTGAGCTGGCCCTCGAAGGCCGAGTTGCTTTGTTTACTGTTTTCATGTGTGGTCGGCCTGCGTGCCGATGTTTGGAAGCCACCTTAATAAACATGTTGTGAACAAACCTTGTAATTAACTTGTTGTATTTCATTCCTAGTTGCTAATGTGGACAATGTATGAACTGGTTTTATTTGAAATTAACTGCTTCCGTTATGCGACTCTGTGGGATGAGATGGTTATATTCTTAACTGTTAATTGCTAATTAAGTAACGCGCTCTTCTGTTTGTTTCATTTGGCACGGGTCCCCGGCCGGACCTACTGGTATATGCCCTGTAACAGGGAGGGTGTTACACCTGGTTCAAGTCTGCAACAGCAGCTGTCAAGAAGAAGAAGAATAGGCTTGATCTCTTCTTCCTTCAATCTGTAAACCTTATTGTATCATTTGTAGGAGTCTTTGGGTTCTGAGACTGTATGGCTTTATTTCCTGAGTGTGTAAGGCTGATTGGCCTGAGTTGTAGAGCTGAGAGGTCAGCTTGAGGTTGGAACAGGAGGTGGTCTGAGTTGTATGAGGTGGATTCCTTTGAGGTAGGGCTGCTATGCCTGAGGTAGGGTTTGGGAAAACCTGAGAGATCCTGTGGGATCTGTGCTGTAGGCTCTTGGAGCTGAGTTTCGAGAAGTTGGCCTTATCTAACTCATTGTTAGAAAGTTGAAGGGGGAAAGAGGACTACTCAAGACACCCTGTCTTGAGGAGCCTCTATAAATCTCTTTGTGCTTTCTGTGCTTGATAATTTACTAACCTAAAATCAGAAAACACTAAGCCTAAATTAAAAGAAACCTATTCACCCCCCTCTAGGTGTTTAAGACTACATCCTATATAAACTATCACCTCTCATGTACCTTCAAGTGACGAGAGTAATAAGCAATCACATTTCCAAATTGGACCAGGACGTAACTCAAACTGCTCCCTGAGGCATCACTATTGGAACATGGTCTTCCGTATCTCCTAGGTTTGACAATAACAAAACCTATGTGTATTTGATCTTGTGTTTTTAAGTGTGCAGGATAATAAAGTCCACATGACTCAAGGATTACATAGGAAGGTTTCCCCTAAAGTTGAGCCATCAAATCCAAATCTCCCACTAGCGCTGGCGGTGGTACTAGCGCAGGCGCTAGCTGCGTTCGACGAACTGTTAGCGGCGCTCGACGAAATGCTCAGAAATGCATTCGACGAAATTTCGCTCGACGAACTCTTAGCTGCGTTCGATGAAATTTTGTTCGACGAAATGATTGCTTAATGCGCAGATGCTGGGAGTACTTATAGAAGGAGATAGCGCTAGGCGATATCCGATAGCGTAGGCGATAGCGAGGAGCACAGTAGGCAAGAGAGAAAAGTTTCCTCCGATTGAAGATTCTGCCGCGTAGAATATGTCCTAATATGGGATAGCGCAGGGGGTAGCACTAGCGCAGGCGCTAGCGCTGAGACTATAAAAAGGACCCCTTGGCTCCGTCTTCCTCATCCTCTTGAGATCCAAAATTCCAGAGCTTCGTGCCACAGCATAGAGAGGAAGGTTCAGAGAGATACTCCCACAAATCCATGAAGGCTTAAGGAGATCCGTGGAGAAGATTTCAACACGCATCATCATCGTGACGAAAGACCGCATCAACTACGATCATACTCTGCGTCTTCGTCTACTTCTCCAAGAGATCCACATTGAGGGAGTTTTTATATTATTGTCCTTTCATTTCACATCCTTTCTTGTAATCGTTTAAGTAAACTCTCCTTGTGTTGGCGACTAGGTCTGGGTAGGACTTAGGGCAGAAATTCGCCTCGTGTTGGCGACTAGGTCTCGGGTGTAGGTCTAGGGGGTGCTCGAGGCCATATCCGGGGAAGGGTGGGCTAGAGCGGCTTGAGGCCATATCCGGGGAAGGATCAGCTAAAGCCAACCGGTTCGTGGGGATACGAGTCGGTATAGAAAACAAAAAGAGTCTTTCATATTTCGCTTTGATTTCTAGCGTCATTGAAATCATAATTTTGTAATCAATTTTTATTAATAGTAATCATGTCTCTCCTTTTGTAATAAAAATGATTTGTTCTTCATTTCTCTAAATTGTTTATTATCACCTCTTTTATTATAAAACAAATTAGATCTTTATTCAAAATCACTATTTTGATCTCTTATTATTTTATGTATTACAAAATATAATATAAGTTTTTAAAACCCTTATTCACCCCCCCCCCCCCCCCCCGTCTAAGGGCCCCTACCGATCCAACAAGTGGTATCAGAGCGGTTTTTATTCCAATCAGCTTAACAACCGGGAATAATGGCGTCTCATGATCTCGCTTTTGTTAGTGGGGTAAATTTTTATGAAGAAGAAAAATCTCTTAAACCACCTTTATTCGAAGGGAAGAATTATAAAGGGTGGAAATTTTTAATGGAAAAGTTTATTAAAACATTAGATATCAACCCTTGGGATATAGCAATAACAAGACCAGCAGACGAATCAAAAAAACAAGAGCGTCACCTAAATGCAAAAGCTATGCATTATATTTTTTGTGCTTTATCTCAAGATATCTTCAAATTAATATATTGTTTTTCTAGTGCATACAAAGTTTGGAAAATTCTTGAAGAAATGTATGATTTTCCTCTTACAGGTATGGAACAAACACAAGAATTGGAGAACATGCAAGCTTGCGCAAACTTTCAAGAAAGCTCCTCTCATGACGGATCAATGGAGCTCACATCAAATGGAAAAGAAGAAGTAATGTCTTCGGAAGAGGAGTGCCAAAAAGATGTAAAAGAAACTATATGTTCAATTCATGCCTCTCCCGAAAGCAATGTAAGGAAATCAAATCCCATCTTTTGTACTTCTATTTCTATATTACAATTGCTTCAAACTACAAAGCGCAAAATTAAGAAATTAAAAAATGCTAATAAACATTTGCGCTTAGAAAATAAAAATTTAAAGGCAAAAATTAATGAAGAATCAAATTCTAATTTATCTAGTTCTACACATGGCTCCTTAGTTGAAAATACCATAACTTGTGTAGAATATAATGAATTAAAAGAAAAACACAAGAAACTTGAAAAGGATTTTATTTTAGTAAAAGAACAAATTGAAAAATTAGGTTTAGAAAATTCATCTTTGATAAATGATTGTGCTAAGTGCAAAGACTATAAAATTGAAATTAAAGAGATGGATGAAACATTTGATGAATATAGAAATAACTATCAAGATCATATAGATTCAATTGTTTCCACTCTTAAAATAACACAATCGCTTATAATAAAGCTAGACATAATTTAATGATTAAAAATAATGAATTAAAAACTAAAATCAACTTTCTTAAGGGAATCATAAAGAAAAATTCTCAAAATATACATTCTCAAAATAATGCAAAATCCAAAAGCAAGTTGAATATGATTTCTCATAAGTTGAACAAGCCAAACAATGGAAATAAAAAAACTTCAAAAGATTGAAAATGAAATTCCAAAATACAATCATCACTATCATTTACAACATCAATCTTCTCCCAACATAAAATTAAATGCTCATAAATTTCCTATGAAAAATACTTTCAATAATCATTACAATCATAATCATCAATATAAAGATTATCACAAAGGAAATTTCACATATAAGAATAACACTAAACCAAAGTTTGAATGGAGGCCCAAAATTAAAAATGAAACATTAACTCCACATGAAAGGACCCATTCATCACTAACTAACCAAAAACCTACACGTTATATTTGGGTACCCAAAGGAACCACCACACTTGGTCCCCTTTGGATACCTAAATCTCTTATTCATTAGTATCCAATCATTTGCATGAAGTAGAAATCATCTCAAAATAAAATATCAATTCTCTACTTCATGATATGCTTAATTTCCTTTTTGTTTTTACTTTTTATTGAACTATCATGATATGATCACTTTATATAACTTGTGATATGACTTTCACGTTTTAAAATCAAAATTCATAAATAAATGAAATTGAATAAAGTTGAATAAAAAGTCATATCATTTTTCAAGTGATCTACTTATCCTTTTATTTTTTATCCTTCTAAGATCCATTTCCTAAAAGTCATAGAAATCTTGAAAAACTAAATTTGTTATATGATATTATTAAGACTGAATGAAATAAGTGTCAAAATGGATTTAAAAGGTGTATTTTAGGGGTATTAGACTGAATTTATAAAATGCACAAGGTATTTAATATATTTGTGTTAGTTTTTGATTACCCCTAGTATGTTTAATCATAATCATGTCTAATCGGAATTGAAAAATTGCATGAATATTATGTCACTTATTTATGATCATTTCACTCATGCATATGTTGTGCAAAACTCAAGAATTAAGGTCTAATGAGTATGAAACTTTAATGAATGTGAAACCCATGTACTAAAATTTTAACTTCCGCAACTTTTTGCGATTTCCTCTCGTCTCATCACTTCATTAGACATGCCTTACATTGCACAAACATAATTAAAAAAATCGGAAGTAAAATCGAAGAAAATCTAGGCCATATGATTAAAATAAGCACTCTCTGTGAACTAACGCAGGCGCTAGGATCTAATGCAGGCGCTAGCTCAAGTATCTGATTTTCTATAATTTTAAAATTCTGAAAAATCAATAAAAATATATGTATTTGTTAAATATTCAAAAACCAAAGAGAAAATTTATAAAACTCTTCAAAATAAACATATTTTCTCATATTCACTATTCACCTTACAACGTTTCTATTTAATAATTTGAAAAGGTTGAATATGAATTTTCTTTAAAAATTCCTCATGTACATTATCATGAATAATTAATTACGAGTACTTAATCACTATGAATTAATATTAATGATCATATATAATAATCATGCAAAATCATATGATCTTTTAAGTCAAACATCAAATATAACTACAAAAGATTTTATTCCTTCCAAACATATAGTCTGTGATCATGATTACTATATGAATCTATTATGTTTTGCATAGACCATAGAATCAACTCTATATCTATATGAATAAATAAATTAGACATTCTGCATGAAACTACTGTTTGGACACGTAATCAAGATCAACAAACAAAAATTTCAAAATCACCAAAAATTTTTGTACTGTTTCCCGCGCTAGCGCTAACGCCGGCGCTATACCTATGTGTTTTTCTGTATTTTTAAAATTTTGAAAAATCCCTAAAAATATATTAATCTATGTGTATTATTTATGTCTGCACGTCTGCTTTTATTCCATTGTTGAAAAATCAAATACAAAAATACAAAAAGCCAAATTACAAGAAATATGTTTTGTTTTTTTTGGTTTTTTTGTCATTTGTTCAAATTCTATTTCTAAAAGCAAAAATCAATTACAAAAATATAAAACTAAAAATATATCAAAAATTATTACTTTGAACTTAACTTTTCTATTCATATATCTTGCGAAAGGGTGATTTGAGCTATCATCCCATCACATCACCTAGTACCGGGCGAACCTCTCACAGGGTAGACCTCGGGAAGTCCAAGATCAATCTTATAAGTTCAAACATTAAATTAAAATTATTTCTCAAAAATATCAAAAATACTGTATGGACTTTATTGTGAAAATCAAGCATGATTTAATCTACTATTTAGACCTTTTACAATGTTACAATTCATTCCTTCAAACTAATTTGAACATTGTTTTCTTCATGCTTTGATATATCTAATAATTTGTGCATCAATTATATTGTAAAAGTTGTGTAGAACTACGCTTAGCATGCCTCTAAGTATGAGTAAATGTTTTATGTTTGATAATGATCTTTATTCACTCACTTATTTTGGCATTGTCTACATAAGTGTTTAATCTAAGAATGCTTGTGTATGTTGTGTATTAGTACAATGAATTAAAATTGCACAAGTATCTTACCTACACTACTTTTATTTGCACTTTTAAAAGTTAAGAAAAGTGGTTATGTTTTCATAAATTCTATTGGTTTGCAAAATAAGTGTATTCGGAGAACTTTGTACAAAACAAAAATCATAAAATAAAGTGACAAAGAAAACTCCACCAAGCACTACTTGAACCTCCTGATAAGTCTTATTAAGCGATGTGAGGTTGAGCACTTGGAAAGAATAGCAAAGTATCTTGTGCAAACCATAACTTTCTTTCAAAATAAAAAACCACTTACTCTTAAGTACACCAGATCACTAGTCTCAACATTAAAAATAAAATATGTGATCCCCCAAGCACTACTTTGCACCCTGATAAGTCTTAATGAGCATTATGTGTGCAAAGCACCTTGGCAGTTGTACATTTTTTTGTGCATTAAAGTGTGTGGAAGTAAAATTATTTGTGTTTTAATGTGCTCTTACTTTACATATTTCTTGTATTTTTGATTAAAACATTTATTTACTCTACTCAAAAATACACTTATGTGCACATCATTATCTTCCATAACACTTCTTCTCATGAGTATTGGATCCTAATGCAAATTCGATACTACTCTTTATTTATGAAATGCACTAGATAACCTAGCATGCGTTCTATAATGTTTGGTATGTTTTGAAATTGTGAATTAAAGTAATATTGTAGTACTCTCTTATTGCTAACATTATTTCATGCTTGGTTACTTTATTGGTGAACTTAAAGATTTTACTTGAACAATGATTTACAAAACATCTTCTTTATGAAATTTAACTCATATATCTTTTATGTATCATCATTGATTACAATAAGATGTTTCTTGTATTTCGATAAGTCTTCCGCATCATAACCATATAATAGTTTTACCTTGCGCTTTCATGCTTACTTAAAGTCTTTTATTTTGTGTGCATCATCACTTGAATCTTAAAGTTCCGTTCTTTCAACAAGTGGTAGACTTGCATGGTAAACTTTATATTGGTTACTCTAAACATGATTTTTTTTTCTAAAAACTCTGATTTATTTCTATGAAAATATTGTAATATTAAAACTGTGATTTATTAATGGATTAGCTATGTGAACTTTTCTTTAAAAAAAATTCAAATATTAAAACCTATTGGCTATGAAATTATAATTTGATTTAAAACACTTAAACGCTTCCAATAATTATTATCCATGACTTCATATCTCACCATAGAGAGGGCGTAGGGTTGTAGACATTAGATAACCTTTATCTCTAGTCATGTCTTATCCTTAATCGGGGAGGGTTCTAGTGGGGCCTTGCGAGGCACTGGGGGGAAAGAGTGCTAGGTTGAGTTTTGTCTAGTGTTTGCATATGGGACTAACACCCCAACCTACAGCATGTTTGCAGCTCCTCATGCCCATCCGTCACTTAGTACGGGGCTAGGGTGTAGACATATTGTCTGGGTAGTTTAGTTACTTGGAAATCATTACATTTGCTTATGCTACAAACTCTGATTTATGAAAATATTGTGAAGCTAAAAACTCTGATCTATTTTTATAAAAAGTATTCTAAAACTTCTTATCATTTCATTCTCTCTAAAATCTCGATCATGTCTTTATCTTATTGTCAACTTTTAAGTGGTGTCTCCTTACCCACTTTGCTAATAACAAAAGGGGGAGAACTATCATGATAAATATAATCTGCTATCAAAATATAAAACTAATATGCTTAATTAAGATGATTACTTACATATTAGGAGAGCATTCACTTAGGGGGAGCAAGAAAAAAATGAAGATATAGTCGAGAGAAAAATATACAGAAAGAAAAAGAAAAAGACCATCTTCCTCAAGCAGCAAATTTTCATTCTCTGAGAACAACAACACAAATCTAATATCAGTTTTCTGCTGCAAGTTCAAAATCTCCAAGAGCAACAACAAATCTGAGAAACTTTTGTCTCTCAGATTCATCAGCTATCAAAGGAATATTCTACATTCAAGAGAAAGCTACATCCTCAATTGTCAACCATTTCTATCAAACAGGGGGAGCTTTACAACAATAAATCCACTAGTCTTCTCTAAGCTTATTGACAGAGAAGAACTTCATAACCATATTTATCCCATCTTGTATAGGGTTCTAACTCCCTTCAAAAGTTAACCCATTGTTGGCAGGGCACCTGATCAAAAACCAGTGGTTGGTTTGAGTACCTGATCAAAATCTTATTGGTGTTTGGACACCTGATCAAAACTCCATTGGTGATAGGACACCTGATCAAAAACCTAGTGGATTCCTACCAAGGGTGGTAGAAGAGTAGATGTACCCAGGTTTATTGGGGAACTACTATAGATCCTTGTGTCTTCTGTGTTGTGTTTAATTTTCTGTACTGTGTTGTGCTGAGATTTGTGTTTTGTTTTTATAACTCACTCTGTTATACACATATAAATATCACTATTTTAATTTCGCGCAAAAATAAGTGAAAAACTTTTTAATACTCTATTCACCCCCTCTAGAGTAAATATAAGATCTAACCTAACTTTCAATTGGTATCAGAGGTTGGTTGATTCTTTACATGCTAACACCTGAATCCAAAGATCAATTAGATTTTAATTTATTTTAGAGTTTTCTTTTTCTTTTTTGCTAAAAACTCATGGAACAGAACAAAGAAAACTCAAGCACAAGACCTCCTATGTGCAATCTAAATAAGTATGCATTATGGAAGGCAAGGATCAGATTGTATATGAATTCTATTGACGAAGATATCTTTAATGTTATTTTGATAGGACCTCCTACTCCTACAGCAACAACAAGAGCTGAAGCAACAACAAACAATAATGTTGTTCCACCTCCTGAGTGGACAGATGCTCAAAAGAAGCCGAGAAGTGCATATGCCAAGGCAATGAATATATTGGCATAGACAATGTCTGATGACATTTTCCAAAAGGTTGTGGAATGCACCTCAGCCAGGGAGATCTGGATTTCCCTCAACAATATGGTTGAATGATCAGCAGATGAGAGAAAAGATAGAAGATTTCATCTCATCTCTCAGTATGAAAATTTCAAGAAAGGAGAAACTGAGACAGTTGCTGACATGTACAATAGACTCAGTCTCATAATCAATGAGCTGAAGTCCTTGGACAAAGTGATCTCTATCACTAAAGTCAATGATAAGATCCTTATGTGCTTCCCTAGCACATGGGACTCTAGGATCTGGCCAATCAAGGAAGCCAGAAGCCTCAATGAGATCTCTACTGAGACCTTGTTAGGCAAGCTTAAATCCTATGAGGAGCTTATCAAGTCCAGAGATGCTGAATAATCTAATTCCTCACCAGCATCCAAGAAGGAAAGAAGCATTGTTTTCCAAGCAACTGAAGAGGAAGATAAAGCTCCAGGAGAAGTGGAGTTTATGAGTCTTCTAGCCAAGAGATTCTACAAGATGGCTAGAAAGGATTTCAGAAAGAAGGATCTCAGATCAAAAGAAATGCCAAGGTATGACAAAATAATTATAAAGAAATTATTTGTTATGGCTGCAGGAAACCTGGACATATTCTACTTGAGTGTCCAGAGAACCAAAAGAAAGAAAAGAGAAAAGATAAAGAAGAAAAGAGGCACTCCAGCAAGCCATCATACCACAAACACAAACATAAGGGAAGAGGGTTTGTAGCTGAATCTTGGAGTGAAACAGAATCAGAATCTTCATCCAATTCTTCTAAAGATGAAGAAGAATCAAATGAAAAAGACCAATGCTTGATGGCCATATATGACTCAAGCAATGAGTCAGAAAATGCATCATCATCCAGCTCCAGTGATGATGAGGATGATGAAGAAGAAAGAAACTTCTGCATGATGGCTATCAATGCCTCGGGAAACAACTCTGAAGAATCAGAATCTGAAATTGACAGTGATCAGGTAATTTCTACCTTTGATTTCAATTCAAATGAATTCAAAGATGAATTCAGAGCTCTTTGTATAGATTTAATTAAATCTGAGAAAGAGATAATCTCTCTCAGAAATAAGTTGGATGAAATGAACCAATTAAGTTAAGATAATGTCAATCTTAAGAAAGAATTGGCTGCCTCCAGAGAACATATTGTTCTCATTGAGAACAAGTTGTCTGAAGCTAAGAAGTTTGAAGAATCCCTCAATGGGAGAAGTATCAAACTGATGTACATCACAAGCACAGTGAATGCCAGACTTAGTGGCAGACTGGGCTTGGGTGCATCATCAAGTGAGCCACATCTTATTAAGAAAAACATTCTCTCTACACCAGTAAAATTCATTTCTGCTAAGAACAAAGAGGTAGTAGATGTTAGTAAGAACATTTCAAGCAAGAATGTTAAGAATAAAGGAATCCAACAGAATTCGTCGAACGGAGCTCGATGAAATTACAAGAATTCATCGAACGGCGCTCGACGAAAGCTGAACTCAGAATTCCAGTATATCTATCCATCGAACGACGCTCGACAAAATCACATCCATTCGTCGAACGGTGATCGACGAATTCACCCAAATTCGTCGAACGGAAGAAATACTGAAAATCTGAAGAATTCTTATGCACAACAAACTAAAAATCCTTTTACTGAGTGGATAATTCCTCCAAGGAGATATCATCCACAAGGCTATAAGGATCAGCCTGAGATATCTTACATTCCTGATTTTTGTGGAAAGACAAAAGGACCCAAGATAGTTTGGGTCAAGAACAACTAGAATGTTTTCTGTTTTGTAGGTAAAAGACTATCCAAGAAAAAATGAACAATGGTATTTGGATAGTGGGTGCTCAAAGCATATGATAGGAAACAAGGCCAATCTAAGCAACTACAAGGCAAGGCTTGGACCCAAAGTGATCTTTGGTGACTCCAACTATGGGCAAACCAAATGTTATGGAAAGATCAAAGTTGGAGCAGTTACCTTCAAAGAGGTAGCATATGCCAAGGGTCTCAAGTACAACCTCATCAGCATAAGCCAGTTATGTGATGAAGATTATCAGGTAACTTTTAACCATTCCTTATGTCTTATTACCAATAATAAAAACATAAATGTGTTATCTGGTATTAGACATGGAAACATTTATTTAGTCAATTTTGACTCTGCCAATACAGATATTTGTTTATTTAATTCAATAAGTAAAACAAATAAATTATGGCATAAAAGGCTAGGACACATTAACCGTAGAACTATCTTTAACCTCTCTATGGAAAATCTTGTTAGAGGACTGCCTTCTGGTTCATACAAGAAGGAAGGACTCTGCAGGGCTTGTCAATTAGGAAAGCAAACTAAGAGTTGTTTTAAATCTTTATCCAAGAGTGATTCACCTAGGATTCTGTACTTACTGCATTTGGATCTCTTTGGACCCACTGCAATACAGAGTCTAGGAGGGAAGCATTATTCTCTAGTTATTGTAGATGACTTCTCAAGATTCACTTCGGTGTTCTATCTTAGGAACAAGTCTGACACCTTCAGTGTTCTGACAGACTTTCTCAGGTCCATCAAGATTGAGTACTCTACTCTAGTTGCATTGATCAGAAGTGATCATGGCATTGAGTTTGAATCTCTTCTGATGAGAGAATTCTGTGGAAAATGAGGGATCAGGCAGTGTTTCTCTGCTCCTAGAACTCCTCAACAAAATGGGGTAGCTGAAAGGAAAAATAGAGCCCTAATTCAATCAGCAACTACATTGCTTGCCGATGCACACTTGCCACTCTCTTTTTGGGCAGAGGCAGTGAACACAGCTAATTATGTGTTGAACAGAAGCCTGATACATAAGCTTAAGGGTAAAACTCCCTATGAGTTACTCAAGAATAAAAGGCCTAAGGTTAACTATTTTAAGATATTTGGCTGTAAATGCTATGTGCATAACAATGACAAGAAGTATCTAAGGAAATTTGAAGCAAAATCTGCTGAAGGTATATTCCTTGGATATTCTCTTTCTAGTAAAGCATACAGAGTTTATAACAAATCAACTATTAAGATAGAAGAGTCCATGCATGTATCTTTTGATGAAACTAATATGTTAATTGAGGAGAGGAATACCACCTCTACCAAAGATACTTTGCAGGTACCAGCTCTATGTGAAGAGCTCAATGGATTGGATCTACAGAAAGAAGATTCTCCACTTCCATCAACTGAAATTATTGAAGACAGTAAAGAAGAAGATAATCCAGATCTTGCTAATAATTCAAATCAACTGACAGCTGAACAAGTCCTTCAAGAGGAAACTATTGTTGAACTCACTCCAACTGTTGATCACATCACAGTTAGAGATCATCTAATATCTCAAGTGATTGGAGATATTTTAGCAGGTGTTCAAACAAGGCATCAACTACACCAAAATCAGATGCACACTTGTTTTCTATCATAGATTGAACCTCAATCCATAAAAAATGCAGAACAAGATCTAAACTGGATTCTTGCAATGCAAGAGGAGCTAAATCAATTTGAAAGGAACAATGTTTGGGATTTGGTTCCAAGACCAAAGGGCCATCCAGTCATTGACATTAAATGGGTCTTCAGGAACAAGATAGATGATCAAGGCATAATTATCAGAAATAAAGCAAGATTGGTAGCCCAAGGATATTCTTAGGAAGAAGGAATTGATTATGATCAAACCTTTGCTCTTGTTGCTATACTTGAAGCTATAATAATATTTCTTGCCTTTGCTGCATTCAAGAAATTCAAAGTATATCAGATGGATGTGAAGAGTGCTTTTCTTCATGGAGATATCAAAGAAGAAGTCTATGTGGAACAACCACCAGGTTTCATCTCTCCAACTCACTCTTCTTATGTATTTAAGCTTAATAAAGCTCTCTATGGTCTCAAGCAAGCTCCTAGAGCATGGTATGAAACCTTATCTAATTTTCTTTCGGAGAACAATTTCTGTAGAGGCATTGTTGATAAAACCCTATTTTTTTAGGATACATAAAAATCAAACATTACTAGTTCAAATATATGTAGATGATATTATTTTTGGCTCTACTGATTCAAATCTATGCAAAAGGTTTTTTGACCTGATGCAATCTAAATTTGAAATGAGTAGTATGGGTGAGTTATCATACTTCCTTGGTCTTCAAGTGAAGTAAACTCCAAATGGCATATTCATATCACAATCCAAGTATGCTAAGGAATTAGTGAAAAGATTTGGTATATCTGATGCTTCCACTATGAAAACACCCATTCCCTCTAATGCTGTTGTTGACAATGATGAATCAGGGAAACCTGTTGATCAGAAAGTATATAGAGTAATTGTTGGCTCTTTACTTTACTTAACAGCTAGTAGACCTGACATAATGTTTGCTACATGTATTTGTGCTAGGTTCCAAGTTAACCCCAAAGAATCTCACCTAATTTTATTAAAAAGAATTTTGAGATATACAAAGGGTTGTCAAAATCTAGGACTCTGGTATCCAACTGCATCAGAATTTGAATTAACTGGATTCTCAGATTCTGATTATGCTGGATGCAGAGTAGACAGGAAAAGCACATCAGGAACTTGCCAGTTTCTTGGTGATAGGCTTGTGTCTTGGTTTTGTAAGAAACAGACATCTGTGTCTACATCAACAACTGAAGCAGAATATATTGCTACAGGCAGTTACTGTTCACAGATACTGTGGATACAAAATCAACTCCTAGACTATGGTATCAACTTAAATAAGTCAATTATATTTTGTGACAATACTAGTGCAATATCTATAGCACAAAATCCAGTACTCCATAGTAGGACTAAACACATAAAAATTAGGCACCACTTTATCAGAGATAATGTGGATAAAAATAAAATTTGCCTACAATTCATTTCTACTTATTTGCAAAGGGCTGATATTTTCACCAAACCTTTGGATGAAAAAAAACATATTTTCTTTATATATCAGCTAAGAATGATAGATGGAGATTCAATCAATTAAAAATTTATATATTTTATTTATCCATCACTATGTGAAGTAAGTTCAATCGGGTTTTTGTCCAAAACAGCTAAGACAAGCTCTCAGTCTCAACAAAATAGCTGAGACAAGCTCTTAATCTCAGCTGAACCGCTGAGACAAGGCCTTGGGCCGCTGAGAAATTGTCTGGATCCGCTGGGACTGGACATACGAATCTGCTGAGACGATAAGCTATCTCAGCCCAACCGCTGAGATGATATCTATTAGATCCAGGGATCGACGAAGACAAGTTCGATCGTCGAACTGAGATCAACGAAAATTAAATTTTCGTCGAACGCAGTCTGACGAAGGCTAAGTCTTTTCGACTTCTGATCTCTTTCATTATAATCAAATTTTGATTCTTTTTTTTACTTTATGCCTACAGAAATTGCTTCTCCTTCCAGTTCCTTTGCACTTGATCTCTCTTTTTCTTTTGCAGGAACGATGGCAATCTTTCTTCTAAAAACTTGCATCCTTCCATACCTCCTCTTCAAATGTCCCTTCTTCTAGGGGCCTAGCTTTAGGTCTTCCTGAAACTAGGCAGGGGGAGATGTTTCATGAAGAAGCTCCTTTTTGATAGGGGGAGATGCTTTATGTAGAAGCTCCAAGTTCCAGGGGGAGATACTTTATGAAGAAGCAGATTCAGTTCTTGATGAAGAAGCTCCAGCAGTTTTTGTTTTAGTTTCAGATATGACAAATTCAATATGACAGATTCAGTTCAGATCAACAAAAGCAAAAGCTGAAAAATGCAGATTCAGATATGACAGATGCAAATGCAGATTCAGTTATGATGTTTGATATAGCAGATACAGTTTTTGATAAAGATGATCAATAAAGAAGATCAACAAAGCAGATTCCATTGCAGCAGCCCAAATCAACAAAGCAAAGGGTGAAGATTACTTAAGGTTGCACCCAGCAGCTGTGGTTCCTCATGCAAAATCTCAAACCATGCTGGGAGCTCACGACCTTTATATGAGTAAAAAGGAATCAGAAAATCCAAACAGAGAAATAATATTCAAGCCTCCTTCAGAGAAGAAGTAAAGGTTCTGATTTTTTAGTTTTGGTATATTTTCAGTTTCAATGTAGTGTTTCTAAACTCAGAGCAGTATATTTATTTTATCTGCTGAAATGAATTTACATTCTGTTAGATATATATATGCTCTGATGTTTTTCTATTGTTTTATTATTTGATTTTGTCAAATAGTATCCTAACCCAAATAGGGAGAGATTGTTGGAATAACCCTATTATTGATTTGGGCTAGGATCACTATCTGTTGACTAGGACTAAGTTGACGTCAATGTATAGTCTAAGGGTCAAAGTTTTAGGCTGTTAGAACTTAGGAAACGATCAAGTTTCTGCATTCGACGAACTCCACACTGTGTTTGACGAACTCCATCCTGCGTTCGACGAACGTTGTGCTCCAGTTTGATGAACTTGCCAAGTCTCTGCGTTCGACGAACTCTATTCTGCGTTCGACAAACTTGCTCTCCAGCTTGACGCACTCAGTTCTCTAGCCAATCCAGCAGTTTATTATTTAGTTCGAAGAACTCCAGTTTGAGATCGATGAACTCAGCTCTGCTCTCGAAGAATAAGTAACAAGATGTTTAGATCGACGAAAGTTCTTCTCAGATCGACGAACTCAGTTTTTCCAGGCAGATTCATTAGATTATCTCTCAGTTTGACGAACTCCAGCTTGAGATCGATGAACTCAACATTCTGTTCGTCGAACTCAGTTCTCAGATCGATGAAATTTCTCCTCAGCTTCATTATTTCAGAAGGATCAGTTTTATTCTATTCTCTGAACTCAGATCGACTAATCAGAAACGGATCTATTCCAATCAGATAAGTCAGGATTTAATCCTTTCCTTTTATTATTCTCTTATTTCAAGAAAGTAGCCGTTGACACATTTTGGAAAAGGATACATTTATTGAAAAGGAAAAGGAGTTAAAGATTTGCTTGCAGTTCCAAGAAATAATCCTCCTGATTACTCTATTCCTTAATTAAAAGATTTGATTTTCAAATCAGTCAGAATTCTCAAAAGGAAAAAGGAAGAAGAAGATTTACAGTATTACAACAAGAAAGAAAAAAGAAGAAGATACAGTCGAGAGAAAAACATACAGAAAGAAAATGAAAAAGATCATCTTCCTCAAGCAGCAAATTTTCATTCTCTGAGAACAACAACACAAATCTAATCTCAGTTTTCTGCTGCAAGTTCAAAATCTTCAAGAGCAACAACAAATCTGAGAAACTTTTGTCTCTCAGATTCATCAGCTATCAAAGGAATATACTACATTCAAGAGAAAGCTCCATCCTCAACTGTCAACCATTTCTATCAGACAGGGGGAGCTTTACAACAACAAATCCACTAGTCTTCTCTAAGCTTATTGATAGAGAAGAACTTCATAACCCTCTTTATCCCATCTTGTATAGGGTTCTAACTCCCTTCAAAAGTTAACCCTTTGGTGGCAGGGCACCTAATCAAAAACCTGTGGTTGGTTTGAGCACCTGATCAAAAGCTCGTTGGTGTTTGGACACCTGATCAAAACTCCATTGGTGATAGGGCACCTGATCAAAAACCTAGTGGATTCCAATCAAGGGTGGTAGAAGATGTTGGATCGGTAGGCGCCCTTAAAGGGGGGGGGGGGGTGAATAAGGGTTTTAAAAAACTTATATTATATTTTGAAATACTTTCTTATGATAAGAGATCAAAATGGTGATTTTGAATAAAGATCTAAATTGTTTTATAATGAAGGAGAGGATAGTAAACAATTTAGAGAAATGAAGATCAAATCAATTTTATTACACAAAGATAGACATGATTATTATTAATAAAATTGATTACAAAATTAGATTTCAATTACGCTAGAAATCAAAGCGAAATATGAAAGACTCTTTTTGTTTTCTATACCGACTCGTATCCCCACGAACTGGTTGGCTTTAGCCGTTCCTTCACCAGATACGGCCTCAAGCCGCTCTAGCCAACCCTTCCCCTGATATGGCCTCAAGCACCCCCTAGACCTAACCTAGATCTAGTCGCCAACACGAGGCGAATTTCTTCCCTAAGTCCTACCCAGACCTAGTCGCCAAAACGAGGCGAATTCTCTAACGGTTACAAAAGATATGAAATAAAATAACAACAATAATATTAAAAACTCCCTCTAAGAAACTTCTGAAGTCGGAGATGAACGATCGCTGTAGAATAAGCGAGGTTGAAGCGATCCCTCTTCGGATGTAGCGTGACGAAGTCCTCCTTCAGAAACTCTCTAAGTGTTTGGTGGGAGATCAACTCTCGGCCATATAAGGCTTTGGAAGTCTGGCACAATACCTCTCTCAGGAAATCAGCAACCAAAATGAGAAGAGAAGGGTCCATTTTATAGCCTCAACGCTAGCGCCTACGCTAGTTCTACCACCGGCACTATCCCATATTAGGACATATTCTGCACGGCAGGATCTTCAATCCGAGGAAACATTTCTCTCTTGCCTTCTGTGCTCCGCGCTACCGCCTGCGCTATCGGCTACCGCTAGACGCTATCTCCTTCTATATGTGCTCCTGAACTTGCGCTAATCATCGCTAGCGCCGGGCGCTAGGTGCTACCGCCGGCGCTAGTGGGCATGTTAGATTTGATGGCTCAAATTTGGGGGCAACTTCTTATGTAATCCTTGAGTCATATGGACTTTGTTTCCTGCACACTTTAAACACACAAGATCAAATACAAATAGGTTTTGTTATTCTCAAACTTAGGAGATGCGGAAGACCTTGTTCCAACAAACTCCCCCTTTTGATAATAAAAAAACCATTAATGATAAATCAGAGCATTAATATATATAAGCATGATGAATTACTTGAGTGTGTGTGTGATGACTTAGGATAATTATCGATTTTAGTATTTAAAATTGCTCCCCCTAAATACATGCTCCCCCTGAGTGAATGCTCCCCTAATATGTAAGCTATCATATTAAGCTATTATCATGTTAGTTTTTATTTGGATAGCGGGATATTATTTATCATGTTAGTTCCCCCCTTTTGTTATTAGCAAAAAGTGGGTAAGGAAGCACCACATAAAAGTTTTGATAATAAGATAAAGGCATGATCGAGCTTTTAGAGAGAATGAAATGATAAGGAGTTTTAGAATAATTTTTATAGAGATAGATCAGAGTTTTTAGCTTAAAGATGATCAAAATTGCATTTGCCAAGTAATCAATATTATCATGTTAGAATTTCCCTTTATATAAGAGTTTTAAGCATAAAAAGGTAATGATTTCCAAGTAACCAATCTACCCAGACAATATGTCTACACCCTAGCCCTGTACTAAGTGACGGATGGTCATGAGGAGCTGCAAACAAGCCGTAGGTTGGGGTGTTAGTCCCATATGCAAACACTAGACAAAACTCAACCTAGCACTCTTTCCCCCCAGTGCCTCGCAAGGCCCCGCTGGAACCCTCCCCAGTTAAGGACAAGACATGACATAAAGGTCAGGTTATCTAATGTCTACAACCCTACGCCCCCGCTATGGTGAGATATGTAATCATGGATAATAGTTATTGGAAACATTAATCATTTAATTCTAATGATACGTTCATAGCCTATGGGTTTATATTTTTATTTGAATTTTTTAAAGAAAAAAGTCACAGAGCTAATTTGAAATCCATTAATAAATTAGAGTTTTAGTATTACACTATTTTCATAGAAATAAATCAGAGTTTTTAGCATAAAAAATATTCTTGTTTAAAGCAACCAATATAAAGTTTACCAAGCAAGTCTACCACTTGTTGAAAGAAAGGAATGTTAAGATTCAAGTGAGGATGTACACAAAATAAAAGACTTTAAATAAGCATGAAAGTGCAAGATAAAACTATTATATAGTTATGATGCGGAAGACTTATCGAAATACAAGAAACATCTTATTGAAATCAATGATGATCCATAAAAAGATATATGAGTTAAATTTCATAAAGAAGATGTTTTTGTAAATCATTGTTCAATTAAAATCTTTAAGTTTAACAATAAAGTAACCAAGCATGAAATGATGTTATCAAAAAGAGATTACTATAATGTTATTTTAATTCACAATTTCAAAACATACCAAACATTGTAGAAAGCATGCTAGGTTATCTAGTGCATTTATATAGAAAGAGTATTATAGAATTTTAGCATTAAGATCCAATACTCATGAGAAGAAGTGTAATGAAAGATAATGATGTGCACAAAAGTGTATTTTGAAGAGAGTAAACAAATGATTTAATCAAAAATACAAGGCATGTGTAAAGTAGAGTGCACAATAAAACACAAATAATTTTTCTTCCGCACACTTTTAAGCACAAAGAAAAATGTACAACTACCAAGGTGCTTTGCACACACAATGCTCATTAAGACTTATCAGGGTGCAAAGTAGTGCTTGGGGGATCACACAATTTTATTCTTGATTTTTTTTGTGATCCGGTGTACTTAAGAATAAGTGGTTTTATTTTAAAAATGAAAAGTTTGCACAAGTCACTTTACTAATCTTTTCAAGGTGCTCAACCTCACAATGCTTATTAAGACTTATCAGGAGGTTCAAGTAGTGCTTCGTGGAGTTATCTTTGTCAATTAATTTCATGATATTTCTTTTGTACAAAGTTCTCCGATTACACTTGCTTTGCAAACCAATTGAATTATGAAAGTACAACCATTTTTCTTAATTTTTAAGAGTGCAAGTAAATGTAGTGTAGATAAAATACTTGTGCAAATTTTAATTCATTGTACAATTACAATACACAAACAAGCATTCTTAGATTAAAAGCATATGTAAACTTTGCCAAAATAAGTGAGTGAATGAGTATCATTATCAACCATAAAACATTTACTCATACGTAGAGGCATGCTAAGCTTAGTTCTACACAACTTTTACAATACAATTTTATGCACAAATGAGTAGATATATCAAAGCATGATGAAAACAATGTTCAAAGTAGTTTGACAAGATAAATTGGAACATTATTGAAGTTCTAAAGATAGTTTAAAAACATGCTTGATTATCACACTAAATTCCATACAGTTTTTTTGTTGGTTTTTGCATTTTATATTTTTGTATTTAGAAATATAATTTAAGCAAATGACAAAAAAAAGGCAAAACATATTTTTTGTAATTTGGCTTTTGATTTTTGTATTTAATTTTTCAAAAAAATGAAATAAAAGTAGAAGTGCAGAAATAAATAGTACACATAGATTAATATATTTTTAGGGATTTTTCAAAATTTTAAAAATACAGAAAAACAAATAGTTGCACTAGCGTCGGCGTTAGCGCTAGCGCGGGAAACAGTACTCAATTTTTGATGATTTGGAAATTTTTAATTGTTCATCTTGATTAAGTGTCCTAATAGTAGTTTCATGCAGAAATTTCAGAATTTTAGGAGATGTCTAGATAGTGCAAATTGCATGAAACATTAGCGATTTTGTATATGACTTTACCAAATAAACATGGCATGAGATATATTATATTATATCTTCATTTTAATTTTTCTAAGGCTTATATTTGTCAATTATGGTGTAAAGTGAAAATGATAGGAGATGTAAGCACAAGATATCATGTTTGAATAAGCAAAATAAGCATAATTTAAATGATTAGTATGATGTTTATGCAAAGAATATCATGGATATGCCCTAGATAATAATACCCA
The DNA here is from genome assembly GCA_033032865.1 of Dactylorhiza incarnata. Classification (NCBI taxonomy): domain Eukaryota; kingdom Viridiplantae; phylum Streptophyta; class Magnoliopsida; order Asparagales; family Orchidaceae; genus Dactylorhiza; species Dactylorhiza incarnata. The sequence goes on along the minus strand of JAWHQI010000287.1, from coordinate 129,883 downwards.
GCCTGTATATCTTGGTAAACATATAAAGCCTAACATATACACAAATATTCTTTAGGTGATAATGTTAGTATGATAAGTTTGAGATTAATGTTATGCCAAAGTTTGATAATGTTTCAACTTATAGACCTAGAATGAAGTGTAGATTCTATTTGATTTTGATATCAAGATGATTCTAAGGTCTAAACTTGAAATAAATCACAATACACACATAATACACCAACCATGGTAAATAATTATAATACCAATTGTCATCATATAATTCATATACATGTGATAGAGATAGTTGTGTTTTAGATGATTTTTTATATGAATTATGATATATGTTTTTAGAGAATTTTATCAAAGGACATCAATAAATCATGGTGGTGCGTGTGGCATCAGTATTTAAGACAATTAATCTCTCAATATGTCTTTTGTGATTTTCTTTATAATTTAGATAAATATCTCATAACAAATTTAGAGTTTGATTCATATGGATAATATAAGATATTTATAAGTAATGAATATAAGAATAATAGATAAGTCATCAAAATAAAATATGATTTTGAATTTTGATTAATTTGATTTATAAACTCATTAAGTTTTTAGAGATAAGATCATATTTCCTATAATATATAAGATGACCATAACATGATAGCTTAAAAAATAAGAAAACAAAAAGAAAAATGGAAAGACATTAAAGCATATCATGAAGTAGAAAATTGTATATTTCATTTTTAAAAAGATTCTACTTCATGCATTTGGTGATACCTAATGAGTAAGAGATTTAGGTAACCAAAGGGGACCAAGTATGGTTGTTCCTTTGGGTACCCAAATATAACGTGTAGGTTTGTGGGTAGATATTGATGAATGGGTCCTTTCATGTGAATTTAATGTTTCAGTTTTAATTTTGGGCCTCCATTCAAACTTTGGTTTAGTGTTATTCTTATATGTGAAATTTCCATTGTGATAATCTTTATATTGATGATTATTGAAAGTATTTTTCATAGGAAAGTTGTGAACATTTAATTTTATGTTGGGAGAAGATTGATGTTGTTAGTGATAATGATGATAGTATTTTGGAATTTCATTTTCAATCTTTTGAAGTTTTTTATTTCCATTGTTTGATTTATTCAAATTTTGAGAAATCATATTCAACTTGCTTTTGGAGTTTGCTTGATATTGAGAATTTGTCTTTATGATTTCCTTAAGCAAGTTAATTTTAGTTTCTAATTCATTGTTCTTAAGTTTCAAATTATGTCTTGCTTTACTATACGCAATTGTGCTATTTTTAAGAGTAGAAACAATTGAATCAACATGGTTTTGATATTCATATCTGTATTCCTCAAATGTTTCATCATCTCTTCAATTTCAATTTTATAACTTTTGCATGTAGCACAATCATTTTTTAATGATGAATTTTCTAAAGATAATTTTTCATTATGTTCTTTTATACAAATAATTTCTTTTTCAAGTTGCTTAAATTTTTCTTTAGTATCATTACAATCAAAGCAAGGTTTTGTATTTTCAATTGAAGTGACATGAGTAAAGCTAGATAAATCAGATTTTGATTCTACATTCTTTTGCTTTTAAATCTTTATTTTCTAAGCGAAAATTTTTATTAGTAATTTTCAATTTCTTGATCTTACGTTTAGCCATTTTTAGTATATTGAAACTAGAGATAGAAGTTATCACACAAGAAGAAGATTTAGACTCTCTTACATCGCTATTGGAAGAGGCAAAATGTGAACATGAAGTTCCTTCGTCATCTTTTAGGCCTTCCTCCATCATAGATGAATTTACATCTTCTTTTTCTCTTGATGTATTGCTCTCTTTTTCTAAGTTAATTTCCATGATCTCCATGGCTTTTCTACGAGAGAGATCTTCTTGAATAATAGTGGATGCTTTTATGCCCTTCTCCTCCCGTGTTTGTTCCATACCTGCGAGAGGAAGATCATACATTTCTTCAAGAAATTGCCATACTTTGTATGCACTAGAAAAACAATATATTAATTTGAAAACATCATTTGATAGAGCACAAAATAAATAATGTTTGGCTTTTGCATTTAGATGACGTTCCTTTTTATTTGATTTATCCGTAGGTCTTATAATGGCTAAATTCCATACTTCAATATCTAAAGTCTTAATAAAATTTTCAATTAAAATTTTCCATCCTTTATAATTTGTTCCTTCAAATAAAGGTGGTTTAAGAGATATTTCTTCTTCACATAAATTTACCCCACTAGTAGAAGCGAGATCATGAGACGCCATTATTCCCAGTTGTTAAGCTGATTGGAATAAAACCCCTCTGATACCACTTGTTGGATCAGTAGGCGCCCATAGAGGGGGGGGGGGTGAATAAGGGTTTTAAAAAACTTATATTATATTTTGAAATACTTGCTTATGATAAAAGATCAAAATAGTGATTTTGAATAAAGATCTAAATTATTTTATAATGAAGGAGGGGATAGTAAACAATTTAGAGAAATGAAGATCAAATCAATTTTATTACACAAATATAGACATGATTATTATTAATAAAATTGATTACAAAATTAGATTTCAATGACGCTAGAAATCAAATCGAAATATGAAAGGCTCTTTTTGTTTTCTATACCGACTCGTATCCCCACGAACCGGTTGGCTTTAGCCGTTCCTTCCCTGGATATGGCCTCAAGCCGCTCTAGCCAACCCTTCCCCGGATATGGCCTTGAGCACCCCCTAGACCTAACCTAGATCTAGTCGCCAACACGAGGCGAATTTCTGCCCTAAGTCCTACCCAGACCTAGTCGCCAACACGAGGAGAATTCTCTAACGGTTGCAAAAGATATGAAATAAAATAACAACAACAATATTAAAAACTCCCTCTAAGAAACTTCTGAAGTCGGAGATGAACGATTGCTGTAGAATAAGCGAGGTTGAAGCGATCCCTCTTCGGATGTAGCGTGACGAAGTCCTCCTTCAAAAACTCTCTAAGCATTTTGTGGGAGATCAACTCTCGGCCATATAAGGCTTTGGAACTATGGCACAATACCTCTCTCAGGAAATCAGCAACCTAAACGAGAAGAGAAGGGTCCATTATATAGCCTCAGCGCTAGCGCCTGCACTAGTGCTACCGCCGGCGCTATCCCATATTAGGACATATTCTGCGTGGTAGGATCTTCAATCCGAGGAAACATTTCTCTCTTGCCTTCCGTGCTCCGCGCTACCGCCTGCGCTATCGGCTACCGCCAGCGCTATCGGCTATCGCCAGCGCTATCGGCTACCGCCAGGCGCTATCTCCTTCTATATGTTCTCCTGAACTTGCGCTAATCATCGCTAGCGCCGGGTGCTAGGTGCTACCGCCGGTGCTAGTGGGCATGTTGGATTTGATGGCTCAAATTTGGGGGCGACCTTCTTATGTAATCCTTGAGTCATATGGACTTTGTTTCCTGCACACTTTAAACACACAAGATCAAATAAAAATAGGTTTTGTTATTCTCAAACTTAGGAGATGAGGAAGACCTTGTTTCAACAGAAGAGTAGATGTACCCAGGTTTATTGGGGAACTACTATAGATCCTTGTGTCTTCTATGTTGTGTTTATTTTTCTGTACTGTGTTGTGCTGAGATTTGTGTTTTGTTTTTATAACTCACTCTATTATACACATATAAATACCACTATTTTAATTCCGCTACAAAAATAAGTGAAAAACTTTCATAATACTCTATTCACCCCCTCTAGAGTAACTCTAAGATCTAACCTAACTTTCAAGCTTTACCTTTCTCCATATAGGTTGAACCCGTCGCACGAGCATAGTCTACTACTTAGTTTTCTACACTCAGGGGACCACTTTGACACGCTCAGGATTTGTGTCCCACCTTTATGCAAGTGAAATACGTTACCAGATCCCATGTAGTAGTTGCTCCCGATATATTAGAAGGAGCAGGTTCCGCGAACCTAGACTTCCTCTTATTCTTTATGAACTCAGGCTTTGCCTGGAAGGTCAGCGCGTGAAACTTTGGCTTCTTCGCATTGAGGTCTTTTGCACGCTGCACCCTCTGTATATCCATTTCCAGAGATCTGGCAGTTTGTAGCAGAACATGAAAGCCAAATGTCATTGGGCCTACTAGAAGCATCCTTAACTCATCAGAAGTTCTTCGTAATACTTATTTGTCTTTGTCTCCTCATCCTCTACCAAAGATCCTGCATAGCGACCCAGTCTGGTGAACTCATGCAAGTAGTCGTCTATAGAGAGATCACCCTGAGTTAAACACAGAAACTGGCTTAGCAACAAATGCGCTGGGCAAAGGGGATAAACCTCTGAAGGAACAGCTCTGAGAACTCTGCCATCGAGAGATCAGTAATCTCTCTACCACCGAACTTGTGCACTTCTAGTTCCTCCCGCCAAAGCACCGCCTCTCCGCCTAGAAGGAAGGTGGCTAAGGTGACCATCATAACTTCTTCAGTTGTTGTAATCTTTAAAGTTCTCTTTATTCTTGACAACCAATCTTTTGCCTCTGTTGGGGATTCGGTCCCTGAGAAGGTTGGAGGATGGAAGCTCAAAAAGTGCTTCAGTTATTGGTCATGAGCTCTTCCCACAGCTACAAGTTCAACTCTATGTTCCACCTTAGGTTCCACTACAGGTTCCACTGCAGCAACATGCACTGAGGCCACATCCGGAGTAGGAGTAGTAGGCTGTGCAAGCCATCTTGGATGAGTATTGATCATCGCGAAGACACTTCTGTGACTAATCTAATCATTTCATTAGAAGGAGTGGTCACTTATACCTCATCGGACGCACTACTTTCGACAGTGTTACAGGGTTGAGACTACCCCACACCACTCCTAGTCACCTATAATCGTGTAACACACATTTTAGTGACTAAAAACATATCAAACAACCTATCATGGAATGCTCAGGTTCCGCAAACAAGCATGTTTTTCATTCCTAAGTGGCCATTCTTATTAGTTTTATCATTTTAGGTGAATGCACATCACGTGCACTCCACCCTTTAAAAAGAATTCGGCCTCGAATTCTCGAAACTACGAATCGACTCCTAAAGTCCGATACCAAATTGTAACACCCTGCTAGTACAAACAATATAACAATAGGTCGAGTCGGGACCACACACCATATTGAACACACTAGCTAGACGTTAATAAGATGATAAATAGAAAAGAACTACACAAGAGTATAAACAAAGTGGAAGCGGAAGTTTCAATAAACATGAATTTCAGAATGTCCACCTACTCGGGAATGTCAAATAAAGAGTTATGGCCTTAAGGCCTTACATTCAACAAATGTAACTAACTCAAAAGCATACTTCGGCACACAGCTCGCCAATACATGGAAAATAGTAAAACAAAGACTGGCCTTCAAGGGACAACTCAGCAATGGGCTTCGACCCGCTACTTCCTGCTCGGCTCACCAGCACCTGCAACCATCCACAAATAAGAGGTAAATGAGGGTCAGCTATAAGTTGACCACAAACCATGTAACGATCCCACTCTCAAGACCATTCTAGCCGCCTTAAGGGATGGGCATTGTTAACCTGCAAGCAAGTCATACATGCAACATGTATTATAATAAAGAAAATGCATCTACTATACACATGCTGAGGTTTCAAGCACAATCAATCTTCTAGGCTGATCATCAAAGAAAGGGGAACTTAGGTATGCACATGATGTTGGTTGGGTTCACCCTGAGGATATCCATAACCGCCTAAGCAAACACATGAGGCTAATCATAACATCTATTCATAGCAACACAAATGTGGGTACTCACGACCAGACATTTAATGCATACAAGGTGTTTGCCCGGAAATCCACAACCTATCCTCTCCAGTTCAGAATGAACCTTTCCAGCGATCTCGATTTTTGGAGACTGCCCAGATCGCCAGCCTCCACTCTAGTTTCTTCGTCTAAGACCCTTGCGGTCAGGCTCTGTTGAGATTGCCAGACCGGGTGGTCTGGTCCTTTTCCTCTTTTTTATTATTTTCCCCCTTATCACTGCCCCAGCTCTCCTGTATCCCGGCCAGCCCGTAATTTTTGGATCTACCTGTTTGGGAAGCCTCCGCACCTATAAATAGAGTGGTAGGGGTACCTGAAAAGGGACTTTTTCTTCGAGGCTCCAGCTTACAACCTGTGTAAGCGATCTCAAATTATGTCACTTTTCTACGTCTTCCTCTGGTTTGTTCTAGACCTCAATCCTGTAACCTCTTTTGAGATTAATTGAAACAGTTTTTCCTGTCAGAGGTCTCTCCTCTGGCATCTTCCGTCTCGAGTAACCTGCACTTCCCAGTCTTCCCTATCCTTTTCTAGTGTGAGTTTTGGAGGTATAATTTTTGTACCAACAGAACGAACACGCGACCTTCAGATTCGAAGTGTCCAGGTGAAATCAACAGATTTTCAAGATGTCAGACCTCGTTGGTCAGAACGGTCAAGCTATTGGCGGTCTCCCTTCTTCAGTTAGTGCGACCTCTTTAGAAGCGGAGCTTCACCTAGCCCAAGCCCGTCGAGAGGCCGCTCAATATCGCCAAGAGACCGCTCAGCAAATTGAGTCTATGAATTAATTACTATCCGAGCTCTCAAAGAGATTGATGCCTCAAGCTTATCAGTTCACAACTCCTATTCGGTTGGCCGTCGGTCACCCTCTAGACCAAGCGACCTCTCAGTCTGCAGCTCCTTTGCGGTCTCAAGGTGAAGAGTTCGCTGCCCGTCAAGCTTTTTTTAGAGGAGCAGCCTAGGGATCCCTGACTCGAGCCTTAAATTTCCAAGAGGATTATGTCTATCCTCCAGCTCTCGCTGCTGCCCCTTTTGCTCCTTCTGGTATTTATGTAGCAGAAGAGCCTTCTCCATTTTCTGATTGAATCCATTGGGAGCCAACTCCCATGGTTTTAAGGAGCATAGAATGCCCATGTTTACTGGGGATAGTGATCCCAGTTCTCATCGTCAAGCCGTTGAATCCACAATCGCTTTGATGACTCTCTCAGATGCGATGAGGTGCAAGTTGTCGATCACCTCTCTTGACGAGCAGGCAAGGGAGTGGTTCTATAATTTACCTCCCCAGTCCATCTCCTGCTTCACTATTTTGAGGAAGGAGCTTCTTTTGAGGTTTGCTACATCAAAGAAGAGGAAGAGTGGTCCTGCGACCCTATTCAAGATTAAGCAAAATGAAGGCGAGACCATAGCCCGATTGTTAGTTATGGGGTGTCGACTTACACCTGGAAAGGGGGGGGGGGTGAATAGGTTCTTCAAATTATTTTGTCCCCTTTAGGTGTTCTTGTTTTCTGGATAATAGATTTAGAGTTTGGGAGAGCACAACACAGAAAACACACAAGGACTTATAGAGGTTCCTCAAGACAGGGTGTCTTGAGTTGTCTTCTCTCCCTCTGCACCTATTTAGCAGTGTGCTAGGCTCGACAAACTCTGCCAATGTCTCCAGCCCGCAAGCCTTACAACTCGAGCCCGTAAGTCCCTACAGCCTAGGCCCGCAAGCCCATTCACTTTACCCGAGCCTGCAAGCTCGACACTCAGGCCCTCAAGCCCTACACAGCACAGACCCATAAGTCTTGCCTGCATCCTAGGCCCACAAGCCCCTTCACTGCACCCGAGCCCGCAAGCTCGACACTCAGGCCTTCAAGCCCTACACAGCATAAACCCGCAAGTCTTTCCTGCATCCTAGGCCCGCAAGCCCCTTCACTGCACCCGAGCCCGCAAGCTCGACACTAAGGCCCTCAAGCCCTACACAACACAGACCCGCAAGTCTTGCCTGCAGCCTAGGCCTGCAAGCCCCTTCACTACACCCGAGCCCGCAAGCTCGACACGTTTGGACCCGCAAGTCCTCTGCCCTAGCCCTCAAGCCTCACAGATCTCAAGCCCTCAAGCTCGACATCCCTTCTTTACTCATGCTTAAGACGACATGAAGTCATCTCACTGATGTCGGCATAATCTTCTTGATTGCTTGATATCATTGTGATCACCTTATCTTCTCAACGACATGGTCGATATCATGTCGACAGATTGTTCTTCAGCAACTACCCATCTTCACAGCTGCTTCCTCAGTATTCTCGACGTCACATCTTCTTTTCGACGATATAGTCGACACCTGACTTGTACTTTCCTCAGTCTTGTTTAATCTTCTCGGCATTCTGATATCGTTGAGAGGTGTTGTAGTGTTAATGTTACAACGATATCATCATTTTGCTTTGCTCTGCATATTGTTGACGATATGTCTGGTGTTGTCGACGATACGCTTGATCCTTTTCGAACACATCAGACATAATCATTCTTTTTTGTTTTGCCCATCATTTCAACGATGTGCCTATACTTGTCGACGATATGTCCAGTCTTTTTCGACGATATTGTATTTAGGCAATTATTGAAGTACTGGATATATCATTTGATCTCTACAAGCATGAACTAGATATAATATTAAATACACCTTGTACTTATCATTGAGCTGAGCACACTGATTGGCACTGTTCCCAACAATCTCCCCCTATTTGAAGAAGTCATAACCCACTCAATGATAAAGTACATCTTAAGCAAATAAGCATATAATAATGACATTGCAGTTATGTTTGAGTGAACACAGAATTTGACAAATGTCACTTCATTTATAAATAGTGACACATGTTTTAAAGTTTTTGACATTTCTACATTTTGCCCCTAAAGATTTAGGCATCTATTTCTCTGGTGCCCTCATAGCAGCTTCACTCTTTTCTTTCTTCGCACTGGCTTCCTGCCCCTTTTCAGCTTGTCTGGTGAAGTATTCAAATGGCTTGGGATGATACTTGAGAGGCTCAGGAGCATCAGCTGGGATTCTACCTGCTTGCTTGTCTCTTGTGTGACCTCTTCTTGACTCTTCTTAATCTTCATATTTAGCCCATTCTTGAGGACTCTATACATTGTATCTTTCACCTTTATTAACTTTCACTCGCTCCCATGCTTTTAGAATGATGGATCTGGATTTGGGACTCCATCTTTCATAGTCATCCTTTTTCTCCATTTCCTCCCTGTACTTTCTCTTCCTCATTTTTACTTCATCTTCCTCCAGTATTTCCTTCTCTTTACCCTGATCATCAGTAACATCAGCATTGCCAACATGTTGATCAGGAAGGTCAACATGTGAGTCTTTAGCAGGGTATTCTTCAGCAGGCTCATCAAAGTATAGAGGAGGAAGATTCATTGCTTCCCTGATGGTATTGGTGGTCCACATGGCATGCTCACTACTAGCCATTATCATTGATCTCTCCCCCTTTATAACTTCTCTTGACATCTCCCTTTGGAGGTTCTCTTGAAGTACTAGTATCTTTTCTTTCAGCATATAAATCCCTTTCTCCAAATGGTTCTTTGTCTCCAGCAGATGACTGTCTAGCTCTTTGCTGTGATGATCAAGTTTATCCTAGATATTTGTCTTGTGTTCAACCATCCACCTGTTGGTTGCTATGTAAGACTTCTCTATGTTGTTGCTGAGCATTATCTGATTATCCATTGCATCAGACAGACCCTGATGAGTGAGTGCTATCTCTTTGGCAGTTTGTTCTTGCAGATTCTTCACATCGCTTGTCAGGCTTGCAGTTTCAGCAGATAGTTCCCTTCTTAGGTCATTGATAGCTGAGTTAACATTATTTTCAATCTTCATTCTTTGTTCTTCTAGGAGCATTCTTATTTGAGGCAATAGTGAGGACTCCACTATCCTATTCTCTGGAGGTGAATTGGCTTGTCTTGGTTCCTCTTCTTTATTCCCATCAACCATTGGAGATGGAGATTTTCTGATGGGTGACTGGTTTGACTCATTTTCCTTTTCAGGACTTGGCAAATCTCTGCTAGTCTCATCAAGAGGATTCTCTTGGTTGTCTTCTTGGGGATCTTTACTTGGGTCCTCTTGGTCTACTGATCCAGAATGGACATCATCCTCAACCCCAATGATCTTATTGATCACTTCTTCCACTTGAGCAGGGATCTCACCATTCTTCTCCCCCTCAGTCTCAGCATCCTCTTACTCTATTCCTGCTATTACCATTGTACCGGATCCTAGACTTAGGGTAGAGGTCTGGAGGGAGACATTCCTGTTCTCTACAGGCACTTCAGATTCAGACGAGTCTGAGCTGTTGCCTGATTCACTTTCTTCAGATGAGCTTTCTCCCTTCCTCTTCACATCCTCTGTAGTCTTCAGCTTCTTGGGAGACTTAGTCAGAACTTTCTCCCATCTTTCCAATATCCTGATATCCATCCTTCTTATGAAATGGATTTTTACACCATACTTCTTGTCAAAGCTTTCAGTGTAAGATATCAGTAGAAATAGAAATAGTATTCTTCCCAGATTTGGAACTTGAAAGCTTTCTTGTATTCTCTTGAAGATGATCTGACCCCAGTTGGTCTTCTTACTTAGGATTATCCTCGCCATAATCTCGAACATGGGCTTGGATATCCTATCATGCGACCCTACTTTACAGAGGAGGGATTTTCCTACAATATCAACCATGAGTTTCCCTTGTTGATTAAAATTCTTTCTTTCCAGTGACCCATAGGTCTTGCTGGAGTGTCCGCACCATGCCAGAGCCCTGTTAAGGTCTTCCTGGGTGACCTTCTTATTTTCCTCCCCCTTGGCGAAGGTCGGCAGCTGAAGAACCATGTCCAACCTCTTAGGATTCACCTTAACTTTCATCCCGTTGATCGAGCTTTTCACGGATGTTCCTTTTGATCCACCTTTGGCATTTGAGAAGAACTCCCGCACTTTTCTCTTTAATATCACTGTTGGCTCAGAGAGGGCAAACTCCAGACCGATGGCGTCCAATAGCTTAATAGTGTCTTGAATCTCTTCTGGCCCTTCTGAGAAACCATTCTGTTTACCCATAAGAATGCTACCTAAACAATATCTCTCTTAGACCGGGCGGTTTGATGTGTCAAGTCACCCAGTTCCAGAATAAATGGGCTTCTCAGCCCAACATGAACCAAGCCGAGCGGTCTGACAGTATCCAGACCACCTTCAGGATTGAAGACTTCCAAGGCTCAACTCCAGAAGGCAAGCCGCGGTCTCAGGACAAAGGCCGCCCGAGTTTCTTCATCGCCTTGACCGCAGCGCACTTCGACCTCGGCTAGTACAGATCGGATGCTCAAGCCGCCAAGCCGCGCGGCCTGTTTATTTTTCCTTTCTGTATCTCGTCACCCCCTGACCGATTCTCCTGTATCCGGGCATGTGGTAATTTTATCCCTGTCCATTTGGGCAGGCCCCTGAGCCTATAAATAGGGGGCGACGATGTTCCCAAGACATGCACACTCGAATCCTTGAGCTCGCTTGTTAGAGCTGCAGTCTCGAGTTCAATGACTTGCGGTTTGTCCAACCGGCCGGCTTCTCTTTTCCTTGCACTTTAACCCGCTGTAACCACTTTTCATAAATCAAGGGAAAGCCCATCACAAGAGTGGCATTCACCGTGACGGGCGAAGTCCGATCTCGACCGCTGCTAGGGGTCTAATTTTTCTCTGCCAATAGTAATAGATAGCTCACAACCTCCTCTTTTCTACTCGCTGCCCTAACGTCGATCGAGGAGGTACAGATTCAGCATCAACAGAAACATGCGACCTTCAGATCCGCGAGTTATCAGCGAATTTCTTAACGAGATGTTATACCGCCAGTTCCCTCAAAGGGACCACTCCGACCACAGTGATGATTCTCTGTGGGAGGCCTTGGAGCAGTCCAAGCGAGAAGACGAGCGGGCTCAGAAAGCAACAGACCAGCGGCTAGAAGCAATCAGCCAGGCCTTGGCTTTATTAACCGAGCAGTTAGTTCCTTAACAAGCCGTAGTTAATCAGGTGGTGACTCCGGTTCCGCCTCCTCCTCCGTACCCGCTATCGCAAGCAGCCAATTTTCAACCGACTCTGGAAGGTTTCATGGCCCGACAAACCTTCTACCAAGAATCCGCCCAGAGTATGCCAGCGGAGGTTCTTGACTTTCAGGCCGCAACTTCTCACTCAGCCTGCTTCTTCTACCTGTTGGCCTATCCTCCAGAAATCGCAGCCTATCCGCCAGAACCTGTGGCTCGTTCCTCCTACCCGGCGTCCTGTCTGCGAGTAGCCGCTGCCCCGGCGGCTTGTTATTCAATTCCCCTTCTCTATGAAGATGCTGAAGAGACTTCTCCATTCGTGGACGAAGTTAGAGGAGAGCCAGCTCCAAATAACTTCAGAGAGCCGCGTCTGCCGGCATATAATGGGGAAGCTGACCCCGCTATTCATCTTCAGGCTTTTGAGTCAGCCATCGCCCTGAGAACTCTTACGGACGCAACCAAGTGCAAACTTCTTGTAACATCCTTCGAGGGACAAGCAAGGAAGTGGTTCTACGGGTTGCGCCCTAGATCAATCAGCTACTTCTCAGAGTTGCGCAGAGAATTTCTTCTTAGATTTTCTACCTCCAAGAAGAGGAAAAGTGGCCCTGCGGCCCTTTTTGAGATAAGACAATGAGAAGACGAGACTTGGGCTCGTTTCGTCGATCGGTTCCAAAAGGAGATTATGGAGATAAAAAATGTGGATCCTGAATTATACAGGGTTGCTCTGATTCATGGCCTGAGGGAAGGACCACTGAAGTTTGAAGCAAACATCAGAGAACCAAAAACTTATCAGGAGATGATAAGTTTTGCAAACATGTTCATAAGGGGTGAAAAGAGTAACCCTGGGTATGTCGCGAAGCTGATCACCGACAAGGACCAACCCAACTCATCTTCTCATGCTCATCAGCAATCATACCATCATCAATTTTAGCCCCGTGCCCAGAGGGGAAGGAATTACAAGCATAAACAACCTTTCATCGACCATCAACGGTTTCAAGATCAGAAACCACCATTGGCCATCACACCCGCTCCATTCATGGTAATTCCACAAGCAATGCCGGTATATCTGCCGTAATATACCGCACATCCGCCTCCAACAACTTCTACCATTCAATACGATGATTCGCAAGAATCATTCACCCCTCTCAACGTCACCATGGACGAAGTCGTCCAGATTCTCCAGAAGAGGCCAGACTTCAAGAGGCCTGCTCCCCTAAAGTCAGATGTTCGAAATCGAAATCCGAACTTATTCTGTGAATATCATAAGGAGCGAGGGCATCTGATGGAGAATTGTCAGCCCCTCCGCTTGCTGATCGAAAGGCTTCTGGGAGAAGGGAAACTCCGAGGATATATCCGGAAGGAAGTGCCAGCTGAACAGTTAGCTTAGAAGAAAAAGGAGGCATTAGAGGTGACCTGGGAATGTGACGATGTGGAGGATGACGGCTACTCTGGGGATATTATAGCACCCTCCCTATTACATTGAATATAACAGTAGGTCCGTCTGGGACCCCACGCCATATTAAACGAACAGAAGAGTGATGCGCAAATCTAGCACACCGTTATGGGCGGTAGCGAGACTGCAGCACAGAACGACAGTGTACCGATCGTTCAAGTAATATAAAATGTGTGAGTGAATCCCCAAGTATCAATCTCGAAGGAACACAGTAAGGTGGAGTTAACTATTGAGGAAGGACTTGAGATCGAAGTCCTTAAGTCGTATGGAGTGCGGGAGAGTTGACTTGGCTTTTGGAAAATAAAAGAAAACAACTACAACTACTCCTATGCAATGTCGCTATGCAATACTTCGCCAGGTGCGATGGAAAACTATGTAGGACTTGAACGCACTACTTCGCAAGGGAGGATGGACGAGTAGGCAAACGGAATTGTCTGTGCAGGCCTTAAGCGCGCTGCTTCGTTAGGCGAATGGATTACACGGGCCGCTATGCCACGCTTCACTAGGCAGATGGAAGAGTAGGCTTGTGGATGGAGTGGGTCACACCGGCGGAATGAGGGTCGCAAGCACCTCATAAACAAGCACGCTACTAGCAATTGCTAGTGCGGCACACAAACATGACGGCGGGATGGAGGATGGAATGGGGCGCTCCTCACTTGCATAAACCACACATAACGATTTCACATAGACATGAAATATTGAAAGACAAAACAAGGTTTAACAAACATTGTTCATTCACCCAAATAATTAAGGAATAACACACTACAATGTAAAGGAGGTTGAGATTACAACCAAAGCACGGAGACTCATCGGAGGTTCACTATAAGACCCTCATTTTTTTGCTTTTAAACCGGGTCTTACCGCCCAGAACCGCCGTCTTGCGGTGAGGCCAATGCGCCAAATGGTCATCACCACAACACGCCGATCCTACCGGCTAATCAACATCATCCAGGCCAACCACAATTCATAGTAATAGAAGCAAATATAAGCACAAGTCCACAAATCACATTAAATATATAAATTACAAGTTTACAATGTCCACGATGAGAAATAAAGTACAAGAGGGCATATGCCCATTACATGTTCAAATATAGTGCATCAAGACTCTCATTCTACTTTTATGCGGAAGCAATCAAACTCTGTCTTCATACATCTGTAACTGTTGTTGCGACGATGTGTAACGGTTGTTCTGCTTCACCTCGTCTTCCTATCCTGTCTCCTAAGCGGGGTCCTGCTGCTCCGATACATCATCCCTAAAATGAAGTGGTCCACTGACCGTCAGTCTAAAAGACTCAGCATATTCCTCACCGCCTCCACCCGCGACTCCTAGGCACCGTGCGGGAGGAGGAAGCGGAGGACATCAAGGGGTAATTCAAAGAAGCAGGTGACAAGTGGTAAAACTAGCAATGTATATCAAGCAAAAGATACATAGCTTCTAGCTAGCAGGAGTACACTAATTAAGATTACTCTAGCAGTTCTACAATTAGGCTTGTAATAAGAGCAAACACTAGGAGAAAGCTACAATAGCAGTAATATGAGCAAGTAAAGTAATATGAAGAGCAGCTAGGAAAATTAACCTTAACTTATATGCGTACACAAAGACACATAAGCTAAGGGATCTGGCAAGCAATAAACTCATCGTATAAAAGGGCCCACACTGATTTATACGACGAGGTCTCTGTTTATGCAATGTGTAAAAGGCAATGTAATATAAGAAGCAAATAAATACGAGCATCTACGAAAGTAACCTTAACTTATATGCACACACGAGGGCACATAAGCTAAGGGATCTGGAAGGTATAAACTCATCGTATAAAAGAGCCCACACTAATTTATACGATGAGGTATCTGTTTATGCAGAAATGCTATGCTATGATATGCAATGCAATGATGCAATGTTTGTATTATTATTTCATACACATGCAACTCACTCACATGACTCTGTACGTACAGACCTTTAGTTCCCACTTTTCGGAGGTAGCTAACCTCTCGGGCACCTCCCGTCGTGGTCAAACGGTGGCAGAGGAGCGGGCGTCTCCTCACCTAGGTGGGTAAGTCACACTACCAGACCTAGGCCCAAATGTACGCTGTGATACCGGTACCCGGTACTCACGAGCTCCTGCGTACTAAACTGAATTGGCCAGGCAGGGTTTAGGGGATTCGTCCCGTCGGACGCGCAGTAAAACAACCTGGCCCCAATAAAAACCACTAGCACTGCCGAGTCAAAGAACTGCTGTCGGTGTGACGACTAAAACAGAACCGAAGACCCACGACAACTTACACACAAGTAACATGTATTAGTTATTAACTACTGAGCCTCCAGCTTACATATTTGCATCAACATTTATAAAGTAGAGCCTACCGCTCGCCAGGCTATACCAGCCTTAGATTTAAACTACGAGCATACCGCTCGCTAGACTATACTGGTCTTATGTTTAGACTACGAGCCTACCGCTCACTAGACTACACTAGTCTTATAAGTAAAATATGAGCTTACCGCTCACTAGACTATACCATTCTTATATATAGAATATGAGCTTACCGCTCGCTAGACTATACAAGTCTTATATATAAATTACGAGCTTACCGCTAGCTAGACTATACAAGTCCATCCTTATAACCCGAGCCTACCGCTCGCCAGACTATCCCAGTCCGTCCTTATAACCCAAGCCTATCGCTCGCCGGACTATCCCAGTCCATCCTTATAACCCGAGCCTACCGCTCGCCGGACTATCCCAGTCCATCCTTATAACCCGAGCCTACCGCTCGCCGGACTATCCCAGTCCATCCTTATAACCCGAGCCTACCGCTCGCCGGACTATCCCAGTCCATCCTTATAACCCGAGCCTACCGCTCGCCGGACTATCCCAGTCCATCCTTATAACCCGAGCCTACCGCTCACCAGACTATCCCAGTCCATCCTTATAACCCGAGCCTACCGCTCGCCGGACTATCCCAGTCCATCCTTATAACCCGAGCCTACCGTTCGCCGGACTATCCCAGTCCATCCTTATAACCCGAGCCTACCGCTCGCCGGACTATCCAGTCCTTTCTATAACCCGAGTCTATCGCTCGCCGGACTATCCCAGTCCATCCTTATAACCCGAGCCTACCGCTCGCTGGACTATCCAGTCCTTTTTATAACCCGAGTCTATCGCTCGCAGGACTATCCCAGTCCTTTTTATATTTCCTTCTGGTTCGGGATGCAAGTTAACGTGTCGAGTTCTCCTATTCAACTAGTCTTGTCTATAATTTAGTTGGTCCTAGAAGTTTTAGGGGTTTGCCTTGGATCTCCAGAGGGTTACCCGGTGAGGGGCTCGCAGCGGTATTAGGAAGTGTGACGGGCTGACACCCCGAACTTCCTCCTACCAAGGCACTTAATCTTGTTGGTACCTACCCCTTTCTACTCGATCCCCATCTTCCTCTCCAATTACATTAAATCCCTAAGACGAGTTAGGCTTGGCACGTAGGATTGGGGGAGTTCACTTGAACTCCGACACCACCCACTGTGCCCGGGTGTTGACTCTCCGTCGTACATACACACACCTAAAATTTGCATCCTTACTTGGACCCACACTCCTATACTTCGTCATCTTGAATCCAGGGTTGGCCTTAGATACTTCTCGACTACGCCCTTGAGTATTTACATTATAATGGCTCACCCGGCTAAGGGCGGTTCTACTTTCATATGATCACCTATTACCGATGAGTTGTGTGTGTGACCCTTGACAAGGTCTAACTTCCTTTTCTTATCGTCGAAGTGCCTGCACTTATAGCTTGCTAAACGCACCCCACTCCTTACTTCCCAAGTTGCCCTTAGAGATGCTCTTCCAAATAATCTGAGCCTTCATAATTAATACAGAGTTAACAGTTCTATGTGTGAAGGTCAGTGGTGGTCTAATTCATGTAAATCAGTTTGACTATTCGCAGACCGAAATAAGATTGAGCTAGATTCGACTCCTATGGTGCAATCTTGATCACATCATATCCAAATGAGTTCCAATTATTACCATAGGTTCGCAATGAGTAGTGATCTAACAACCTCAAATCCTAATTTCATAAATTTTCTAGGGAACCTTTAATCATAGTTTCTATTTAAAATAGAAGATGGACAAATAGAGATTTCTACATTGAGTGTCAACTAGTGATCTCCATAAATTCTGATAAATTCACTGTAACATAATATTGGTCTAAAAACCTCAAACCCCAAGTTTCACATTTTTTACAGGGATTATTTAACCATAAATTCTAATTAACATAAATGGGGTGCAAATAGGGATTTACACATCAAGTATTAGATTATGACCTCAACAAATTCTGGAAGAATTACTTTAGCATACTACTGGTCTAAAAACACCAGATCCCGAGTCTCATATTATTCGAAGGTGTATTTATCCTTAATTATCATTTATTACATTTGGTGTGCCAATAAGGGTTTACACTACAAGTGCTATGTTAAGACTTCAATAAATTCTGGGAAAATTATTATAGCACACTATTGTCTAAAATCACCATTATAGGCCTATGACCAGAGATCTAGAATTTTCTAGATTCAATTACCCATTTTTATTTCAATAGTTGGAAGGGGCCTATATTGAATTTAAACATAAAACCCTATAATTTTGACTCCCAAAATTCTACAACTTCAGAGGGTGAGGAATTCCATCCTCACCAACTCATAACCATAACTTCAAGGGCATCTAATGGGGCAAATGGGCCAAAATCACCTTTTTCCCATTTTTGCTAAATGCACCCCAATTCTCACTACACCCTTAAATCCAAAGATTCAATTTGAAGCTCAGAGAAATCCACTCATGCACATGAGTTGAATTCATATTTAGAGGTGGTTGATATCATGCCTAAGGCCTGGGAAAATAATCAAGGCATTTGCTTGAGCCCAAGTCACTAAACACACCAGGTGCACTTTTATACATGTCTCACTATAAGTGGCCTAAAAGGGGCTACACTTGACCAAATGACATGAAGTCAGTGGAATTTTAAAGGTAGCCTCAAGGTCTACATCAGTCATGTTGATCACTAATTCCAGAAATGACCATAACCTAGGTGGAATTAACATGTAAGTGATGTACAAGATTGTTTAACATAGAAAGGCACAACTAGGACATGTCACACCAAAAATGGTCTAGAATGAGTTATACTTGACCAAATGATATGAAGTCAGTGGCATTTTAAAGGTAACCTAAAGGGCTACAATGTTCATGTTGATTCAACCAATTCAAAGTTCCATAGTATATCAGGGAGTACTTATCATTCTACTCAATAATCAACAAATTATCCATGGAAGATATTTCAGAACTTGAAAAGGAACTAAGCTAAATTTTCATCTAGGCCACATGAGATTATTTCTATTGATGTGCCTCATCATAAAGCTACACATTCCAGAAAATCATCATTCTTCATACATAACTTCCTCACTAATTAATTAAGTTTCCCATGGAGGGCAATTCAAAATTGTAAAGGAGCTACCCTAAAATTTTAACCATACCACATGAAATTTTCAACCAAACCACTTGAGATGGTTTCTAAGGGTATTTAATATCATAAAGGACTATGCCTAGAAGGTGGGATTTTTGCTAGTTGTTTTAATCTTATAATCTTCATTAATCTACTAGTGTGACCATTTCCTTTAATTAAAAACTTTAGGGAAATAACTTCCAAAAATCAAGAGACTTATGACAATCATGTGTAACCATATGACATACACTAACCCCCAAGGTTTCAGAAGCATGCAAGGTGATCCCCACCTTCAACCCCATCAAAAGCTCAAAAGCTCAATTTGAGTAATAGCACCCCAATTTTCCTCTTAAGACCCTAACTTCAATTTGAAGTTCAGGGAAAATAACTCATGCATATTAGATGATATTTTAACCAGTGATTTAGATATGTATGAAGAGCTTACCACCCAAATTTGGGGGTGTTTGGAGTTATAAAACTCCATAAATACTAAATATTTACTTTTCCTAATAAATGGAATGCCTCAATGGATATACATCCAAATATTCTCAAATTAAAACCCTAGGTGTGTTTTCATACCCTGCATGCATGGTAGAAAAATCAAGGGATTTGGTTAAGCCAATTGAAAGATATAGCCTTTTTAATTTCTGCCCTACACAAGGAGCAGTCCTAGGAAAGAGGGTGCCCTGATGTCCACAGTGCACCAAATCAGATTATTAAGGTGGAAAATGAAAGTAGACCCATAGGGCTACAAATGTTGTCTCTGCCCCTTTTTGCAAATATGGCCTCTAAGACCTTCAAAAATTGCATGCAAACTACTTAAAAATCCTAGACAGAATTATTGTGGTTTGCTAATAGACATAAAGAGCAGTCCTAGAAAAATGGCTCTACAAGGATCTGTAGTGCTCCAAATCACTTGATCTCAAATCCTACAGAAAGTAGACATCAAGAGCTACAAAAGTTGTCTCTACCAACTTTTCAAGATATGGCTTCTAAGGCCTTCAAAAATTGCATGCAAACTACTTAAAAATCCTGGACAGAATTATTGTGGTTTGCTAATAGACATAAAGAGCACTCCTAGAAAAATGGCTCTACAAGGAGCTGTAGTGCTCCAAATCACTTGATCTCAAATCCTACAGAAAGTATACATCAATAGCTACAAAATTTGTCTCATCCAACTTTTCAAGATCTGGCCTCTAAGGGCCTCAAATCTGGCATTCAAGGTCTGTATATTCTTAGGTCATTTCTAAGTGGCCTGCATATAGCCTGATCTTGATCAGATCAACGGCTGTGATTATATCTTCTTCCTCCAGCCTAAGGGCGTGATTTGCCCGACCTGGAGCAATCTCCAACTCCATTTCCCGGCCATCTAACCACCTCCCCGGCCGGCCACCACCACCACCACCTCCGTTAAGGTGGGGGCTAACGTTTGGCGGCGGTCCGGCCGCCGGAGATGGTGTTTTCCGGCGAACCCAACACCACTCAAAATCCGAAATTCTTCATTTTTCTCACATGGGATCGGGCTCAATTGAGCCCGATTTCTCTCCTAAATTCATCTAGATGCTAGCACAAGTGGAGAGGGGAAGGAAACTTGCCTCAATCGAGCTTGATGGTGAACTTTTCCCGGAACCGCCATGGTCGACCATGCTCCCAGCTCTCCCATGCCGATTCCTCATTTCTCCATCAAATGTCTTGATCCAAGACTTGATTTCGGTTGCTTGGCACCATTTGAAGCTGATGGAGGGGTGTATTGGGGGTGAGGTTGGCTCTAAGTGGTGTTGCCATTAAGGGGATTTCGGCCATGCCTTGGATGCTCCTCCTTGGCTCCATTTGGCATCAATCTAACAGGAAAATGGCTGGCATTCATGATGGCAGCTGGGAGAAGGCATGGGGAGTGTGAATTGAAGCCATGTGGCCTTCATCCCATGAATTCATGGTTGGTTCTTTCCAAAATTTGGGGATTTCTCCTAATTACCCCCTTGCATAGCATCTATATTTGAAATCTGAGGTTGGACATGGTAATTAGCACCTTAGGCTGCTGGGTGGGCCTTGATTCAAGGCCTTAGCCCATTGGAATAGGCTTGGGCTTTCATTTCTCCTCTTTGGGCTTAGGTTTGACCATTGTTGACTTTGGGGTTGACTTGGTCAAAGTAATGAGTTGACTGGTCCCATATGTTGGTCTTGGATCCCTTGCCACCGCCCAATGTTGATTGGGTCATGGTGGTGCCCCAATTGGGCTAATTTTGCCAATATGTGTGATTTTGATCAAAATTGGGGGAAAGTTGACTTTGGTCAAATTTGATCAATTGGATTGACCCCAATGGGTCCTAAATGACCCAAGGGACTCCATAAGGGGTTTAGGGAGTGTTAGTGTGGCCCACTTGTAATTTTGAAGCTTTAGATATCAAGCCATAAGCCCTGGGCTCAATTTGACTATTTGCACACCAAGGTGATTTTTACCTATTCACCTTGGTTCTTAGGGCCATTTTGGCCTCTTAGAGCAACGTCATGACCTTGTCATGACAAAATACATCTTAGGGGTCTAGTTGTTCTGGGGATGTTACATTCACGACCGGAATCTAGGGTTGTCAATCCTTGTCCGAGCTCGGGCTCCAACTGCCGTCCGGGGTCCGGAAGAGCTGTCACCTTCTTTTATTATACCCGTCTTATCCGTCAATCTTATTTGGCCACGATCTCACCAGAGAACTTCATATATGTAGGAGAAAATCCCTCAAAATGGAGCTTTGGAGGTGCACGAACAATGGAGGAGGCCTAGAGGATGCTCCGGCTTGAGATTTGCAAGAGAATGGCGGTCGGAGCTCCTCCCGAAGGTGGGCAGCGATGGAGTGGTGAAAATGGCGCGGAACTAGAGCTCTGGGCGCGAGAAAGATGATCCGTCAGGAATAGGGCAAGAACTACAGCTTTTATACAAAATATCAGAAATTAGGTCACGCACGGTCGAACACATGACCGTGCGTGAACCGTGCGATATTAATTAAGAAGACATGCCAGGAAAACAACCCAGAGTGCCCGTGCATTTTACTCACGCACGGTCTAGGCCGATCGTGCGTAAGAACGCACTGGTAAATTCAGAAAGCTCAAAATCCGGCAAAGGACAGGATGTCATGCGTTTTATTCGCACACGGTTAAGTCCAACCGTGCGTGATGAAAATGCACGAGCGGGGCAGATCACCATATTGACCAGCCGATCATAGCGCACGATCGCAGCCGACCGTGTGTCAAGAAAATGCACGACCGTGCGATTCATACAGGATGAATTCTGGGCAATATGGACGATCTGCCCACCTGCACAACATAACCAAACACTGGGAACACACCTCCAGCACAAGTATACAAGCATAAAAAGAATGGGGAGCACATTGTGCTTGCCCCCAATAATAAGGCGCGCAATTGCACACCACAATGGGCTAACAAGTGCACTTCGTGAAGAAATGTGATTAAGTGAAATATAAGCAATAATGAACTAGAATTGAAGTGCATGTGCGTGAAAACTAGCCCAGATGATTCCGAAAAACACTATATAAATCGGACTCATCACACCCCCAGACTTACCTGTTTGCACGTCCCGAGCAAACAAATTCGGCGGAGTGGGAAAAGCATAGCTAGCTAAAAAATTGTGACATGGAGTAGTATGCGAAGTTGCATACTTGTGTGCGTAGAAATTCATTAGAAGAAGTTTCTAAATATACTAGCTAATTTATAAAAGTGTAAATGCGTAAAAAGAAATTTATTTTTACTCAAAAATGGAATGTTGGTGAATCTCGTGGTCACGCGTAGTACGAAAGCAAGCTAGACGCAAAGGGGAGTGTTACCCAAGACCGGAACTCGGAATTATCTCTGTTGAAACCCATCAACGTCGAGATCCATAAGCTCGCCCTGTCACACTCCCTCCACGACGCTAGTGAACTCACAAGATGAATCTATCAGACTTTTTTGGTTAATACGAGTAGGTTACGGTTTGGAATACAAAGATAAATGTGAAGGCTAATCGCAACCCAAATGAGCACACAAAAGTGATAAATCATAGCAGCCCCCAATAAAACACGTGCAACACACCCCCAGACTTGACCTTGAAACTGGGTGTGCACTTGGCCTACTCCAATCGATAGAGATTGATGTTTCAATTAAAACGCTAGGGATATATTTTTTCTTTCTTTCTCTTTGCTTTTTTTCTTTTTCTTTTCCTTCCTTTTTTTTATATCCCCAAAATTCGCAAAAATCTCAGCATATAGAAATTTTTAAGAAATCCACATCAACACTAAAATTTCTCATCGCCGCACCCCATTGGAAAATTACAATTCACTACTGCTTTTGGCTTAATTTTTGGTTGCGATAATGGGATTAGCTTTTAGGCCTTGGTGATGTATGGTGGAGCTGAACCAAAAGGTCGGGTAGGAACAAAATAGGCTAGCAACGGTTAGCACATAGGAATGGTAGAACAAAGCTCAAGCTTGCCAAATAGATGGCCTACGTCACACTCAACTTGCAAATCATTCGCACCCATGCTTCGAGAGTCGCTTGGGGCAAGTTCTTAGCCCCCAAGAAAGGTAATTCTTCCTCCCGACTCGAGCAACACGAACCTCGTGCTCTCCTACACACAATACCACGCTACCACTAGATTCAACCACATTCACCATTTTGAGAAAAATAAATTAAAATCTACGCAAATATACTAATTATAAACTAGAAGCATAAATAAAAACTAATTCTACTCAAATTCCTAGGCAAGACACGAGTACTCAACTAGAGCACTACAAGAGTCAACATGCCACTCCATCTTGCAATTTTTAGGCTAATACAACAATTTCTACATCACAACCAAGAATTGAATATACAGGAGCATACAAACAAGCGAGTGCGCGCTAAAGTGGGTGTAGTGATGTGCAGTGAAGATGAACAATACTAAATAAATGAGATAAAATTACTTCCAGTATGCAATGCAACGTGTGCGTGCATAGTGGGTAACGAGAAGCAGCTCTCCCCCAGACTTAATCTAAACAATCCAACACAAGATTTAACCATGAAATTCAAAATGAAGTCCAGGGAAAGAGAGTACCCAATGCTCAGCAAGTGACCATACCAGAAGATTGGCGTGTGAATCAAGATAAAGTTTCAGCGTCTGCCATCCAGGAGAAGGACCTGCAGGGGTGAGCTCTGCAAAAACAAAAGAAAATATACATACTAAAATGAAATACCACTAACTAAACTAAAATAGATAAAATAAAAATGCAGGAAACGTAAGATAACTACTGGGGTTATTGTCCTCCCAGCACGACTTATTCAAATTTAAAACAGTTCTAGCTAATAGGAGTATGAAAAAGGAAATGCACAAGTAACTGTTCTAATATGCGTGTCGGTAGCGGGTACCGATATGGCGACAGAACAGTTACTCCTCTACCTAAATAATAATACCCGCTCTTCACAAGTAGAGGAAGCAAAAAGTAAGAAGTGCAGGAGGAGTCCTCCTCACTATTCTCACCAAAATATATGTCCTTGCCCAGCAAGGTATCGTCTTCTTCAGGATGGGTGCAGGAGGAGAAGGCAATGAGTGGAGCTTCCACCATGGAGGGGCAGGGGTCAACCTCCTCACATAAGGGAATGCTCTCCTCATTGGCATGAGCAAGATGCTCCGAGTCCTCCTGGAGTCCCTGTGAAGAATCAACCTGCACAGGCTCAAACACTGAAGAAGGGGGGTCAGGAAATAAAAGAGAAGAATAACATAAATGATCTAAAATCCGGGGAGTGGTCCCGGTCTCACTCCCAAGAGGTTGGGGAAGTAAAATAATGTCGGCATCATCGACAATGCTGCAGGGCTCATAAGGTTCATCAATGACCTCCTCCACGATTTGGACTTCCTCCACCGGTGCTGAGGTAGAATCCTCATCACCTTGGAAAATATCCTCCTCCATAAGAATAGGCACAACACATAAATCACCTGGCTTATCCTGTGAAACATCCTCAATAATGTCGTCAGATACAAATGTAGTAGTATGCACAATAGGGGGAAGAATACTGCTTGGATAAAAGTCAAGCACCGATTCCTCACAAAAAATCGAATCCATACACGGTGATATATGCACAGGGGAGATGGGATCACCCATGTCAGAGCCTAGATCAGCCATAACTCTGATGAGCGTGTCCGCATCATTCCCTTCAAAACTTGAAGGTAATACATCAACGTAATCAGAGGTGGAAGGTGTGCTGTCAGAGTTAGGAGTTGGGACGATCCGGATCATCATCTTCGTCCAATTGGCGAAGAAATGCAACACAATCCTTCAAGGCATGATCCATGCTCTGACAAAACAAGCACTGTTTTGCATTTTTCTTCGACTCAAATTGGACCGGAGATGAATGCAAAAGGGGCACGTGCGGAGCGGAAGAGTAGCCATAGGACTTACGCACACCATATGGAGTACCCGACGAAGTCGGTGCTCCATATACTGGGCCTTGAGTGCTAGGGCTATTATCTCCCTTTGGACATCTATCACTAGCATGAGATATATCTCTGCACAAACGGCAACGAATATTAAAAGAAGCCCACATTGTGTGAAGATAATAAGATTCAAAAGAAAAACACTATTGTGCAAAATACTACACCCAACAATAATTTAATAAGCAACCTAAAATAAAATAGGAAAACAGAATACGAAGAAATAAAATAAAAGGATGCAATATACAAATGGACGAACTTCTATCGAAGGTTCTCCCTCTCCAAAAAACTCACACGACTGTGTTCCCCGGCAACGGCACCAAAAGCTTGATGCGCAAATCTAGCACACAGCTATAGGCGGTAGCCAGACTGCGGCACGAAACGATAGTGTACCGATCGTTCAAGTAATATAAAATGTGGGAGTGAATCCCCAAGTGTCGATCTCGAAGGAACACAATAAGGTGGAGTTAACTATTGAGGAAGGACTTGAGATCGAAGTCCTTAAGTCCTATGGAGTGGGGGAGAGTTGATTTGGCTTTGGGAAAATAAAAGAAAACAACTACAATTACTCCTATGCAATGCCGCTATGCAATACTTCACCGGGCAGGATGGAGAACTACGTAGGCCTTGAACGCACTACTTCGCAAGGGCGGATGGACGAGTAGGCAAGAGGAATCGACTGTGCAGGCCTTGAGCACGCTGCTTCATTAGGCGAATAGATTACACGGGCCGCTATGCCACGCTTCACCAGGCGGATGGAAGAGTAGGCTTGCGGATGGAGTGGGTCACACTGGCGTAATGAGGGTCGCAAGCACCTCGTCAACAAGCACGCCACTAGCAATTGCTAGTGCGTCACACGAACATGACGGCGGGATGGAGGATGGAATGGGGCTCTCCTCACTTGCATAAACCACACATAACGATTTCACATAGACATGAAATATTAAAAGACAAAACAAGGTTTAGCAAACATTGTTCATTCACCCAAATAATTAAGGAATAACACACTACAATGTAAAGGAGGTTGAGATTACAACCAAAGCACGGAGACTCATCAGAGGTTCACGACTGGAATCTAGGGTTGCCAATCCTTGTCCGAGCTCGGGCTCCAACTGCCATCCGGGGTCCGGAAGAGCTGTCACCTTCCTTTATTATACCCGTCTTCTCCGTCAATCTTCTTTGGCCACGATCTCACCGGAGAACTTCATATATGCAATAGAAAATCCCTCAAAATGGAGCTTTGGAGGTGCACGAACAATGGAGGAGGCCTAGAAAATGCTCTGGCTAGAGATTTGCAAGAGAATGGCGGCCGAAGCTCCTCCAGAAGGTGGGCGGCGATGGAGCGGTGAAAATGGTGCGGAACTAAAGCTCTGGGCGCAAGAAAGATGATCCGTCAGGAATAGGGCAAGAACTGCAACTTTTATACCAAAAGATCAGAAATTAGGTCATGCACGGTAGAACGCACGACCGTGCGTGAACCGTGCGATATTAATTAAGAAGACATGCCAGGAAGACGACCCAGAGCGCCCGTGCATTTTACTCACGCACGGTCGAGGCCGATCGTGCGTAAGAACGCACGGTTAAATTCGGAAAGCTCGAAATCCTGCAAAGGACAGGATGTTGTGCGTTTTGTTCGCGCACGGTTGAGTCCAACCGTGCGTGATGAAAATGCACGAGCAGGGCAGATCACCATATTGACCAGCATGATCGCAGCCAACCGTGCGTCAAGAAAATGCACGACCGTGCGATTCATACAGGATGAATTCTGGGCAATATGGACGATCTGCCCACCTGCACAACACAACCAAACGCTGGGAACACACCTCCAACACAAGTATAAAAGCATAAAAAGAATGGGGAGCACATTGTGCTTGCCCCCAACAATAAGGCGCGTAATTGCACACCATAACAGGCTAACAAGTGCACTTCGTGAAGAAATGTGATTAAGTGAAATATAAGCAATAATGAACTAGAAGTGAAGTGCATGTGCGGGAAAACTAGCCCAGATGAGTCCGAAAAACACTATATAAATCGGACTCATCAAAGAGCGCGTTACTGAATTGAATTTTAGAAAGTTAAGAACATAACCATCTCAGCTTACAGAGTCGCATAACGGAAACATTTAATTTAATAAGACAAAACCAGTTCACAACTTGTCCACTTAGATACCAGGAATGAAAATACAATAATGCATGTCTATTAAACTGTTTACAACAACTAGGTGGCTTCCAAACATCGGCACGCAGGCCGGCCACACATGAAAATAGTAAACAAATCACTTGGCCTTCAAGGGCCATCAAAACTCAGCAGCTGGAATTCCGCCCCACTATTTCCCGCTCGTCTCGCCAGGACCTGTAAGACACAATCCACCAAACAGTGGGAAAAGAAGTAACCGGTCAGCTTTAGCTGACCCAGAATATAATGACCCCACCCCATGATCGGGGTGGCGGTGCTCCTTCCCTGCAAGTAAGCAATAGCAATAGCAGCATATATATTTCACAGGTGCGTCTAAGCATCGCATAGAAATAATCATCCTACGGTGACATCAAGTCACACGTCATGTGCACTCATGGCACATCATCCTCAAGGCCTTTTTCAACTTGGATGAACCAATCGATCTAGGCCGTACACATGAAGTTCTGGCATTCTTTAAGCTCGGTCGTACACACGAAGTTCCGACACGATCGTTATGAGCTAGATGTCAGGATTCACCTATGCCTGGCCTGAGTTCGGTTTAGCTTGTGCTCGCGCTCATTAATGTCAGGATTCAACTTAACCTGACACGAGTTTGGTTTCCCCTTATGCCCGTCAAACTATAACCTCATATGGTCATCACCTCAGCCTCAGGGTCTCGTTTAGCAATCCCAAGGATCACTTGCACTAATGCCGGTACTAGCGCTAGTGCCGGGCTCTATCCAACAGAACACAAATCAGTTAGCTCTTTCGGGTATTTTGATGCGCAAAACTATATCCGCAAACGACAACGGCAAGTGTACCGTATCAAATGTAGTATAGGTTATAAAAACCAAGGTCGTATTAGACTCGGGGCGGCTGAGTACTCTTACTTCAAGAAAATCTCTATTATCTTATCAATTAAAACTTTGGGTTGGTTTGCAAAAAGAAAATAAAACAATGAAGAAAGAGAAGAATGAGAAATA
Source organism: Dactylorhiza incarnata (assembly GCA_033032865.1). Taxonomy (NCBI): domain Eukaryota; kingdom Viridiplantae; phylum Streptophyta; class Magnoliopsida; order Asparagales; family Orchidaceae; genus Dactylorhiza; species Dactylorhiza incarnata. The sequence goes on along the minus strand of JAWHQI010000287.1, from coordinate 101,557 downwards.
AGAGAATAAGAAAAACTATTTTATTGATGAAAGAAATTACATACTATGAAAAGGAAGCTACAAACTATTTAATTGAAAATACAAATTGCATAAAGAAAGAAGATTACAAGAACTACTAAAACATGAAAATAATATAAGAAAATGAAAGTTCTAATCCTCAAAATTCGTCCCCTGAGTTCTGGAGAAGCTCCCTTTAAATAGGCAGAAATTTGATGTTACACGCCCTTGGTCACGCCCGTGACCAAGGGGCGTGTAAGGAGCGTGATTGGTTCTAGCGGAGAGGGCGCGTTCTGGTTTCAATGCAGGCGTTTCGGACGCGTCGCGCCCTAGGTCATGCCCGTGACCTGGGGCGTGTAATCTTTAAATGTGCTGCTGGCGGGAAATCTTTGGCGGGAAGGCGCGTGGGGCAAGTCACGCCCGTGACTGGATATCATGCCCCCTGGTCATGCCTGTGACCTGGGGCGTGTACGGCTTGATCTCAGCGGTTCTGATTCGTCTTTACGGTTCTGCTTCATCTCAGCGGGTCGCTGCCGTGACTTAGATGTCACGCCCGTGACCTGGGGCATGTACTTGGCGAAACTTCACGGAATGCTCTCGGGATGGCGGAATCGGGTCTAGAACACGTCTAGACTGTCACGCCCCTTGGTCGCCCGTGACATGGGGTGTGTACTTGACAATTTAGCTCAAAATGCCCAGAAATCCTGAAAAACATAGAAAAGGCTTACGTTAGTTTATAAAATTAAAAGGGAACATATTAAATAAGAAAATACATATAAATTATATAAATTCATATTAAAACTATATTAAAATTATACTAAAGGATGAGTACAAAAAGTGTTGGGGAAATGATTTATCTTAACCCCTAGAAATGAGTAGAATATAAATTTCAAGTATGAAAAATTAGGCTAAGTAAATATGCGTCGAAAAGTATTCGACGCAACGTCGAAATATAGTCGGCGTTTCTCTCAGAATGAGTCGAAGTAACTCTTAAAAGAATTCGACGTAATCATAGTCGACGTACCTCTGACTTCTAGTCGACGCATTTGATAAAGTCGACGCACCTTTGTCGACGCACCATCCTTATTCTCCTCTCGACGTCCAGCCAGGATGAAATCGGCGTTTACGTCGAATAGTAATCGACGCACGTCGATATCTATAAGTAATTCAAAAACACGCCAGATCTCTTTCCTTCTCTCTGTAGATCTGATTTTTATGGAATGATATTATTCTTTTATAGCCGTTCTGAATCAGCCTTTCCTTCTATTTGATTCTTGGCTTATTTGATTAAGATTGTTATGGATATTATTTGAAATCAGAATGAATTCTTTTCCTTCTACAGAAATATTGATTATGAAAACTCTTATCTCTTTCTAATTCTCTGTCTGCTAAATTGATTATTCTCCTTTAGCAATATATTTTAAACAGAGCTATAAATAAGGAGGAGGTCAGCAGAGAATGACAAGAAGTGATCCACCATATACAATTGAAAAAGAGGAAGTGCTCCCAAGTGAAGAGTGAGAAAGCTGAGAAAAGAGATAGTGTGCTGCAGCAAAGAAAAAGCCTTCTTCTCCTTCTTATGAAGCCATTCTGCTGCAAACTCTGAAAGCTCTCACAAAAGAAAGAAAAGCTTACAATCTCCTTCTCACTATAAAAGAGAGATCATATTCACTATACTTGTGCTTCCAATCTTCTTGCTAGGAAGAAGATTATTTCTTACATATATCATTTTCTGTTCTTCTACTTGTTCTACTTCTTCTTCTCATTCTATTTTCAAATTGTGTTAAAGAGTTTTTAGAATCTCTCTTCAAAAAATTCAGTTGTAGTGGTTCTAAGAGTCTCCTTACCAAAAGACTCAGTTTGGTTCTAAGAGTCTCCTTATCAAAAGACTCAGTCTGGTTCTAAGAGTCTCCTTATCAAAAGATTCAGTGCAAGTTAGTGAATTCCTACCAAGGGGGTAGAAGAGTGGACTACCCAAAGTTTGGGGAACCACTATATTTCCTTGTGTTGTGCTGTGATTTTCTTGTTGTCATTTTTCTTCTTCACTTGCTTAATTCTTGTTGGTGTGTGGGAAGCCTAAATCTGTGATTATTACACATATATATATATAATAGCACAAAGTATTTTTAAATATCTATTCACCCCCCTCTAGAGAATTCTAGTGAGGTTAACTGTGCACTTTCAATTGGTATCAGAGCTAGGTTGATCTAAAAAGGGTAACTCCTTGATAAAAAAGATCCTACCTCATATATATATATATATATATATATATATATATATTGAAAACTATATCTTTTCACATGGCATAAATCAAAGATTATGCTTCCACCAGACCACCAATTTGCTACCTTGAAAAGTTTGCACTTTGGAAAACAAGAATTAAAATTTTTCTAAACTCTATTGATGGAGAATTATTTGATGTTATTATGACAGGTCCTCCCAAGCCATTCAAGAAGGACTCAAGTGGAAAGGTCACACAAACACTTGCTCCAAAGGCTGAATGGACAGATGAAGAAAAGAAAGCTCAAGCATGTGATGCCAAGGCTATGAATATCTTAGTCTCAACCCTCTCAGATGAAATCTTCCAAGAGATTGCTGAATATGAGTCAGCTAAGGAAATATGAGAAGCTCTCAATAAAATGGTAGAAGGGAGTGCTGATGAGAGGAAGGATAAAAAGGCATTACTCATCTCTCAATATGAAGACTTCCAGAAGAGAGAAAATGAAAGTGTTACTGACATGTATGCCAGATTCAGCCTCATAATAAATGAGCTAAAAACACTTGAGAAGGACATATCTCTCACTGAGATAAATGACAAATTGCTAACTTGCTTCCCTAGCTCTTGGGATTCAAGAATCTGTCCAATTAAAGACTCCAGAAGTCAAAAAGAAATCTCAACAGATGTCCTGTTGGGTAAATTAAGATCTTATGAACAGCTGTTGAAAATAAGAGCTGAGAAAGAAGAGAAAGACAAGGCTTCTTCACTCTCAAAAGAAAAGAGCATTGCTTTGAAGGCTACTGAAGGTGAACCCTCTACAAATGATGAAGAGCTGATTAGTCTACTGGCCAGAAGGTTCAAGAAGTGGATCAAAACAGAAGGATCCAGAAGGAGAGACTCAAAAACCAGGTATGACAAAACTCCTAATAAAGAGATTATCTGTTACTCTTGCAGGAAACTTGTGTAACATCCCATTTCCTACTAGACCCCTAAGGTGCACTTTGTCATGACATGGTCATAACAATGCCCTAAGATACCAAGGATTGCCCTAGAACCAAGGTGAAAAGGTGAAAAGCACCTTGGTGTGCAAATAGACAAAATGACTTCAAGGTTTAAGACTTGATGTCTAAGCCTCAAAATGATCCAATTGACCCCACCTAACTCTTCATAATCCTCTAGGGAACTCAATGAGTCACTAATAACCCAATGGGTCAAGATAAATCTAGGGTTTGGGTCAAAATCACCATTTGACTCATTTAGCCTAAGTAGACCTAAATAGGTCAAAAGTGCCCAAAGAGGGTTCACCAAGCCATGAATCACACCAAAGGGAGTCTATGGACCTCATGGACACCATGTGGGGTCATCCTTCTCATCAGTTGACCAAGTCAACCCAAAAGCCTTAACATATGGTCACCAAGTTTGTCCAATTTAACCAAATTGACCAAAGTCAAATATAAGTCAACATAACCCAATTCAACCCAAATTGGCTCACTTAGACTTCATATGACCAAATTGACCACACTATTACATGTCAATCCATAAGAGATACCCAATGGACTTAGGAGCCTCATCATGTGATCATCAAATTGGTCAAATTGACCAAAGTCAAACTTTCCCCAATTTTGGTCAAAATCACACTTATTGGCTAAATTGGCCCAATTAGGGCATCACCATGGCCCAATCAACATTGGATGGTGTCAAGGGACTCAAGACCAACAATTTGGACCAGTCAACCCATTAGTTGACCAAGTCAACCCAAAAGCCCTAACATATGGTCACCAAGTTTGTCCAATTTAACCAAATTGACCAAAGTCAAATATAAGTCAACATAACCCAATTCAACCCAAATTGGCTCAATTAGACTTCATATGACCAAATTGACCACACCATTACATGTCAATCCCTAAGAGAGACCCAATGGACTCAGAAGCCTCATCATGTGATCATCAAATTGGTCAAATTGACCAAAGTCAAACTTTCCCCAATTTTGGTCAAAATCACACTTATTGGCTAAATTGGCCCAATTAGGGCATCACCACGGCCCAATCAACATTGGATGGTGTCAAGGGACTCAAGACCAACAATTTGGACCAGTCAACCCATTAGTTGACTAAGTCAACCACTAAAGTCAACATAAGTCAAAATTGGGCTAAATGGGAATTTTGGATCAATTAAACCAAACCCTATGGGCTAAGGCCTCAATAGGAGGCCCATCCTGCAACCCAATGGCACTTGACCATGCATGCCCTCAGATTTGAAGAGGGATTGACATGCAAGGGGGGCAAAATTGGATTTTCCCCCAATTTGGAGAAGAGACAAATTGGAATTCATGCATTGAGTGCCAATTGGCACTCAATTCTCCTCCCAAAGCATTCCACTGAGCTCCCTCAGTAATTCCCAGCCGAATTCCTATTGTCCCCATGCCAAGTGTCACCTTGGTGAAGCATCCAAGGTGTAGGCCGAGCTCCCCTTTAATGGCTGGAATGGTTAGAGCCCTCCTCAGGCCAAATAGACACCACCATTAGCTTTAGAACGAGGAAAGCATATGATCGACCTTTGAATCACTGCAAATGGTGGAGGAATGAAGTTTTGAGCAAGCTCGCCGGAGAGGAGAAGATTCATGGCCAACCGCCGCCGCCGCCTCCGTCAAGCTTCATTAAGGTACGATTTCTCCCCCCCCCCCCCCCCCCCCCCCCCCCCCCCCCCCCCCCCTCCCTCGGTGCTAGCTTCATAGATCAAATAGGAATGAATCCAAGCTCATTTGAGCTTGATGCCATGGACAACCATGAAGAAATGGCTGATTTTAGATCTCGCCGGAAAACACTACTCCGGCCACCCCAAGTCGCCGGACCACCACCCATCGATGGCTCTTGCCGAGAGGAAGGAGTTGGTGTGGTTGGTCGGCAATGGGAGGGCTTAGATTGCTGTAGTGAGGCCAAAACACCTGCTCCAGGTCGGGCAAACCGTGGCCTTTGGCTCTAGGAAGAAGAGATAATCATGGCCATTGATTTGATCAAGGATCGGCTATAGGCAGACCACCCCCCAATTACTTAAGTTTTTATCAGACTTTGCATGTAAAAATTAGGCCACTTAGAGGCCTTTTCATGAAAATTTGTCTGAGACAACTTTTGTTGCCCTTGATGTTACCTTTCAACAGAAACTTAAATCAAGTCATTTGGAGCAATGTAGCACCTACAACACTCATTTTCCTAGGACTGGTCCTAGTGTAGGGCAGAAATTAAAAATGCTATAACTTTTATATGGCTTAACCAAATCCCTTCATTTTTCTACCATGCATGCATGGTATGATGATACACCTAGGGTTTAAATTTGAGAATTTGTGGAGGTATATTCATTGAGATATTTCAGTTATTAGCAATAGTAAATAATTGGTATTTATGGAGTTGTGTAACTCCAAACACCCCCAAATTTGGGTAGTAAGCTATTTATATATATATCTTGATCACTGGTTGAAATTTCATCACATGTGCATGAGTATATTTCTCTGAACTTCAAAATGAAGTTTGGGTCTTAAGAGGAAAATTGAGGTGCTAATAGTCAATTTGGGCTTTTGAGCTTTTTGATGGAATTGAAGGTGGGAATCACCTTGCATGCCTCTGAAACCTTGGGGTTAGTGTATGTCATGAGGATATACATCATTGACATAAGTTTCATGATTTTTGGAAGTTATTTTCCTAAAGTTTTTAATTAAATGAAAATTGTCACACTTTTAAATTAATGAAATAATTTGAATCAAAAACTTAGAGATAAATCCAAAACTCTGGGAAATGGATCTTTGACTGGAAAAGCACATTTAGGAATTTTGTTGGAATTTTTGGACCTCATTTATTTCTCTGAATTTGATTTATTTGGTTAGGTCAAATTTATTCAAATATGACATTTAGGTCTCATATGCACTTGGAGAATTATGAAATTATTCTAGTAGGTTTCCTTGGTGATCCTATAGCTCTGTAAATTTTACCATAATTTTTAGATGAATTTTAGGTCATTATATAGTACTTGTTATATAACTCCTTATTGGCACACCATATGTAATAAATGATAAATAAGGGTAAATACTCCTTGGATTAATATGAAACTTAGGATCTGGTGTTTTTAGACCAATATTGTGCTATAGTAATTTTACCAGAATTTATTGAAGTCTTAACATAGCACTTATAGTGTAAACCCTTATTGGCACACCATTTGTAATAAATATCAATTATGGATAAATACTCTCTGGTAAATTATGAAACTTTGGATTTGGTGTTTCTAGATGATAATTGTACTAGGATACTTTTCTCAGAATTTATAGAGACATATTAATGGTAGTTGTAGTGTAAACCCTTATTGGCACACCATTTGTAATAAATAGCAATTATGGATAAATACTCTCTGGTAAATTATGAAACTTTGGATTTAGTGTTTCTAGATGATTATTGTACTATGATACTTTTCTCAGAATTTATAGAGACATATTAATGGTAGTTGTAGTGTAAACCCTTATTGGCACACCATTTGTAATAAATAGTAATTATGGATAAATATACTCTTGTAAATTATGAAACTTTGGATTTGGTATTTCTACATGATTATTGTACTAGGATAATTTTCTCAGAATTTATAGAGATATATTAATGGTAGTTGTAGTGTAAACCCTTATTGGCACACCATTTGTAATAAATAGCAATTATGGATAAATACTCTCTGGTAAATTATGATACTTCGGATTTGGTGTTTCTCGATGATTATTGTACTAGGATAAATTTATCAGAATTTATAGAGACATATTAATGGTAGTTGTAGTGTACACCCTTATTGGCACACCATTTGTAATAAATAGCAATTATGGATAAATATTCTCTGGTAAATTATGAAACTTTGGATTTGGTGTTTCTAGATGATTATTATACTAGGATAAATTTCTCAAAATTTATAGAGACATATTAATGGTAGTTGTTGTGTAAATCCCTATTTGCACCCCTTTAAAGATAAATAGAAATTGTGGGTTTAAAATGTTTTGAAAAATATAATCTTCTGTAAATAGTGTTTTTATGTTCATATGAATCTATTGTAATTTTTCTAGAATTTTAGGAAGTAAAAATCTTGTACTTGATGTGTAAAATTATTATTTTTATTCATTTATTGAAAATTAGGGATCATGGTTATTTAATTGCTGGAAAAATTTGAAATATTGGAAATCTTTTTATCATGTCACATTTCATCTCTGGAAGGATATTTAACAAGTTCGAATTCACTAGCATGATACCTCCTTCACATTTTAGATTCAGATTAGTAATTAATGAATTTTTATAGAGGGCAAAATTATATGAAACATGCTTGGATTTTGATCATCCCTTATTTTATCCACTATGAACCTATGATAGAAATTAGAAGTCATTTGGAAGTAATTGGACCAAGGTTCCATCATAGGAATCTAAGTAGTTATATGTCGTGGTCTGCGGATAGTGAAAACTCATTATGATGAATAGGTCAATATAATCACAAGGAAATCAGTGAGAATTTGATTATAACAAGAGATGAGTATAGACCACTTAGAGGACTAAAGGTTATTAGAGTTGAATCCAAAAGAACGATTGCTCAGGAGCGGGATGAAACATAAGGCGTGAAAACACTTAAGATATAAAGAGTAATGAGAGGGTGGAATGTTAGGTCAGGGTAGTCACCAAGAATGTTAATTGTCCTGGAAAGGGGTTGGGCATCATCCCATCACATACCATAGTACCTTGCGAACCCTTCACCGGGTAGCCCTCAGGAAGTCCAGGATCCACCCTAAACTTCCTAGTATAATAATAACTAAACAAGGGTAGTCTAAATAGGAGTTTAGACGATGAGAGTGCTTGATGAGCTATGGGTAAGGCTGTGCTCGGGATTGACGAAAGATCATCTTTCCCCTTAGAGGGTCATAAAGCGCTGAGGTTTAATTTAAGTGGAATGATAAGAAGGTAATCTTATGGGTAGATACCAATAATACTAAGTGTCTTGAAAAAGGGAACTTTGGGGTGTCATCCCATTGTAGTTCCTAGTACCGTAGCGAGCCCCTTACAGGGTAATCCTCGGGGAGTCCAAGATTAACCGTAAACCGTAGGGATAAGATGTTATACAAGAATAATTTAATAACACACTCACCCACACCCCGTGGCTACGGGAGCTTAGTCGGTTTGGTGCTACGAGCAGTAAGCTCCGTGTTTGTAAGAGCAGATTGATAAGTCAGGTGAGCTTGTGACTCAGTAGGGTATGTTGGTACGGACGGGTTGGTCCGGTGAGCCGGTGGATCGGAAGGTTATTATTGACGGGCAGGTTAGCCCGGGGAGCTTATGGCTCGGAGGTAGATAGTAGAACATGTTGCATGTGCACGAAGGTGGTGGGTCTTCGGTATTGGATGGTCGTTCACACCGACGTCAATACGTTGACTCGACAAGTGTGGTAATTACACTTAGCCATGAAAGTCTGGCGGTCCAGTCAGCAAGAGTACGCAGACGCTCCGCGGTTTTGTGTTGAGGCATACGATAGGTCTAGGTTAGGTAGTGTGAATACCAACCTAGAGGTGGGCGAGGCCCAACCCACCACTTCCGTTTGCCACTACGGGAGTATCCTGGGTGTCTTGCTAGCTCCAAAAAGGGGGAACTAAAGGTCTGTGCGCATAGAGTCGTAGTGAGTGAGTTGCACTTGTATGAACATAGCATAACAGCATACCTTGCATGTCATAGCATGAACATTGAATTTCAACCCCTACCCCTATCGTATAAATTGTATGAGACTTTTTATTCGATAGGCCCTGCTAAACGACCCCTTGGTCTATAGGTTTGTATGGGCATTCCTATAAATCAATGGTTACTTTTAAATTACTTTACTTGCGTCGCACTGCTTCTCTATGCTTACTTCTTTTACTGCTGCGATATTACCTTACTGCACTTATTACTGTTTACTTGCTTATACTGCTAGCATAGAAATTATATGGACATACTCTTGTTAGCGTAGAATATTTGTCACCTGCTTTTTGTTTACTCCACTTTGTTGTCCTCCGCTTCTTCCTCCCGCACGGTGCCTAGGAGTCGCGGGGGAAGGCGGGGACAAAATCGGCTTAGTCTTTATGACTAACGGTCGGTGGTGACCGTAGGTACCCGAAGTGATGGAGCCCCAGCTAGAGGAGGAGACAGGAACTGAGGAGCTTAAACCGCGCATTACTTCTACTACAAGACAGGTGTTCGAGAGTTGAGAGTTTGTTTATCTTCCGCACAGATGTAGAGTGAGAGATTTTTGTACTTCGCTTGGATATGTACAGGGCTTAAGCCCCTTTTACTCTTTCATTTTTTTTGTACTCATTGATGGACAATATTTATTTTGTTGTATAAATGTGTGATTGTGGACTTGGTTCTGTTTATTTTCCTTCTTAACTCTTGTTGGCCTGTCGATAGTTCTTGCCGGCAGGATCGACGTCTTGCGGAGGTAGCTAACTCGGGTGTTAGTGTCACCGTAAGGCGGCGGTCTGGGCATAAGATCTGGAAGCTCTCCAGGTGTGGGAGAGGGATCTTACAACCTGGACACATTTCACCTGAATGTCCTAAAGAGATCAGCAATAAGAAAGATCTGAAAAGAACAGATCTAAAGAAGAAGAAGAAGAAAGAGAAAGGGTTCACTGCTCAATCATGGAGTGATTCAGAATCTGAAGGAAGTACCTCATCTGAAGATGATCACGAGAAGGCTAAGCAAGAGGAAACCTGTTTGATGGCCACTGAAAAGCCTGAAGATACATCTCTGGTAAATTTATTTGGTGATATAGATTTCTCCTCCACTCATTTCAAAAATAGTTTCAAAGAACTCTGTTTAGATCTAGTCAAATCTGAGAAAGAGGTAAAGGAACTAAGAAATGAACTAAATAATCTCAAACAAATGAAAACACAACATAAAAACTACGAGCTTAGTCTAGGACTCTCAGAGGAACAACTAAATAAAATCAATACTGAAAATCAAGCACTAAGAAATGAGCTAGCAAAGGCAAAAGCTTTTGAAGACTCTCTAAATGGCAGAAGTCAGAAGCTCAAGAATATCTCTAACAATCTCACTGATAGATTTAGACAACTAGAATATAACACTGACTTAGAACCCAAACCTCAATCACCCAGCAAATCTGTCTGGAGACATCCTATTCACTTCACTAGGGAAAATTATTTAACAGGAGAAAGATCACAAACAACCACTGTTTTTAACAAAACTAGTCCCACTATATATGAAGGAATCCTAGGAAAATATCCTCAGAAAAGAAACAAACTTGCGTCGAATCATTATCGACGTGCGTCGAATTCCACTCAACGCAACTCAAATAATGCATCGATTTCTAATCAACGCAGACACCAAAATACGTCGACTTCCAATCGACGCAATCTCTCCTATGCTTCGACTAAAAGTAACCACAGAATGAAGGAAGCGTCGACTTTCACTCGACGCAACCTTAAACATACGTCGAATTCATAGCAACGCAACCAATCTAACAGAAATGTCTCCTTTTCAAAAAGGTCTTCTCAACCATTTCCTTTTATTATGAACACTATTTCTGCAACATTACCAAAGACAATTGGTATGATAAGCCAATGCCACTAAAGGAGGAAGGATATTCTGAAAAACCCACTTATTCTTTCATTAAACCTTTCACTGTTGGTAAGAAGGGACCCCAGCTTAGGAGGGTCCAAACTAATGTTTAAAATCTTATGTGCAGATGTATCACATCTCCAGGCTGGTGTGGTACTTGGACAGTGGATGCTCCATGCACATGACAGGGTACAAAAACCTATTAATCAATTTTGAGGATAGACTTGGACCACCAGTGACTTTTGGAGATTCTAGCTGTGGCCAAACCAGGGGATTTGGAGATTTCAAAGAAGGGAAAGTTACCTTCAAGAATGTGGCAGTAGTCAAAGGACTGAAGCACAATTTGATAAGTATAAGTCAGATAATGGACAGTGGTAAGTATGAGGTAAAATTCACCACACTATTTTGCCATATTATTGATATCAAGACTGGTGCCATACTACTCAATGGAATTAGAAAAGGGAAGGTATATATAGTAGACTTTAGCTCCTCACCCACAGAAGTTTGTTTGTTCAACAATATTATTAATAAAAGTGAATTATGGCATAGGAGACTGGGTCATCTAAACCACAAAACAATTAGTAAATTATCAAAGAATAACCTAGTCAGAGGCCTACCAAAGGGTAGATTCTCTAAGGACTCTCCATGCAGACCTTGCCAACTAGGAAAACAGACAAAGTCATCCTTTAAACCAATTGGTAAGGATGACTCACCTAGGATTCTCCACTTAATGCACATGGATCTCTTTGGTCCCATATCCACTCAGAGCTTAGGTGGAAAGTCTTATACATTAGTTATTGTAGATGATTATTCTAGGTTTAGCTGGGTATTCTTTCTAAGGGCCAAGTCTGAAACCCATAAGATTCTCTTAAGATTCATAAGACAGATTCAATCTGAGTTCAATACTCATGTTTCAATTATCAGGAGTGATCATGGGACTGAATTTGAAAATCAGTCAATTTGTAGTTTCTGTGAGGATATAGGTATCAAACAAAGTTTTTCAACCCCTAGAACTCCTAAACAAAATGGAGTTGCTGAAAGAAAGAATGTAACTTTAATTGAATCAGGAAGGACCTTACTTGCAGAATCAGGATCACCAAAAACCTTCTGGGCTAAAGCAGTCAACACTGCAAACTATGTTCTAAATAGAAGACTCATTCACAAAACTAAGGCAAAAACTCCATATGAACTCCTGGAGGGAAAAACACCCATTGTTAAATACTTTAAAATATTTGGATGTGCTTGCTTTATCTTAAATAATGGGAAAGATCATCTTGCCAAGTTTGACAAGAAGTCTGATGATAGAATATTTCTTGGGTACTCATCATCTAGTAAAGCTTATAGATGCTATAACAGGAGAACTCTCAAAATTGAAGAATCTATGCACATTATATTTGATGAAACTAACATGTTGTTTAAGGGGGAGGAAACTTCTACCAATTCTTTTCCACAGGAAAATAGCAGCATAGAAACTCAGCTTGAACAACTGACTCTAGAGAACAGAGACACTGGGAAAGAAAACCAGCTACAGAAACAAGTGAGGAGTCTGAACAAGAGCATGAAGAAGGTTCAGAGAAGAGCAATCAAAACCAACTCCCACAAGAGAACATAGTTCAGGAAGAACAGTTTGACAATGATCCCATTGTTAATGAGGAAGAAGAGCATCTGACAAATTCAAGCAGGACAGGGATCAATATGAAAAATCATCCACAATCCCAAGTAATTGGAGACCCCAATACTGGAGTAAGAACAAGACACCAAGTCTCCAATGGGATGATGCTCCAATGCTTCTTATCTCAAGTTGAACCAAAGAGGTTTGAGGAAGCAAATTGTGATCCTCACTGGATTATAGCCATGCAAGAAGAACTAAGCCAATTTGAGAGAAACAAAGTGTGGAACTTAGTTGAGAGACCAAGAAACTACCCAGTTATTGGTACAAAATGGGTATACAGAAACAAACTAGACTCCACTGGAGTAATTGTCAGGAACAAGGCAAGACTTGTAGCACAAGGATACAGACAAGAAGAAGGAATAGACTACAATCAAACCTTTGCTCTAGTAGCCAGATTAGAAGAAATCAGACTCTTTCTTGCCTATGCAGCCTTCATGAAGATGAAAGTCTACCAGATGGATGTCAAGAGTGCTTTTCTGAATGGTGACCTTCAAGAAGAGGTGTATGTAGAGCAACCACCAGGTTTTGTCAATCCCTCCTCACCTAACTTTGTTTATAGACTTAACAAAGCACTTTATGGTCTTAAGCAAGCACCAAGAGCCTGGTATGAAACTCTGTCCAACTTCCTTTTAGAAAATTCTTTTGAAAGAGGAAAAGTAGATAAAACACTTTTTACTAGAACCCATAAAAATCAACTCCTTGTTCAAATCTATGTAGATGACATTATCTTCAGCTCAACTCATCCCAAACTTTGTAAAAGATTTGCTGATTTAATGCAATCAAAATTTGAAATGAGTAGTATGGGAGAACTCTCTTATTTCCTAGGGCTACAAGTGAAACAAAGCAGTGAGGGAATCTTTATATCACAATCTAAATACACTAAAGAGTTAATTAAAAAATTTGGTATGGAATCAACATCTACCATGAAAACACCTATGACAACTAATGCCATTATAGAAAAGGATGATAAGGGAAAATCAGTAGATCAAAAGACATATAGGGCAATCATAGGATCCCTTCTCTATCTAACAGCTAGCAGACCTGACATTATGTTTGCAACCTGCATATGTGCTAGATTTCAGGTTGATCCAAAAGAATCCCATCTCACCTCTGTAAAAAGGATTCTTAGATACCTAAAGGGCACACCTGAACTAGGTCTGTGGTACTCAGCAAAAACAAATTTTGAATAAATAGGATTCTCAGATGCAGACTATGCTGGATGTAGGGTTGATAGAAAAAGCACATCTGGTACTTGCTAATTCCTAGGTGACAGATTAATATCATGGTTCAGTAAGAAACAAACTTCAGTCTCAACCTCAACAACTGAAGCTGAATATATAGCTGCTGGGAGCTGTTGTTCACAAATTCTCTGGATGCAAAATCAGCTTCTTGACTATAAATTGGAAGTCAATAACTCTAAAATTTATTGTGATAGCTCTAGTGCCATATCCATAGCATCCAACCCAGTCCTTCATAGTATAACCAAACATATAGAGATCAGACATCACTTTCTTAGAGACAATGTAGAAAAAGGTAAGATAACCTTAGAATATATTCCTACAGATAGTCAAAAAACAAACATTTTTACCAAACCTTTAGATGAAACTAAGCATACTTACTTAATCAACACCTTGGGAATGCTTGATGGGAGCTTGTAAGCATTATTGTTGGGGAAATCTAAAAGAGATCAGAACAACTAAGCAAGTACTTACAGATACGTCGATTACCTATCGACGCACCGTCAAGAGGAACTCAACGCTAGCATTGATTTCTTAAAGACAAAGATATGTCGATCCCTTATCGACGCACCGTCGATCTGATATCGACGTAAGTCTGCAACCACGTCGACAGAACATTAGGGTGACAATGTTTCGACGGAGCGTCGACTCCATATGGACGCATACGTCGACATCAATGACCAACGTCACAGATGCTCCGACACATTGACCATGCGTCAACTCCAATTTGACGTGATGTTGACTTCATAATAGAACAGGAAACAAATATTCCCTTCTTCTTTTGACGATTGGTTAACTAATATACCTTGATTTCTGTTTCCTTTTCGACGTTTCACCTCCTTTAAATAACACTTCTTATTTCATATCTCATACTCTCCCAAACCGCCAAAATCTTCGTCTTCTACCTCTCTCTCTGCATCAATGGCGCCAACCCCTGCTCAATCTGCTCTCCTCAAAACAATAAACGATACTCTGGAACAACTTTTGAATGACTTCCAGACACGTCTGACCACCTTCTCCAATGAGTGCGTCGACATGCTCACCACCTGTGAAGCCAAATTGGCCAACCTCTCCGCCTCTCTTCCTGAGCTTCATGTTCTTCTTCAAGAACAACCTCTGTCGCCAAAAGGGTTTACATCCTTTCTGAGGGTTATAAACAAGGGGGAGAGTTGCTCCAGAAACCCCCCTATCCAGGTTTTTCTTAACGCTCAGGGCTAACTCTTCTCCAATCTCTAAATACTATCCTTAAGTATTAAATCAACTTCATTTTTTTTCTTTTACCATAGGCTCCAATCTTCTCCAATCATTCTGATGACACCTTCAACAAACACCTTGGTGAATCTTCCTCCTATCATATAGAAGGAGATCATGCTGTGGATTCAGCATTCAGAATAGATGCCCCATATGTTCAGGGGGAGACTGTTGTAGTACAGAATATAGAAGTCCGGGGGGAGGAAGAAACAATTTTTCTGATGACCTAAAAGGGCTAGTCTGGATTGAGGCACCCCTGTGTGAGGAAGAATATCAGCATCATTCTTCTGGCTTCTCTGCCAGCTACATCAAACTCAAGACACCCTTACTTGAGGATATTCCTCTAGAGGACATTTTGCCTGTTGTTCCCTCTCCTACAAAAGTCCCTTCTCCACCTTCACCTTCTAAAGAGAAAACTACATCTCCACCTCTGCCTCTTCCACCACTTCAACCTCCATCTCTACCTCCTCTACTACCTCTACCTCCACAAAAACTATCTAAGGAAAAACCAAGAGAACAAATGAAAAGAAGAAGTGAAGCCATCCCTCATTGGCAAAAAATTTCCAAAGAAGAAAGAAAAGAATATGCCAAGGAAAAGAAATATAGAAAGGCTGTTGAGGAGATAAAGAGGTTTGAAAAATGCCTAATATCACTCCTAACAGTCCTATAAAGGAGTACCATGATCCTGACATGGAAAAGTTGCATGAAGAAATAAGAGAAAGAGAGCTGTATGAATATGAAGCAGCTATGAAAGAAGTTGAAGATAAGATGAATGCCTGGCTGGAAAAGATCAAGAAGGGGATGACTAAAGAACAGATTCTTGCAGAATCTTCCATCAAACTTCCAAAGAAATTTTTTGATGTTGAAGCTTATCAAGAGAAAAATTCTCTGGTAGGGCTCATCCTAGAAAAAGGACAAAAACACAAGAGGGGTGTAGGGTGTGCAGAAGATATTTACATTCCCTATAAGAAGCCCAAAAGACCTGCAAGATTAGACAAATGGCATGACTCACCCTGGAAAGGGAAAGGAAAAATGACTGAGATCCCTGAGAAACAGCAATCAGAGAAGAGGAAATATAGGCCAAAGGTTGACAACAAAGAACCACCTGAGCCCAAGCCTACTCAAAAGAAACCCCAAAACATTACAATTGAGATGATTGATGAAAAGGCAGCAATTATCATCAGCAAGGGCTATTCTATAAATGATACTCTCCCTGATGCTGACAAAGTCCTGGAGAAACTGCACACAATCATCAGAAATGTCCAAGAGCATCCTGATAGAGCCAGGGGATATATTTTTGATGCTATTGAAAATTTATCTAGAAAACTCTATTCTGCCTTTGTTAATTTCATATATAACAAGAAGTTTCTAGTTTAAATCTTGTGAAAGACAATTACTTGTTATATGATTTCTTCTGATTGCTTAGCATATTTCTTATCTATATAAATGCTTTGCTTTGTTGATTATAAGCTGATACAATTTCTCTCTATATAGGGTTAAGACAAATAGGGGGAGATTGTTGGGGAAATGATTTATCTTAACACCTAGAAATAAGTAGAATATAAATTCCAAGTATGAAAAATTAGGCTAAGTAAATATGCGTCGAAAAGTATTCGACGCAACGTCGAAATATAGTCGACGTTTCACTCAGAATGAGTCGAAGTAACTCTTAGAAGAATTCGACGTAATCATAGTCGACGTACCTCTGACTTCTAGTCGACGCATTTGATAAAGTCGATGCACCTTTGTCGATGCACCTTCCTTATTCTCCTCTCGACGTCCAGCCAGGATGAAATCGACGTTTACGTCGAATAGTAATCGACGCACGTCGATATCTATAAGTAATTCAAAAACACGCCAGATCTCTTTCCTTCCTCTATAGATCTGATTTTTTTGGAATGATATTATTCTTTTATAGCTGTTCTGAATCAGCCTTTCCTTCTATTTGATTCTTGGCTTATTTGATTAAGATTATTATGGATATTATTTGAAATCAGAATGAATTCTTTTCCTTCTACAGAAATATTGATTATGGAAACTCTTATCTCTTTCTAATTCTCTGTCTGCTAAATTGATTATTCTCCTTTAGCAATATATTTTAAACAGAGCTATAAATAAGGAGGAGGTCGGCAGAGAATGACAAGAAGTGATCCACCATATACAATTGAAAAAGAGGAAGTGCTCCCTAGTGAAGAGTGAGAAAGCTGAGAAAAGAGATAGTGTGCTGCAGCAAAGAAAAAGCCTTCTTCTCCTTCTTCTGAAGCCATTCTGCTGCAAACTCAGAAAGCTCTCACAAAAGAGAGAAAAGCTTACAATCTCCTTCTCACTATAGAAGAGAGATCATATTCACTATACTTGTGCTTCCAATCTTCTTGCTAGGAAGAAGATTCTTTCTTACATATATCATTTTCTGTTCTTCTACTTGTTCTACTTCTTCTTCTCGTTCTATTTTCAAATTGTGTTAAAGAGTTTTTAGAATCTCTCTTCAAAAAATTCTGTTGTAGTGGTTCTAAGAGTCTCCTTACCAAAAGACTCAGTTTGGTTCTAAGAGTCTCCTTATCAAAAGACTCAGTCTGGTTCTAAGAGTCTCCTTATCAAAAGACTCAGTGCAAGTTAGTGAATTTCTACCAAGGGGGTAGAAGAGTGGACTACCCAAAGTTTGGGGAACCACTATATTTCCTTGTGTTGTGCTGTGATTTTCTTGTTGTCATTTTTCTTCTTCACTTGCTTAATTCTTGTTGGTGTGTGGGAAGCCTAAATCTATGATTATTACACATATATATATATATACATATATAATAGCACAAAGTATTTTTAAATCTCTATTCACCCCCTCTAGAGAATTCTAGTGAGGTTAACTGTGCACTTTCAAAAAGTACTCATCAAACACCCTCATACTTGAGTTTTTTCTATTCTAGAGCAAAAGAGTGAGAGATAAAATATAAGGCATTGATGTTATTTCTAACTAACTAAAATTTCATTAGATCAAGACTAAGTCAAAAATAAATTCTAGAAATTCAAGAATTAAGTTGCAAATTATGGTGGTAATTTAAAAAGAGAGGCATGCTTAGCTAAAAAGACTTCTCAAGATAACTATTTAGCAAACAAAATTTTAGAAAATAATATACAAAGTTAGATTGAAATTATAGAAACTTTAACAAAAAAGAGGCTAAGGAAAGGACACCTACCAAAATATTGCTCTCTTAATAATTTTATTTAGAACTAGAATTAGTGAAATTGGCTAAGGTGGGGTTTTGAAAATGGCAAATGAAGAGATACAAAAAATAAAGGTGATGAATTTTATCCTCTCACCTTATTTGAATACAAATTTGTATATGTTTAGGAAAAATAATGAATTTTTTCCATGCCATATAATCTTTTAAGGATTCTCTTCAAATAAAAACCCAAAATGTATATGTTTAGATGTAATGAATTTTATCCTCTTACATCATGACATATAGTCTTTTAAATGATTTTGGGTGCATATGTTTAGGGAATAATGAATTTTATCCTCTTATTCGCATGACATATGATCTTTTAATAACTTTTTTTTATTTGCCAACAAAGGGTGGGGTAAAGAAAATAATTCTTAGTTTTTCAATTAAACTATTTAGAGAGCAAAAAATTTTTAGTGGAATGCAATTTCCTAAGATCTGTAAAGTTAACAGAGAATATAATAAAAATCTAAGGTTGTTTTGCTAATTTTCTACAAAGTGGAGCTATTTAGAATTAAAAAGAGAAGAAGTGCTAAATACGATCTCTAATTGAATTAAAAACATAAAATGTTTCTTAAAACCAAATTACTTTAAATTTAAATCTAACAAATTCTGATAAAACAAAGGTTAGCTTAATTAAAACGTAAAAATGCTTATATTTATTCCTCAAACTATATTTCTAGAAGAATAAAATCAATAAGGCTAGGCGTATTTATTTATTATTATTATTATTTTATATAATATTTCTTGGACTTCCCGAGGGCTACCCGGTGAAGGGTTCTCAACGTACTAGGAGCTGTGATGGGAGTTCAAGCCCAAAGTGCCCTTTCCAAGAAATTATACTTTAAAAAAAAAATTCAAATAAAAAAAAAATAGTGAATGCAAAGCTACACCCCCATACTTAAAATTAAACATTGTCCCCAATGTTTAAAACTAAGTATGAAGAGCACTTGAAAGAAGATAAATTTCAAAAGAAAAATACATTAAATTAAAGATAAGCAAGGGGTGCCTCCCAAGAGCGCTTTATTTTTCCCGTCTTTAAGCTAGACGGTTTGCGTTAGGAAAAAGGAAAATTAAAAGAGAAGTGGACAGGCAACTCCCCTAATTCACGCGTAGGTGAATGTGCCGGCGTCAGTCGCACGGCTACTCCTTCGCTTAACATGTGATTCTTCATTTTTCGTTGGACTTGAATATGCAAATCCAAATCACCTATACATACCTGAGGTGATTTGAATTTACACAGATGAGCGGCATATGGATCGTTGATTATTTGGGGTAGAAACGGCTCATCTTTAACCTGAAAATTGTTAGTGTATAAAGAATCACAAATAAATGATTCAGAAAATTTTTCGCAACGAGGAGGCGCTTGCAAAAATATAAAATTAAGCTTTGGTTGTTCCCTTTTTAAAATTAAATTTTCTTTAGAAAAATCTAGTGCATTTCCAAGCAGAATTAAATTTTCGGACACTAAAATTTCATGAATTTCCGGTTGAATTAAAATAGAAGAGATTTGCCAAAATTCATGGTAAAGAAAAGAAGATCCGGGTGAAGTAGGGGAAGAATCTTGTTCTTCTTTTAGTTCATTCGGGGTTCCCAAAACATTAAGAATTTCTTGGTAAGAGAATTTTTCTTCATCTTTGGAAAAAGAAATTATGGGAGTACATACAATCATGTTCCTCCATAACTGAATTTTCCAAAGACAAGGAAAAAGCACTAGGAAAAATAAAATTTTCTTCTAAATTCTGGGGTGGAGTATCAAATTGAAAAAGCGGACATTCTCCAAAATTAGAGTACAAAAATTGCGGCGCAAAAGAATTCGGATCGAAAGATTTATCTTCATCGCTCCGAGAGCTATCCGGGTGACCTTGCCACCAAGAATAATCTACTTCGGGGTTAGAAGAAAAAAATTTAGAAGCCGAAAAATTATTTTCGTGAAAATTAGAAAAAATATTTTCCTCTAAATTTTGTGGGGCAGTATCTATTTGAATTGGCGGAATTTACCCAAAATTAGAGAACGAAAATTGTTCTGTATAAGATGAAGAATAAAAATTTGGATCTAAAGATTTATCTTCATTGTTCCGAGAGTTATCCAGGTGAGCTTGCCACCAAGAAGAATCTACTTCGGAGCTAGAAGAACAATTATTAAACGCCAAAAAATTATTCTCATTAAAATTAGAAAAATTATTTTCATCAAAGTTTGAAAAAAAAAATTCATTAAAAGAGGAAAAATTATGATCGTAATTATTATCAAAATTATTTGCAAAATATTGAGATAAATTATTTTCATAATAATTATTTTGAGCATATGAATGTAAATAACATTCCTCACTTTGATGAGGCGCATTACAATAATAACATCAATTTTTGCGTTTTTGTACCGCTTCCAAAAGATATACTTGGCTTTGAAGCTCGACAACTTTTACGGCCAATTCAAGTGACTCCATTTAATAAAAAAAATAACCTTTACTCAAATGAATGGAATATTTTTTTTTAGAATATTTTCATTATATATATATATATATATATATATTTCAAAAAGCGGGTTAAATTAGTCCCGGACTTCCCAAGGTCAACCCGATGAAGGACTCGCAAGGTACTAGAGGCTATGATGGGAATTCAAGCCCAAAGCGTCCTTTCCGAGAATTTAAATTACGCCTTTTAATTTTTTTAAAAATTTTAAGAGAAGGGGGAGGAGGAAAGAGAACGATAAAATTAATAAATATTTCTTTTTTCAAAATATCAACCGTGTCCCCGGCAATGACGCCAAAACTTGATGCGCAAAACTATATCCGTAAACGACAACGACAAGTGTACCGTATTGAATGTAGTATATGTTATAAAAACCAAGGTCGTATTAGGCTCGGGGCGGTTGAGTACTCTTACTTCAAGAAAATCTCTATTATCTTATCAATTAAAACTTTGGGTTGGTTTGCAAAAAGAAAATAAAACAATGAAGAATGAGAAATAAGAGAATAAGAAAAACTATTTTATTGATGAAAGATATTACATACTATGAAAAGGAAGCTACAAACTATTTAATTGAAAATACAAATTGCATAAAGAAAGAGGATTACAAGAACTACTAAAACATGAAAATAATACAAGAAAATGAAAGTTCTAATCCTCAAAATTCGTCCCCTGAGTTCTGGAGAAGCTCCCTTTAAATAGGCAGAAATTTGATGTTACACGCCCTTGGTCACGCCCGTGACCAACGGGCGTGTAAGGAGCGTGATCGGTTCTAGCGGAGAGGGCGCGTTCTGGCTTCAATGCAGGCGTTTCGGACGCGTTGCGCCCTAGGTCATGCCTGTGAACTGGGGCGTGTAATCTTTAAATGTGCTGCTGGCGGGAAATCTTTGGCGGGAAGGCGCGCGGGGCAAGTTACGCCCGTGACTGGATATCATGCCCCCTGGTCATGCCCGTGACCTGGGGCGTGTGCGGCTTGATCTCAGCGGTTCTGATTCGTCTTAACGGTTCTGCTTCATCTCAGCGGGTCGCTGCCGTGACTTGGATGTCACGCCCTTGGTCACGCCCGTGACTTGGGGCGTGTACTTGGCGAAACTTCACAGAATGCTCCCGGTATGGCGGAATCAGGTCTGGAACACGTCTAGACTGTCACGCCCCTTGGTCACGCCCGTGACCTAGGGCGTGTACTTGACAATTTTGCTCAAAATGACCAGAAATCCTAAAAAACATAGAAATGGCTTACGCTAGTTTATAAAATTAAAAGGGAACATATTAAATAAGAAAATACATATAAATTATATAAATTCATATTAAAACTATATTAAAATTATACTAAAAGATGAGTAAAAAAAGTACTCATCAATCTTTAAGTCTTCTTCCTTCTTCTTCTGACAAAGATATCTCAACGATATGGGACATCCCTTCTGCACTAGTGATTATGACGATAGACTGTCTTCTGGATATGTCGTCGTAATCTCTCGACTGCTTGATGTCGTCAACACCACCTTGTCTTATCAATGACATAATCACCATTTTGTCGATAAGCTATTCGTCAGCAACTGTCTATCTTCATAAGACCTTCCATAGCCATCTCGACACCAAGCCTTCTTTACGATGATATCGTCGATATCAGTATTTCTTTGCCTTTTCAACGACATGACTTCTTTACTATGATATCATTGACATCTATTTTACTTAGCCTTTTTAATGTCAAGGCTTCTCAACGACGATGTCGTCGACATTGTCTTGTACTTAAGATTTCTTCCTTCATCTTGGCATCTCGATATCGCTGTTTGGTGTTGTAGTGTTTATGTCACAACGATATCATCATGTGCATGTTATCTCAATGATAACTAACATGATCCTTCTGCTTTGCTCTACACATCATTTCAACGACATGCATACTATTTCCGATGATATTTGTCACCAAGACATTCTTTGTACTTGGCTTGCACTGAGATGATAAAGCTAACAAAGTAATCAAATACAGAGTGAAGTTTTCTTGAATTGGTGACTTCTTCAAATCAGGAATCATGAGGGCAGGATTCCCAACAATCTCCCCCTATTTGAAGAAGTAAGAACCATGTTGAATCCGAAATCGCACCTCCGAAGGAAATTGGAGGCTGTGGGATGTCGGTTACTTTTTAGTTAGAGAGAGTTAGACTGCTAGCAGCGGTCGAGGCCAGACTTTGCCCATCACGGCGAATGCCACTCCTGTGACGGGCTTTCCTTTGATTGAAATAAAGAGATTACAACGGGCTATAAGAGCAGAAAGTAAGAAGCCGGCCGGTCAGACAGGTCGCAAGACGGGAAACTCAAGATTGCAACTCAAACAATCGAGCTCCTGGATTCAAGTGTGCATGTCTTGGGAACGTTGTCGCCCCCTATTTATAGGCTCAGGGGCCTTCCCGAATGGGCAGGGATAAAATAACCGCGTGCCCGGGTACAGGAGAATCGGGCAGGCGGTGACGGGATACAGAGAGGAGAAAAGAATTATGCCGCGCGGCTTGGCGGCTTGCGCTCCCGGTCTATCCTGGCCGGAGACTGAAGATGCTGTGATCAAGGTAATGATGCAACCCGGGCGGTCTCCGTCTTGAGACCGCGGCTTGACTTCTGGACTTGAGCCTTGGAAGTCTTCATGGCGCACCCTGTGCGGTCTCCTACTTGAGACTGCGGCTTGCCTTCTGAACTTGAGCCTAGGAAGTCTTCATGGCGCACCCCAGGCGGTCTCCGACTTGAGACCGCGGCTTGCCTTCTGGAGTTGAGCCTTGGAAGTCTTCGATCCTTGGAGGCGATCTGAATACTATCAGACCGCCTGGCTTGTGCTTGCTGGTGTTGATAGACCTTGTTGAGTCTGAACTTGGTGACTTGCATTCTCAGACCGCCCAGTCTATGAGAAAGGCAACTCGGATGCGGTCTTCTGGGTAAACATAATCCCCGCATATTTTCAAATCCCGAAAAGATTTCGAAAATATTAGTTCTAGCCGGAGACCACGCCAATCTTGCCTCGTGGGTTATAAATGTTCTGGAAGCTTCTGTTTTAGCATAATTGAAGTTTTATCACGGATCGCTACTCGCCTCTTGCGGTCAGAACACTCCGGCTAACAAGTCTGATCAAAATGGTGAACGTTATGGCCGAGCTTGAAAACCGCCAGAAGTCGGCAAAAGACAGTGGAGACCGCGAGAAAGAGAAGAAGAGTAAAAAGAAGAAGACCCATCGGCCTGAAAAGGTTGATCTGACTGTTACCATCGCTTCCAAGGGCAAGACGACCAACATGCCCCCTGAGTTAACAATAGATTTGACCAAAGACGAAGCGGGTGGCTCTAAGCCGCCCCCAGCTAATTTGCTTCCCCCTCCTGATAAGGAGACCAATCCGCCCATTATCGCAGAAAAGATAAAATCCGAAGCCGCCCTCTCGAAAACCGACGGCGGCGATTCTTTTAATATGGAGATCACCCCTTCCGGGGGTTTTAATCTGAAGATAAGAGATGATGGAGAGGCGGTTGGTTCTCCCAAGCCGAATGAACAGCAAATCCCTGTGCCGCCGGTGAATGTTGAAGATAGCCCTGTCCGCACGCAGTAAGCCGAGCAGGAGTCGGCGAAGAAGTAGAAGAGAGCAGATACCACCACAGAGAGGCTTTTGAGGAAAGCCAAGAGTTTTAAGGCGAGGAATAGAGCGGCTTAGAGAAAGCCGGGGATGGGTAGTCTTCAAAGCAAGGCATGTGAGAGGGAAGTTTCTGAGGGCCTAACAACTCTCTCCCCCAAGCCGGACGACCAGGTCCCTGCCCCTGCTCATAGCACGTCTCTTAGCGATATTATTAAGGATTTTGAAACCCTTAAGAAGCAGGATGAGCTGCTTGGGACTTCTGCCGACCTGAATACAGCTGACTTCCCTGGAGAGGATGTAACCAGAGCTAAGGAGGCCGCCCCGGTTGAGGACGCGGTCAGAGTTGAGAGGGCCGCACCGGCTTCCGAGGATTCTGTGAGGACCGGGCTGCAGCTGATGAAGGCGAAGGCGGAGAGAGTGCGAGATCAACTGAATAAGCCGCCACCACCGCCACCTAATCTTCTTATGCAAGGTAAAGGGGTTGTGGGTTACCGCCCTGTTTGTTTTTTCAAAATGCGGTCTCGAAACAAGTCGCACGACTTGTTACTGAACCCGTCACCAAGTTTCTTTCCCTCCGCTGCTCAATTTTCTGCTGCCAAGCGGTGGTAAAACAAGAGGTCGTGGAGAGAGCAGCGTCGAAAGATTGATTCCGAGCAAGTGAGACGGCCTATCCGTCCGAACTTTACCCGAACTGCTGTGGCTTGTAAGCAAGGAGAATTTGGAAAGAGCGGTCTTCTTTTGACAATGCCCCTGTCATATAAAGTTACGTTCGCCTGAACTTTTTGACTATCTTTTTTCTGCAGACGATCATGATTCTATTCCAAAGTCGGGCAACATAGTGGCCAGCCTTCCTCCGCTGATTTCACCTCTTCTGAGCTCCTTATCGAACCCGGATACCCGAATGGAAAAGGAGATGGCCGCTCTTTAAAGCAATTTAGAGATCCTCAAGAAGCAGTTGAAGGCCATCGAAGAGCGGGAGAAAGCTGCCCAAGACGAAAAGGATGCAATACGGGCTGAGATGGAAGCTGAGCAGAAAGAGAATCGAGCTGCGCTGGAGGCCGAGCGGAAAGAACGCCGGGAGAAGGAGAAGGCACAGCAAATCCAGGTCGCTGCGCTGACCGCCCGACTTAATAGGGGAAAGAAGGAAATCCACAAGCTCGAGGAGGACTGTGCTTACTATAGAGAAAGGTATCTTCATCTGACAAGGGAGGTCGGCGGAAGCCGGCGTCCTCTTAATACAGTTGATGAAGGTCGACGTGGATCACACCGCCCGGCCGTTGGGACGAGCTCAACTCTTCCAGCGGTTGGGATGATCCACCCTGTTGCTAATGTAAATGAGGCCGCAGCGGCCTTACCTGCTCGCGTGATCTCGGTAGCGCGAGTAGAGCGGGATGCCGCGTGGCTTCATAGCATGATCAACCACCTCAATCATAGCATTAATCAGATGCAAGGAACTGTTCTTCAAATCGGCGACCATGTCGCGCGACTTCATAGAGAGGATGCGCCGAATGATGCCCGCTAGTGATAAGTGGTTTTAAGACAATTTTTTGTAATATTTTATTCGGTCCTTCGGACAACTTAACTGCTTGAGCTTAATTTCATGATATTCGGCTTGTCTTGCAGACCGTGCGGTCTGTTTATTTGAATGTGTTTATCTTCTTCCTTTGTATATTGATTGATGCCTGTGAATTGCTTTGCAAGCCAAGTGGCTTATGTATGTTGTTCTTTAAACCGCTTGCTTGGATTTTACTTCCTGTGATTTGCTGCTAATGAACTAGCCTTCTGTATGAAATTTTGTCCGCGCGGGTTGATTAGGCTAGCCGTGATTTGACCTTTGCTAAATGCAGATCACTTACTCTTATAAGTAGCGCCTTTCCGAAGACCCTTTCAGCAGAATCTCAAGATGGGAGTGAAGCGTCAGGCGAAGCGACCAGCAAAAATGTCCGCTACCCGATCTGAAGCCGCCTTAGCATTCCATTTGGCAGACCATGAGGAATGCCGACTGACCAAAGAAGAGTTAGATGAGTTCGTGGAGAAGCACATGGTGGGGAGTCCGCTACTCGCGCGGCTTCCATTTCGTGATGAGCGAATAAATTCTTCCGCACCAAACCAGATCGCTTTCCCAATCGATCATTTTGATTGCGGTTTCAAAATTCTAATATCACTCGAACTCGCCATGATCTTTGACCATTACGGGGTTGTTCCCGGTCAAATTTACCCCAATTCGATGGCCGGCATTTATAGCTTCATTGCTTATCTGAGGTCTGAGAGAGTCCGCTTCTCTATGGACCTCTTTAGAAGAATCTTCTCGGTGCGGGCTATCCCGGATTCCGAGTCGAATGTATTCAAAGGCCACTTGTACTTCGGTTGCAGGGGATTGAAGTTGGTTAACCTTGCGAACAAGGTTACGGCCTGGTCAGGAAGGTAACTGATATTCGAAGGTCGCCTCGGCCTGCTAAACCCCAACCCGCAGGTTCGGCCAGAGGAGGCCTTTCAACAGATCGTCGTTAACGAGGTCGAGATGAAGACCTGCAAACTTCTTGAGAATGAGCGGCTTAATGTAAGCCATTGCATTCCGCTGCTTGCTGAGCTAGAGAATATCCGGCCTGAGGACAGTAAGTTTTCTTCAAACCGTCTCCTGTTCTGATATTTCCACTTCTTTTTTCCAGCCGAGGCTGTAGTTCCCAAGAACAAGCCGGTCAGTCTGGCCGGCTTGGTTCTGACTCAGAGGGAAAAAAGGCAGAGGAAAAACAAGCCGCCGGTATCTGACGGCGAGGATTCGGCTGTTGGATCGGTAGGCGCCATTAGAGGTGGGGGGGGGGGGGTGAATAAGGGTTTTAAAAACTTATATTATATTTTGAAATACTTGCTTATGATAAGAGATCAAAATAGTGATTTTGTTTAAAGATCTAAATTGTTTTATAATAAAGGAGAGGATAATAAACAATTTAGAGAAATGAAGAACAAATCAATTTTATTACACAAAGAGAGACATGATTATTATTAATAAAATTGATTACAAAATTTTGATTTCAATGACGCTAGAAATCAAAGAGAAATATGACAGACTCTTTTTGTTTTCTATAGTGACTCGTATCCCCACAAACCGGTTGGCTTTAGCCGATCCTTCCCCGGATACGGCCTCAAGCCGCTCTAGCCAACCCTTCCCCGGATATGTCCTCGAGCACCCCCTAGACCTACACCCGAGACCTAGTCGCCAACACGAGGCGAATTTCAGCCCTAAGTCCTACCCAGACCTAGTCGCCAACATGAGGCGAGTTTACTACCCTATTACAAGAAAAGATATGAAATAAAAAGACAATAATTTATGAACTCCCTTTATATGGATCTCTTGGAGAAGTGAACGAAGACTCATAGAGTATAATCGTAGTCGATGCGGTCTTTCGTCATGATGATGACGCATGTTGAAATCTTCTCCACGGATCTCCTTAAGCCTTCATGGATTTGTGGGAGTATCTCTCTGAACCTTCCTCTCTATGCTGTGGCACGAAGCTCTGGAATTCTGGATCTCAAGAGGGTGAGGAAGACGGAGCCAAGGGGTCCTTTTTATATTCTTAGCGCTAGCGCCTGCGCTAGTGTTACCGCTGACGCTATCCCATATTAGGACATATTCTGCGCGGCAGAATCTTCAATCCGAGGAAACAATTCTCCCTTGCCTACTGTGCTCCTCGCTATCGCCTGCGCTATCGGATACCGCCTGGCGCTATCTCCTTCTATAAGTACTCCCGGCATCTGCGCTTTAAGCAAACATTTCATCGAATGAAATTTCGTTGAACGCAGCTCAGAGTTCGTCGATCGAATTTTCGTCAAATGCAATTATGAGCATTTCGCCGAGCGCCGCTTATAGTTCGTCGAACGACCGCTAACGCCTGCGCTAGTACTACCGCCGGCGCTAGTAGGAGTTCTGGATTTTATGGCTCATCTTTGGGGGCAACCTTCCTATGCAATCCTTGAGTCATGTGGACTTTGTTATCCTGCACACTTAAACACACAAGATCAAATACACATAGGATTTTTTATTCTCAAACCTTGGAGATGCGGAAGACCATGTTCCAACAAACTCCCCCTTTTGATAATAACAAATCCATTAATGATAAATCAGAGCATTAATATATATAAGCATGATGAACTACTTGTGTGTGTGTGAGAGTGATGACTTAGGATAATTATTGATTTTAGCATTTAGAATTGCTCCCCCTAAATATATGCTCCCCCTAAGTGAATGCTCTCCTAATATGTAAGCTATCATCTTAATTAAGCATGTTAGTTTTATATTTTGATAGCAGATTATATTTATCATGATATTTCTCCCCCTTTTGTTATTAGCAAAAGTGGGTAAGGAGACACCACTTAAAAGTTGACAATAAGATAAAGGCATGATCGAGCTTTTAGAGAGAATGAAATGATAAGAAGTTTAAGAATACTTTTTATAAAAATAGATCAGAGTTTTTAGCTTCACAATATCTTCATAAATCAGAGTTTGTAGCATAAGCAAATGTAATGATTTCCAAGTAACTAAACTACCCAAACAATATGTCTACACCCAAGCCCCATACTAAGTGGCGGATGGGCATGAGGAGCTGCAAACATACCGTAGGTTGGGGTGTTAGTCCCATATGCAAACACTAGACAAAACTCAACCTAGCACTCTTTCCCCAGTGCCTCGCAAGGCCCCACTGGAACCCTCCCAGGTTAAGGACATGACTAGAGATAAAGGTTATCTAATGTCTACAACCCTACGCCCCCGCTATGGTGAGATATGAAGTCATGGATAATAATTATTGGAAGCGTTTAAGTGTTTTAAATCAAATTATAATTTCATAGCCAATAGGTTTTAATATTTGAATTTTTTTAAAAAGAAAAGTTCACATAGCTAATCCATTAATAAATCAGAGTTTTAGTATTACAATATTTTTCATAGAAATAAATCAGAGTTTTTAGCAAAAAAATTCATGTTTAGAGTAACCAATATAAAGTTTACCATGCAAGTCTACCACTTGTTGAAAGAAAGGAATTTTAAGATTCAAGTGATGATGCACACAAAATAAAAGACTTTAAGTAAGCATGAAAGCGCAAGGTAAAATAATTATATGGTTATGATGCGGAAGACTTATAGAAATACAAGAAACATCTTATTGTAATCAATGATGATCCATAAAAAGATATATGAGTTAAATTTCAAAAAGAAGATGTTTTTGTAAATCATTTTTCAATTAAAATCTTTAAGTTTGACAATAGAGTAACCAAACATGAAATAATGTTATCAAAAAGAGATTACTACAATGTTACTTTAATTCATAATTTCAAAACATACCAAACATTGTAGAAAGCATGCTAGGTTATCTAGTGCATTTCATAAATAAAGAGTAGTATAGAATTTGCATTAGGATCCAATACACATGAGAAGAAGTGTTATGGAAGATAATGATGTGCACATAAGCATATTTTTGAGTAGAGTAGACAAATGTTTTAATCAAAAATACAAAAAATATGTAAAGTAAGAGCACAATAAAACACAAATAATTTCACTTCCACACACTTTAAACAAAAAATGTACAACTACCATGGTGCTTTGCACACACAATGCTCATTAAGACTTATCAGGGTGCAAAGTAGTGCTTGGGGGATCACATGTTTTATTTTTAATGTTGAGACTCGTGATCCGGTGTACTTTTAAGAGTAAGTGGTTTTTATGTTGAAAGAAGGATATGGTTTGCACAAGATACTTTACTATTCTTTCCAAGGTGCTCAACCTCAGAATGCTTATTAAGACTTATCAGGAGGTTCAAGTAGTGCTTGGTGGAGTTATTTCTTTGTCACTTTATTTTATGATTTTTGTCTTGTACAAAGTTCTCCGAATACACTTGTTTTGCAAACCAATAGAATTTATGAAAACATAACCACTTTTCTTAACTTTTAAAAGTGCAAATAAAAGTAGTGTAGGTAAGATACTTGTGCAGTTTTAATTCATTGTACTAATACAAAACATACACAAGCATTCTTAGATTAAACACATATGTAGACAATGCCAAAATAAGTGAGTGAATAAAGATTATTATCAAACATAAAACATTTACTCATACTTAGAGGCATGCTAAGCGTAGTTCTACACAACTTTTACAAGATAATTGATGCACATATTAATAGATATATCAAAGCATGATGAAAACAATGTTCAAAGTAGTTTGAAAAGATAAATTGCAACATCATAGAAGTTCTAAATAATAGATAAATCATGCTTGATTTTCAATGAAGTCCATACAGTATTTTTGATATTTTTGCGAAATAATTTTAATTTAGAGTTTGAACTCTTATAATTTGATCTTGGACTTCCCGAGGTCTACCCTGTGAGAGGTTCGCCCGGTACTAGGTGATATGATGGGATGATAGCACAAATCACCCTTTCGCAAGATACATGTAAATAGAAAAGTTAAGTCCAAAATAATAATTTTTTATACTTGTTTTTTTTATATTTTTGTAATTGATTTTTGCTTTTAGAAATAGAATTTAAGCAAATGACAAAAAACCAAAAAAGGCAAAACATATTTTTTGTAATTTGGCTTTTGTATTATTGTATTTGATTTTTCAAAAATGTAATAAAAACAGAAGTGCAGAAATGAATAGTACACATAGATTAATATATTTTTTGGGATTTTTCAAAATTTTAAAAATACAGAAAAACACATAAGTGCACTAGCGCCGGCGTTAGCGCTAGCGCGGGAAACAGTACACGATTTTTGATGATTTTGAAATTTTTAATTGTTGATCTTGATTGAGTGTCCTAATAGTAGTTTCATGCTGAAATTTCAGATTTTTAGGAGATGTCTAGATAGTGCAAATTTCATGAAACATTAGCGATTTTGTATATGACTTTACCAAATAAACTTTGCAAGTGATATATTTTATTTTATCTCCATTTTAATATTTTTAAGGCTTATATTTACCAAACTAATGTAGTTTGGAAATGATAGGAAATGTAAGCACGAGAAGACATGAATGAACAAATCTAATATGCATGATTTTAGTGATTAAAAATAATGTTCATGCATGAGAATATCATGGATAAACCCTAAATGAGAATACCCAGCCTGTATATCTTGGTAAACATATAAAGGCTAACATAGACACAAATATTCTTTAGGCGACAATGTTAGTATGATAAGTTTGAGATGAACGTTATACCAAGGTTTGATAGTGTTTCAACTTATAGACCTAGAATGGAGTGACGATTCTATTTGATTTGATATCAAGATGATTCAAAGGTCTAAACTAGAAATAAATCACAATATACACCGACCATTATAATATCAATTTTCATCAGTTAATATATCAATTATAATTCACATAAATGTGATAGAAATAATTATTTTTAGAAGACTTTTGATAAGACTTATGATGTTAGAGAATTTTAGCAAAGGACATCAATAGATTATAATGGTGCTTGTGAATTCAATATTCCTTATTAGGGTAAATTCTTTCAATACATTTCAGTGATTTTCTTTTTAACTAATTAAGAATTTTGAATATATATATATGTGATTTTTGATAGGTGAACAATAGTGATGGTTTAGATCATGTTTGACATTAAGGAGTGAACACAATATAATTTTTTTTGTTGCGAACAAATATAACCATATTGAAAGTTGAGCTTTCATTTAGATCTTGAACTTTCTTGTAGATTATGTTATTTCTCTAAACCACTTGTTGGTGAAGGCTAAAAAGCTTAATAGCCTAATAACATGATTTAATTTTTTAAAATATCTTATAGCAAATTTAGAATTTGATTTATATGAATAATAAAAGATATTTAAAGCTAATGAATATGAGAGAGATAGATAGGTCATCAAAATTAGATATGACTTTTGAATTTAATCAATTTGATTTTATAAACATATTAAGCTTTTAAGAGATAGGATCATATTTTCAATACTATATAGGATGACCATGACATGATAGTTCAAAAAGAAAATAACAAGAAAAATAAAAAAGAACATTAAAGCACATCATGAAGTAGAAGTTTGTATATCTTATTTTGAAAAGTTTCTACTTCATGCATTTGATGATACCTAATGAATAAGAGTTTTAGGTGTCCAAAGGGGACCATGTGGGATGGTTCCTTTGGGTACCCAAATATAGCGAAATGGCTTTCGGGGAGACATGGATAGATGGACCCTTTCTTTTGACATTAGTGCGTCATTCTTAAGTATGGGTCTCCATTCATACCTTGGACAAATACTATTTTTATTTTTCAAATTTCCATAGTCATTTTCTTGTATGTTTGGATAAAAATGACTTTTGAATTTATTATTTAAAAGGAAATTTGTTTGCGTTTAATTTTAAGTTGGGAGAAGATTGATATTGTAAATGATGATGATGATAGTGTTTTGGAATTTCATTTACAATCTTTTGATGTTTTTTATTTCCATAGTTTACTTATTTACGTTTTGAGAAATCATATTCAACTTGCATTTGGATTTTGCATTATATTGAGAATGTATGTTTTGAGAATTTTTCTTTATGATTTCCTTAAGCAAGTTGATTTTAGTTTTTAATTCATTATTTTTAATCTTTAAATTATGTCTAGCTTTATTATAAGCGATTGTGCTATTTTTAAGAGTGGAGACAATTGAATCAATATGATCTTGATAGTTGTTTCTATATTCATCAAATGTTTCATCCATCTCTTTAATTTCAATTTTATATTCTTCACACTTAGCACAATCATTTTCCAAAGATGAATTTTCTAAACATAATTTTTTATTTTGTTCTTTTATAAAAAGAAGTTCCTTTTCAAGTTCCTTGCATTTTTCTTTCAAATCATTAAATTTTATACAAGGTGTAATGTTTTCAACTAAGGAGCCTTGGGTAGAACTAGATAAATTAGAATTTGATTCTTCATTAATTTTTGCCTTTAAATTTTTATTTTCTAGGCGCAAATGTTTATTAGCACTCTTTAATTTCTTAATTTTACGCTTTGTAGTTTGAAGCAATTGTAATGTAGAAATAAAAGTACAAAAGATGGGATTTGATTTCCTTACATTGCTTTCGGGAGAGGCATGATTTGAACATATAGTTTCTTTTACATCTTTTTGGCACTCCTCTTCCGAAGACAACGCTTCTTCTTCTTTTCCATTTAATGTGTGCTCCATTGATCCGTTATGAGAGGAGCATTCTTGAAGACTTGTGCAAGCTTGCATATTCTCCAATTCTTGTGATTGTTCCATACCTGTAGAAGGAGAATCATACATTTCTTCAAGAAATTTCCATACTTTGTATGCACTAGAAAAACAGTATATTAATTTTGAAATGTCGTGAGATAATGCACAAAAAATACTATTTAAAGCTTTTGCATTTAGGTGACGTTCTTTTTTATTTGTTTCATCCGCTGGTCTTACTATTGCTATATTCCATGCTTCGATATCGGAGTTTTTAATAATCTTTTCCATTAAAAATTTCCACCCTTTATAATTTTTTCCTTCAAATAAAGGTGGTTTAAGAGATTTTTCTTCTTCATAAAAATTTACCCCACTAATAGAAGCGAGATCATGAGACGCCATTATTCCCGGTTGTTAAGCCGATTGGAATAAAACCCCTCTGATACCACTTGTTGGATCGGTAGGCGCCCTTAGAGGGGGGGGGGGGGGGGGAATAAGGGTTTTAAAAACTTATATTATATTTTGAAATACTTGCTTATGATAAGGGATCAAAATAGTGATTTTGTTTAAAGATCTAAATTGTTTTATAATAAAGGAGAGGATAATAAACAATTTAGAGAAATGAAGAACAAATCAATTTTATTACACAAAGAGAGACATGATTATTATTAATAAAATTTATTACAAAATTTTGATTTCAATGATGCTAGAAATCGAAGCGAAATATGAAAGACTCTTTTTGTTTTCTATACCGACTCGTATCCCCACGAACCAGTTGGCTTTAGCCGATCCTTCCCCGGATACGGCCTCAAGCCGCTCTCGCCAACCCTTCCCCAGATATGGCCTCGAGCACCCCCTAGACCTACACCCGAGACCTAGTCGCCAACACGAGGTGAATTTCAGCCCTAAGTCCTGCCCAGACCTAGTCGCCAACACGAGGCGAGTTTACTACACGATTACAAGAAAAGATGTGAAATAAAAAGACAATAATATAAAAACGCCCTCTATGTGGATCTCTTAGAGAAGTAGACGAAGACTCGTAGAGTATGATCATATTCGATGCGGTCTTTCATCATGATGTTGACGCGTGTTGAAATCTTCTCCACGGATCTCCTTAAGCCTTCATGGATTTGTGGGAATATCTCTCTGAACCTTCCTCTCTATACTGTGGCACGAAGCTCTGGAATTTTGGATCTCAGGAGGATGAGGAAGACGGAGCCAAGGGGTCCTTTTTATAGTCTCAGCGCTAGCGCCTGCGCTAGTGCTACCGCCGGCGCTATCCCATATTAGAACATATTCTACGCGGCAGAATCTTCAATCCGAGAAAACAATTCTCCCTTGCTAACTGTGCTCCTCGCTATCTCTCGCGCTATCGGATACCGCCTGGCGCTATCGGATACCGCCTGGCGCTATCTCCTTCTATAAGTACTCCCGGCATCTGCGCTTTAAGCAAACATTTCGTCGAATGAAATTTCGTCGAACGCAGCTCAGAGTTCGTCGATCGAATTTTCGTCGAATGCAGTTCTGAGCATTTCGTCGAGCGCCGCTTGCAGTTCGTTGAATGACCGCTAATGCTTGCGCTAGTACTACCACCAGCGCTAGTAGGAGTTTTGGATTTTATGGCTCATCTTTGGGGGCAACCTTCCTATGCAATCCTTGAGTCATGTGGACTTTGTTATCCTGCACACTTAAACACACAAGATCAAATACACATAGGATTTGTTATTCTCAAACCTAGGAGATGCGGAAGACCATGTTCTAACATTGGCCTCCTCCGGTGACTTCTCTTCTCTTCAATCCTTCAGCAAAGTGAAGGATTTGAAAGGCCGCATGGTCTTGTCCTGGCACCCGGATGGCGATGGTGTCCATGTCTCCACTGCACTCCCCCACTGGATAAATGAGAAATCCGGCCGACACGCAGAGGCCGCCGGCATTGCCATGTATGGCCGGCGGAACTTCAGGCGGTTAAGGAGGATTCCTGAAGAGGAGCTCGCCCGGCAGGCCGCGCGGGTTGGTGCTGAAAGTTTTATCACCAACCACTTCATGGGCATGACCTTCAAAAGGTTAATCAGAGCAAATGATCATTTAGAAAATAAGGTCGCTGCATTGGAAAAGGAAGTCGAAAGACTAAAAGATCCAGAGTTGGTAAGTTATCACCTTGTTAGCCGGCTTTCTTATTTACCAGACCGTGCGGTCTTACCTCTATTCTTTTGCAGAAAAAGTATGATGAGACCGACTCGGTCTACCAGGAAGAGTTTTCCCCACATAGCTGAGGGGATTGATGGAGCTTTCGGCCGCCTGAGGGAGCTTGGCAGGTTGGCGACCGGCTTCGAGAACTTCACTTTCTCGGACGCCTATCCGACCTTACAAAAGAAGCTTGAAAAGCTTAGGCGGAAAGCGAAAGGAAAGAATAAGGTCGATAGGACCAGTTCGGAGGAGAGTGATGATGAGGACGATGAAGCTGAAGAGCCCGCTGCGGCTAAGGAGGGAGAGAGCGGCTCGGACTCTGAGTCCAGTGGTTCTGAAGAAGAAGCTGAACGCAAGTCGGGCGAACTGAGCGGCTCGTCTTCGTCGGGCAGCGAGGGATATTCCACCAATGTTTCGATCGGCGGCAGCGAACACTCGAGCACCCCTGCGTCAAAAAGGCTCAAGCCGGATGGGCAGTAGTTGTATTTTGTTTTTTATTTTGAATAGCCGACGGCTTGGTTTTGTTAACCGGTCGGTTATAAAACAATGTAAAGATATTTTGTTAATGAAATGGAAAGTTTTTACCTGCCTAGTTGTTCGCTTTCTGTGACTTACTTGTGTTTGCGATCTCTTTCTGTTTTAGATAATTACCTTCTTTTAATCATGTCGTGCGACATAACAATAACCCAGACGGTTCGGGTACTGAACCTTCAGAACTCCAATTAGATAGCCATTCGAACGCTTTAAATCCTGTTCGGACGGCCTGTTTCTTCGATCTCAACTCAGCAAATGCCATATAACCCGAAAGAATATTAACCATTCATATCTTGATAATAATTTGACGTGATTATAATATATAGTCGAGCGGATAGAAATTAGATCTTTGTAGGTTCTTAACATGAATACCCCGAGTCAACCGAATGCAGCTTTAAGTCACTGCGATGATTATATCCTGATCACAAACTGTGCGACCTGAATGCATCTCATGTGACTAAATGTCTCCGTATATGTGAATTCAAGCCGCGCGATTACTTCCCGGCCTTGCATAATTACTTCACAAGATAGAGAATACCAAGTCAAAAGAAAACAATCAACAGGTCGTGCGGTTAGTATTTAATTCGAGCGACTTGTAATTTCAGATTTCTGTAAGTTCCATTATTGAGTCTAAGCTTTAACTGATAAACCCATGCGATCTGTATATAGCTCGGGCGGTTAATGGCTTGATACTTATAATAATTTCAATCTAGCAAGAACCATAATTACTTTCTTGCGAAAAACCCGTTTCTACCCGAACGGATAGAACCAATACTCATAAGGATGATAGATTTATAAATCGGATGATAAGACCGACCGGTCACGGTTATGCTTAATACCCTGATAGGCCTTACGACATTGTGATATCCTGCTTTCAAAATCGCCTGGTTTAATAACCTGACCGCCCGATAACTTTGGTACCTGCTTATTTCAAACCACCCGGTTTAATAACCAGACCGCCCGATAACTTTGGTACCTGCTTATTTCAAATTGCCCGGTTTAAGCATCAAACCGACCGGTCTGCGATGTATCTATAAAAAGTCCTGTTTTCTCCCAAATGGTCTAGAGTGACCATATTAGATGAGATAATTCCCAGTAATGTAACAAGAAATAGCTACAGACTCAGATGACCAAGTGGGCAGGTGGGCCTAGGAGGCGAACATTGCTTTCCTCAAGTGGTCATAAGAGTTGTAGAAAAAAGATAAGTACAGACTCAGATGACCAAGTGGGCAGGTGGGCCTAGGCGGCGAACATTGTTTTCCTCAAGTGGTCATAAGGGCTGTAAGCGACTCAACTGCTCTCTTGCCTAGGGTTACAAGCTGAGTTGATCAATTGGGCAGGTGGGCCTGGGCGGCGAACATTGCTTTCCTCAGAGAGATCAACTCAGTTGTGGATCCCGCTTAGGCATCGCTTGAGAGTACCTAGGAGTATTCGATGGTCACAGACCAAGATGATCAGTTGGGCAGGTGTGATTATACCGCGGAGGCTATACCAACATTGCTTTCCTCAGAAAGATCATCAAAGCTGTAACTATATCCCTCTCGGGGCATGATAGAGCTAACATTCACCTAGACCTCCCTTGATGCAGTGGTGTGTCAGATATCAGCCGGGATCCAAGGTTCTGAAGACCACCGCACGGGAATTGGCAATCTACCACTACACGTGTGCGAAAACTCCCCGCTACACATGATCTTCATGGTTTTACACTAATGACTACAATCTGAGGGGGTTCGAGCAGAACTTGGCGATGTCTCCGTGGTTCAGTGAGGAGGATATATACAAAAGTGTAAAAAAGAATCATCAAACATGGAGATGTGTCAGTACGGGGCTTCTTATTGAATATCCAAAAATGCAAGAAAATGAAGAAGACATTTTAAGGATAGAATCGTTTAAGGTCATACCGCTACAGGTGCGTGAGATGTCCTCCCATTTGCTTGTCTAGAGGCGATAAGCCCCGCTCTTCAGTACTTCTTTGATAATGAAAGGTCCAGCCCAGTTGGGATTTAGCTTTCCGACGTTGCCTGTTCTGGCCGCTGCATCAATTTTCTTTAGCACAATGTCTCCGACTGCAAAATGTTTACCCTTACATTCTTGTCAAAGTACTTGGCCATTCTCCTCTTTACTTCCTCCTGTCTGATCGTTGCCTCATCTTGAAGCTCTTCGATTAGATCCAGACTGTATTTGATGGCTTTGTCGTTATGCTCTATCCATGCTTCTTCTCCCTCCTTTGCATACACAACTCTGGGAGTAACCACTTCAAACTCTACAGGAATAACCGCCTCTGAGCCATGAGTTAACTTGAAAGGTGTTTCTCCTGTAGCTGAGGATGGAGTGGTACGAAGAGCCCAAAGGATAGAAGGAAGTTGCTCTGCCCAATTTCCCTTTTGATTTAACACCCTCTTCATCAGAAGATATTGTATTTGCTTGTTAGCTGCTTCCACTTGACCATTGCTTCTGGGATGATGCACTGAGGAGAACCGAAGATCAATTCCAATATGGTCACAAAAATTTATCATTTCAGAGTTGTTGAATTGATGGCCATTGTCAGTGACAATCGCCAGCGGGATTCTGTGCCGGCAAACTATCTCTGCCCAGATGAAGTTTCTGATGACTTGGGATGTAGTTTTTGCCAATGCCTTTGCTTCAATCCACTTGCTGAAATAGTTGATCATCACAATGATAAAACGACGCTGGCCACTAGCCTTTGGGAAAGGTCCGATAAGATCCATCCCCCAAACTGTGAAGGGCCTGATGAGTCTCCATTATATACATGTTTTAGGACTCATTTGGGCTTATTATCATGCATAGGTACTGCATATTAGGTTAATTATCGATCATATTGGACTAGTTGTTCATTTGCGTAGATAGTACCTTCCATAGCCTAGTTCTGTGTGTTATCTTGGATGGTTCCCTTTTATTCTTTTTAGTGCATATTTTATGCCACTGGGGAGCTCTGTTTCTATACCCCAGCGGGTATGTTTGAGTTTGCTGCAGGTGCAATGATCATCTGAACGCTCGGAATAGTTTGGGGCGAATTTTAGCCTAAAAAGCCACTAATCGTGTGTTTTCCTTCGTGCACGATCAGGCGCACGACCACTGGTCGTGCGTTAATTCCCCTTAACTGACAGAGCGGTTCGCACGATTATTGGACTTCTTCGCGCACGACCACTGGTCATGCGCCACTGACCGTGCATTATTTTCCTATCTCCCCCTCTGCTATAGGTTGACCGCGCACGATCACAAGCATTCCTTCGTGCAGGACCACTGGTCGTGCGCCCCTGATCGTGCGTTGTATTTTCTTTGCTCCGTATTTAAAGGTCGGTTCCGCGATTCTAGGGCAAGCCAACACAGTCTGGGCACGAATTCTTCCGCAAGCTTCCGCCATTTTCCCTCTCCAAGCTCCATCCATCCATCTTCTTCCTAGGGAAAGCTTCATCCATCCATCCTAAGCTACATCAAGGGTCCTAGAAGCATTATCCGCCATCTACAGCAAGCATATGAAGGTGAGACATCTCCATTGAGCTAAGTGGAAGAGACCCAGCTTTGAGAAGAAGACGGATGATGTTTAGAGGTAGTGACAGCCTCTGAACCCCGGAAGCAACCAAGGACTGAGCTCAGAGGAGGCGTGACGACCCCCCATTCCGACCATGATCTACGGCGAGGCTTCTCATCTCGTGGTTTCCTCTACCCTCTCTCTCTCTTTTTGGAAATGTACTTTTGATTGTTGTAATGAACTTGATTGTTTTCTATTAGTCTATGAATGAGAGCTTTTTCTTGTTTCGTTCTTCATTTGATGCTTTGTTGTGGCGCTCCGCCTCCACTCCACTTCCACACACGCGTTCTAGCTAGCTCACTCTAGCAAAAGCTAAAGGTGAGAGTGAAGAGGTGCCTTCGACCCTCACAAAACCCCGCACTGTGGCCATTTCACCCACTTACCGAAGCACGGCATCGCGGCCGCTGCACTCACCCCCACTTTGCGAAGAGGTGTGTGCGACCCTCAATCGTCACAGTTACTTTCCGTCCACGCGCCTTCTGAAGCACGGCATCGCGGCCGTTGCATCCATCCCGCCTTGCGAAGCCGAGTTTTCACCCGCATTTCTTATTTCTGCAATAGCTTAGGACACCATCACAACGCTCATGTTTTATTCGCTAGTGTAACAATCGAGTCACTCTATTTTCTTATCACCACATCCTGCATTCCTTTGAGAATGATATTCGGGGAATTCCTCCCTACTTTTATTACTTGACAATGACTGGTGCACTGCCGTCGTACCGCATTTTGCGCTTGCTAATTAGCGGTGCTAAAATCGTGCGTCAAGTTTTTGGCGCCGTTGCCGGGGAATGCAGGCGTGATGAGATTTTGGTTGTAAATCGATTATTTTCGACTGAGTCTTTTATTATTTTCAATTTATTCTTTATTATGCTAGTTTCTTCTTCTGTATCATGTGGGCACATTTGAATATCCTATGTCGTTGGTGTGGGGACACATCCCACGCTAGTGATAGGTATCCCAAAGAGTATGGTGTCGTTCAGAAACCGTACGGGTCCCATAAATCTTTTGGCTCCTCTACTGCGCCTTTATTGTTGCACTTTTTCTCGGCTGTCGCACCTTGGGTACCGGCAAAGTCGATAAAGCAGTGTTTATTTTGCAAAAGTAGAGAGCATGCCTTGAAGGACTATGCGGATTATCTTCGCCAATTGGCAGATGACGATGAGTCGGATATCCGGATCGTCCCATCCTCGAATTCGGCGAACACAGCTCCTTCCTCTGGTTACGTGTCCCTTCCACCTTCACTGCTTGAAGTCTCTGGAATCGACACGTGTATCAGTGTCCCTCATGACTCCATTTCTGATGCGCCCCCTATAACTCTTCGGTTCACGTACCACTTTGCGTGAATTTGTGCCCTTGTGTGGAAGGTGAGCCCGAACTCTCAAGTGGCACGTCTTCTCCCACTACACACGACACTACATCTATTTTGATGTTATCATTGAGGTCAATTTGCAGGATGTTGCAGACCTGCGCAGTGTCGTGCTCGGAGGAGGACAGTCTCGAGTGTGCTGAAGCAACCGTTTCGGTCCAGAGCGAGGAAGTCCAAGTTATAGATGAGGCCATTGCGTGCGCTGTTGAGTCTAGTGAAATCTTCGATGATAACATCAGTTTGTCATTGCCACACCCTATGGGGGATGAAGCCGGGATTATCCCCTCAGATGAGATTTCTTTTAGTTTTTCTTCCAATTTATTTCCTGACCCCCTTTCTTTATATACAAGGATGCAGGATGCCCCTCCTCCGGTTGATTAGACCTTATGCATGGAAGAGCCGAAAGCCTGGCGGGATGAGGAAGGTAATGTGAAGAAACATGTTGTTTCCTCATCATCGTTGGTGCTTCCCTTTGAGGATTGGTTAGAAGGGGGCAAGCTGTTCTTCTTTGAAGACATAATACTGGAGGAGAAGAAGAGACCGAAAAAGGAGGAGATTTGGGGTTGGAGGCTGAGCATCCTACTTAATTTCCACCCCTACTACCAGGTCCCCGGACCTTTTTCTTTCATCAGTTGTTACTACTTCAAATCAGCTTATAGCTGATTTGTTTTGAGCTTGTAATAATAATTAAGATTTATTAGCTTTTGCTTATTCCTAGACTTTATGAACTATTCTTTAATACAGGTATTTAGTCCACCTTAAGGACGTTAAACAAAAGGGATTCTTGGGAGACAACCCATGGGAACCACCCGGTTCCGTTTGCCTTTTAATTTCTTTTATGTTCTATTATTTCCTTTTTGCTAACATCGTAGGTTGAAGCTCTCGCGTGATGGTTGAGGAAGGAGAAAATTTAAAGAAGGAATTACCGCACTTTGCATAGCATGTTAGAATGTGCTGAGTTAGAAAATTTCTTTTATGTTCTACCCCTATTTTCCGTATTCCTGAATTCTCTATTTTATTTAGTTTTGATCAAGTCTGGGGGAGAGTTCGAGCTGTGCACGTGCACGCACTTTGCATAGCATGTTAGAATGTGCTGAGTTAGGAATTTTTCAATTTTATTGTGCACATTGCATACACTTGCACCTAGCTCACGCGCACTTGATCACGCGCGCTTATTGGGTATTGCCGCGAGGTTCCCCGCACGTAAGAATTGGATCATTAGTGTATGAGTGAGGAGTAGAGAAAAATGTCGACTCGAGTACTGCTCTAGTCGAGTGCTCTCGTCACGCCTAAAAATTCAATTAGAGTAGAATAAAATTCAAAGTTATAATTTAATTATTTCTATTATAGTAGATGCAATTTATTTTACTTTAGTGGTGAATCCGGTGAATCAAACGGCAGCACAAGGTCGAGTGTAGCTGGACTACTAGTAGCCTATTACTAGGCTCGGAAGGAAGGACAACCTTTCTCGGTCGCTAGAACTTGCACTAGGCGACTCTTGAAATGATTGCGTTGAAGTACTCGTTATAAAGTGTGATATAGGCCATTTCTTGATCCGTTTGTGCTTTTAAAATCCTTACCATCGTAATCACCTTTGCAAGCCCACCTGAGCCTAAATCTCCTCCTTGTTTAGCTCCACTAAAATTTCACCAAAGCCATACGGCCAAACCTATGTTCGCACCAACAAATGAGCTGAAAGAAGTTTATTTATCGATCACATTTGGTGTTATCTTTGTGGTGTATGGTAGCCTTGGAAAAGCTGAAGGAGAAGTTTTTATTGTGCCTACAAAAGAAATTCTGTCGAGATGAGAAAAAAAAGAAAAAAAAATTGTTCAAAAAGAACTTTCAATTATATTCTCTCGACAAAAACAAATTATGTTTGGCTTAGCACGCACCTAGTGTTCAGTTGAAGTCTGGGGGTGTTGTGCAATTCTTGAAAATGTTGTATTGGTGATTGTAATTCTCTTGAGTGCTCGGGTTATGTTGAGTGCAATTCCCATCGTCCTTCTATTTATCTAGCCTAAACTCAACCTAAGCCAAATCTTAACCTATAAGTCCTATTGAATTTATATATGAGTCATCTCATGCAGTGGAAAGAGTGCGAACTTGCAAGCCTATGGAGACCGACTTTGATGGATTTCTTAGGAGATTGTCCCGAGCTCTGATTCAAGTAATACTCTACTCATTAGTCACGCTATTTTCCCTTATGCGCGACTGAAAGATTCACCTGGATTCACCATCCAAGTAAAATAGATTTCAAATTACTATTTTAGAAATAGTTAAATATAATCTTGAGTTAAATTCTATTCTAATGTATTTCTACGCACGTAAGCATGCGACTTCACATGAGTCTCCACCGCTCAATCACACTCTAACATCCAATTGTTCCGACATGAGAGCTGAGTAGTTTTCCCGAGACGTGCAAATGGTTAAGTCTGGGGGTGTGATGAGTCTCCATTATATACATGTTTTAGGACTCATTTGGCCTTATTATCATGCATAGGTACTGCATATTAGGTTTATTATCGATCATATTGGACTAGTTGTTCATTTGCGTAGATAGTACCTTCCATAGCCTAGTTCTGTGTGTTATCACCTAAAAGGGAACCATCCAAGATAACACACAGAACTAGGCTATGGAAGGTACTATCTACGCAAATGAACAACTAGTCCAATATGATCGATAATCAACCTAATATGCAGTACCTATGCATGATAATAAGCCCAAATGAGTCCTAAAACATGCATATAATGGAGACTCATCAGGGCCATGGTGCAGTTATTGATCTAAGTGATTGAGCAGGCAGATGTTGAAGAGGAGCAAACTTCTGACACTGAACACCTCGCTTGGCAAATGCTTCAGTATCTTTCCTCATGGTTGGCCAGAAATAACCCTACCTCAAGATTCTTTTCTCTAAATTTTTCGCCTCTGAATGGCTGCCACATTCGGAATGAACTTCCTGAAGTATGGTCAGAACTTCTTCCTC
Source organism: Dactylorhiza incarnata (assembly GCA_033032865.1). Classification (NCBI taxonomy): domain Eukaryota; kingdom Viridiplantae; phylum Streptophyta; class Magnoliopsida; order Asparagales; family Orchidaceae; genus Dactylorhiza; species Dactylorhiza incarnata. The sequence continues at coordinate 57,482 of JAWHQI010000287.1, read as the reverse complement.
CGAAACACACCGCGCCGAGGGAGAAATCAACGTTTTCCGATATAAGATTCCTGCTATCAGGTAGAAATATGCCGCCTTTCTTTTGAACTTTCTTTTGTCTTTGATAGATTGATGGAACTCTCCTTTTGATAAATATAGTTCATAGGGATCCTTCCAAGAAGGATGTTGATCGATTTGCATGAGTTCACCCTCCTCTGTTGCCGGATGAAAAAGTTCAGAGGTCACTCCCCCTGATGGAAGACCGAACTTTGACAACTCATCTGCTTCCTCATTCTGTGTCCTGGGAATATGCTCGATGATAAATGATTTGAATTTCCGAATCTCCTCTTTTGCTAGCAGTAGATATTTCCTTAACATTGGCTCTCTCGTTTCGTAATTCCCCAAAACCTGAGAAGCCATTACCAGTGAGTCGGTTTTAACATGCACATGTTCAATACCCAGCTCTTTTGCAAGACTCAAACCAGCCAGAAGTGCGTCGTATTCTGCCTGGTTATTTGTGACTGGAAAGAAGAACTTGATAGCCTGCTCCAGTTTAATGCCATTCGGGCTAATTAAAACTACTCCGACTCCTACGGAGTTCTTGCCAGAAGCTCTATCCACATATACAACCCAAGCCAAAGGTGATTTCTCTGCTTGTTCAGGGCTGGATTCTGTTGAATCAACCATGAAGTCTGCCAAGACCTGTGCTTTGATTGCCGTTCTGGGAGTGTAGGATATTTTGAACTCGCTCAATTCGATAGCCCATTTGGCCAGCCTCCCTGAATGATCTGGCATTTCAAGAATACCCCTCAGAGGATGATCTGTGATCACTTGGATTGGATAAGCTTGAAAATAAGGGCAGAGTCTTCGCGATGACATGACCAAAGCCAAAGCTAGCTTTTCCAGGATTGAATATCTCGTTTATGCATCCTTGAGGATATGACTGACATAATATATTGGGAACTGCTTCTTCTTTTCCTCCCGGATGAGGACAGAACTTAATGCATCTAGGCCGACCCCCAAATATAAGAATAATACCTCCCCTCACGAGGACTTTGAAGTAGTGGAGTTGAAGTTAACTGTATTTTTAACTGTTCAAAGTCTTTGCTGCATTATTCGTTCAATTCAAATTTTGATCCTCCCCGGAGTATTTTGAAGAATGGAGCACTTTTATCTCCCGATTTGGAGATAAACCTGCTCAGGCCCGCCAACCTTCCTCCAAGTTGTTGGACCTCCTTGGTATTGTGAGGTGGAATCATATCAAGGATGGCCTTCACCTTATCTGGGTTTGGTGCAAGGCCATCGGGAGTGAGGAGATGCCCATGAAACTTCCCCTTGTTTGCTCCGAACACACATTTCAATGGGTTCAATTTTAGTTTGAACCTCCGTAGAGTACCGAACGTCTCTACGAGGTCTTTCAAATGTATTGAGAATGTTTTACTTTTCAGGAGGAGATCGTCAACATAAACTTCAAGATTCCTGCCTTTTTGATGCTTAAAAACTGTATCCATCATTCTCTGGTATATTGCACCCGCACTTTTAAGTCTGAAGGGCATTACAAGATAACAGTAACACCCATCGTTCGTGATGAAAGAAGTATGCAGGATATCGGGTTTGTGCATTTTGATTTGGTGGTACCCCGAAAATGCGTCGAGAAAGCTCATAAAATTATACCCAACCGCAGAATCTACTAAAACATCTATTCGAGGCAAAGGGTAGCAATCTTTGGGGCACGCTTTATTGAGTTTAGTAAAATCCACACACATACGCCATTTTCCACTGGATTTCTTAACCATTACAACATTCGACATCCACGTGGGATATTGAATTTCAGAAATAAAGCCCGCTTTCAGGAGTTTGGCAACCTCCTCTCTGATGGGCACTGCCAGATTGGTTGCCACTTCTCTCTTCTTTTGCTGGACTGGCTTGAACTCAGGAGATATGTTTAGGTGATGGCAAGCCACGTCCGGATCTACTCCCGGCATATCCTCCGCTGACCAGGCAAAGATATCCAGGTTCTCCAGAAGATAGGAGATCAGTTCCACTTTCTCCTCTTCCAGCAACTCTGCATTGATGATCAGCTTCTTGCCTTCCCCCTCAGAAATGGGGACTTCTTGGGTCACTTGGGCAGGTTCCAAGTGAGCATCTTACCGATCTTTCCTCTTCTCATCAGCATTCAAAGATTCATCCATTTCCAGCACTTCAATCGTGGCCTCGGGAAGTGGAACGTCGGTGATCATATTGACGGTTTGCACGTAACACTCCCGAGCGACCTTTGGGTTGCTTCTGATTCGATACTGCCTTCCCTCGGCAGCAAACTTAAGTGCAAGGTTGAAGGTGGACACTACTTCCTTGTAGGCATTAAGAATGGGCCTTCCGAAGATGGCGCAGTAGTTGCTTGGGGCGTCCACCACCACAAAGTTGACCAGCTTTATTACTCCCCCAGAGAAACTAGGAGCTTCACAAAACCTTCTACTTCTTTCTTCTCCCCAGAAAAGCCATAGAGGGGCCCATCGGTGGAAAGCAAAGGCTTCCCAGTCTTCAGGGCTTCAAAGGTTGGACGGAAGAGGAGGTTAACAGAACTGCCTGTGTCGATGAGGATCTTGTGAACGGTATAGTTCTCAATGACGGCTTTGATTACCACGACATCGTCAAAGGGATTGGCATTTTGAGGAAGGTCATCTTGACCAAAGGTGACGATGGTGCTTTCAAGGGGAGAATTTGTGGTTGCTGCCACTTCTTGTTTCAGAACTCTCGCAATGCTGGATTTACGAGACGATTCAGCTCCAGCACCTCCATGAATGCAGTAAATGTCCCCCAGGGGTCCCACATCATTGACCTCAATGCATTCAATCGAAGGGAGAATATCTCTATAGCAACCAATGTCTTCAACGTCGGTACATTCTCAAGTTACCTCTGCTTTTTCTTTCTTCTTCTCGGTGGCTGGATCAGTTGTTACTTCTTTCCGGATTAGGCCTCGGAGTTTTCCCTCTCCCAAGAGCCTTTCTATCAACAAGCGGAGGGCCCGACAATCTTCGGTTAGATGCCCTCCCTCCTTGTGATATTCACAGTATAGATTCGGATTTCGATTACGAACATCCGATTTCAGAGGAGCATGCCTTTTGAAGTCCGGCCTTTTCTGGAGGATTTGGATGACTTCGTCCATAGTAACATTCAGAGGAGTGAATGACTCATGCGAGTCATCATACTGGGTGGATGGAATAAATGGAGGTGGCTGTGCGATATACTATGGCAGGTATACCGGCATTATTTGTGGAAGAGGGATGGATGGAGCGGATGCGATGGCCAACAGTGGTTTCTGATCCAGAAACCGTTGATGGCCGATGAAGGGTTGCTTGTTTTTGTAATTTCTTCCCCTTTGGGAACGGGGCTCAAAGTGGGGTTGGTTTGATGGTGGATGATGGAAGGATGGTGTAGAATGCTCCTTGTCGCACACCAATTTCGCGACATAGCCAGGATTGCTCTTTTCTCCTCTGACGAACATATTAGCCAAACTTATTATCTCCTGATAAGTCCTTGGCTCCCTTATGTTTGCCTCGAATTTCAGGGGGCCTTCCCTTAATCCATGGATAAGGGCCACCCTGTATAGTTCTGGATCCACATTCTAAACTTCCATAATCTCCCTCTGGAAATGGTCCACGAAACGGGCCCACGTTTCGTCTTCTCGCTGCCTTATATCAAAAAGGGTCGCCGGGCCACTTTTCCTCTTTCTTGAAGTAGAAAACCTGAGCAGGAATTCCCTACGCAGCTCAGCAAAACAATTGATCGACCTGGGGTGCAACCCATACAACCACTCCCTTGCTTGTCCTTCGAAGGATGTTACAAGGAGTTTACACTTGGTCGCATCCGAGAGGGTCCTTAGAGCAATGACCAACTCGAAGGCCTGAAGATGGACAGTTGGATCAGTTTCCCCATTATACGCCGGCAGACGTAGCTCTCTGAAATTATTCGGGGCTGGCTCCCCTCGGACTTCGTCCACGAAGGGAGAAGTTTCTTCAATATATTCGTATAGAGGAGCGGAATAGTAAGCCGCCTGAGCTGCAGCTACTCACGGACAAGCCGCCTGGTAGGAGGAACGGACAGCGGCTTCTGGCGGGTAGGAATGATGAGCAGTGACTTCAGGTGGGTAGGAAAGGCGAGCTGCTCCCTCTGGCGGATAGGACTATTAAGCGGGCTACATGCGAAGCCGCCCCCTGGAAATCAAGCACTCGGGACGGCATGCTGTGCGCGGCCTCTTGGTAGAAGTTTTGCCTGGCCGCAAAACCTTTTGGCTGTGGCTGGAAGTTGGTGACTTGTGGAACCGGGTAAGGAGGAGGTGGAGGAGGGACCGGAGTCACCGCCTGGTTAACCGCGGTTTGTTGTGGGACTAACCGCTCGGTTAATAGTGTTAAGGTCTGACTGATTGCGTCCAAACGCTGATCAGTCGCTTTCTGAGCCCGTTCTGCTTCTTTTCTTGACTGTTCCAAGGCTTCCCACAAGGATTCTTCACTGGTTCGGAGCGGTCTCCAAGAGGGAACTGGCGGTCTGACATTGTTGCAAGGATTTCACCGACAATCCGCGATCTGAAGGTCGCGTGTTTTTGTTGAATCCAAAATCGCACCTCCGAAGGAAATCGGAGGCTGCGGGCTGTCGGTTACTTTTTAGTTAGAGAGAGTTAGACCGCTAGCAGCGGTCGAGGCCAGACTTCGCCCGTCACGGCGAATGCCACTCCTGTGATGGGCTTTCCTTTGATTGAAATAAAGAGATTACAGCAGGCTGTAAGAGCGGAAAGTAAGAAGCCGGCCGGTCAGACAGGTCGCAAGACAAGAAACTTGAGACCGCAGCTCAAACAAGCGAGCTCCTGGATTCGAGTGTGCGTGTCTTGGGAACGTTGCCACCTCCTATTTATAGGCTCGGGGGGCCTTTCCGAACGGGCAGGCATAAAATAACCGCCTGCCCGGGTATAGGAGAATCGGGCAGGCGGTGACGGGATACAGAGAGGAGAAAAGAATTAAGCCGCTCGGCTTGGCGGCTTGCGCTCCCGGTCTGTCCTGGACGGAGACTGAAGAAGCTGTGATCAAGGCAATGATGCAACCCGGGCACTCTCCGTATTGAGACTGCGTCTTGCCTTCTGGACTTGAGCCTTGGAAGTCTTCATGGCGCACCACGTGCGGTCTCCGACTTGAGACCGCGGCTTCCCTTCTAGACTTGAGCCTTGGAAGTCTTCATGGCGCACCCCATGCAGTCTCCGACTTAAGACAGCAGCCTGCCTACTAAACTTGAGCCTTGGAAGTCTTCGATCCTTGGAGGCGATCTGAATACTATAAGACCGCCTGGCTTGTGCTGGCTGGTGTTGATAGACCCTGTTGAGTCTGAACCGGGTGACTTGCATTCTCAGACCGCCCAGTCTGTGAGAAAGGAACCTCTGATGCGGTCTTCTGGGTAAACAAACCCCAATTCAAAATTACTATCACTTAATAATAAATATGAGTTTATGTAATGAACATTAACATAGTTACCTTCACCTTAGCTTTTGCATCTTCCTGAGCTAGTAGATCCCCCTTGATGTGATGTCTCTTTTCTTTACTCCCCTCTTTTCTTTACTCCCCCTACTTTTGAGATCTCCTTTCTTTTTTCCTTTTCATCTGACTCCTCTGAACTCTACCCCTTGACTAGTGCATCTTCTAGGTCATATTCTTTTTCCCAGGTTATATTCTTTCTCCCCCATTCTGACTTTTTCAATATAGTCCATGTAGTCACTGATTTCAAGTGCTTGAGCCAGTGTCGCCGTGATAATTATTCGATATTTGTCTGACTTTGCAACTTGGTAGCCTTTCTTGTCAGACTGCTTCAGTACTTGACCTGAGATTTCGTCTTTCTAACATATGAAGAATGATTAGTGAACAATAAGTTGAAAATTACTCTACGTTTAACATCCCCAATTGGAACTTGAAGAACTTAAACTTAGCTTCATCTAGGGGCTCTGTGAATATATCAACCACTTGTTTGTCTGTGGGAACAAACTCAAGGGTTATATCGTCATTCTCCACATGCGCCCTGATGAAGTTGTTGAAATTCCTCAGATACTATATTAAAATCTCTGAGAAGCAGAAAATGGGAACTAGGTCACAGGAACACTTCAACCATACCATGCACGAGAAACCAGAAAAAATGAAGGAACAAGAAAAATCTTGTATTAACTATCTTTTGTACATTGCGAGGTATACATGGCGAGAAATGATTTACCAGTACACAAAATATGGAGAAATAAACAAACTACAAGAAGCTGGAGGTTACAAATTGAACCCAAGAAACTGCCCGGCTAACAAAGCTGTCCGCGCAAACCCGCCAAGTCGCCAACCCGCAACTCAACACGCGGACTACCCATTATTCCAATGCTCACTCTGTTCGCCCAAGTAAGGCCACCTAACCGCAGTCACCTGGCCGCTTCTAACCGCGAACAAGCTGCTGAAGAACTGAATAGAAAATAGTCTGGCAAAGGCAAACCGCCTACCCCACGTAGACTGATCTTTTATTGAAAGCTAAAACGAGCAAGAGATAATTGCCTTGTCGCTAACCGCGACCTCCTGCTGCTACCCGCCACTGACTGCTACCGACTTATCTGCTGCGGTCTCCTCTGACCAAATCAGAACCACAAGCAAGCCACATAATAGTTCTTGTTTACTTTCTTTGAGCCGGGGGGTCCTATTTAAAGTAGAGGTGCGGAGTGCGGTCACCGCCTACCACGATAGGATAACCACCCATAACAACAGCAGGTAGCACACAACCCACGCGCCTTGCTGAGATAGCCCTACCGAATAGTTTGTCGACTCTATGAGAAGTCGCACAGACAACTCGCAGAACCCCAACAACACCAACATCAATCTGTCAGCTCGCGAGCAGAGATCCGGTCATAGCTCCAACATCCAGTGATAACCGCGGATACTATCCGCCCGGTTACTACTAGAGAGCTGACCTCAGATAGCCGAAAGATCAAGGCCACCTGCAACTGGCTAACCGCCAATCCACCGCGGGAAGACAACCCACGTGGTCTTCATACCAGACCGCTCGACCTTCGCGGTTTACCAGACCGCCCGGTCTGATGCCCAGACCGCCCGACCTCCACTTACACTTCAATTTTCAACACTCCCCCTTGAAGTGGGAAGTGGAAGTCAGCCCAAGCACACCTCGCAACCGAGTAAATTGTCCCTTCGCCAGCAACTTTGTGAAGATGTCAGTGACATTGTCCTCACTCCGCACATGCTCAACCATCAGAGATCCCTCCAGAACCTTCTCCAGAATGAAATGATGCTCAATCTCGATGTGTTTGGTCCGTGCGTGATAGACTGGATTACTAACCAGTTTGAGAGCACTCTCATTGTCACCACGTAGCAGAGTAGGACCTCGTACCTCCTTATGGACGTCCTCCACCAATCTCCTAAGCCAGATAGCTTACTGAGCTGCCAATGCCGAAGCCTTGTACTCCGCTTCAGTAGTAGAGATGGACACTGAATCCTGCTTCTTGCTGCACCATGAAATAGTCGCCGATCCGCATAAGAAAACATAACTAGATGTTGTGTAAGATCCATCTCCGGCACCTAGAGAGCTCCCAGATCTTATGCCAAGAATCGCCGCCTTACGGTGACGCTAACACACGAGTTAGCTGCCTCCTCAAGATGCTGATCCTACCGGCAAGAACGATCAACAGGCCAACAAGAGATAAGAAGAGAAATAAGTACCACATAACCAAGTCCACAATCACACTTATATACATCATAATATAACAAGTGTACATAAGTCGAACAATGAGTACAATAAAAGAAAGAGAGTAAGGACTATGCCCTGTACATGTCCAAATAAAGTACAATGACTTTCTCACTCTACATCTATGCGGAAGCTATCGAACTTTGTCATCACGTGTCTGTAGCTGCTGCTGCAACAACGGGTAGTTGTTACTTTGGTTCATCTCGTCCTCCTGACCTGTCTCCTGAATAGGGTCTTGCTGCTCCGGCACATCATCCCTAAAATGATGTGGTCCACTGACCGTTGGTCGAAAGACTAAGCCAAATTCCCCATCCCCTCCCCCACGACTCCTAGGCACCCTGTGGGAGGAAGAAGCAGAGGACAACAAAGGGGAAATCAAACAAGCAGGTGACAGTGGAGATAGATAGCATGAGTATAGATCAAAAAGAATCTATTCTAGTAGTTCTACTATACATACTATATAAAGAGTGCAATAGACAAGAAAAAGCTAAAGTAGTAGTAACAAGAGCATCGAGCAGTTGAAATGTAAACTAGAGCAAGTAAAGTAACAACTAGAGCAACTATGAAAGTAACCTTAACTTATGTGTATACACCCACAAACACATAAGCTAAGGGATCTGACAAGAAGTAAACTCATCATATAAAAGAGCCCATACTAGTTCCGTATGTTCATAAAGATGTTATAGCCTTATGTTCAGATTCTTAGAATATTCTAGTGTCAGTAATCCAAGTTATGAATATTTTAAAGTGTAATCCCAAAGTCTACATTGTGAATGAAGTAGCATAAATTTGTAATCATACATTCCAGGAAAATTACTAGAGGTTCACAATGTTATAAAAAAAGCTTATGTTCAAATTCCTAGAATATTCCAGTATCAATAATCCAAGTTATGAATATTCTAAATTGTAATCTCAAAGTCTACATTGTGAATGAAGTCGCATATATTGGTAATCATAAATTCTAGAAAAATTACAAGAGGTTCACAATGTTATAAAAAGCTTATGTACACAATTCTATAAACATCCAGCTATTACAATTCATGTTGTGAATTTCTCAAATTATAACCTCAATTCCCTGTGAAGGAAGCTTGTCATATAATCAAAGATTAATTCTAATAAAATTCTCAGTGCTTCCTACTGATAAGAAAAGTCTATGTATGAAATTCTAAAGCAATCCAGCAAGTATATTTCCTGATATAATTTTCTCAAGTTATAAACTCAATTCCTACTTTGTGAAGGAAGCATGTCATATAATCAAAGATTAATTCTAATAAAATTCTCAGAGCTTCCTACTGATAAGAAAAGTCTATGTATGAAATTCTAAAGCAATCCAGCAAGTATATTTTCTGATATGAATTTCTCAATTTATAAACTCAATTCCTACTTTGTGAAGGAAGTAAGTCATTTACTAAGTGATAAATTCTAACAAAATTTTCATAGGTGTGTTAGCATAATTGTAATTTTATTCCAGAGTTCCAAAAATTCTTCATCATGAAATTAACCAGAAATGAATAATTACTCATATGGAATTTAATTCATGTTGTGAAGGATCTACCTCAAATACTAATCAAAAAATTCATAGGAAATTTACAGTTATATGTTTCCACCAAAAATCATAATTCCAGAATTTCAATACTTTCCAGTCATGAATTTGCCCAGAAATAAATAAATACTCCAAGGGTGAACAACCCTCATTGAGAAGGATCTATTATAAATACTACCTCAATAATTATGGGAAAATTCATAGAGCTTCATACTGGTCCATAAGTGATCCTGACTAAGTTTCAGGATATGATAATAAATATTTATCATAAAAATCAAGCAATTACCCCAAGGCGTTAAATAGGGATAATAGAAGATATATGGGCATAGAGTGTCCAAAAGTTCCAAAAGTATTTTTCAGAGTGTGAAATGCCCTAAATGAACATATGCCAAGGTTTGGGATTTTTCCTAAGTAGTTTGACCCTAATCACTTCATTAATACATAAATGTGACAATTTAAATTAAGTGAGAAACCTAAGGCAAATAATTTCCAAAAATCCTCAAACCCTCAAAGGTGATGTAACATTCCATCATATAGGTGTGGCTAAAAATCCAGAGACTAACACTACGTAAAAAGAGTTAGGGTCACAATATACCCATTTGGGCTATATGCACTCCACACATTTACCTTATCATGACATGCAAGTGGTTTAACCCAGCATACAGTGGTCCAAATGGCCAAAAATTTTAACCATAGGCTATACTTGATCTGATCTACCATCCACAGAAAATTTGATTGGATTTGGACCATTTTAGCCCTAGATCTAGGCTATACATGAAAAATGAAACGTTGAACAAAATCTTATAAAAATCATTTCCAAAAATCCCCAATTTTTGGTAGGGGGTGCTTTAGGGCATGACTCATGCATGCCCCAAATTTCATCCTAATTGGAGTTGCAAAGCTCTAAAATTCACTAAAATAACTTGGGTGCTATATGCCCCCAATTTCCCATACACTACACCTACATGCACATGGTAATCCCTAATCATGCACATGCCATTTTGGTCTAAATTTTTTACCAGACTCTCATCATGATAAGTTTATGCCCTCAACCCAAATTTGGGGTGATTAGGTGTCATTAGCCCCCATAATTATCACATGCAAGAATAATTAAATTTTCAAACAAACCTTAGGAAAAATTATTCTAAAAATTCTTAAATTTTTACCAGAGGTGTAATAGGGCATGACTCATACATGTATCAATTTTCATCTCATTTGGACAAGTCAGTTGAAGTGGGTACCCAAAATGGTGCCTAGGGCTCAAAATGAACACCCTACACCAAAATGGGTGCACAGGGAGCTACAGTGCTCCAAATGAACCCAAACAAATTCCTAATTTTAATTAAGAACATAAGCTACAACCTTCATTCAGGGGGTATTCTCTGGTGAAGAGCATAAGTAAGGTGAAAAGTCATCTGAAGGTGACAGTCACATTAAGGAAAGAAATTTGTAACAACATTCATAAGGACACCTTTATTAGAACATATAGACGAACTTTCCCAAACATGCACTGATCAAAATGAAGTGAACTTTTTATCAGAGGTTTAAGTTATCATATTAAAGCTCCCACCAAAATTTGGGGTAATTTCAGGGACTTTGAACCTTGTAATTGCCTTAAACATGAGAAATGAAATGTTTTCAAAAACTTAGTGCCAAGTGTGCCCAAAAATTCCTAATTTTGGACAGGGTATAGGCTAGGGCATGACTCATGCATGCCTAAAATTTTAGCTCATTTGGATCAGCGAAATGAAGTGGGCACCCAAAATGGTGCCTATGGGTAAAAATGAACACCCTACACCAAAATGGGTGCACAGGGAGCTACAATGCTCCAAATGACCCCAAACAAATTTCTAAATTTAATTAAGATCATAAGCTAAAAATTTTATTCAGTGGTCATTTTCTGTAGAGGCCTCTAAGTGTCTTAAAATTAAGCATAAACTTACAGAAATAAATGTGACAGAAATTTCATTTCAAATATATATACTTGGCCTGCAGATATACATCTAAGATGGAAACCAACGGCCAGGATTGTGTCTCCTAACTCTAGCCAACAGTCCAGATTGTCCCGACCTGGGCATCTTCCAAGCTCATTTCCCGGCCACTCCTCCACCTCCACGGACAGCCACCACCACCACCACCACCTCCTCCGTTGAGGTCGTGGCCATCGATTGGTGGCGAGATGCCGGCCAGAAACCACCCCTCCGACGATCCCGAGCAAGGTAAAAAGCTAAAAAAATTCTCCCTCATCTCCCATGGATTCAAGCCCTATTGAGCTCAAAATCTCTCCTATTTGATCTAGATATTAACACAAGGGAAGGGGAGATGAAAACATGCCTTCAATCATGCCTTTTGATGGAGGTTTGCCCCAATATCCATGGTCGGCCATGCTCCAAGCTCTCCCATGCCGATTCATCATTTCTCCATCAAATGTCTTGATCCAAAACTTGATTTCAGTTGCTTGGCACCTTCTGAAGCTGATGGAGGAGTGTATTGGGGGTGAGGTTGGCTCTAAGTGGTGTTGGCATTAAGGGGGAGCTCAACCATAAGCTTTGGATGCTCCTCCTTGGCTCCAAGTGTCCTCCACCCCCGAATTTCTGCTGGAGCTCAGTGGGAGGTATTAGGAGAAGAATTGAGTGCCACTTGGCACTCAATCCTTGCCTCCCATTTTGTCTCTTCACCAATTTGGGGGAAAAACCAAATTTACCCCCTTGCATTTCAATACCTCCTCAAATCTGAGGGTATGCATGGTCATGTGCCATTGGGATGCAGGATGGGCCTTCTATTGAGGCCTTAGCCAATAGGGCTTGGCTTAATTGATTCAAATGCCCATTTAACCCAATTTTGACCTATGTTGACTTCTAGGGTTGACTTGGTCAACTGATGAGTTGTCTGGTCCAAGGTGTTAGTATTGAGTCCCTTAACATCACCCAATGTTGATTGGGTCATGGTGATGCCCTAATTGGGCCAATTTAGCCAATAAGTGTGATTTTGACCAAAATTGGGGAAAAGTTGACTTTGGTCAAATTGAGTTAATTGATGATAACTTGATGGGGCTTTTGGGTCCATTGTGTCCCCTATATTGTTATAAGACCAGGGGTGAAGTCAATTTCATGTTTTGGGGGTCAATTGGACTTATTGGTGGAGGATTGACCTATGTTGACCTAAATGGTACTTTGGTCAATTTGGGCTAATTGGTGACTCCATGATAGGGCTTTTGGGTCACTTGAGTCTCTCTTAGGGTTAGGAACCTATTGGGTAGCTCAATTTGACTTGTTGAGTCCAATTTGAAGTAAATTGGGCAATGTTGACCTCTGCCCTTTTGTGGTGCTCATAGCAGTTTTCTTAAGTCCAAGTTGATCTAAAATCATTCCATGATCTCTATTCATAATTTCAACTCTAAACCCACCCAATGGGTCTAGAAGGAATGGGGATTTACACATTGACTTCCAATCGTTTGAGTGTCCTCCATAATCGGCATCCATGTATCCATGCAAACAAAAGCCCGTGTCTCTCCCATAAAGGAGACCCATGTTCGAGGTCGACTTCACATATTTCAGAATACTCTTTGCTGCTACCAGATGAGGTTTCCGTGGTTCCATCATATACTGACTTATCCTGCTAACTGCGTAGGCAATATCTGGCCTAGTAATCGTTAATTATATCAGACTCCCAACAAGAGCCCGGAACACCAACGGATCAGGAAGAATCCTCCCCTCATCCCGCTGATGTTTTAGACCAACCTCTAGTGGAGTTGAGCTGCTCTTCCCTCCTTCAATGCCAAATCATTTCACAATTCATTCCGCATAGCCTTTCTGGGAAACAAGCCCACCGCTCTCTTTCCTCTCCACCTTGAGTCCAAGGAAATGGTGAAGCTCCCCCAGATCCTTCATCTCGAATCTGATAGCTAATTCAGCCTGAAGCTTAGCTACCTCAGCCACCGAGTTCCCCGTGATGATCATGTCATCAACATACAACAACACCAAGACTTGCAGCTCCCCGATCTTCTTTACGAACAGACTTGAGTCTGAATCTGAAGCAAAATATCTGCAGAACTGGAGATATTCTTCGATCTTCCCATACCACGCCCGAGGCGCTTGCTTCAGCCCGTAAAGAGCCTTCTTGAGCTTGCATGCATGTCCTGGATGCAATTCCGACACATATCCAGGTGGCTGAACTATGAAGATATCCTTATCAATCTCGCCATACAAGAAAGCATTCTTTGCGTCGAGTTGCCAAATCTTCCACCCTTGGCTAGCTGCCAATGCAATCACCACTTGTACCGAAGTCATCTTGTCTAACGGACTGAACGTCTCTTCATAGTCTTCTCCGTACTATTGAGATAACCCTCGAGCTATAAGGCAAGCCTTGTACCACTCTATACTCCCATCATCTTTCTTTTTCATCTTGTAAACCCACTTGCATGTCACAGGAGTAATGCCATCAACCTTGGGCACAAGATCCCAAGTCTCATTCTGTTGGGTTTTCTGTACCCCTCGAAAGGGATGACATATCAAATATGCGCAGCGGAAATAACAAGAACAACCCAAAAGAAGCTAACGGATCTTACGGTTTTCATGATTCAAGAGAATAAGCAAATCGAAATACAAGGTACCTTTATGGGATTGAGTCAACACTCAACCAAGGTGCTCCAAGAAGAAATCTGAAATCTGCCTTAGAGTTCCAAGAACCGAAGTGTGTCGGCTCCTCTACAGTGATCCACATGAACGATGGAGAACCCTAGCTTCTTGTCGCACAAGAACTAGGTCGGAGAAGGAAGCTCTCAACGTCCTCACAGACAGCTAGGTCCGATCCAGAGGAGGCGGCGACTGGCGGCGACTAGCGGCGGAAGGCGATCGGCGGACGGGAAGAACGAGACCCTCGCGCGGAACTGTTCCAGTCAGCCGTTCACGTCAAAATTGCGAAAGGATTAAGTCACATGTAAACCAAGAATTGCAAGCCCTTTTATACTAAAACGCATAAATCAGGCTATCCACAGACCAGAACATTTCTGTCCAGATTTACATTCGCCGAATTCGACTAATCACTATAACCGAATTCTACTAATCACTATAACCGAATTCGGCGAAACCATTTCGACGAATTCATCTATATGCTATAGCCGATTCGACTATATAAATTCGGTTATATCATTTCATCGAAACCATTTCGTCGAACTGATATATTTTGGCTAACCCTTTAGTCGAATTCGGTTAATCACATTAGCCGAATCGATATAGCCGAATTCCATTAGTCGAATCAACATAATTCGGTTAAACCCTTTAGCCGAATTTGACACAGTTCAGTTAAACCCTTTACCCGAATTTGTCTAGCATAAATCCATTCGTTTAAACCCTTTAAACGATTTCCCGTTGAGACATTCTCAACTTAATTCCAAGCAGTCACAGGATTGGTCCTCCACTCATATCCAATATGAGTAAGGCCAACACAATCCTTTCTCCAATTTCTCCAAACGCTTTTATGTGCGACCCTATAGGCTCATATTGCGTTGGTAGCAAGACTAACTATTGATTGCTATGAGATCACCTCAGAAACTCTAACAGCTGAATCCATAGCAGTTGCACACAGAGCTCCAAACAGAGATGTATTCTGATTCTGCTATGGAGATTGCTATACTTGTCTGCTTCTTTCTGCTCTAAGAGATCAGTCTTCCTCCAAGGAATTGGCATGTCCCTAAGGTACTTTTCCTACCTTCTTTGCATCCTGCATAATCTGCATCTGAGTAGCCTGTCAGTTCACACCCATTGTTCCTAGGGTACCATTGGCCAAGATTTGATGTACCCTTTAGGTATCTTAAGATTCTCTTGACAAAGACATGATGATATTCCTTAGGGTTCACCTGATATCTAGCACAAACACATGTGCAAACATTATGTCAGGCCTACTTGCAGTTAGGTACAACAAAGATCCAATCATGCATCTGTACTTGGTTTCATCAAAGGTAATTCCCTTCTCATCCTTGTCCAGGTAAACATTGGTTCCCATTGGAGACTTCATAGAAGAAGCACTCTCCAATCCAAATTTCTTGACTAGCTCTCTAGTGAACTTGGTCTGTGAGATGAATATTTCATCTTCAGATTGTTTCACTTGGAGACCTAGGAAGTATTTGAGCTCACTCATGCTGCTCATCTCAAAATTTCCCCGCATCAAATTGGCAAACGTTTTGCAGAGATTTTCATCTGTAGAGCCAAAGATAATGTCATCTACATAGATCTGCACTAGCAAAATCATGCCCTTAGCTTACCTTAGGAACAATGTCTTATCAATCTTTCCCCTGGAGAATTTGTTCTCAATGAGAAAGCATGACAGAGACTCATACCAGCTCTAGGTGTCTATTTTAAGCCATATAGGGCTTTTCTAAGAAAATATACATAGTCAGGATAAGTAGAATCAACAAAACCCGAAGGCTGTTCTACATAGACTTCTTCTTTGAGGTCATCATTCAGAAAGGCTGACTTCACATCCATCTGATAGACTTTGAATCCTTGATAGGCTTCATAGGCCAAGAACAGTCTGATGGCTTCCAGTCTGGCTATAGGGGCAAAAGTCTGATCAAAGTCAATCCCCTCTTCCTGTCTGTAGCCCTTTGCCACTAGCCTTGCTTTATTCTTAGTGATGACTCCATTCTCATCCAATTTATTTCTGTAGAATCACTTAGTTCCTATAATATTCTATCCTTGGGGTCTTGGAACCAGCTTCCATACTTTGTATCTCTTAAATTGGTTCAGCTCCTCCTGCTTTGCTGTAATCCAAAATGGGTCCTGATTTGCATCCTCAAATTTCTTGGGTTCAATTTGAGAGAGAAAACTCAGGTACAATGCTTCATTCTCAGCTCTGCTCCTTAATAGCACTCCTTGGTTGACATCTCCTATTATTTTCTCTTGAGGATGATCTCTCACTTGTCTCAAGGAAACTGACAGTATTCTGGGGACTTCTGCTGTGACATGTTCTTTAGGTTGCATTTCTTCTGCTGTTTCTGAGCCTTTCACAACATCTTCTTCAATTTCAACTATTACTGAGTGGTTTTTATCTTTAACTGAGGTCTCGACCTTGTCTTCAATGGATAGATTTTCCATTTTCTCTGACGTACCTGCATTCACTACAGAACTAGACCAGCCTTTATATATAAGGCTAGTCTCATCAAATACAACGTGTACAGATTCTTCAACTATTTGGGTATTGATGTTGTACACCCTCTAAGCCTTGCTATAGAAGCTGTAGCCAACAAAGATACCATCACTGCTTTTCTTAGCAAACTTGGTTAGCTTGGATTTCCCATTATTAAGGACATATAATTTACAACCAAAGATCCTGAAGTAGGGTATGGTATGTTTTCTGCCTTTCATCAGTTCATAGGGAGTCTTCTTGTGGTCTTTGATGATGGAGGCCTTGTTTACCACATGACAGGTAGTATTGACAGCCTCTGCCCAAAAATATTCTAGTAGAGAGGAGTCACTTAGCATTGTCCTACTTGACTCTATCAAGGTTCTATTTTTCCTTTCTGCAACCCCATTATGTTGAGGAGTTCTAGGGGATGAAAACTATTGAGAGATACCAAGTTCTTGGCAGAATTCTGTCATGGCTCCTGACTGAAATTTTTTACAATGGTCACTCCTAAATTTGACCACAGTACAGTACATCTCGTTCTGGATCTGCCTGACAAAGTTCTTCAAGGTATCTGACTTCTTTTTATGGAAGAATACCCAAGTGAACCTTGAGCAATCATCAACTACTACAAGGGTGTAAGCCTTCCCTCCTAAGCTGAGAACTGACATAGGACCAAACAGATCCATGTGCAATAGAAATAAGCACCTAAAGGAGTCTTTGTCAGATATGCTTTTAAAGCCGGTCCTTGTCTGCTTTCCAAGTTGGCAAGCTTGACAGGGACCTTTCTTGATGCAAGTAATATTAGGTCCATTTCTAACTAGGTCTTGTTAGAAAAGCTTGCATATAGTCTTATAGTTAATGTGTGCAAGTCTCTTGTGCCATTGTACACATAGAGCTTCTTTGTCATTAGCTACAAGACACATAGGCATGGAAGAATTTGCATTAAAGAAATTTAAGCAGTAAATGTTACCACTCCTTGTGCCAGTTAAGGCAGCCTCAGAATCCAAAGACTTCTTAGTTAAGCACTTATCCTTGTGGAAGATGATAACAAAACCTAGATCACAAAGTTGACTTATGCTTATGAGATTATGTTTTAATCCCTCAACATAAGCTACCTTTGTGATGGTAACTAAGGCAGTAGAAATATTACCATAATCTTTAGTCACTCCCTTTTCTGAACCTCCAAAGATCACTGTTGGTCCACTCTCCATAGGGTTGAAGCTTCTTAGAAACTTCCTGACGCCAGTCATGTGCCTGGAGCATCCACTGCCCAAATACTAGATTGGAGATTGGTTGGCATTTGGACATAACTGCAAGAAAAGTTAATTACCCTTAGGTACCCATTTTGGTTTGGGTCCTTGGTTCCTGTTAGGAGCATAAAATGGAACACCACACCACTGAGGGTTCTGCACTCTCTTTGCATTGGGTCTTGTTGGGTTGAACCAACAGTCCATGGCAACGTGGCCTACTTTCCCACAACACCACCTGAGTGGGGTGGGAGTGTTGGTGAGCAGGAGGGAAGACAACTGACCTAACAGGTCTTGGGTGAACCTCACAGGTGTGAGTGTGAAGTGGAGCTAGTATCACCACTTGTTGGTTCACCTTCTTGGGAATAGGCTTTGTAGAAACAAGTTTTCCCTTACTCTTGAGTGTTGTTGATATAGGTCCATGGGCAGAAGGACCTGATGCTAACAACTTATTAAAAAAAGGTTGATCTTCAGAGCTTTTGTCCTAGACAGTCTATTGATTGAATCATATACCAGCTCTAAATGATCAAGAGAAGGTATCAATAATGGGCAAGACTGTCTTGGGCATAAAGAAGCTTGCAACAAGTTTCTTCTCAGCCAGTAGCATCTCTTCAAGGTCCTTAATGACCTTGTTCTTCTGACCCAATTCAGCATTCTTAAGCTTTATGGCTTCCTTGAATCTGTCCATTTCTTTTCTCATGGCAGCCAGCTTTTCAGTTGTCTCCTTGAGCTCAGGCTGGGCAGCCTTCAAGGAATCTAACTCCTTGGTATGGACTTTGAGGAGTTTCTTACAGTTCTTGAAAGCTTTCCAAAAAGATTTATACTGCTTTATCAGGTCAGATTCAACTTCATATTGGGATCTTGAGGTTGTGTTGTTGGCAACAGACACACTCTCATCATCATGCAAAGAGTCTGCTACTAATTCAGAATCAGAGGCAGATATATGAGCTTTGATAGGTACCTTCCCATGAGAGATGTCATCCTGGTTGTCCTCATTTATGGCCATCAGGCCAATCAGTGCTTCTTCCTCAGTATCTGAGGAACTTGAATCAGAATCACTTTGAGTTCTGATTTTCTTTGCTACAAACCCTCTTTCAGGTTTCTTATTGTCCCTTGACCTACTCTTATCTTCATAGTTCTTTGATGCCCTTATCTTAGATGAGCCATCAGTAGCTATATGACCTATTTTATAACAGGAGTAGCAAACAGTGTTAGCAAAATCAAATTTACCAAGTTTTGATTTATACCTGTCCTCCCTTGAGGATTTAGATATGTCAAATAGATCAGATCTTCTCGAGCTTAAAGAGGAGGGTCTGTAGTTGTCTCTTCTTCTTCTGGATATCAGCTTCTTGAACTGCTTAGAGAGAAGGGCCATCTCTCTATCAGTATTATCAGAATCTGATGTGCTGACATCAGACTCTTCACTGCTCTCTGATCTTTTCTGGTATGCAGGAGTCTTGTCCCTGAACCTCCTTGTTCTCCCAGCCTTGAGAGCCACAGATCTTTCTATAGAGCTCACCTTTGAGCTTTCTTCTTCAGCTTTCCCAGTGTTGAGCTGGAGTTCAAGGGACAGCAGCTTCCCATACAGGTTCTTGGGCTCTAGGATGCCCAGCTGACCCATCTCTCTGATGACACAAATCTTAATATCCCATTCCTTAGAGAGGGGTCTAAGGAACTTATCATTTAGGTCAGAGTTTGTGAATTCTCTGCCATAGTTTTGCAGCCCATTTACTATTTTGAAAAACCTCTCATAACAGTTAGAGATGGTTTCATTCTTGCCTTGCTTGAAGGCTTCATATTCCTGATTGAGGAGGGGTTTCCTATCATCCCTTACCTCTTCAGTACCCTCCATATAGATGATCAGGGTGTCCCACATCTCCATGGTCGTCTTGCAGTGAATGAGGTTCTGGAGGGTTGAACCGTCAATGACACTTACAATTATGTTTTGTGCCCTCTTATCTTGGCTTGCTAAGGCAAGATCATCATTGGTCATGTATGCATACTTCATTGCCAATATGCAAGTTGGATCAATAGTGGATGCATTCGTGGGTATAAAGGGACCCTCTTTAACAGTTATGTAAACTCTGGGATCAGTTGCCTCCATAAATAACCTTACTCTTTCCTTCCAGATAGAAAAGTTCTCCTTTGTTCAGATTGGAAGTTTCATGGCTCTCATTTCTCGATGCTGATCACCTCCAGCCATATTGAGTCATTCCAAGATCTAGATCTCACGGTTAAGTCACGTTTTGATCAACCTCCCTCTGATACCACTGGTTAGGTATGGAACGATAACCTAGAGGTGAGGGGGATTAGGTGATTGGCTATTTTGAAATCTTTTTGCACAGAATGTATGTATTCTAAACACAGCACAGAAATAGCACACAGAAAATCCAAGCATACAACACCAGATATATAGAGGTTCCTCAAGATGGGGTGTCTTGAGTTGTCCTCTGTCCCGTTGCGCCTATCTAGCAGTATACTAGAGTCGGCAAACTCTGCCAAAATCTGAGGCCCACAGGCCTTACAACACAGACCTGCAAGTCCTACAGCCTAGGCCCGCAAGCCCCTACTGCACTCAGGTCCGCAAACCCAACACTAAGGACCTCAAGACCTACACAGCACATACCCGCAAGTCTTGCCTCTTGGACCTGCAAGTCCACTGCACTAGCCCTCAAGCCTCACAGTTCTCAAGCCCGCAATCTCAACACGATCGGACCTGCAAGTCCACTTCCTTGGCTCTCAAGCCTCACAACTCTCAAGCCCACAAGCTCGACACTCAGATCTGTAAACAGATCCTATAGTTATTGGCCCGCACGCCTTACAGAGAAACATTAAATAAAGATTCTTCTGCCTGATGAAGATCGGCTTCTTGTCTTGAAGAAGATGCTTCTGATATGAACCTTGACAACACATATCTTCTTCAAGCTTTTCTTCTATCTGGAACTCTTCTTATCAGTCGATGAAGCTAGTCTGATTCTTGGAGAACGAAGGATGAAGATCAATTTGTTCTCGGTTCTTGTTCCTCCTTTACACCGCTATTACTGTTCTATTAGTTATCGCATAAATTCTTTAGTATTCTCTGTGTTGTTGATTAGGGAAGACACTTATCCCTTTTATAAGACTGAGGAACCACCCAACGGTCTCCTGTAAAATTTCCTTATGTGTCAGAGGCCCTTTCCTTAAGAGCACGCGCTAATTGGACAATTAGGCGGCGACATTAATTGCTGACAAAGGGCCTGGAAAAATTTGAATCTGTCTCAACAATATTTCTGTCGTTACGAGGACATGGACAATATCTCGACGACAGAGCTTGTCATTGTCTTAGATTTGGACAAATCGTCAAGTCTTCTTCCTTCTTCTTCAGACAAGGATATCTCGACGATACGGGACATCCCTTATGCACTAGTGATTATGACGATAGACTATCTTCTGGATATGTGTTGGAACCTTAGTTTTGATTTGAGTTAGGATTCATCCTTATGATCATAACACATCTTGTATAATTTAGTTCAAACTCTCTTGAGTCAGAAGACTATGAAAATAATATAAATATGATGCGATCGAATCAGAGAAAATAATATAAGAGAAAGATAAAAATTACATCAGTTCTCTGCGTTCGACGAACAGCTATCTGCGTTCGACGAACGACACTCTGCGGTCGACGAAAGATGTTCATTATGCGCTCGACAAAATCCAGCCGTCTCAGCGGTCGACGATCCCGTCTCAGCAGTCGACGATCCCGTCTCAGCGGTTCAGCGGTCGATGAACAGATCCCGTCTCAGCGGTCGACAAAAAGCTGCGTTCGACAAACTCAAGTCTGCGTTCGACGAATCTTCAATAGAAGCTCAGAACGACGAATCAAATGTTCAGATCGACGAACTTGAAGCCGAGCTCGATGATTTTATTATTAGAAATTATAATTCTTCTTTCTCAGCTCGACTAAAATTATATATATGTTATCAGATTTAATAAAGCAATATTTTATTTCTATTTATATATTGCTACATATATTGTTGCCTTAACATTATAGTCGTTGCAGCACTTAATGTTATAGCCGTTGCAGAAAAGCTAAAAGACAGCAGTTTATCTTCTCGAGGAGTCAAGATAATTAAAGAGACTTTATCTCTTTCCCTTTCCCAAAAAGAGGAATTCAAAATAAAGAGAGAAGCTCTTCAGATTATAAAAAGACAGAGAGAGAGAAAGAAAAAGAGAGAGAGTACACAGAAGACACGGCACAAGCATAAACAGAGAACAACATATTCTATCTTGTTTTGTTTTTGCTAAACTCTTCTCTGCAGATCATACTAATCATGAGACACCTATCAAGATCATTTGCTCAGGATCAAAACTGCAGAAGAAGAAAAGAGTTATTACAATCAAGTGAAGGAGACTCCACAAGCTGTCATCTAATCTCAATCAGACAGGGGGAGTTCTTCAACATCATCAAGATCCAAACTCAACAACCCATAAGGATCATCAAGAGTCTTCTCAGCAAAGAGAAGAACACTTTAACTTTTTGTTTTCTTTATTTCCTTCCCTCCTGTACAAAGGGTTATAACTCCCTTCAAAAGTTTACACCTGGTGACAGGGCACCTTAGCAAAAACCTGTGATTTGGTTAGAGCACCTGATCAAAAGCTCACTTGGTGTGTGGACACCTGATCAAAAACCCCTTGGTGGCAAGACACCTGATCAAAAAATCTGTAGTGGATTCCTATCAGTGGGTAGAAGAGTAGATGTACCCAGGTTGATTGGGGAACTACTATATTTCTGGTGTCTTCTGGATGTTTGCTTGTTTATGCTCTTTTTTTATGTGCTGTGATTATTTTCTGCGATAATAAATTAAATATATAAATCACCTGGTTTCACACACACATATTTATATATATCATTATTTTGAAAAAACCTTAAAAAGAGTTTTTAACTTAAGAACTAAACTCCCTTTCAATTGGTACCAGAGGGTAGTTGATTTTATATACAGGCTAACACCTGAATCACAAAAATCACTTAGTTCTTTAAGTTCTTTTTTTAAAAATCTAATGGCACAAGAAAATTTTCTTTCTTCTTCCACTAACTGTATTTATGATGCAGAACCATTTTCAAGTCTAAGTGAAGAAGAAGAAGAGGAAGAACAAAAGGCCAGAAGATTATGCATGTTGGACATATATGGCTCAAACTACCACTCAGATGCAGAATTTGAATCTGATGAAGATAAGGTAAAAGAGGTAACTTCAAATCCCAACTCTACCTTTGAAAATTACAAATCAGATTATAAAATTCCATGTATAGGTTTAATGAAATCTGAAAATAAAATCAGAAAAGAATTAACAAAAATAAATAATTTGATTTCTGAATATAACAAACTTAAAGATGATTTAAAAATATCAGAAGAACAAAATATATTCTTGAAAAATAAATTTGAACAATCTATTAAAGAAAAAGAAATATTTTATATTCAACAAAGTCAAAATAATTTTTCAAATTTATATTTTAATGAGATAAAAAGGCTTGACCAGTTTTTCACCATTAAACTCCATTCCTAAATCAAACAAAAAAAAAATTCTAAGATTTAATTAATTTTTCTATCTTAAAACCAAAGTCAGATAACTTCAAGTTCTTACAGACTTTTCTCCAAAAATCATGTTTGAGCACTCTACTCAAGTTGCATTGATTAGAAATAATCATAGCACTGAGTGTGAGTCTCTTCAGATAAGGAGATTCTGCAAGAAGGAAGATATCAGGCAATGTTCCTAAAAATTTTCCTTAGAATCCATTAAGCTGTAGCAATTCAAGATTTTAATGGAATCAAAATCTAAGAAATTAGAATCCATCAAAAGCTGTAGAAATTAAAGGAAATGGAATTAAAAGAAGAAGAATTAAAAGAAGAAAAATTAAAAGAAGATGAAATTTAGCATCCTAAATCCAAATAGGGGAAGATTACCAGACCACTTGGTTTGATCCCTATTTATTTTAGGGGGAGACTATAAATATATATCCTAAACCAAATAGGGGGAGATTGTTAGAACACCCAATTTTAATTTAGCTTAGGATCCCAACTCAAATAGGGGGAGATTGTTGGAACCTTAGTTTTGATTTGAGTTAGGATCCATCCTTATGATCATAACACAACTTGTATAATGTTGATCATACTCCCTTAAGTCAGAAGACTAAGAAAATAATATAAATATGATGCGATCGAATCAGAGAAAATAATATAAGAGAAAGATAAAAATTACATCAGTTCTCTGCATTCGACGAACAGCTATCTGCGTTCGACGAATGACACTCTGCGGTCGACGAAAGATGTTCATTCTGCGCTCGACAAAATCCAGCCGTCTCAGCGGTCGACGATCCCATCTCAGCGGTCGATGATCCCGTCTCAGCGATCGATGATCCCGTCTCAGCGGTTCAGCGGTCGACGAACAGATCCCATCTCAGCGGTCGACAAAAAGATGCGTTCGACGAACTCAAGTCTGCGTTCGACGAAACTTCAATAGAAGCTCAGAACAACGAATCAAATATTCAGATCGACGAACTTGAAGCTGAGCTCGACGATTTTATTATCAGAATTTATAATTCTTCTTTCTCAGCTCGACTAAAATTATATATATGTTATCATATTTAATAAAGCAATATTTTATTTCTATTTATATATTGCTACATATATTGCTGCCTTAACATTATAGCCGTTGTAGCACTTAATGTTATAGCCGTTGCAGAAAAGCTAAAAGACAACAGTTTATCATCTCAAGGAGTCAAGATAACTAAAGAGACTTTATCTCTTTCCCTTTCCCAAAAAGAGGAATTCAAAATAAAGAGAGAAGCTCTTCAGATTATAAAAAGACAAAGAGAGGAAGAAAAAGAGAGAGAGAGAGAGAGAGAGTACACAGAAGACACGACACAAGCATAAACAGAGAACAACATATTCTATCTTGTTTTGTTTTTTGTGTACTCTCTCTCTTTTTCTTTCTCTGTCTCTGTCTTTTTATAATCTGAAGAGCTTCTCTCTTTATTTTGAATTCCTCTTTTTGGGAAAGGGAAAGAGATAAAGTCTCTTTAATTATCTTGACTCCTCGAGAAGATAAACTGCTGTCTTTTAGCTTTTCTGCAATGGCTATAACATTAAGTGATGCAATGCCTATAATGTTAAGGTAGCAATATATGTAGCAATATATAAATAGAAATAAAATATTGTTTTATTAAATCTGATAACATATATATAATTTTAGTCGAGCTGAGAAAGAAGAATTATAATTTCTGATAATAAAATCGTCGAGCTCAGCTTCAAGTTCATCGATTTGAACATTTGATTCGTCGTTCTGAGCTTCTGTTGAAGATTCGTCGAACGCAGACTTGAGTTTGTCGAACGCAGCTTTTCGTCGACCGCTGAGACGGGATCTGTTCGTCGACCGCTGAACCGCTGAGACGGATCGTCGACCGCTGAGACGGGATCGTCGACCGCTGAGATGGCTGGATTTTGTCGAGCGCAGAATGAACATCTTTTGTCGACCACAGAGTGTCGTTCGTCGAACGCAGATAGCTGTTCGTCGAACGCAGAGAACTGATGTAATTTTTATCTTACTCTTATATTATTTTATCTGATTCGATCGCTTCATATTTATATTATTTTCTTAGTCTTCTGACTTAAGGGAGTTTGATCTAAGTTATACAAGATGTGTTATGATCATAAGGATGGATCCTAACTCAAATCAAAACTAAGGTTCTAACAAATTCCCCCTATTTGAGTTGGGATCCTAAGCCAAATTAAAACTGGGTGTTCTAACACTTTAATTTGAGTTCTTAAGTTAAAAACTCTTTTTAAGGTTATTTCAAAATAATGATATATATAAATATGTGTGTGTCAAACCAGGTGATTTATATATTTAATTTATTATCACAGAAAATAATCACAGCACATAAAAAAGAGCATAAACAAGCAAACATCCAGAAGACACCAGAAATATAGTAGTTCCCCAATCAACCTGGGTACATCTACTCTTATACCCACTAGTAGGAATCCACTATAGATTTTTTGATCAGGTGTCTTGCCTCCAAGGGGTTTTTGATCAGGTGTCCACACACCAAGTGAGCTTTTGATCAGGTGCTCTAATCAAATCACAGGTTTTTGCTAAGGTGCCCTGTCACCAGGAGTTAACTTTTGAAGGGAGTTATAACCCTTTGTACAGGAGGGAAGGAAATAAAGAAAACAAAATTTTAAAGTGTTCTTCTCTTTGCTGAGGAGACTCTTGATGATCCTTATGGGTTGTTGAGTTTGGATCTTGATGATGTTGAAGAGCTCCCCCCTGTCTGATTGAGATTAGATGACAGCTTGTGGAGTCTCCTTCACTTGATTGTAATAACTCTTTTCTTCTTCTGCAATTTTGATTCTGAGCAAATGATCTTGATAGGTGTCTCAGGATTAGTATGATCTGCAGAGAAGAGTTTAGCAAAAACAAAACAAGATAGAAAATGTTGTTCTCTGTTTATGCTTGTGTCGTGTCTTCTGTGTACTCTCTCTCTCTCTTTTTCTTTCTCTCTCTCTGTCTTTTTATAATCTGAAGAGCTTCTCAATGATATTTCCGTCGTTACGAGGACATGGACAATATCTCGACGAAAGAGCTTGTCATTGTCTTAGATTTGGACAGATCGTCAAGTCTTCTTCCTTCTCCTTCAGGCAAAGATATCTCGACGATACGGAACATCCCTTATGCACTAGTGATTATGACGATAGACTGTCTTCTGGATATGTCATCGTAATCTTATCGACTGCTTGATGTCATCGACACCACTTTGTCTTATCAATGATATAATCACCATTACGTCGATAAGCTATTCGTCAGCAATTGTCTGTCTTCATAAGACCTTCCATAGCCTTCTCAATATCAAGCCTTCTTTACGACGATATCAGTCTTTTTTTGCCTTTTCAATGACACGTCTTTTTTACTACGATATCGTCGACATCAGGTTTACTTAGTCTTTTCGATGTCAAGGCTTCTTTACGATGATGTCGTTGACATTGTCTTGTACTTGTACTTAAGTCTTCTTCCTTCATCTCGGCATCCCGATATCGTCGTGTGGTGTTGTAGTGTTGATGTCACAATGATATCATCATGTGCGTGTTATCTTGACGATAACTAACACGATCCTTTTGCTTTTCTCTGCACATCATTTCAAGGACACGCATACTCTTTCAGACGATATTTGTCACCAATATATTCTTTGTACTTGGCTTCCACTGAGATGATAAAGCTAAGAAAGTAATCAAATACAAAGTGAAGTTTTCTTGAATTGGTGACTTCTTCAAATCTGGAATCATAAGGTCAGGATTCGCAACAACATGACCACACTGTTGGATCGGTAGGCGCCCTTAGAGGGGGGGGGGGTGAATAAGGGTTTTAAAAACTTATATTATATTTTGGAATACTTGAAATAATAAGAGATCAAAATAGTGATTTTGAATAAAGATCTAAATTGTTTTATAATGAAAGAGAGGATAATAAACAATTTAGAGAAATGAAGTACAAATCAATTTTATTACGCGAGTACCTGAAGAGAACTCGCGATCACCTGCTAATCTCTGCAAAAGAGAATTCAAAGAAGGTATGAAATAAAACGCGAGTACCTGAAGAGAACTCGCGAACACCTACTAATCTCTGCAAAAGAGAACTCAAAGCAGGTATAAAACATAACGCGAGTACCTGAAGAGAACTCGCGATCACCTGCAAATCTCTGCAAAAGAGAACTTCAAGCAGGCAAAAGAATCTATAACGCGAGTACCTGAAGAGAACTCGCGATCACCTGCCAATCTCTGCAAAAGAGAATTCAAAGCAGGTATGAAACATAATGCGAGTGCCTGAAGAGACCTCGCGAACACCTGCTAATCTCTGCAAAAGAGAACTCAAAGCAGGTATAAAACATAATGCGAGTACCAGAAGAGAACTCGCGATCACCTGCAAATCTCTGCAAAAGAGAACTTAAAGCAGGCAAAAGAATCTATAACGTGAGTACCTGAAGAGAACTCGCGATCACCTGCTAATCTCTGCAAAAGAGAATTCAAAGCAGGTATGAAACATAACGCGAGTACCTGAAGGGAACACGCGATCACCTACAAATCTCTGCAAAAGTGAACTTAAAGCAGGCAAAAGAATCTATAACGCGAGTACCTGAAGAGAACTCACGATCACCTGCTAATCTCTGCAAAAGAGAATTCAAAGCAGGTATGAAACATAACGCGAGTACCTGAAGAGAACTCGCGATCACCTGCAAATCTCTGCAAAAGAGAACTTAAAGAAGACAAAAGAATCTATAACGCGAGTACCTGAAGAGAACTCGCGATCACCTGCTAATCTCTGCAAAAGAGAAGTCAAAGCAGGTACAAAACATAACGCGAGTACCTGAAGAGACCTCGTGAACACCTGCTAATCTCTGCAAAAGAGAACTCAAAGCAGGTATAAAACATAACGCGAGTACCTGAAGAGACCTCGCAAACACCTGCTAATCTCTGCAAAAGAGAACTCAAAGCAGGTATAAAACATAACGCGAGTACCTGAAGAGAACTCGCGATCACCAACAAATCTCTGTAAAAGTGAACTTAAAGCAGGCAAAAGAATCTATAACGCGAATACCTGAAGAGAACTCACGATCACCTGCTAATCTCTCCAAAAGAGAATTCAAAGCAGGTATGAAACATAACGTGAGTACCTGAAGAGAACTCGTGATCACCTGCAAATCTCTGCAAAAGAGAACTTAAAGAAGACAAAAGAATCTATAACGCGAGTACCTGAAGAGAACTCGCGATCACCTGCTAATCTCTGCAAAAGAGAAGTCAAAGCAGGTATAAAACATAACGCGAGTACCTGAAGAGACCTCGTGAACACCTGCTAATCTCTGCAAAAGAGAACTCAAAGCAGGTATAAAACATAACGCGAGTACCTGAAGAGACCTCGCAAACACCTACTAATCTCTGCAAAAGAGAACTCAAAGCAGGTATAAAACATAACGCGAGTACCTGAAGAGAACTCGCGATCACCTGCAAATCTCTGCAAAAGAGAACTTAAAGCAGGCAAAAGAATCTATAACGCGAGTACCTGAAGAGAACTCGCGATCACCTGCTAATCTCTGCAAAAGAGAATACAAAGCAGGTATGAAACTTAACGCGAGTACCTGAAGAGAACTCGCGATCACCTGCAAATCTCTGCAAAAGAGAACTTAAAGCAGGCAAAAGAATCTATAACGCGAGTACCTGAAGAGAACTCACGATCACCTGTTAATCTCTGCAAAAGAGAACTTAAAGCAGGTATAAATGAATATAACGCGAGTACCTGAAGAAAACTCGCGATCACCTGCTAATCTCTGCAAAAGAGAACTTAAAGAAGGTATAAAAGAATATAACGCGAGTACCTGAAGAAAACTCGCGATCACCTGCTAATCTCTGCAAAAGAGAACTTAAAGCAGGTATAAAAGAATATAACGCGAGTACTTGAAGAAAACTCGCGATCACCTGCTAATCTCTACAAAAGAGAACTCAGAGGAGGTGTAAGAGAAACCATAACGCGAGTACCTGAAGAGAACTCGCGAATACCTGCTAACCTCTACAAAAGAGAACTCAAAGCAGGTATGAGTGAAACTATAACGCGAGTACCTGAAGAGAACTCGGGAATACCTGCTAACCTCTGCCAAATAGAACTCAAAACAGGTATGAAACATAACGTGAGTACCTGAAGAGAACTCGCGATCACCTGCAAATCTCAGCAAAAGAGAACTTAAAGCAGGCAAAAGAATCTATAACGTGAGTACCTGAAGAGAACTCGCGATCACCTGCTAGTCTCTGCAAAAGAGAATTCAAAGCAGGTATGAAACATAACGCGAGTACCTGAAGAGACCTCGCGAACACCTGTTAATCTCTACAAAAAAGAACTCAAAGCAGGTATAAAACATAACGCGAGTACCTGAAGAGAACTTGCGATCACCTGCAAATCTCTGCAAAAGAGAACTTAAAGCAGCCAAAAGAATCTATAACGCGAGTACCTGAAGAGAACTCGCGATCACCTGCTAATCTCTGCAAAAGAGACTTCAAAGCAGGTATGAAACATAACGCGAGTACCTGAAGAGAACTCGCGATCACCTGCAAATATCTGCAAAAGAGAACTTAAAGCAGGCAAAAGAATCTATAACGCGAGTACCTGAAGGGAACTCGCGATCAACTGCTAATCTCTGCAAAAGAGAATTCAAAGCAGGTATGAAACATAACGCGAGTACTTGAAGAGAACTCGCGATCACCTGCAATTCTCTGCAAAAGAGAACTTAAAGCAGGCAAAAGAATCTATAACGCGAGTACCTGAAGAGAACTAGCGATCACCTGCTAATCTCTGCAAAATTGAATTCAAAGCAGGTATGAAACATAACGCGAGTACCTGAAGAGACCTCGCGAACACCTGCTAATCTCTGCAAAAGAGAACTCAAAGCAGGTATAAAACATAACGCGAGTACCTGAAGAGACCTCACGAACACCTGCTAATCTCTGCAAAAGAGAACTCAAAGCAGGTATAAAACATAACGCGAGTACCTGAAGAGAACTCGCGACCACCTGCAAATCTCTGCAAAAGACAACTTAAAGCAGGCAAAAGAATCTATAACGCGAGTACCTGAAGAGAACTCGCGATCACCTGCTAATCTCTGCAAAAGAGAATTCAAAGCAGGTATGAAACATAACGTGAGTACCTGAAGAGAACTCGCGATCACCTGCAAATCTCAGCAAAAGAGAACTTAAAGCAGGCAAAAGAATCTATAACGCGAGTACCTGAAGAGAACTCGCGATCACCTGCTAATCTCAGCAAAAGAGAATTCAAAGCAGGTATGAAACATAACGTGAGTACCTGAAGAGAACTCGCGATCACCTGCAAATCTCTGCAAAAGAGAACTTAAAGCAGGCAAAAGAATCTATAACGCGAGTACATGAAGAGAACTCGCGATCACCTGCTAATCTCTGCAAAAGAGAATTCAAAGCAGGTATGAAACATAACGCGAGTACCTGAAGAGACCTCGCGAACACCGTGCTAATCTCTGCAAAAGAGAACTCAAAGCAGGTATAAAACATAACGCGAGTACCTGAAGAGACCTCACGAACACCTGCTAATCTCTGCAAAAGAGAACTCAAAGCAAGTATAAAACATAATGCGAGTACCTGAAGAGAACTCGCGATCACCTGCAAATCACTGCAAAATAGAACTTAAAGCAGGCAAAAGAATCTATAACGCGAGTACCAGAAGAGAACTCGCTATTACCTGCTAATCTCTGCAAAAGAGAATTCAAAGCAGGTATGAAACATAACGCGAGTACGTGAAGAGAACTTGCGATCACCTGCAAATCTCTGCAAAAGAGAACTTAAAGCAAGCAAAAGAATCTATAACGCGAGTACCTGAAGAGAACTCACGATCACCTGTTAATCTCGGCAAAAGAGAACTTAAAGTAGGTATAAATGAATATAACGCGAGTACCTGAAGAAAACTCGCGATCACCTGCTAATCTCTGCAAAAGAGAACTTAAAGCAAGTATAAAAGAATATAAAGTGAGTACCTGAAGAAAACTCGCAATCACCTGCTAATCTCTGCAAAAGAGAACTTAAAGCAGGTATAAAAGAATTTAACGCGAGTACCTGAAGAAAACTCGCGATCACCTACTAATCTCAGCAAAAGAGAACTCAGAGCAGGTATAAGAGAAACCATAACGCGAGTACCTGAGGAGAACTCGTGAAAACCTGCTAACCTCTACAAAAGAGAACTCAAAGCAGGTATGAGTGAGACTATAACGCGAGTACCTGAAGAGAACTCGCGAATACCTGCTAACTTCTGCAAAAGAGAACTCAAAACAGGTATGATACCTAACGCGAGTACCTGAAGAGAACTCGCGATCACCTGCAAATCTCTGCAAAAGAGAACTTAAAGTAGGCAAAAGAATCTATAACGCGAGTACTTGAAGAGAACTCGCGATCACCTCCTAATCTCTGCAAAAGAGAATTCAAAGCAGGTATGAAACATAACGCGAGTTCCTCAAGAGACCTCGCGAACATTTGCTAATCTCTGCAAAAGAGAACTCAAGGCAGGTATAAACATAACGCGAGTACCTGAAGAGAACTCGCGATCACCTACATATCTCTGCAAAAGAGAACTTAAAGCAGGCAAAAGAATCTATAACGCGAGTACCTGAAGAGAACTCGCGATCACCTGCTAATCTCTACAAAAGAGAATTCAAAGCAGGTATGAAACATAACGCGAGTACCTGAAGAGACCTCGCGAACACCTGCTAATCTCTGCAAAAGAGAACTCAAAGCAGGTATAAAACATAACGCGAGTACCTGAAGAGAACTCACAATCACCTGCAAATCTCTGCAAAAGAGAACTTAAAGAAGGCAAAAGAATATATAACGTGAGTACCTGAAGAGAACTCGCGATCACCTGCTAATCACTGCAAAAGAGAATTCAAAGCAGGTATGAAACATAACGCGGGTACCTGAAGAAACCTCGCGAACACCTGCTAATCTCTGCAAATGAGAACTCAAAGCAGGTATAAAACATAAAGCGAGTGCCTGAAGAGACCTCGCGAACACCTACTAATCTCTGCAAAAGAGAACTCAAAGCAGGTATGAAACATAACGCGAGTACCTGAAGAGAACTCGCGATCACCTGCAAATCTCTGCAAAAGAGAACTTAAAGCGGGCAAAAGAATCTATAATGCGAGTACCTGAAGAGAACTCGCAATCACCTACTAATCTCTGCAAAAGAGAATTCAAAGCAGGTATGAAACATAACGCGAGTACCTGAAGAGAACTCGCGATCACCTGCAAATCTCTGCAAAAGAGAACTTAAAGCAGGCAAAAGAATCTATAACGTGAGTACCTGAAGAGAACTCACGATCACCTGCTAATCTCTGCAAAAGAGAATTCAAAGCAGGTATGAAACATAACGCGAGTACCTGAAGCGACCTCGCGAACACCAGCTAATCTCTGCAAATAAGAACTCAAAGCAGGTATAAAACATAAAGCGAGTACCTGAAGAGACCTCGCGAACACCTGCTAATCTCTGCAAAAGAGAACTCAAAGCAGGTATGAAACATAACGCGAGTACCTGAAGAGAACTCGCGATCACTGCAAATCTCTGCAAAAGAGAACTTAAAGCAGGCAAAAGAATCTATAACGCGAGTACCTGAAGAGAACTCGCGATCACCTGCTAATCTCTGCAAAAGAGAATTCAAAGCAGGTATGAAACATAACGCGAGTACCTGAAGAGAACTCGCGATCACCTGCTAATCTCTGCAAAAGAGAACTTAAAGCAGGTTTAAAAGAATATAACGCGAGTACCTGAAGAAAACTCGCGATCACCTGCTAATCTCTGCAAAAGAGAACTCAGAGCAGGTATAAGAGAAACCATAACGCGAGTACCTGAAGAGAACTCGCGAATACCTGCTAATCTCTACAAAATAGAACTCAAAGCAGGTATGAGTGAAACTATAACGTGAGTACTTGATGAGAACTCGTGAATACCTGCTAACCTCTGCAAAAGTGAACTCAAAACAGGTATGAAACATAACGCGAGTACCTGAAGAGAACTCGCGATCACCTGCAAATCTCTGCAAAAGAAAACTTAAAGCAGGCAAAAGAATCTATAATGCGAGTACCTAAAGAGAACTCGCGATCACCTGCTAATCTCTGCAAAAGAGAATTCAAAGAAGGTATGAAACATAACGCGAGTACCTGAAGAGACCTCGCGAACACCTGTTAATCACTGCAAAAGAGAACTCAAAGCAGGTATAAAACATAACGCGAGTACCAGAAGAGAACTCGCGATCACCTGCAAATCTCTGCAAAAGAGAACTTAAAGCAGGCAAAAGAATCTATAATGCGAGTACCTGAAGTGAACTTGCGATCACCTGCAAATCTCTGCAAAAGAAAACTTAAAGCAGGCAAAAGAATCTATAATGCGAGTACCTGAAGAGAACTCGCGATCACCTGCTAATCTCTGCAAAAGAGAATTCAAAGCAGGTATGAAACATAACGCCAGTACCTGAAGAGACCTCGCGAACACCTGCTAATCTCTGCAAAAGAGAACTCAAAGCAGGTATAAAACATAACGCGAGTACCTGAAGAGAACTCGCGATCACCTGCAAATCTCTGCAAAAGAGAACTTAAAGCAGGCAAAAGAATCTATAACGCGAGTACCTGAAGAGAACTCGCGATCACCTGCTAATCTCTGCAAAAGGGAATTCAAAGCAGGTATGAAACATAACGCGGGTACCTGAAGAGACCTCGCGAAGACCCGCTAATCTCTGCAAATGAGAACTCAAAGCAGGTATAAAACATAAAGCGAATACCTGAAGAGACCTCGCGAACACCTGCTAATCTCTGCAAAAGAGAACTCAAAGCAGGTATTGTCACAACCCGCTTTTTCTCCGAATTTAAGAATATCAGAGTAAGAGAAATACACGTCATGATGCCACGTCATACAGGAGACAACTGTAGACGCTCAGGCGGGAACCTATTACTTAACTAAACAAACATGATTATATGATAAGTCATCATTTGAAATCATTTATTAGGGGTTTTGAGATAAGAACTGTGTCTCTCAGTTCGTGGATCAACTAGTCCACCGAGAAAGTATATATAATTGCAGCGGAAAATACTTGATTTAGTTTACTTAAAGCCCTACATGTATGCAAACGACGGAGCATGACGTAAATGATATGCACATAACTAGGCGTACTGTAAGAGTAGAAAATACCTTTAGGCGCCTTTAAAGTTAAGGGTTTCAGTTAGAAAGAATGCAATGAGGATGAGGAAAAACCAATTTATAACTATAGTGCACCTAACATAAATCATTCCCAGAGGGTAAGATACACAAGATCTAAAAATAGTGGCATAATCTGGCAAATAAACTATAATGTATAAAAAGGGGCACAATGGGCGTCAACAACATGACATTAACCCATTGGCACCAACTAATATGTATGAGCACAAGAAGTAACTAAAAACAACTACCTCGCAGCAGCGGGGTGAACAGCTACTAAAACTCTGAGCTTCAGGCTACACCACTAGCCGTTACGTCTCTGAACCTGAGGCATTCAATAAAACAAAGAACGCCTCAGCAAGGAATTACAAGTGGCAGAAAGCTAGCAGAAAAACAAGCAAGGCATAAGGGGTACCAACCCAAGCCAAATTTACCGAAAGAGAGCTCTAAACAAAGAGTCAACAAGCATCAAGTGCACTAAATACCAAAAGAGGAACAACACGTTCATTTATTTAGTTTCATCAATGGCTGATCAGCTCAAATTATACGGGAGCGGTTAACTACCTCCGCTACCCAAAGCCCAAAACCAGGTGGGGGTACCACTAGACCCAACCACCCAAACACGACTACCGTGCAAGGCTATAACATTTCCCCCCACTGTCCCCCAAACACAACTACTGTGTAAGGCTAAAGACAGTAGTTCTTATTACTTAAATTTTAATTAAACACGGGACGCTGCCCGGAAGGATAATCACTGGAAGGCCCTAAGAAATAGGGTCAAGGCAAAGTACACATCGATCAATATGAATCATAAGAGTAACTCAAATGTTAACAGACAACAACGAGTAAAAAGAGGTTCAAACGAGAGGGATTTGAGATCAGGAGCACCGAAGGGTCACTGGCAATCATCCAAGTACACCCGAGGGGACATGAGATTCAAGCACAAAAACTCAACGAAATCACATGCGTTCCGGGAGGGGTTCCAAGGGGCCGCGCCCCTGGCGGGGTCTTAGGGGCAGAGCCCCTAACGGGGTCCAAGGGGCAGCGCCCCTGGCGGTGGTCTCACCCCAAAAAGTTCTTACCATCATTTATCGAGAGGAAGAAGGACAGCATTCAAGGCAGCACTTCTCGGGAATGGGAAGGATTTCTCGAGAGGAATCAGGGGATTTCTCGAGAGCTCAAGGGATTTCTCGAGAGGGATCAGAGGATTTCTCGAGAGCTCAAGGGAATTCTCGAGAGGGATCAGGGGATTTCTCGAGAGCTCAAAGGATTTCTCGAGAGAGGACAAGGGATTTCTCGAGAGCTCAAGGGATTTCTCGAGAGAGGACAAGGGATTTCTCGAGAGCTCAAGGGATTTCTCGAGAGAGGACAAGGGATTTCTCGAGAAGTATAGGGGTTCCAACGGGGAAAAGTTCTCGAGAAATCAAGCATTTCTCGAGAGGTCAAGGGGTCTTCTCAAAAACTTGGCTAAAACAACTTCTCGAAAACTACCAGGACTTCTCGAGAAGGACAATCAACGGATAAATTAGGGAACGGTGGTGCCCTCCGGGAGGAAATTTCTGACACTACGGATGGGGGAAGATTAGGGTTTTCTATTTATCAAACAAGACGCTCGAAACACGAGCCCACAGTTCACCAAGCATCTATCAGGAGAAAGAAAACCACGACTTAACCAAACAAAGAGGAGGAGGAAGCCACTTGCCTTAAACCTTGCAAACTCGAAGATCTCCGCTCCGAAAGCTATGGATCGGCTAGGGAAACACACGAGCACAGATTCCTGAAACTTTTCGGGTGGAAAGAAGGGGTTAGGTCACTACTCTAACTCCAAAAATTCCATAAAACGGAAAAAGCTTACCGCTAGAACGAAGATCTCGCCGAGAGCTTTCTAAATCTACTCTCCAAACGCGATTCCGACAACTACAACCCTAGAAATCGCCGATCGAACGCTCTTCGAAGCTCCGCACTCGCCCTTTCGCTCGGCGGCTGATATGATCGAGGGAGGAAGAAGATGAATAGGGGAAGAAGTTTTTAGGCTTTATATAAAAACCTAATTTATTAATTAATTAATTAATTAATTCCCCCATTCACTTAAAACCGCGAGGGAAACTAGATCACCTCAGATTTCTACGAAATTCGCACCTTAACTGAAACACGACGCTACGAATCCAACGGCGAAGTCAGAATTAAATTCCGACGGGCGAAACTCGGGCTAAAGCCTCCCGAAGCTAAAATCTTGATATCCACCCAAAATCTTTACCTTAACTCAAAACGATGCGAAATCTCGCACGCTCGATCAACAAGACATACTTTAACTAAGCTAAGGCTCAACACACTACTAGACGAGCTGACGTAACGCCCTTACGCCAAAATTACGTCACAGCGGGCACGTAAAATAATTAACGAAAATCAGGGGCATTACAGGTATGAAACATAACGCGGGTACCTGAAGAGAACTCGCAATCACCTGCAAATCTCTGCAAAAGAGAACTTAAAGCAGGCAAAAGAATCTATAATGCGAGTACCTGAAGAGAACTCGCGATCACCTGCTAATCTCTGCAAAAGAGAATTCAAAGCAGGTATGATACATAACGCGAGTACCTGAAGAGAACTCGCGATCAACTGCAAATCTCTGCAAAAGAGAACTTAAAGCAGGCAAAAGAATCTATAACGCGAGTACCTGAAGAGAACTCGCGATCACCTGCTAATCTCTGCAAAAGAGAATTCAAAGCAGGTATGAAACATAACGCGAGTACTGAAGAGAACTCGCGATCACCTGCAAATCTCTGCAAAAGAGAACTTAAAGCAGGCAAAAGAATCTATAACGCGAGTACCTGAAGAGAACTCGCGATCACCTGCTAATCTCTGCAAAAGAGAATTCAAAGCAGGTATGAAACATAACGCGAGTACCTGAAGAGAACTCGCGAACACCTGCTAATCTCTGCAAAAGAGAACTCAAAGCAGGTATAAAACATAACGCGAGTACCTAAAGAGACCTCGCGAACACCTGCTAATCTCTGCAAAAAAGAACTCAAAGCAGGTATAAAACATAACGCGAGTACCTGAAGAGAACTCGCGATCACCTGCAAATCTCTGCAAAAAAGAACTTAAAGCAGGCAAAAGAATTTATAATGCGAGTACCTGAAGAGAACTCGCGATCACCTGCTAATCTCTGCAAAAGAGAATTCAAAGCAGGTATGAAACATAACGCGAGTACCTGAAGAGAACTCGCGATCACCTACAAATCTCTGCAAAAGAGAACTTAAAGGAGGCAAAAGAATCTATAACGCGAGTACCTGAAGAGAACTCGCGATCACCTGTTAATCTCTGCAAAAGAGAATTCACAGCAGGTATGAAACATAACGCGCGTACCTGAAGAGAACTCGCGATCACCTGCAAATCTCTGCAAAAGAGAACTTAAAGCAGGCAAAAGAATCTATAACGCGAGTACCTGAAGAGAACTCGCGATCACCTGCTAATCTCTGCAAAAGAGAATTCAAAGCAGGTATGAAGCATAACGCGAGTACCTGAATATAACTCGAGATCACCTGCAAATCTCTGCAAAAGAGAACTTAAAGCAGGCAAAAGAATCTATAACGCGAGCACCTGAAGAGAACTCGCGATCACCTGCTAATCTCTGTAAAAGAGAATTCAAAGCAGGTATGAAACATAACGCGAGTACCTGACGAGAACTCG
Source organism: Dactylorhiza incarnata (assembly GCA_033032865.1). NCBI lineage: Eukaryota > Viridiplantae > Streptophyta > Magnoliopsida > Asparagales > Orchidaceae > Dactylorhiza > Dactylorhiza incarnata. Next base: position 19,355 of record JAWHQI010000287.1, on the reverse strand, counting down.
CGATCACCTGCAAATCTCTGCAAAAGAGAACTTAAAGCAGGCAAAAGAATCTATAACGCGAGTACCTGAAGAGAACTCACGATCACCTGTTAATCTCTGCAAAAGAGAACTTAAAGTATGTATAAATGAATATAACGCGAGTCCCTGAACAAAACTCGCGATCACCTGCTAATCTCTACAAAAGAGAACTTAAAGCAGGTATAAAAGAATATAACGCGAGTACCTGAAGAAAACTCGCGATCATCTTCTAATCTCTGCAAAAGAGAACTCAAAGCAGGTATAAAAGAATAAAACGCGAGTACCTGAAGAAAACTCGCGATCACCTGCTAATCTCTGCAAATGAGAACTCAGAGCAGGTAAAAGAGAAACCATAACGCGAGTACCTGAAGAGAACTCGCGAATACCTGCTAACCTCTACAAAAGATAAATCAAAGCAGGTATGAGTGAAACTATAACGCGAGTACCTGAAGAGAACTCGCGAATACCTGCTAACCTCTGCAAAAGAAAACTCAAAATAGGTATGAAACATAACGCGAGTACCTGAACAGAACTCGCGATCACCTGCAAATCTCTGCAAAAGAGAACTTAAAGCAGGCAAAAGAATCTATAACGCGAGTACTTGAAGAGAACTCGCGATCACCTGCTAATCTCTGCAAAAGAGAATTCAAAGCAGGTATGAAACATAACGCGAGTACCTGAATATAACTCGAGATCACCTGCAAATCTCTGCAAAAGAGAACTTAATGCAGGCAAAAGAATCTATAACGCGAGTAACTGAAGAGAACTCGCGATCACCTGCTAATCTCTGTAAAAGAGAATTCAAAGCAGGTATGACACATAACGCGAGTACCTGAAGAAAAATCGCGATCACCTGCAAATCACTGCAAATGAGAACTTAAAGCAGGCAAAGAATTTATAACGCGAGTACCTGAAGAGAACTCGCGATCACCTGTTAATCTCTGCAAAAGAGAATTCAAAGCAGGTATGAAACATAACGCGAGTACCTGAAGAGACCTCGCGAACATCTACTAATCTCTGCAAAAGAGAACTCAAAGCAGGTATAAAACATAACGCGAGTACCTTAAGAGACCTCGCGAACACCTGCTAATCTCTGCAAAAGAGAACTCAAAGCGTGTATAAAACATAACGCGAGTACCTGAAGAGAACTCGCGATCACCTGCAAATCTCTGCAAATGAGAACTTAAAGCAGGCAAAAGAATCTATAACGCGAGTACCTGAAGAGAACTCGCGATCACCTGCTAATCTCTGCAAAAGAGAATTCAAAGCAGGTATGAAACATAACGCGAGTACCTGAAGAGAACTCGCGATCACCTGCAAATCTCTGCAAAAGAGACCTTAAAGCAGGCAAAAGAATCTATATTGCGAGTACCTGAAGAGAACTCGCGATCACCTGTAAATCTCTACAAAAGAGAACTTAAAGCAGGCAAAAGAATCTATAACGCGAGTACCTGAAGAGAACTCACGATCACCTGTTAATCTCTGCAAAAGAGAACTTAAAGCAGGTTTAAATGAATATAACGCGAGTACCTGAAGAAAATCACGATCACCTGCTAATCTCTGCAAAAGAGAACTTAATGCAGGTATAAAAGAATATAATGCCAGTACCTGAAGAAAACTCGCGATCACCTGCTAATCTCTGCAAAAGAGAACTCAGAGCAGGTATAAGAGAAACCATAACGCGAGTACCTGAAGAGAACTCGCGAATACCTGCTAACCTCTATAAAAGAGAACTCAAAGCAGGTATGAGTGAAAATATAACGCGAGTACCTGAAGAGAACTCGCGAATACCTGCTAACCTATGCAAAAGAGAAGTCAAAACAGGTATGAAACATAACGCGAGTACCTGAAGAGAACTCACGATCACCTGCAAATCTCTGAAAAGAGAACTTAAAGCAGGCAAAAGAATCTATAACGCGAGTACCTGAAGAGAACTCGCGATCACCTGCTAATCTCTGCAAAAGAGAATTCAAAGCAGGTATGAAACATAACGCGAGTACCTGAAGAGACCTCGCGAACACCTGCTAATCTCTGCAAAAGAGAACTCAAAGCAGGTATAAAACATAACGCGAGTACCTGAAGAGACCTCACGAACACCTGCTAATCTCTGCAAAAGAGAACTCAAAGCAGGTCTAAAACATAACGCGAGTACCTGAAGAGAACTCGCGATCACCTGCAAATCTCTGCAAAAGAGAACTTAAAGCAGGCAAAAGAATCTTTAACGCGAGTACCTGAAGAGAACTCGCGATCACCTGCTAATCTCTGCAAAAGAGAATTCAAAGCAGGTATGATACATAACGCGAGTACCTGAAGAGAACTCGCGATCAACTGCAAATCTCTGCAAAAGAGAACTTAAAGGAGGCAAAAGAATCTATAACGCGAGTACCTGAAGAGAACTCGCGATCACCTACTAATCTCTGCAAAAGTGAATTCAAAGCAGGTATGAAACATAACACGAGTACCTGAAGAGAACTCACGATCACCTGCAAATCTCTACAAAAGAGAACTTAAAGTAGGCAAAAGAATCTATAACGCGAGTACCTGAAGAGAACTCGCGATCACCTGCTAATCTCTGCAAAAGAGAATTCAAAGCAGGTATGAAACATAACACGAGTACCTGAAGAGAACTCGCGATCACCTGCAAATCTCTGCAAAAGAATCTATACTGCGAGTACCTGAAGAGAACTCGCGATCACCTGCTAATCTCTGCAAAAGAGAATTCAAAGTAGGTATGAAACATAACGCGAGTACCTGAAGAGACCTCGCGAACACCTGCTAATCTCTGCAAAAGAGAACTCAAAGCAGGTATAGAACATAACGCGAGTACCTGAAGAGAACTCGCGATCACCTGCAAATCTATGCAATAGAGAACTTAAAGCAGGCAAAAGAATCTACAACGCGGGTACCTGAAGAGAACTCGCGATCACCTGCTAATCTCTGCAAAAGAGAATTCAAAGCAGGTATGAAACATAACGCGAGTACCTGAAGAGAACTCGCGAACACCTGCTAATCTCTGCCAAAGAGAACTCAAAGCAGGTATGAAACATAACGGGAGTACCTGAAGAGACCTCGCAAACACCTGCTAATCTCTACAAAAGAGAACTCAAAGCAGGTATAAAACATAACGCGAGTACCTTAAGAGAACTCGCGATCACCTGCAAATCTCTGCAAAAGAGAACTTAAAGCAGGCAAAAGAATTTATAACGCGAGTACCTGAAGAGAACTCGCGATCACCTGCTAATCTCTGCAAAAGAGAATTCAAAGCTGGTATGAAACATAACGCGAGTACCTGAAGAGAACGCGCGATCACCTGCAAATCTCTGCAAAAGAGAACTTAAAGGAGGCAAAAGAATCTATAACGCGAGTACCTGAAGAGAACTCGCGATCACCTGCTAATCTCTGCAAAAGAGAATTCAAAGCAGGTATGAAACATAACGCGAGTACCTGAAGAGAACTCGCGATCACCTGCAAATCTCTGCAAAAGAGAACTTAAAGCAGGCAAAAGAATCTATAACGCGAGTACCTGAAGAGAACTCGCGATCACCTGCTAATCTCTGCAAAAGAGAATTCAAAGCAGGTATGAAACATAACACGAGTACCTGAAGAGAACTCGAGATCACCTGCAAATCTCTGCAAAAGAGAACTTAAGGCTGGCAAAAGAATCTATAACGCGAGTACCTGAAGAGAACTCGCGATCACCTGCTAATCTCTACAAAATAGAAATCAAAGCAGGTATGAAGCATAACGCGAGTACCTGAAGAGACCTCGCGAACACCTGCTAATCTCCACAAAAGAGAACTCAAAGCATGTATAAAACGCAACGCGAGTATTTGAAGAGACCTCGCGAACACCTGCTTATCTCTGCAAAAGAGAACTCAAAGCAGGTATAAAACATAACGCGAGTACCTGAAGAGAACTCGCGATCACCTGCAAATCTCTGCAAAAGAGAACTTAAAGCAGGCAAAAGAATCTATAACGCGAGCACTGAAGAGAACTCGCGATCACCTGCTAATCTCTGCAAAAGAGAATTCAAAACAGGTATAAAACATAACGCGAGTACCTGAAGATAACTCGCGATCACATTCAAATCTCTGCAAAAGAGAACTTAAAGCAGGCAAAAGAATCTATAACGCAAGTACCTGAAGAGAACTCACGATCACCTGTTAATCTCTGCAAAAGAGAACTTAAAGCAGGTATAAATGAATATAACGCGAGTACCTGAAGAAAACTCACGATCACCTGCTAATCTCTACAAAAGAGAACTTAAAGCAGGTATAAAAGAATATAACGCGAGTACCTGAAGAAAACTCGCGATCACCTTCTAAACTCTGCAAAAGAGAACTTAAAGCAGGTATAAAAGAATAAAATGCGAGTACCTGAAGAAAACTCGCGATCACCTGCTAATCTCTGCAAATGAGAACTCAGAGCAGCTATAAGAGAAACCATAACGCGAGTACCTGAAGAGAACTCGCAAATACCTGCTAACCTCTACAAAAGAGAACTCAAAGCAAGTATGAGTGAAACTATAACGCGAGTACCTGAAGAGAACTCGCAAATACCTGCTAACCTCTGCAAAAGAGAACTCAAAACAGGTATGAAACATAACGCGAGTACCTGAAGAGAACTCGCGATCACCTGCAAATCTCTGCAAAAGAGAACTTAATGTAGGCAAAAGAATCTATAACGCGAGTACCTGAAGAGAACTCGCGATCACCTGCTAATCTCTGCAAAAGAGAATTCAAAGCAGGTATGAAACATAACGCGAGTACCTGAAGAGACCTCGCGAACACCTGCTAATCTCTACAAAAGAGAACTCAAAGCAGGTATAAAACATAACGCGAGTACCTGAAAAGATCTCGCGATCACCTGCAAATCTCTGCAAAAGAGAACTTAAAGCAGGCAAAAGAATCTATAATGCGAGTACCTGAAGAGAACTCGCGATCACCTGCTAATCTCTGCAAAAGAGAATTTAAAGCAGGTATGAAACATAACGTGAGTACCTGAAGAGAACTCGCGATCACCTGCAAATCTCTGCAAACGAGAACTTAAAGCAGGCAAAGAATCTATAACGCGAGTACCTGAAGAGAACTCGCGATCACCTGCTAATCTCTGCAAAAGAAAATTCAAAGCAGGTATGAAACATAGCACGAGTACCTGAAGAGACCTCGCAAACATATGCTAATCTCTGCAAAAGAGAACTCAAAGCAGGTATAAAACATAACGCGAGTACCTGAAGAGACCTCGCGAACACCTGCTAATCTCTGTAAAAGAGAACTCAAAGCAGGTATAAAACATAACGCGAGTACCTGAAGAGAACTCGCGATCACCTTTAAATCTCTGCAAAAGAGAACTTAAAGCAGGCAAAAGAATCTATAACACGAGTACCTGAAGAGAACTCGCGATCACCTGCTAATCTCTGCAAAAGAGAATTCAAAGCGGGTATGAAACATAACGCGAGTACCTGAAGAGAACTCGCGATCACCTGCAAATCTCTGCAAAAGAGAACTTAAAGCAGGCAAAAGAATCTATATTGCGAGTACCTGAAGAGAACTCATGATCACCTGTTAATCTCTGCAAAAGAGAACTTAAAGCAGGTATAAATGAATATAATGTGAGTATCTAAAGAAAACTCGCGATCACCTGCTAATCTCTGCAAAAGAGAACATAAAGCAGGTATAAAAGAATATAACGCGAGCACCTGAAGAAAACTCGCGATCACCTGCTAATCTCTGCAAAAGAGAACTTAATGCAGGTATAAAAGAATATATCGCGAGTACCTGAAGAAAACTCGCGATCACCTGCTAATCTCTGCAAAAGAGAACTCAGAGCAGGTATAAGAGAAACCATAACGCGAGTACCTGAAGAGAACTCGCGAATACCTGCTAACCTCTACAAAAGAGAACTCAAAGCAGGTATGAGTGAAACTATAACGCGAGTACCTGAAGAGAACTCGCGAATACCTGCTAACCTCTGCAAAAGAGAACTCAAAACAGGTATGAAACATAACGCGAGTACCTGAAGAGAACTCGCGATCACCTGCAAATCTCTGCAAAAGAGAACTTAAAGCAGGCAAAAGAATCTATAACGCGAGTACCTGAAGAGAACTCGCGATCACCTGCTAATCTCTGCAAAAGAGAATTCAAAGCAGGTATGAAACATAACGCGAGTACCTGAAGAGACCTCACGAACACCTGCTAATCTCTAAAAAAGAGAACTCAAAGAAGGTATAAAACATAACGCGAGTACCTGAAGAGAACTCACGATCACCTGCAAATCTCTGCAAAAGAGAACTTAAAGCAGGCAAAAGAATCTATAACGCGAGTACCTGAAGAGAACTCGCGATCACCTGCTAATCTCTGCAAAAGTGAATTCAAAGCAGATATGAAACATAACACAAGTAGCTGAAGAGAACTCGCGATCACCTGCAAATCTCTACAAAAGAGAACTTAAAGTAGGCAAAAAAATCTATAACGCAATTACCTGAAGAGAACTCGTGATCACCTGCTAATCTCTACAAAAGAGAATTCAAAGCAGGTATGAAACATAACGCGAGTACCTGAAGAGAACTCGCGATCACCTGCAAATCTCTGCAAAAGAGAACTTAAAGCAGGCAAAATAATCTATAACGCGAGTACTTGAAGGGAACTCGCGATCACCTGCTAATCTCTGCAAAAGAGAATTCAAAGCAGGTATGAAACATAACGCGAGTACTTGAAGAGAACTCAAGATCACCTGTAATTCTCTGCAAAAGAGAACTTAAAGCAGGCAAAAGAATCTATAACGCGAGTACCTGAAGAGAACACGTGATCACCTGCTAATCTCTGCAAAAGAGAATTCAAAGCAGGTATGAAACATAACGCGAGTACCTGAATAGACCTCGCGAACACCTGCTAATCTCTGCAAAAGAGAACTCAAAGCAGGTATAAAACATAACGTGAGTACCTGAAGAGAACTCGCGATCACCTGCTAATCTCTGCAAAAGAGAATTCTAAGCAGGTATGAAACATAACGCGAGTACCTGAAGAGAACTCGCGATCAACTGCAAATCTCTGCAAAAGAGAACTTAAAGCAGGTAAAAGAATCTATAACGCGAGTACCTGAAGAGAACTCGCGATCACCTGCTAATCTCTGCAAAAGAGAATTCAAAGCAGGTATGAAACATAACGCGAGTACCTGAAGAGAACTCGCGATCACCTGCAAATCTCTGCAAAAGAGAACTTAAAGCAGGCAAAAGAATCTATAACGCGAGTACCTGAAGAGAACCCGCGATCACCTGCAAATCTCAGCAAAAGAGAACTTAAATCAGGCAAAAGAATCTATAACACGAGTACCTGAAGAGAACTCGCGATCACCTGCTAATCTCTGCAAAAGAGACTTCAAAGCAGGTATGAAACATAACGCGAGTACCTGAAGAGAACTCGCGATCACCTGCAAATATCTGCAAAGAGAACTTAAAGCAGGCAAAAGAATCTATAACGCGAGTACATGAAGAGAACTCGCGATCACCTGCTAATCTCTGCAAAAGAGAATTCAAAGCAGGTATGAAACATAACACGAGTACTTGAAGAGAACTCGCGATCACCTGCAATTCTCTGCAAAAGAGAACTTAAAGCAGGCAAAAGAATCTATAACGCGAGTACCTGAAGAGAACACGCGATCACCTGCTAATCTCTGCAAAAGAGAATTCAAAGTAGGTATGAAACATAACGCGAGTACCTGAATAGACCTCGCGAACACCTGCTAATCTCTGCAAAAGAGAACTCAAAGCAGGTATAAAACATAACGCGAGTACCTGAAGAGAACTCGCGATCACTTGCTAATCTCTGCAAAAGAGAATTCTAAGCAGGTATGAAACATAACGCGAGTACCTGAAGAGAACTCGCGATCAACTGCAAATCTCTGCAAAAGAGAACTTAAAGCAGGCAAAAGAATCTATAACGCGAGTACTTGAAGAGAACTCGCGATCACCTGCTAATCTCTGCAAAAGAGAATTCAAAGCAGGTATGAAACATAACGCGAGTACCTGAAGAGAACTCGCGATCACCTGCAAATCTCTGCAAAAGAGAACTTAAAGCAGGCAAAAGAATCTATAACGCGAGTACCTGAAGAGAACCCGCGATCACCTGCTAATCTCTGCAAAAGAGAATTCAAAGCAGGTATGAAACATAACGCGAGTACCTGAAGAGACCTCGCGAACACCTGCTAATCTCTGCAAAAGAGAACTCAAAGCAGGAATAAAACATAACGCGAGTACATGAAGAGACCTCGCGAACACCTGCTAATCTCTGCAAAAGAGAACTCAAAGCAGGTATAAAACATAACGCGAGTACCTGAAGAGAACTCGTGATCACCTGCAAATCTCTGCAAAAGAGAACTTAAAGCAGGCAAAAGAATCTATAACGCGAGTACCTGAAGAGAACTCGCGATCACCAGCTAATCTCTGCAAAAAAGAATTCAAAGCAGGTATGAAACATAACGCGAGTACTTGAAGAGAACTCGCGATCACCTGCAAATCTCTGCAAAAGAGAACTTAAAGCAGACAAAAGAATCTATAACGCGAGTACCTGAAGAGAACTCCCGATCACCTATTAATCTCTGCAAAAGAGAAATTAAAGCAAGTATAAATGAATATAACGCGAGTACCTGAAGAAAACTCGCGATCAACTGCTAATCTCTGCAAAAGAGAACTTAAAGCAGGTATAAAAGAATATAAAGCGAGTACCTGAAGAAAACTCGCGATCACCTGCTAATCTCTGCAAAAGAGAACTTAAAGCAGGTATAAAAGAATATAACGCGAGTACATGAAGAAAACTCGCGATCACCTCCTAATCTCTGCAAAAGAGAACTCAGAGCAGGTATAAGAGAAACAATAATGCGAGTACCTGAAGAGAACTCGCGAATACCTGCTAACCTATACAAAAGAGAACTCAAAGCAGGTATGAGTGAAACTATAACGCGAGTACCTGAAGAGAACTCGCGAATACCTGCTAACCTCTACAAAAGAGAACTCAAAATAGGTATGAAACATAACGCGAGTACCTGAAGAGAACTCGCGATCACCTGCAAATCTCTGCAAAAGAGAACTTAAAGCAGGCAAAAGAATCTATAACGCGAGTACCTGAAGAGAACTCGCGATCACCTGCTAATCTCTGCAAAAGAGAATTCAATGCAGGTATGAAACATAATGCGAGTACCTGAAGAGACCTCGCGAACACCTGCTAATCTCTGCAAAAGAGAACTCAAAGCAGGTATAAAACATAACGCGAGTACCTGAAGAGAACTCGCGATCACCTGCAAATCTCTGCAAAAGAGAACTTAAAGCAGGCAAAAGAATCTATAACGCGAGTACATGAAGAGAACTCTCGATCACCTGCTAATCTCTGCAAAAGAGAATTCAAAGAAGGTATGAAACATAACGCGAGTACCTGAAGAGAACTCGCGATCACCTGCAAATCTCTGCAAAAGAGAACTTAAAGCAGGCAAAAGAATCTATAACGCGAGTACGTGAAGAGAACTCGCGATTACCTGCTAATATCTGCAAAAGAGAATTCAAAGCAGGTATGAAACATAACGCGAGTACCTGAAGAGAACTCGCGATCACCTGCAAATCTCTGCAAAAGAGAACTTAAAGCAGGCAAAAGAATCTATAACGCGAGTACCTGAAGAGAACACGTGATCACCTGCTAATCTCTGCAAAAGAGAATTCAAAGCAGGTATGAAACATAACGCGAGTACCTGAAGAGAACTCGCGATCACCTGCAAATCTCTGCAAAAGAGAACTTAAAGCAGGCAAAAGAATCTATAACGCGAGTGCCTGAAGAGAACTGGCGATCACCTGTTAATCTCTGCAAAAGAGAATTCAAAGCAGGTATAAAACATAACGCGAGTACCTGAAGAGAACTCGCGATCACCTGCAAATCTCTGCAAAAGAGAACTTAAAGCAGGCAAAAGAATCTATAACGCGAGTACATGAAGAGAACTCTCGATCACCTGCTAATCTCTGCAAAAGAGAATTCAAAGAAGGTATGAAACATAACGCGAGTACCTGAAGAGAACTCGCGATCACCTGCAAATCTCTGCAAAAGAGAACTTAAAGCAGGCAAAAGAATCTATAACGCGAGTACGTGAAGAGAACTCGCGATTACCTGCTAATATCTGCAAAAGAGAATTCAAAGCAGGTATGAAACATAACGTGAGTACCTGAAGAGAACTCGCGATCACCTGCAAATCTCTGCAAAAGAGAACTTAAATCAGGCAAAAGAATCTATAACGCGAGTACCTGAAGAGAACTCGCGATTACCTGCTAATATCTGCAAAAGAGATTTCAAAGCAGGTATGAAACATAACGCGAGTACCTGAAGAGAACTCGCGATCACCTGCAAATCTCTGCAAAAGAGAACTTAAAGCAGGCAAAAGAATCTATAACGCGAGTGCCTGAAGAGAACTCGCGATCACCTGTTAATCTCTGCAAAAGATAATTCAAAGCAGGTATGAAACATAACGCGAGTACCTGAAGAGAACTCGCGATCACCTGCAAATATCTGCAAAGGAGAACTTAAAGCAGGCAAAAGAATCTATAACGCGAGTACCTGAAGAGAACTCACGATCACCTGCAAATATCTGCAAAGGAGAACTTAAAGAAGGCAAAAGAATCTATAACGCGAGTACCTGAAGAGAACTCACGATCACCTGTTAATCTCTGCAAAAGAGAACTTAAAGCATGTATAAATGAATATAACGTGAGTACCTGAAGAGAACTCGCGATCACCTTCAAATCTCTGCAAAAGAGAACTTAAAGCAGGCAAAAGAATCTATAACGCTAGTACCTGAAGAGAACTCGCGATCACCTGCTAATCTCTGCAAAAGAGAATTCAAAGCAGGTATGAAACATAACGCGAGTACCTGAAGAGACCTCGCGAACACCTGCTAATCTCTGCAAAAGAGAACTCAAAGCAGGTATAAAACATAACGCGAGTACCTGAAGAGACCTCGCGAACAACTGCTAATCTCTGCAAAAGAGAACTCAAAGCAGGTATAAAACATAACACGAGTACCTGAAGAGAACTCGCAATCACCTGCAAATCTCTGCAAAAGAGAACTTAAAGCAGGCAAAAGAATCTATAACGCGAGTACCTGAAGAGAACTCGCGATCACCTGCTAATCTCTGCAAAAGAGAATTCAAAGCAGGTATGAAACATAACGCGAGTACCTGAAGAGAACTCGCGATCACCTGCAAATCTCTGCAAAAGAGAACTTAAAGCAGGCAAAAGAATCTATAACGCGAGTACCTGTAGAGAACTCACGATCACCTGTTAATCTCTGCAAAAGAGAACTTAAAGCAGGTATAACTGAATATAACGCGAGTACCTGAAGAAAACCCGCGATCACCTGCTAATCTCTGCAAAAGAGAACTTAAAGCAGGTATAAAAGAATATAACGCGAGTACCTGAAGAAAACTCGCGATCACCTGCTAATCTCTGCAAAAGAGAACTTAAAGCAGGTATAAAAGAATATAACGCGAGTACCTGAAGAAAACTCGCGATCACCTGCTAATCTCTGCAAAAGAGAACTCAGAGCAGGTATAAGAGAAACCATAACGCGAGTACCTGAAGAGAACTCGTGAATACTTGCTAACCTCTACAAAAGAGAACTCAAAGCAGGTATGAGTGAAACTATAACACGAGTACCTGAAGAGAACTCGCGAATACTTGCTAACCTCTGCAAAAGAGAACTCAAAATAGGTATGAAACATAACGCGAGCACCTGAAGAGAACTCGCGATCACCTGCAAATCTCTGCAAAAGAGAACTTAAAGCAGGCAAAAGAATCTATAACGCGAGTACCTGAAGAGAACTCGCAATCACCGGCTAATCTCTGCAAAAGAGAATTCAAAGCAGGTAAGAAACATAACGCGAGTACCTGAAGAGACCTCGCGAACACCTGCTAATCTCTGCAAAAGAGAACTCAAAGCAGGTATAAAACATAATGCGAGTACCTGAAGAGAACTCGCGATCACCTGCAAATCTCTGCAAAAGAGAACTTAAAGCAGGCAAAAGAATCTATGACGCGAGTACCTGAAGAGAACTCGCGATCACCTGTTAATCTCTGCAAAAGAGAATTCAAAGAAGGTATGAAACATAACGCGAGTACCTGAAGAGAACTCGCGATCACCTGCAAATCTCTGCAAAAGAGAACTTAAAGCAGGCAAAAGAATCTCTAACGCGAGTACCTGAAGAGAACTCGCGATCACCTGCTAATCTCTGCAAAAGAGAATTCAAAGCAGGTATGAAACATAACGCGAGTACCTAAAGAGAATTCGCGATCACCTGCAAATCTCTGCAAACGAGAACTTAAAGCAGGCAAAAGAATCTATAACGCGAGTGCCTGAAGAGAACTCGCGATCACCTGCTAATCTCTGCAAAAGAGAATTCAAAGCAGGTATGAAACATAACCCGAGTACCTGAAGAGACCTCGCGAACACCTGCTAATCTCTGCAAAAGAGAACTCAAAGCAGGTATCAAACATAACGCGAGTACCTGAAGAGACCTCGCGAACACCTGCTAATCTCTGCAAAAGAGAACTCAAAGCAGGTATAAAACATAACGCGAGTACCTGAAGAGAACTCGCGATCACCTGCAAATCTCTACAAAAGAGAACTTAAAGCAGGCAAAAGAATCTATAACGCGAGTACCTGAAGAGAACTCGCGATCACCTGCTAATCTCTGCAAAAGAGAATTCAAAGCAGGTATGAAACATAATGCGAGTACCTGAAGAGACCTCTCGAACACCTGCTAATCTCTGCAAAAGAGAACTCAAAGCAGGTATAAAACATAACGAGAGTACCTGAAGAGAACTCGCGATCACCTGCTAATCTTTGCAAAAGAGAACTTAAAGCAGGTATATAAGAATATAACGCGAGTACCTGAAGAAAACTCGCGATCACCTGCTAATCTCTGCAAAAGAGAACTCAGAGCAGGTATAAGAGAAACCATAACGCAAGTACCTGAAGAGAACTCGCGAATACCTGCTAACTTCTACAAAAGAGAACTCAAAGCAGGTATGAGTGAAACTATAACGCGAGTACCTGAAGAGAACTCGCGAATACCTGCTAACCTCTGCAAAAGAGAACTCAAAACAGGTATGAAACATAACGCGAGTACCTGAAGAGAACTCGCGATCGCTGGCAAATCTCTGCAAAAGAGAACTTAAAGCAGGCAAAAGAATCTATAATGCGAGTACCTGAAGAGAACTCACGATCACCTGCTAATCTCTGCAAAAGATAATTCAAAGCAGGTATGAAACATAACGCGAGTACCTGAAGAGACCTCGCGAACACCTGTTAAACTCTACAAAAGAGAACTCAAAGCAGGTATAAAATATAACGCGAGTACCTGAAGAGAACTCGCGATCACCTGCAAATCTCTGCAAAAGAGAACTTAAAGCAGACAAAAGAATCTATAACGCGAGTACCTGAAGAGAACTCGCGATCACCTGCTAATCTCTATAAAAGAGAATTCAAAGCAGGTATGCAACATAACGCGAGTACCTGAAGAGAACTCGCGATCACCTGCAAATCTCTGCAAAAGAGAACTTAAAGCAGGCAAAAGAATATATAACCCGAGTACCTGAAGAGAACTCGCGATCACCTGCTAATCTCTGCAAAAGAGAATTCAAAGCAGGTATGAAACATAACGCGAGTACCTGAAGAGAACTCGCGATCACCTGCAAATCTCTGCAAAAGAGAACTTAAAGCAGGCAAAAGAATCTATAATGCGAGTACCTGAAGAGAACTCGCGATCACCTGCTAATCTTTGCAAAAGAGAATTCAAAGCAGGTATGAAACATAATGCGAGTACCTGAAGAGAACTCGCGATCACCTGCTAATCTCTGCAAAAGAGAATTCAAAGCAGGTATGAAACATAACGCGAGTACCTGAAGAGAACTCGCGATCACCTGCAAATATCTGCAAAAGAGAACTTAAAGCAGGCAAAAGAATCTATAACGCGAGTACCTGAAGAGAACTCGCGATCACCTGCTAATCTCTGCAAAAGAGAATTCAAAGGAGGTATGAAACATAACGCGAGTACCTGAAGAGAACTCGCGATCACCTGCAAATCTCTGCAAAAGAGAACTTAAAGCAGGCAAAAGAATCTATAACGCGAGTACCTGAAGAGAACTCACGATCACCTATTAATCTCTGCAAAAGAGAACTTAAAGCAGGTATAAATGAATATAATGCGAGTACCTGAAGAACACTCGCGATCACCTGCTAATCTCTGCAAAAGAGAACTTAAATCAGGTATAAAGGAATATAACGCGAGTACCTAAAGAAAACTCGCGATCACCTGCTAATCTCTGCAAAAGAGAACTTAAAGCAGGTATAAAAGAATATAACGCGAGTACCTGAAGAAAACTCGCGATCACCTACTAATCTCTGGAAAAGAGAACTCAGAGCAGGTATAAGAGAAACCATAACACGAGTACCTGAAGAGAACTCGCGAATACCTGCTAACCTCTACAAAAGAGAACTCAAAGCAGGTATGAGTGAAAATATAACGCGAGTACCTGAAGAGAACTCGCGAATACCAGCTAACCTCTGCAAAAGAGAACTCAAAACAGGTATGAAACATAACGCGAGCACCTGAAGAGAACTCGCGATCACCTGCAAATCTCTGCAAAAGAGAACTTAAAGCAGGCAAACGAATCTATAACGCGAGTACCTGAAGAGAACTCGCGATCACCTGCTAATCTCTGCAAAAGAGAATTCGAAGCAGGTATGAAACATAACGCGAGTACCTCAAGAGACCTCGCGAACACCTGCTAATCTCTGCAAAAGAGAACTCAAAGCATGTATAAAACTTAACGCGAGTACCTGAAGAGAACTCGCGATCACCTGCAAATCTCTGCAAAAGAGAACATAAAGCAGGCAAAAGAATCTATAACGCGAGTACCTGAAGAGAACTCGCGATCACCTGCTAATCTCTGCAAAAGAGAATTCAAAGCAGGTATGAAACATAACGCTAGTACCTGCAGAGAACTCGCGATCACCTGCAAATCTCTGCAAAAGAGAACTTAAAGCAGGCAAAAGAATCTATAACGCGAGTACCTGAAGAGAACTCGCGATCACCTGCTAATCTCTGCAAAAGAGAATTCAAACAGGTATGAAACATAACGCGAGTACCTGAAGAGAACTCGCGATCACCCGCAAATCTATGCAAAAGAGAACTTAAAGCAGGCAAAAGAATCTACAACGCGAGTACCTGAAGAGAACTCGCTATCACCTGCTAATCTCTGCAAAAGAGAATTCAAAGCAGGTATGAAACATAATGCGAGTACCTGAAGAGACCTTGTGAACACCTGCTAATCTCTGCAAAAGAGAACTCAAAGCAGGTATAAAACATAACGCGAGTACCTGAAGAGACCTCGCGGACACTTGCTAATCTCTGCAAAAGAGAACTCAAAGAAGGTATAAAACATAACGCTACTACCTGAAGAGAACTCGCGATCACCTGCAAATCTCTGCAAAAGAGAACTTAAAGCAGGCAAAAGAATCTATAACGCGAGTACCTGAAGAGAACTCACGATCACCTGCTAATCTCTGCAAAAGAGAATTCAAAGCAGGTATGAAACATAACGCGAGTACCTGAAGAGAACTTGCGATCACCTGCAAATCTCTGCAAAAGAGAACTTAAAGCAGGCAAAAGAATCTATAACGCGAGTACCTGAAGAGAACTCACGATCACCTGTTAATCTCTGCAAAAGAGAACTTAAAGCAGGTATAAATGAATATAACGCGATCACCTGTTAATCTTTGCAAAAGAGAACTTAAAGCAGGTATAAAAGAATATAATGCGAGTACTTGAAGAAACTCGCGATCACCTGCTAATCTCTGCAAAAGAGAACTTAAAACAGATATAAAAGAATATAACGCGAGTACCTGAAGAAAACTCGTGATCACCTGTTAATCTTTGCAAAAGAGAACTCAGAGCAGGTATAAGAGAAACCATAACGCGAGTACCTGAAGAGAACTCGCGAATACCTGCTAACCTCTACAAAAGAGAACTCAAAGAAGGTATGAGTGAAACTATAACGCGAGTACCTGAAGAGAACTCATGAATACCTGCTAACCTCTGCAAAAGAGAACTCAAAACAGGTATGAAACATAACGCGAGTACCTGAAGAGAACTCGCGATCACCTGCAAATCTCTGCAAAAGAGAACTTAAAGAAGGCAAAAGAATCTATAACGCGAGTACCTGAAGAGAACTCGCGATCACCTGCTAATCTCTGCAAAAGAGAATTCAAAGCAGGTATGAAACATAATGCGAGTACCTGAAGAGACCTCTCGAACACCTGCTAATCTCTGCAAAAGAGAACTCAAAGCAGGTATAAAACATAACGAGAGTACCTGAAGAGAACTCGCGATCACCTGCTAATCTTTGCAAAAGAGAACTTAAAGCTGGTATATAAGAATATAACGCGAGTACCTGAAGAAAACTCGCGATCACCTGCTAATCTCTGCAAAAGAGAACTCAGAGCAGGTATAAGAGAAACCATAACGCAAGTACCTGAAGAGAACTCGCGAATACCTGCTAACTTCTACAAAAGAGAACTCAAAGCAGGTATGAGTGAAACTATAACGCGAGTACCTGAAGAGAACTCGCGAATACCTGCTAACCTCTGCAAAAGAGAACTGAAAACAGGTATGAAACATAACGCGAGTACCTGAAGAGAACTCGCGATCGCTGGCAAATCTCTGCAAAAGAGAACTTAAAGCAGGCAAAAGAATCTATAATGCGAGTACCTGAAGAGAACTCACGATCACCTGCTAATCTCTGCAAAAGATAATTCAAAGCAGGTATGAAACATAACGCGAGTACCTGAAGAGACCTCGCGAACACCTGTTAAACTCTACAAAAGAGAACTCAAAGCAGGTATAAAATATAACGCGAGTACCTGAAGAGAACTCGCGATCACCTGCAAATCTCTGCAAAAGAGAACTTAAAGCAGACAAAAGAATCTATAACGCGAGTACCTGAAGAGAACTCGCGATCACCTGCTAATCTCTATAAAAGAGAATTCAAAGCAGGTATGCAACATAACGCGAGTACCTGAAGAGAACTCGCGATCACCTGCAAATCTCTGCAAAAGAGAACTTAAAGCAGGCAAAAGAATATATAACCCGAGTACCTGAAGAGAACTCGCGATCACCTGCTAATCTCTGCAAAAGAGAATTCAAAGCAGGTATGAAACATAACGCGAGTACCTGAAGAGAACTCGCGATCACCTGCAAATCTCTGCAAAAGAGAACTTAAAGCAGGCAAAAGAATCTATAATGCGAGTACCTGAAGAGAACTCGCGATCACCTGCTAATCTTTGCAAAAGAGAATTCAAAGCAGGTATGAAACATAATGCGAGTACCTGAAGAGAACTCGCGATCACCTGCTAATCTCTGCAAAAGAGAATTCAAAGCAGGTATGAAACATAACGCGAGTACCTGAAGAGAACTCGCGATCACCTGCAAATCTCTGCAAAAGAGAACTTAAAGCAGGCAAAAGAATCTATAACGCGAGTACCTGAAGAGAACTCGCGATCACCTGCAAATCACTGCAAAAGAGAACTTAAAGCAGGCAAAAGAATCTATAACGCGAGTACCTGAAGAGAACTCGCGATCACCTGCTAATCTCTGCAAAAGAGAATTCAAAGCAGGTATGAAACATAACGCGAGTACCTGAAGAGAACTCGCGATCACCTGCAAATCTCTGCAAAAGAGAACTTAAAGCAGGCAAAAGAATCTATAACGCGAGTACCTGAAGAGAACTCACGATCACCTATTAATCTCTGCAAAAGAGAACTTAAAGCAGGTATAAATGAATATAATGCGAGTACCTGAAGAACACTCGCGATCACCTGCTAATCTCTGCAAAAGAGAACTTAAATCAGTGTATAAAGGAATATAATGCGAGTACCTAAAGAAAACTCGCGATCACCTGCTAATCTCTGCAAAAGAGAACTTAAAGCAGGTATAAAAGAATATAACGCGAGTACCTGAAGAAAACTCGCGATCACCTGCTAATCTTTGCAAAAGAGAACTAGAGCAGGTATAAGAGAAACCATAATGTGAGTACCTGAAGAGAACTCGCGAATACCTGCTAACCTTACAAAAGAGAACTCAAAGCAGGTATGAGTGAAACTATAACGCGAGTACCTGAAGAGAACTCGCGAATACCTGCTAACCTCTGCAAAAGAGAACTCAAAACAGGTATGAACATAACGCGAGTACCTGAAGAGAACTCGCGATCACCTGCAAATCTCTGCAAAAGTGAACTTAAAGCAGGCAAAAGAATCTATAACGCGAGTACCTGAAGAGAACTCGCGATCACCTGCTAATCTCTGCAAAAGAGAATTCGAAGCAGGTATGAAACATAACGCGAGTACCTAAAGAGACCTCGCGAACACCTGCTAATCTCTGCAAAAGAGAACTCAAAGCAGGTATAAAACTTAACGCAAGTACCTGAAGAGAACTCGCGATCACCTGCAAATCTCTGCAAAAGAGAACATAAAGCAGGCAAAAGAATCTATAACGCGAGTACCTGAAGAGAACTCGCGATCACCTGCTAATCTCTGTAAAAGAGAATTCAAAGTAGGTATGAAACATAACGCAAGTACCTGCAGAGAACTCGCGATCACTGCAAATCTCTGCAAAAGAGAATTTAGAAGCAGGCAAAGAATCTATAACGTGTGTACCTGAAGAGAACTCGCGATCACCTGCTAATTTCTGCAAAAGAGAATTCAAAGCAGGTATGAAACATAACGCGAGTACCTGAAGAGAACTCGCGATCACCTGCGAATCTCTGCAAAAGAGAACTTAAAGCAGGCAAAAGAATCTATAACGCGAGTACCTGAAGAGAACTCACGATCACCTGCTAATCTCTGCAAAAGAGAATTCAAGCAGGTATGAAACATAATGCGAGTACCTGAAGAGACCTCGTGAACACCTGCTAATCTCTGCAAAAGAGAACTCAAAGCAGGTATAAAACATAACGCGAGTACCTGAAGAGACGTCGCGAACACTTGCTAATCTCTGCAAAAGAGAACTCAAAGCAGGTATAAAACATAACGCGAGTACCTGAAGAGAACTCGCGATCACCTGCAAATCTCTGCAAAAGAGAACTTAAAGCAGGCAAAAGAATCTATAACGCGAGTACCTGAAGAGAACTCACGAATCACCTGCTACTCTCTGCAAAAGAGAATTCAAAGCAGGTATGAAACATAACGCGAGTACCTGAAGAGAACTCGCGATCACCTGCAAATCTCTGCAAAAGAGAACTTAAAGCAGG